>CM046663.1:89697352-90297352 GCA_025594165.1 Tamias sibiricus | reverse complement strand
CTCTACCGCTGAGCCACAACCCCAGCTCCCTTATTTATTTATTTTTAAGTGGTGATGAGGATCGAACCCAGGGCTGCACATATGCTAGGTGGGCGCTCTACTGCTGAGCCACAACCCCAGCCGAAGTGTTCATCTATTTCTCCTTGAAGTTCTATAAGATTTTGCTTTATGCATTTTAAAAAAATTTTAGTTGTAGATGCACATACTACCTTTATTTTATTTATTTATTTTTATGTGGTGCCAAGGATCAAACCCAGTGCCTCACACATGCTAGGCAAGTGCTCTACCACTGAGCTACAACCTCAGCCCTGCTTAGTTTATTTTGATGCTCTATTGTTAAGTACATACATGGAATATTGACCCTTTCATCATTATATATAACTTTCCTTGCTCTAAAGACTATTCTGTCTGAAATTAATATATCTATTCCTACTTTATTTTGATTGGTGCTAGCATGATTTATCTTTCTCCATCTCTAAAAAAATTTTTTTTTTTTTTTTTTTTGTGTGCTGGGGATTAAACCCAATGGTGCTTAGCCACTGAGCCACATCCCCAGCCCTTTTAAAATATTTTATTAGAGATAGGGTCTCCATGAGTTGCTAAGTGTCTCTCTAAGTTGCAGAGACTGGCTTTTTTTTTTTTTTTTTTTTTGGTACCGGGGATTGAACTCAGTGGCACTCCACCACTGGGCCACATCCCCAGCCCTTTTTTGTATTTTATTAGAGACAGGGTCTCACTGAGTTGCTAAGCACCTCGCCATTGCTGAGGCTGGCTTTGAACTCATGATCCTCCTGCCTCAGCCTCCCAAGTGCTGGGATTACAGGCGTGCGCCACTGCGCCCGGCTAGAGACTGGCTTTTGAATTCATGATCCTCTTGCCTCAGCCTCCTGGGATTTCAGGCATTTTAATTTTAATTTCTATGTGTCTTTATGTGTAAAGTGAACTTTTTTACAGACAACATATGGTTAGGTTTTATTTTAAATATTTATTTATTTGCTTTAGTTGTACAATGCATTTATTTTTACGTGGTGCTGAGGATTGAACCCAGGCCACGCATGTGCTAGGAGAATGCTCTACCACTGAGCCACAACCCCACCCCCTAGGTTTTATTTTTGATTCATCTGACAATCTTTATAATTTAATTGGTATATTTATACTATTGGCATTTAAAATAATATTAATGCAGTTGGATTAATATCTACCATATTTGTTACTATTTTCTATATATTGTCCTTTTTCTTTCTTTCCTTCTTTTTTTCCTTTCTTCCTTCCTTCCATTTTGTATTTTTCTTTCTTTTCTTTTTTGTGGTGCAGGGACTACTTTTGTCTTCTATACTTTTTCTGCCTTTTCTTGTTTTAATGGAATATTTAATATAATTCTGTTTTCTCTCCTTTCTTAGTATTTAAGTTATACTTTTTAAAAGCTTTTTTAGTAGTTTTCCTAGAGTTTGCACTATACATTTGTAAATTGTAAAACTAACCCAAGTTCACTTTTAAAAAAAATATTTATTTATTTACTTTTAGTTGTACACAATGCAATGCATTTATGTTTACGTGGTGCTGAGGATCGAACCCGGGCCGTGCAGGTGCCAGGCGAGCGCTGTGCCGCTATTATCACTTCATGGGCAGTTTAATTATTTTTACAATAACGGAATAATCCTAATTCCTCCCTCTGTCCTTTGTATCATAGCTGTCATTCGTTTTGTTATATATAAGTGCACATCCCCACTAACCCACACACATGCAAGCACATAGTTGAAGAGCAGTGCTGCTATTGCTATTTTGAGTAAACTGTTATCTGTTAGATCAACTAAGATTAAGAAAACTAAATGTTTTTTCATTCCCTAGTGATCTTCCTTTCCTTATGCAGACACAAGTTTCTGACCTATATACTTTTCCTTCTCTCTGAACTTCTTTCAACTTCTTGCAAGGCAGATCTACTGGCAACAAATACCCATAATTTCTGTTTGTGTCTGTTTTTCCTTCATGTTCTGCACACCCCCCCCTGCCCCCCACCCCATTTTGAGACAGGGTCTTGCTAAGTTGTCAAGGCTGGTCCCACACTTCCATTCCTTCTACCTTAGCCTTGCAAACAGCTGGGATTATAGGCCTGCACCACTGCGCCCAGCTTCCCCTTCACTTTTGAAGAATAATTTCACAAAATTTGGGTTGGTGATCTTTCTCTCTTAATGCCTTAAACAGTTCACTTCACACTCCTTGCTTAAAAGGTTTGTGAGAACTCAGATGCAATCCTTAATTTTGCTCTTTCATAGGTAACATGTTTTCTTCTGGGTTCTTTCAAGAGTTTTTGACTTTCTAAAGTTTGAATATGATAAGCCTAAACGTAGTTTTTTTTTTTTTTTTTTTTTTTTTTTTTTTTTTTTTTTTAAATTTATCCTATGTGTAGTTCTCTGTGCATCCTGGGTATGTAGTTTGGTGTCTGGCATTAATTTAGGGGAAATTCTCAGTCTTATTGCTTCAAATATTGCTTTTGTTTCATTCTTTTTTCTCCTTCTGTGTTAGGTCATGTGGTGGTTCCATTCCTAGTCTTCTTATAGTTGTTCCATACTTTTTGGATATTGTGTTCTGTTTTATTTATTTTTCTTCTCTTTGCTTTTCGGTGTTGGGAGTTTCTGATAGATAGCTTACCCTCCCCCGCCCTCAGAGTTCTCCACATCCTGAGAGAAGCAACCTTGTTTCATTATTGGCAGGATGTTTTTCCCCCGGGCAGGATGTTTCTTCCCCGGGCAGAATGTTTCTTTTCCCCAGGCAAGAGCCAATAGGCTTAAAGGACACCCTGTTCTAGCCAATGGTGTTTGGGGTTGCTCTAGTGCACCCCCCACCAGAAATCCCTATATAAGGCCCTGTCTGAGAGACTCAGACAGAGAGAGAGACACACGGACACAACATTGGATCGTTGCTGCTGAGAGGAGGAAGACAGATACATTGGCTCGTCGCTGCAGAGAGGAGGAAGCCACTGCAACAGCTTCAGACCCATCGCCTCCAGCTCGACGGCAGCTGCCCCAGCCGGCAGCTCCAGACCCATCGCCTCCAGCTCGATGGCAGCTGCCCCAGCCGGCAGCTCCAGACCCATCGCCTCCAGCCAATGGCAGCTGCCCCAGCCAACAGCTCCAGACCCATCGCCTCCAGCCGACGGCAGCTGCTCCAGCTGACAGCTCCAGACTGACTACCTCAGCCCGACGGCCGCTCCCAGCTGACAGCTCCAGCCTCCAGCCAGACAGCAGCTGCTTTAGCCGACAGCTCCAGAGATCCCAGCCGGTGCAACCAAGCACCCACCTTCTGTCCAGAGCTTGCACACTCCCCTCTCCCTGACTCCCTTCTCCCACCAGAGCTAGCACACTCCCTTCTCCCTGACTCCCCTCTCCCACCTCTTTGACCTTCGACCAGAGCACCTCTTCTCTGGTTTTCGTTACCGGCTACGAAGGCTGTTAAATAAATCTTTTGGCTGCACGGCTGTCCCCGGTGTGGTGCTTTGCCCTTCATTGGTGCCGTGACTCGGATCCTATCTGAGCCGGAGGGCATAATCACCCGGAACTGCCTCAGCCTTCGCCCGGTTTTTGATCGCCGCTCCGACGCATCCACCACTGGCCATCGGATTGGTATGCCCCAGAGCTCCTAAACCCGTCAGGCCTTGTACAGTGGGAAACTGACCGTTGATCGTCCGGCAGCCCCGCTGGTGGCCTGTACGGGGAGGATTGCACCCCACCTAGACCTTCACGGTCACAGTGGACCTCATGGAGCTCTCTCTCTCTTCGCTCGCTCTCTCTCCCTTTCCTGGGTAGGTCGCTCATCCCCAGAGCTCCTAAACCCGTCAGGCCTTGTACAGTGGGAACTGACCGTTTGATCCAGCTCCGCTGGTGGCCTGTACGGGGAGGATCGCACCCCACCTAGACCTTCATGGTCACAGTGGACCTCGTGGAGCTTTCTCTTTTGTCCCCTTTCTCCTTTTCCTGGGTAGGTCTCCTCATCCCCAGGGGCTCCTAAACCCGTCAGGCCTTGTACAGTGGGAACTGACTGTTGGCGCTCTCTCTCTCTCTCTCTCTCTATCTCCCTCTCTCCCTCTCCCTTTCCTGGGAGTAGTTGAAGAAAGCCCTTTTTTCGGCCTCTGGCCTCTGGACTTGGGTCTCTCCTTCCCGTCCAGGACAGGGGACACGGAAAAAAATCCTTGCGCAAGGTGACCCATTGTTCTTCGGTCCCTTTGGACCCCATCTCTGTTTGACTCGTGACGACTGGGTCTCACAGACTTGGATCTCTCTTGATATATATATCTTGAGGAGGACGCTCCTCAGGACAATATATCTGTCCGTTCGGAACGGGAAATGGGGGCTTCTTCTTCTTCTTCTGCTGCTGCTTCTTCACCTCTCCTGGCTGACTCACTCCTATCCCTCCTGGCTGACTACCCTCCGATCACTCTCTTTGCTCTTGTCCTCATCTCTTCTTTGGTTTTGCTATCACTCACACACTCTTGTACCCACTCCGACCCCTCCCAGCCAACTGTCCTCTACAGTGCCTCTTAAACAACCTAGCCACACTTGGCCTAACTCTGATATACAACGACACAAGACTTACCAAATTTTTGCACCCAAGATTGGCCCACATCTCCAAAACAAATGGCTGCTTCTGGGTCCCTGGATCCCTCTATACTGAGAGATCTTTTCAACTTCTGTGAGCGATCAAAAAAAATGGGTAGAGATTCCATATGTTCAGGCTTTCTCCCTCCTCCATTCGAATCCCTCACTCTGTACCCACAGCAGCTCCAACAATAGCCTCCTAGCCTGCCAACCGGCTGCTCCCCTACCATCCCCCTCCTTTCTTGATTTCGATCCGCGGATGAGCCGCCCCCATAACCAATCTGAAACCTCTCCCCCTCTCTCGGCCCCCTCCAGCCCCACTTCTACACACTCCTGCCACCTTCTCCAGCAGTCTCGCACAATGTCTGCTCACCCTCTGTCACTTACTCCCAGCCCAAGTCCTGACCCCACTCCGGGAAGTTGCGGGTCCAGAAGGAATTGTCCGTGTCCGTTCCCTTCCCAATGACCGAGGGTAGTGCAAATCGAGAAACGATTGGGCTCTTATAGCACTGACCCCACTACATACCTCAGGGAATTTCAATGGGTCCTCCAAAGCTACCTTACCTTCCATGACATCTATATTATTTTGGCAAATACCCTCCTCCCTGAGGAGCGTAGGCGAGTCTGGGAGCAGGCATGGGCCTATGCGATGAGAACCATAGAACCAGGTCTGGTTCTTGGGTATATTTCTCCCCTCCCCAGGACACAGGATCAGTTTCCCTTGCCCCAAAGTGGACAGGCCCCTTCCAGGTTGTGCTGTGCACACCCACAGCTGCTAAGCTTCGTGAAACCTCAGGGAAAACTTGACATCTTGGATTCATATCTCCAGACTAAAACCAGCTACCCAATTAGCTGAGGATCCACAAAAGAACAACAGACACCTACCACATTACACTTGTTCTTCCCTTCCTACCAATCCCCTAAAAATTCGCTTTTCTCGTGTTCCCGATATGGACTCAGAATAATTTTTTGTTTTTTCTTGTTCTCAACCTTGTTCTGTTTTATTTATTTTTCTTCTCTTTGCTTTTCGGTGTTGGGAGTTTGGCTCTACTGTCATAACCTCAAGCTCAGACATTCTTTTCTCAGCCATGTTCAGTTTACTAATGAACCCATCAAAGGCATTCTTCATTTCTGTTACAGAATTCTTTTCCATATTTTTATTGGTGCATTTTAATTATACATAAGAGTGGCACTCATTGTTATATATTCATATATGCATAAAACATAACAATATAACTTGGTCAGTGTAGTTCCTCAGTATTTCCCCTTCCCCTCCCTTCCTTTCTTCCTCTGGTCCCTTTCCTCTACTGGTATCTCTTCAATTTTCATGAGATTCCCCCACCTTTTTGTTTTCTTTTTCCTCTCTACCTTTCACATAATGCTCTCAATTCCATCTGTTTTCCTGCAAATGACATAATTTCATTTTATTTATGGCTGAATAAAACTCCATTGTGTGTATACACATTATCTTTATCTATTCATTCATTGACAGACACCTAGGCTGGTTCCATAGTTTGGTTATTGTGAATTGTGGTGCTATGAACATGGGTATGTATGTATCCCTATAGTAATGCTGACTATATATATTAGGATAAATACTTAAGATTGGCATAGTTAGGTCATGTGGTGTTTCCATTCCTAGTCTTTTGAGGAAACTCCATAATACAGTTTTCCATAGCGGTTGTACTAATCTACAATATCATCAACAGAGTAAATGTGTTCCTTTTCCTCTACAACCTTTCCAGCATTTATTATTGTTTGTATTCTTCATGGCTAACATTCTAACTTAAGTAAGATTTGCATTTTCCTAGTTACTAAAGATGTTGAACATTTTTTCATGGCCATTTGTATTTTTTCTTTTGATAAGTGTCTGTTTAGCTCATTTGTTTATTTATTAATTGGGGTTTTTGGTAGAAGATTTTTTTTTTTTTTTGTATATTCTGAACATTAATCTTCTGTCAGAAGAGTTGCTAGCAAAGATTTTCTCCAATTCTGCAGGTTCTCTCTTCACTTTTTTTTTTTCCTTCAGCTAAAACAGCAGGAGGGATGATTTATTGTATTCACTTTACACTGGCCACAATTGAGAAATGAACTAATCCAGAATGCCAAAAGTCCTGGGCAAACAACCAACAGGGGCTGTTATGAGCAAGGTAGGTCTTCTCTCAGTGGTGGTCTTGGCCACAGGATGGCGATGTAAATTCTAAATCCACTCAGACAAAATCTGGACAGTAGCAGATAGTCGAGCAACTTGTACCAATGTCCCTAGCCTCTGGCATTCCTTATTTCCACTCCTTTGGCCTCCATGGTGCACAACTTGGACCTCTGCCTCATCTTTCTTCTTTTGTGTCTCAGCCTGTGCATTTGCTTCTTTCTCCACTTGGCTCTCATGGTACAGAGGTTTCCATGAAGATAGTGCTAGGGCTGAAAGCTCTCTTCACATTTTTAGTTGTTTCCTTTGTTGTGCAGAAGCTTTTTAATTTGACATCATCCCATTTATTATTTTTTGATATTTTCCCCTGAGCTTTAGGAGTCTTATTGGGGAAGTTGTTGCTTGTGCCTATATGTTGGAATGTTGACCCTGTTTTTTTCTATGAGTGGCAAAAATTCTTGGTCTTTAATTCATTTTGAGTTGACTTCTGTGCAGGGCAAAAGATAGTGAACTAGTCTCATTCTTCTACATATGGATAACCAGGTTTCCCTGCACCATTTGTTAAAAAGGCTGTCTGTCTTTTGCTGGGTGTGGTGGTATATGCTTGTAATCCCAGTGACTCAGGAGGCTGAGGCAGGAGGACTGCAAGTCCAAGGGTAGCCTCAGCAACTTAGTGAGGTCTTAAGCAACTTAGTCTCAAAATAAAAAATAAAAAGGGCTGGAGATGTGGCTCAGCAGTAAAGTGCCTCTGGATTCAATCCCCAGTACTGGGGAAAAAAATTTTTAAAAGCTGTCTTTTCTTCAATGTATGTTTGTCAAGGAACATCTAATGGTTTGTCTCTGTGTCTATTCCATTTCACTGGCCTATGTGACTGTTTTTTTATGCCAGTACCATGCAGTTTTTGTAGTATAATTTAAGTCTGGTTTGTGATGCCTTCAGCATTGCTTTTTTGGGTTGGAATTGCTTTAGCTATGCTGGGTCTTTTAGTCTTCCAAATGAATTTTAGGTCTGTTTTTTTTTTTTTTTTTTTTTTTCCCTAGGTCTGTGAAGAATATCATTGGTGTCTTGATGGGGATTGCATTGAATCTATATATTAGCTGGGTGTGGTAGTGCATGCCTGTAATCCCAGCACTTGGGAGGCTGAGGCGTGAGGATCGCAAGTTCAAAGCCAGCCTCCTCAAAAGTGAGGCACTAAGCAACTCAGTGAGATCCTGTCTCTAAATAAGATTCAAAAAAGGGCCGGGGATGTGGCTTAGTGGTGAGTACCCCTGAGTTCAATCCCTGGTACCTAAAAATAAAATAAAATAAAATAAAATAATCTACATATTGTTTTTGGTAATGCAGCCATTTTAACAATATTAATTTTGCCTAGTCTTGAACATGGGAAGTCTTCCCAACTTCCAGTATCTTCTTCAATTTCTTTCTTCAGTGTTCTATAATTTTTATCTCCTCAGTTATAGGATTTTTTTTTTGAGGCAATTGTGCATAGGATTTTCTTTTTCAGTGAATTCATTATTGGTGAAAGTTGTTGATTTTTGCATATTGATTTTCTATCCTGTGTTATAGAGTTTTTTTAAATTAAATTTAATTTTTTATTCAAAGTTGTTGTATTTGTTTTTTGTACAAAATGCCTTTATTTTATTTTATTTATTTTTATTTTTTTATTCAAAGTTGTTGTATGTAATAGTAGAATGCATTACAATTCATAATACACATGTAGAGCCTCTTTTTACATAACACTGTTTGTATACAAAGTATATTTGTACTATTCAAGTCTTCAATCATGCATATAGGCTAATGATATCCATCTTATTATACAACCTTTTCTTTTTTTTCTTTTCCCCTTTCATGCCCCCTTGCTCCCTCCCTTCCCTCCCTCTCCTTTGACCGTTCTAGTGTTCCTCTAATCCTCCTATGTACCCAGACACCCAACAGCACTGTGAATCTGCCTCCTTATATCAGAGAAAACATTTGGTATTTGGATTTTTGAGATTGGCTAACTTCACTTAGCATTATATTCTCCAACTTCATCCATTTACCTGTGAATGCCATTATTTTATTTTCTTTTATTGCTGAGTAAAATTCCATGTGTGTATATACCACATTTTCTTAATCCACTCATCTAGTGAGGGACATCTAGGTTGGTTCCACAACCTAGCTATGTAAGTTGTGGTGCTATAAACATTGAGATAGCTGTGTCACTGTAATATGCTGTTTTTAAGTCCTTTGGGAATAGACCCAGGAGTGGGATGGCTGGGTCATAGGGTGGTTCCATTCCTAGTTTTCCAAGAAATCTCCATACTGCTTTCCATAATGGTTGCACCATTTTGCAGTCCCACCAGCAATGTATGAGTGTGCCTTTTCCCCCACATCCTCTCCAACATTTATTATTGTTTGTGTTCTTAATAGCTGCCATTCTGACTGGAGTGAAATGAAGTCTTAGGGTAGTTTTGATTTGCATCTCTCTAATTGCCAGTGATGTTGAACATTTTTTCATGTATTTGTTGATTGATTGTATATCTTCTTCTGAGAAGTGTCTGTTCAGTTCCTTGGCCCATTTATTGATTGGGTTATTTGTTTTTTTTGTGTTAAGTTTTTTGAGTTCTTTATATATTCTAGAAATTAGTGCTCTGTCTGATGTGCATGTATTAAATATTTGTTCCCAGTTTGTTGGCTCTCTATTCACCTCACTGATTGTTTCTTTTGCTGAGAAGAAGCTTTTTAGTTTGAATCTATCCCATTCATTAATTCTTGATACTAATTCTTGCACTACAAGATTCTTATTAAGGAACTTGGGGCCTAATATGACATGTTGGAAATTGGAGCTTGCTTTTTTTTCTCTTAGGCGTATTGTGTTTGGTCTAATTCCTAGGTCCTTGATCCACTTTGAATTGAATTTTGTGCATGGTGAGAGATAAGGGTTTAATTTCATTTTGTTGCATATGGATTTCCAGTTTTCCCAGCACCATTTGTTGAAGAGGCTATCCTTTCTCCACTGTACATTTTTGGCGCCTTTGTCTAATATAAGATAGCTGAGGGGCTGGCGTTGTGGCTCAGCAGTAGAGCGCTCACCTAGCATGTGCACGGCCCGGGTTCGATCCTCATCACCACGTACAAAAAAAATGCATCATGTACAACTAAAACAAACAAATAAATATTAAAAAAAGATAGCTGAAATTATATGTATTAGTCTCTGTGTCCTCAATTCTATACCATTGGTCTACCTGTCTGTTTTGGTGTCAATACCATGCTGTTTTTGTTACTATTGCTCTACAGTATAATTTAAAGTCTGGTATGGTGATGCCCCCTGCTTCACTTTTCTTGCTAAGGATTGCTTTAGCTATTCTGGGTCTCTTACTTTTCCAGATGAATTTCATGACTGCTTTTTCTATTTCTTTGAGGAATGTCAATGGGATTTTGATTGGAATTGCATTAAATCTATATAATACTTTTGGTAGTATGGACATTTTGACAATATTAATTCTGCCTATCCAAGAACAATGTAGGTCTTTCCATCTTCTTAGGTCTTCTATAATTTCTTTCTTTAGTGTTCTATAGTTTTCTTTATAGAGGTCTTTCACCTCTTTCGTTGATTCCCATGTTTTTTTTTTTTTTTTTTTTTTTTTTTTTTTTGATGCTATTGTAAATGGGGTAGTTTTCATCATTTCCCTTTCAGAGGATTTGTCACTGATGTACAAAAATGCCTTGACTTATGGATATTGATTTTGTATCCTGCTACTTTGCCAAATTCATTTACTAGTTGTAAAAGTTTTCTGGTAGAGTTTTTTGGGTCTTCTAGGTATATTATCATGTCATCAGCAAATAGTGCTAATTTGAGCTCTTCTTTTCCTATCTGGATCCCTTTAATTTCTTTCGTCTGTCTAATTGCTCTGGCCAGAGTTTCCAGCACTATGTTAAATAGCAGTGGTGACAGGGGGCATCCCTGTCTTGTTCCAGTTTTTAGAGGGAATGCTTTCAATTTTTCTCCATTTAAGATAATGTTAGCCTGGGGCTTTGCATAAATAGCTTTTATAATGTTGAGATATGTTCCTGTTATTCCTAGTTTTTCTAGTGTTTTGAACATAAAGGGGTGTTGTATTTTGTCGAATGCCTTTTCTGCATCTATTGAGATGATCATGTGGTTTTTATCTTTAAGTCTATTTATGTGATGTATTATGTTTACTGATTTCCGTTTGTTGAACCAACCTTGCATCCCTGGGATAAACCCCACTTGATCATGGTGCACTATCTTTTTTTTTTTTTTTTTGGTACCGGGAATTGAATTCAGGAGCACTCGACCCCTGGGCCACATCCTCAGCCCTTTTTTGTATTTTATTAGAGACAGGGTCTCACTGAGTTGCTAAGTTCCTTGCCATTGCTGAGGCTGGCTTTGAACTCGCGATCCTCCTGCCTCAGCCTCCCAAGTGCTGGGATTACAGGCGTGCGCCACCGCGCCCGGCTGCACTATCTTTTTGATATGTTTTTGAATCCGATTTGCCAGAATTTTGTTGAGGATTTTTGCATCTATGTTCATTAAAGATATTGGCCTGAAGTTTACTTTTTTGGCTGTGTCTTTGCCTGGCTTTGGAATTAATGTGATATTGGCCTCATAGAAAGTGTCTGGAAGAGCTCCCTCTTTTTCTATTTCTTGAAATAAGGAAGAGCATTGGTATTAGTTCTTCTTTGAAGGTCTTGTAGAACTTGGCTGCAAACCCATCAGGTCCTGGGCTTTTTCTAGCTGGTAGTTTTTTGATGGCGTCTTCTATTTCCTCACTTGAAATTTATCTATTTAAATTGTGTAGATCCTCCAGTTCCAGTTTGGGCAATTCATATGACTCTAGAAATCTGTCAATGCTTTCCATATTTTCTATTACATTAGAGTACAAGTTTTCAAAGTAATTTCTAATTATCTTCTATATATCTGTTTGTTGTGATATTTCCTTTTTCATCATGGATGTTAGTGATTTAAGTTTTTTCTCTCCTTCATTTCATTAGCATCACTAAGGGGCTGTCAATTTTATTTATTTTTTCAAAGAACCAACTTTTAGTTTTGTCAATTCTTTGAATTGTTTCTTTAGTCTCAATTTCATTGATTTCAGCTCTGATTTGAATTATTTCCTGTCTTCTATTGATCTTAGTGTTGGTCTTTTCTTCTTTATCTAGTGCTTTGAGGTGTGATGTTAAGTCATTTATTTGTTGGTTTTTTTTCCTTTTAAGGAATGAACTCAATGCAATGAATTTTCCTCTTAATACTGCCTTCATAGTGTCCCAGAGATTTCTATATGATGTATCTGTGTTCTCATTTATCTCTCAGAATTTTTTAATCTCCTCCTTGATGTCTTCTTCAACCCCTTGTTCATTCAGTAGCATGTTGTTTAGCTTCCAGTTGTTGGAGTAGTTTTTTTTTAATTTTATTTCTTGTTTTATCATTGGTTTCCAATTTCATCCCATTATGGTCTGATAGAATGCAGGGTAGTATCTCTACTTTTTTATATTTGCTGAGAGTTGCCTTGTGGCATAATATATGGTCTATTTTGGAGAAGGAGCCATGTGCTGCTGAGAAGAAAGTGTATTCGCTTACTGAGGGATGAAATAGTCTATATATGTCCATTAGGTCTAAGTTATTAATTTTTTAAATTATTTTTTTCTTTTTTTATTTATAATAGTAGTATGTATTACAATTCATAATAGACATATATAGCATCTTTTTTACATACAACTGTTTATATACAAAGTATATAAGTACCATTCAGATCTTCAATCATGCATTTAGGATAATGATATCCATCTCATTCAACCACCAAATTTTTTTTCTTTCCCCTCTCCCCCCTTGCTCCTTCCCTTCCCCTCCCTTTCCTTTGACCATTCTAGTGTTCCTCTAATCCTCCTATGTACCCCCATCCAACAACACTGTGAACTAGCCTCCTTATATCAGAGAAAACATTTGGTGTTTGGATTTTTGAGATTGACTAATTTCACTTAGCATTATATTCTCCAACTTCATCCATTTACCTGCAAATGCCATTATTTTATTCTCTTTTATTGCTGAGTAAAATTCCATTTTGTGTATGTACCACATTTTCTTTATCCACTTATCTACTGAGGGACATCTAGGTTGGTTCCACAACCTACCTATTTTGAATTGTGCTGCTATAAACATTGAAGTGGCTGTGTTACTGTAATATGCTGTTTTTAAGTCCTTTGGGAATAGACCCAGGAGTGGTATAGCTGGGTCATAGGGTGGTTCCATTCCCAATTTTCCAAGAAATCTCCATACTGCTTATTAATTGTTTTAATGAGGCCTAAAGTTTCTTTATTTAGCTTTTGTTTGGATGATCTATCCAGTGGTGAGAGAGGTGTGTTGAAGTCCCCTAGGATAACTGTGGTGTGATCTATTTTACTCTTGAACTTGAGAAGGGTTTGTTTGATGAATATAGGTGCTCCATTATTTGGGGCATATAGATTTATAATTGTTATATCTTGTTGATGAATGGTTCCCTTAAGTAGTAAGAAATATCCATCGTTGTCCCTTTTGATTAACTTTGGCTTGAAGTCTCCTTATTTGATATGAGAATGAAAACTCTTGCTTGCTTTCCTTGGCCCATGTGAGTGGTAAGATTTTTCCCAGCCTTTCACCTTCAGTCTATTGATGTATTTTTCTATGAGGTGGGTTTCTTGGAGACAGCATATTGTTAGGTCATTTCTTTTAATCCAGTCTGACAATCTGTGTCTTTTGAATGGCGAATTTAGGCCATTAACATTCAAGGTTATTATTGAGATGTGATTCGTATTCCCATACATTTTTATTTGTTTATGGTATTTAACTTGATTTGGTTTCTCCTCTGGTTGGTAATTCCTTTAGTTTAATATCTCCCTTTATTGATTTTCATTGCTATTTTTCTTTCCTTCTTCGTGGAAAGTTTTGCCCAGGATGTTCAGAAGTGCTGGCTTTCGAGTTGTGAACTCTTTTAACTTTTGTTTGTCGTGGAAGGTTTTTATTTCATCTTCGAATCTAAAGCTTAATTTTGCTGGCTATAAGATTCTTGGTTGATGTCCCTTTTCTTTCAGAGCTTGAAAATATGCTATTCCAGGATCTTCTAGCTTTTAAGGTCTGGATTGAAAAATCTGAACATAGTCTAATTTGTTTCCCCCTATATGTAATCTGCTTCCTTTCTCTTGTGGCTTTTAATATTCTCTCCTTGTTCAGTATATTAGGCATTTTCATTATGATGTGCCTTGGTGTGGATCTGTTATGATTTTGTATGTTTGGTGTTCGGTAAGCCTCTTGAGCTTGGTTTTCCCATTCATTCCTCAAGTATGGAAAATTTTCTGCTATTATTTCATTGAATAAATTACTCATTCCTTTGGCTTGGAACTCTGCCCCTTCCTCTACCCCAATCACTCTTAAATTTGGTCTTTTTATGTTGTCCCATATTTCTTGAATGTTCTATTCTTTATTTTTGTTTTTTACCATTTTTGCTGTGTTTTCTACATTTTTTTCCAGATTGTATATTTTGTCTTCATTATCTGAGATCCTTTCTTCCAGGTGGTCTAATCTGTTGGTGATGTTTTCAATAGAGCATTTAATTTGGTTTATTGCTTCTTTCATTTCCAGAATTTCTGTTTGGTTTCTCTTTAGAACCTCTATCTCTCTATTGAAGTAGTCTTTTTTGCTTCTTGTATTTGTTTATGAAGTTCTTTGTCAAAGTGATCTTTTACTACCTGTATTTGCTCTCTCACCTCCTTCTTGAATTCGTCCTTGAGCTCCATAATCATTTGGATTATGTATTTCCTGAATTCCTGTTCTGACATTAGATCTACTGTACTTGCCAAGGAATCTGCTAAGGAGGTATGTTGATTTGTTTGAGACATTTTCTTCCCTTGTTTTTTCATATTGCTTATGTGTCTTTTCTTTTAGCACTGTGGAACCTTGACTTTTTTGTTTTTACCTTAAGGCCTAATGATGCTCCTGTTGTATAATGCTATCAGCTCCCCTTATATATACATTACACCTTAAAACCAGACATTTTATATTCAGTTAATCACAATTTGGTCACAATGTACAGAGTTAGAGAATTTAGATATTGTTTCCAATATACTCTGAATGATTGTAATGGGGTTTATAATTTCAGATATTGGGTACAAAGGTGATATGCTTAGGAGGAAGGAGGGAAGGATATTGCTCCACCCCCCTTAGGAAGTGTAAAAATAGAAATCTATGGAAGTAGTTTAATAGCAGAAGAGAGAGGAAAGGAATTGGATTGAATAATTTAGTGTGAAGACTGACGTATATTTCAGCTAAGCTTATGCACACGTCGAGAGAAATTAGAAAATGTCCAGGTAGTGAGAATTAGTGAAAGAGAGAAGACAGGGTGAGTAAAAAAAAAAAAAAAAAAAAAAAAAACAGAGAGAGGAGACTATAAAAAACACCCCTTTGATGTACTATTCAGTTGCCCCAGTTCTAAAATTCCTAGTTCTTGTATACAACTTGTTTTCGTCCCTGTTGAGAATGTAGGGGCAGGGTGTAGATAAGAAAGATGATGGGAAGAAGAAAAGAGAGAAAAGAGGGAATGAAAATGAAAAAGAAGAAAAGAAAAAAGAAAGAAAAACAAAACAAAACAAAAGAAAAAAAAAGTCGAGCCCACAAGTCTCAATTAGGCAGCCTTTTCTCTTCCTCTCTCTACTTGTTAAATTAGCTGTCCGACAGATCTGCTCTGGCTGGTGCAGAGAATTTATGGGTGGAATCAAGTCTGCGTACCTGGTTAGCAAGAAGTGATGCTGGAGATGGGGCTTTGTGTGGCTGGCCCTGAAAATCGATCCTTCCAGATGGCATCTACTCCTCAGTTGAAGGGTCAGAAGGGGTCGTCACACTGGACTCAGATACGCGTTCCCCCACTGGCTGTTACGGTCCTCCTAGTCACGGGTTCCTCCTTGCCTGTTCGCCAGTCTCTGAGCCACTTTCTCTCTGGCTTTACAGCTGAGGGTCGTGTCCAGCTGAGTGTGGATTTGAACTGGCATTGTCGCCCCGTGGTCTCCCGCAGTCTCCCAGCTCTGATCGTGCTGTTTTCGCTGGCTTCACTGCTAAAGGTCATTGTGTGCTGAGTGTGGATTTGTTCTGGTGTTGCAGTCGCGAGGTCTCCGCGGTCTCCCAGCTCTGGCTTTGTTCCGCACCACCTGTGCTCTAGGCGGTGCTGCTGAAGCCACGCGGCACTAGGTGCTGCTGTCAGCTTGTCTTGCTCGCTCCCCGGTCGCAGTATTCAAACCATCCAGGAGTTGAGCATTCTCAGTCTATAGATAGATAGATAGATAGATAGATATGCTGAAAAGCTATTTATCTGCTTTGTTGGATTTTTTCCACGGAGCAGCCCTGAAGAGCGGCTTCCTCTAATCTGCCATCTTGGATCCTCGAACAGAGTTTTTTGATTGTTAACATTTCTTTTTCTTTTTTTTTTTTTCTCAGAATTTCCATCTCTTTGATTACATTGGTCATCTGTTCTGGCATGCTGCCACTTTTTCATTAAAGCCCATAGCATATTATTGATAGTTATTATTTTAAATTCTTGGTCTGATAATTCCAACATCCATGATAGTTGTTGGAATCCTACATCAGTATGGTTCTGATGTTTTTTCAGTCTCTTTAAACTATGTTTTTTCCTTTAATATGCATTGTGTCAAGTAAGAAAATTGAACTGGAGTGGTATTGGTTTGGGCTACTTGAAATGGAGTTGGGAGGCCATCATTACATTAGGTCTCAGACAGGTCTGCAGTTGAACCTTTGAACCGGGCTGAAAACTCATCCCCCACTCTCAACAATGTGAACTGACATTTGGACTGGGCCAAATTGTAGTTTCCTGAAACACTGTTTATTGACCTCTGCTGACCTTCTGTACAACAGAGCCATTCCCCAAACTATTCAGTCTGAGGCAGCATCTAATCCCTTTTTTTTCCAAGATGGCTTAATTTTTGCCAGCACCAATCATAATTCTTGATTAATAAGTTGTGTAATTTCCAATTCCCTTGTGGTTTAAAGCTATAAATACAGCTGTCATTTTGTAAAATATCAGAGCACATTTTCAAGGTTACTTAAATCTGTGTTTTCCAGGATTGCAATCCTAATTAGTCCCCAAATAAATGTAGTTTTCTTTGTTCTTGACTAGGTTGATTTCATTTGTGGTTGACACATGCAATTTCTTGTTGAAATCCAGACATGATGTACTGGGTGGAAGGAACTTCTGTGAAGGGGCTTTTAGTGGTGCCGTGGCAGGGGAGGGCAGAATTCTAAGCCCTCTTATCAGTTTTCAGTCTTGGTGAGTTTATATGCTTCTGGGTTGTGAAATTTACCACTGCTTTTCAGATTTTTTTCTTTTTGTCTTAGGTGGGACAAAAGGGCAGAGAAGCAGGAGTTGAGTATTTATTTTCCTTCCCCAGGTTAGTTCAGATCTGATAAACCTCCAGCAGGTTGAGGTACAATAGTTTCTCCTGAAAGCAGATTTTGATAAGAATAGGATGCTCTGACGTATTTAAAAAATGGTTCCTTTTCCTTTTTTCCAGAGGGAATTTTTCACCAATGTTCACTTTGAGAACCTGGTAAAGCTCCTGGAAGTAAAATTTACAAATATGTGGGAACCCTTTAAGACTGGCATCCCCTGGAATTTTTAATTCTGGGGCTTCTTCATGTTGAGCCTACAGAAATTTGTCAGTTACAGTTCAGAATTCCCTGCCCTTCACTGATTCCCATGGAGGTTTCTGTTCTGATAAATTATGATTCCTTGTATCTATCTGCATTCCTAAATTTTTTTTTAAAATTATTTTTTAGTTGTAGTTGGACACAATACCTTTATTTTATTTATTTATTTTTATGTGGTGCTGAGGATTGAACCCATGGCCTCGCACATGCTAGTGAGTGCTCTACCACTGAGCCACAACCCCAGCCCTGCATTCCTAATTTTTAAGACAGTGATTTGCCTGTTGTTGGTTTTTCAGTTTATTCAGCTTTTTATTTGTTGTTAGGATAGGAATGCAACTTATAAGTTGCTCCTGCACTGGATTGGAAACTCAAATAGTTAAATATTAATGTGATGAGATGGAGAACAACCATGAGATTCCTCTATATTATAGAGAGGTCTTCTGGTCATCCCATGGCAAATTCCTGAAAAGAGTTATTGAAATTCATAACATTATGAAGGAGCCCCAATTAGGGAGATGGCTATTGCGGTCAGCTGGAAGCCATAAGTTCCACCTGATAATAAGTATGTATGTGACGCACCTGTAAATGCACGTGAGGCACCCGCAAAGCTAAAGGTATATAACCGGGTGAAAGCGGTCGGAGTGTGAGGAGGAGAAGAATGAATTCATTCAGTCAGTCATGCAGTCGCTCGGTCGGAAGAAGAGTTCGGGTCGGAGAAGAAGAAAAGAATCAGAGCGGCCAGAACGTAGGCAGAGCGGTTACAGAAGAGAAACCAGATAGAAGAAGTAATTCCTGGTCAGAGTCAGGCTGAGGCTCCCGAGGAAGAAAGAAGAAGAAGAAAGAAGAAAGAAGCTCTAAAAGCTAAGCTCTCTCTCTCTCTAAAGAAGAAATCTCTCTCTTTCAAACTCTCTCTCTTTCTCTCTAAGCTCTAAGAAGAAGAAGAAAAAGCTATCTCTAATCTTTCTCTCTAAGCTCTCTCTAAGAAAGTAGAAGTAAAAGTAGTAATAGCTTTACTCTGCCTCCGAGAGTTTTCCTCCCGCGGCGTTTGTGGCTGGCCACAACAGGCAGCTTACAACATTACACATTTATCTTTGACAAAAGGACAAGTGTTGCAAATTGTTAACCTTAATGGAACTATTTCTTGATCTTAAATGTGATGGAAAATGACGGTCACTTCTCAAGGAAGTGACAAACAAACACTATCAAATTTAAGTGTTTGAAATCATTCTAGCTCAGCATGAATGATTTGAATTCTTCAATCCCTAGCACCTCAAAAGAATTAAAAAAAAAAAAAAAAAAAAAAAGGAAAGGTCTTAATGCAATGCCTGTGTATAAAGCAGATTTGAAGGAAATCAGGGGCAAAGAATATATGCTGGAGATCGAACCCAGGGCTTTGCACATCCTAAGTGTACACTCTACCACTGAGCTACACCTCCAGCCTTAACAGAGGAGAAAAGTCTGCAAATAAGCCTGACTAAGTGGGAGGAGACAGACAGGATGGGAACTGGGAGGCATACAAGGGTTCTAGGTATCTTTTGAAGAGAAAGGTAAGAGATCTAAATGGAGGACATTAAAGAGAAGTAAAAGAGGTCTGAAAGAGAATATGTTGCCCAAAATATACCTGTAGGAGGCCAGAATAGGGCACCATAGAATATCCCTGTAGGGGATGTAATATGCCACCCAAAATATATCTCTTTGGCATGAGGATTATTTTCAAATGATTATTTTGAGAAATAGCAGACACAGGAGAGGACTTGTCTTCTGGTATTCAAGCGCAAGAGTTCTTCTGTGTGTAGGCTGGAGGTACAACTCCTGGGACATAGGAAAGGCACAAACTCAACTCTCTTGGGAAATGTCCAATTGTCTTCTAAAATGGTTATACCCATATCCACTTCCATCCGCAATATGTGGGGTTCCCATTGTTTTAATCTGTGATAGGTAGAATACTTGTGTCAATAGTACCAAGCTGGAAACCAAGCCTTTAAACAAATGAGCCTTTGGGGGACACTCAAGATCTAAAGTATAAGCCTGGCATGGTGGCGCACTCCTGTAATCCCAGCAGCTGGGGAGGCTGAAGCAGGAGAATCATGAGTTCAAAACCAGTCTCAGGTCTGGGATTGTGGCTCAGCGGTAGAGCGCTCCCCTAGCACATGCGGGGTCCGGATTCGATCCTCAGCACCATGTAAACATGAAGGCATTGTGTAACTAAAGCAAAAAAAAAAAAAAAAAAAAAAAAAAAAAAAAAAAAAAAAAAAAAAAAACAGTCTCAGCAACAGCGAAGCACTAAGCAACTCAGTGAGACCTTGCCTCTAAATAAAAACGTACAAAATAGGGCTAGGGATGCAGCTCAGGGGTTAAGTGTCCCTGAGTTCAATCCCTGGTACCTAAAGAAAAAAAAAAAAAAAAAAAAAAAAAAAAAAGAAAGATCTAAACTATAGAAGGTCCCTTCCTTTGTTTTCAAAACCAGCAATGTAGTGGCTTTCAAAGCTCTCTCGCTCTTTCCACTTCAGTTGTTGCATTTCCTCTCTGACCCTCCTGTCTCTTATGAGGACCTTTATGGCAACCTCCTGCCCACCAGAAAAGCCTCTTTATGTCAAGATACTTAACTAATCACATCTGTAAAGTCCCTTTTTTTATCATGTAAGGAAACTCATTCACGGATTCCAGGAATAAGACATAAACATTTGGATCAATTATTCTATCTGCCACAGATCAAAACAGTGAGAATCCCACAAGCTGCTGGTAGGAGTGGATATTGGTATACCCATTTTAGAAGGTGGCTGGACATTTCTCAAGAGAGTTGGGCACCTGAATTTCCGATGACCCAGGAGTTGTACCTCCAGCCTATACCTTGGGAGAACTCTTGAACCTGGGCACCAGGAGATGAGCACTCAATGGGGTCTAATTGTAGTATCTCTCTGATCTCATCTCCCTTTATGCTTGATCACACAAGCTGTTGTTCAATGGTGAACTTGTCTGACCTTTGTCCCTGGTTCCTGGGCGGAAGCCTCTAAATCCTTGGAATTCCCCCAAGTGATTGGAGTGTCTTTGTTATTTGTGACATGGGTCCCTGGAATCCCATCTGAGTTTGTGCTAAGAAGATGCCTCAGATTGGGGGCTGGTCATGCCAGAAAGACAAACCCAGCTGATTTGGGGCATCGATTGAGCTATCAGCCTGACTTCTGGGAGGAGGAGCTAGAAATTGAACCACACAGGTGATGGTTATGCCTACATAATGAAACCCTGGAAACAGGAATAGAACTCTGGACACAAAAGCTCAGATGATTTTCTCTGGTTAATAATACCATGTGTTTATTGTGAAATAAAAATTATAAGAAGCCATTGTTTTGGACTAGGTTCCAAATATACATAATAAAATAACCTAAAAATCAAAATGGAGTCACTGATGCTAACCTAAGTTGTTATCTGACCTTCTAGGAAATTGGGAGAGAAATGTGACAGCCAGATTTCCTTAGCAGTCCAGTTTTAATCTGATAATGAAGTCCCCTCTGCTTAAATCTTTACAAAAAATAACTTGAAGTAACCTGATGTTAATCACTTATTTTTCTATTATTCTGTCTCCTTGTCCCTTCCTTTCAAGGAAAGTAACTTTGAAACAATTAGTCTGCTTTTTGTTCTTTTTTTTTTTTTTTTTTTTTTTTGCTCCCCTCTTCCCCTCTGGAACTTCTCTATCTATAATACCAATTTCTTCTACTCAGTCCATCAGAACACTTATTCTATTTTATGGAATGAATTGTGGCCCAATTCTAAAATTGCAAAATAAAACTAACAAAGATCACTCAACTAAGTTTGTAGCGATTCTGTTTTTTTTTTTTTTTTTTTTTTTGGTACCAGGATTGAACTCAGGGGCACTTGACCACTGAGCCACATCCCCATCCCTATTTTGTATTTTTTAAATTTAGAGACAGGGTCTCACAGAGTTGCTTAGTGCCTCTCTTTTGCTGAGGCTGGCTTTGAATTTGCGATCCTCCTGCCTCAGCCTCCCGAGCTACTGGGAGTACAGCCATGTGCCACTGTGCCTACCTGCGATTCTGTTTTTTTTTTTTTTTTTTTTTTTATATTTATTTATTTGTTTTAGTTGTACACAATACCTTTATTTTTACGTGGTGCTGAGGATGGAACCCAGGCTGCGCACGTGCTAGGTGAGCACTCCACTGCTAAGCCACAACCCCAGCCCCTGATTCTGTCTTTTGATAGTATTGTTACACAGAGATGTTTCAGGAGGGTGATGCATCTGACTCCCCACTTTTGTTGTAGTAAAACTGTAATTCTGAGTACAGTGCTTTCCTGAGTTCTGTGAGTTGTGGTGAATTTCTACTCCAGGAGGTAGTAGGAACTTCCAAATTTGTTATCAGTTGGTCAGAAGTGCAAGGGGCCTGGGGATGGCTGGGTTTGCAGCCAGTTAAAGGTGAAGTCAGTCTTGTGAGGTTGTGCCTTTACTTTGTGAAGTTTGGGCTCTCTCTGGGGATTACCCCTGTGTTGCATAGACCCTTCTCTTTTTGCCTCAGTACAATGGCCAGCGTGAATAAACTACAGCTATTCTCACACATGATATTGATGATGCAAATTATCCCTTACCTGAAATGCTTGGGGCCAAAAGTGTTTCAGATTTCAGATTTTTTAAAATTTTGGGATATTTACATATACATATTGAGGGAAGGACTCAACTCCAAACATAAAATTCACTTAGTTCCATTTATACTTTCCATACATAGCCCAAATTTTATATGATACTCTTAGAGTAGCTGCATTTCAGCTGTAACCATCACATGAGGCCAGGTAATTGTCCATTCATGGTGTCACACTGGTGCTCTAAAAGTTTCAGATTTTGGTGCATTTTAAATTTCAGATATTTGGATTAAGGTTGTTCAACCTGTACAAACAAGCAACGGGAGAAAATACAGAATATGATCCCATTCACAAAAGTTAAAAAGCCAGCATATTATCTAGGGGTGAAGGCTTAAACAAAAGCAAGGGCATAAATATCAGAATAATGGTTACCTCTGGGAGGGAGGAGTTCCTCCCAGTGGAAGAGGGGGAACCCCTGGGGAAGGGCCCAAGAAAGAGGGTCTCCTAGCAGCAGTGCCCTATTTCTTAACCTGAGTAGTGATTTTTGTGGGTGTTCTCATTTTGATTATTCTTAAGATGACACAGACATTTCACATGCTCTTCTGTGTGTAGGACATACTTCTCAATTTAAAAACAGGACACTGAATAGTATACTCAGTCCCACTGATAAAACTTATTGTGAATTTAATGTGACCATAGGGCTGTGTGATTTCCTCTACAGCAGCAATTAGATACCTGAGGGGTATTTGGAATAGGAGGAATGAGATTCCTCTGTCACTAGAGTTTTGCCAGTGTGGGAGACACAAAGGTAAAAGGAACATGGAAATGTAAGGTATTGGCAAGGGAAAACTGAAAACCTTGTGTATAGAAACTAAGCTGAATGGGAAGGCAAGTGAAGTCAGGAGAGAGAAAGCTGAAATGCTGGGCAGACTTGGATGGGTGGGGGGGAGCAGAGTTTTTTGTTTGTTTGTTTTTTGGTACTAGGGATTGAACCCAGGTATACTTAACCACTGAGCCATATCCCCAACCCTTTTTTGTATTTTATTTAGAGACAGGGTCTCACTGAGTTGCTTGGGCCTCACTAAGTTGCCGAAGCTGGTTTTGAACTCCAGGTCCTTCTGCCTCCCAAGCCACTGGGATTAGAGGTGTGTACCACCATGCCTGGCAGGAGCAGAGCTCTTGATGACCAGTGCAGTTGTGAACCACAGATGCCCATGGGAGTACAATGCTGTGGGCCAGTGTAATAGCCATATGGGAGGTCAACATTAAAGGTCTTGAAAGGGCTGGGGTTGTGGCTCAGCAGTGGAGCGCTCGCTTAGCGTGCGCGTGCCCCGGGTTCGATCCTCAGCACCACGTACAAATAAACGCATTGTGTACAACTAAAGCAAATAAATAAAATATTAAAAAAAAGGTCTTGAAAGGGGAGCACATTTGGGGCTGGTGTGACAGTAACATTAGGTAGATATTAATATTAGGTGGCTGAGGTGTCACGGACATAGGAAATGGACATTTTAGAAAAGCCCAGTCCTGGTGTATTAGAACCAGTGGACAGAGGCAGAAGGTACCTTGCAACTGAAGAAAGAGGCAGACAGACTCAGGAATGCACAAAGTGCAATTTGTTGGGAACTTATGGGCAGAAGCATGTCTAGGGTGGCAGCAAGACAGGAGGATCCCCACACCTCAAGGCAAGAGGAAAGGGTTTATAATGTTAAGCTAGACAAAGGTGGACTATAGCCAAATGGAATGCACCTTGTCTTTCTTAAATACTATTAACATATTCAGTGTCAGTTAAGAAATATTTCAGGTGTCAGCGGCCGGCACAAAATGGTTGGCTGTCTTAAAAATTTTGTCCTACAGGGCTTGGAATGGATGCCAAGGTCACCTGGAGGGCAAAATGTCAGTTACAACCAAATGTTATAGTTATGTCAAGCTGGATCCTTACCTTTGAGTTCCTGTAGTCTACAGAATGCCTCTAACCCACAGCCAGCCCAAATGAAGCAACTCACAGTACTCCTGTGTGCTTCTATGCAGTTGCACCTCAGTACTGCTTCCTAGCCCCTCTGCCATGGATCCCCCCCATGGCCAGAAGACCATTATGAAATCCCAACAGAGGAGATCTGGGGAGGATACAATGAGCTAGCACCTGGCTACAAGCCCCTACTGAAGCTGTCAATGTCAGAGTTTTACCATGGAACTGGGCTTGTGTGCCCTGCCTGGGCGATAGGATTGATGTACACCAAAGTCATCCTTGGGTCCTTTCTTTTCTCTGTCCTAAGTACTCTTGGCTCTATAGGTAGTGTACATTCAGCCACAAACACTTCTCATCACCACAACTATGACTGTCCTGGTCTAAGCCACCTTCATCCCTCATTTGACTATTGCCAACTGCTCTCTCCACTTCATCCAGAACACCCTATAGACTCTTCTTCATGGCAGCAGGGGCACATTAATAATTTAATCATCACTATAACAAAATACCCGAGACTGGGTAGTATAAAAAGAAAAAAAAAAAAAAAAAACGGCTTATTTTGCTCACAGTTTGGAGGCTGAAAGGTCAAGAGGAAGTGGCTCCACTGGTTCAGCCTATAGTGAGAGCCACCTTGACTGTGTTACATTAAGGCAGATGTCAACATGGTGGAAGCATATGTAAGAGGAAGAAATGACATAGTGAGACAGGAGGCCAGAGAGTGGGGAGGAATCCTTTGTGAGGGAAGTATCCTCAATGACAGAATCACCTTTTTCTAGGTTCAAGGTCTTAAAGGTTCCACCACCTACCAATATTGCCACTCTGAGAACCAAGTTTCCAACACTTGAAATCTGTTCTTACATTCCTTATGACCCAGATTTTATCCCAACCATGGCAAGAGGCAATGGGATATTCATTGGCACCAATGAATCAGTCTAATTCCCCTGAAAAAAAAAATAGAGGTGGCAAAAAGGAGGGAAGAACCCCAACTTCAGACAGCATCTGAGAAAAAAGAGATGACGAGATATTCAGAAATGTCTCTAATTATATTGGAGATTTAAAATTATTTTGGGGCTGGGGATGTGGCTCAGTAGTTGAGTACTTGCTTGCCTAGCTTGTGTGAGGTGCCTTGGGTTTGATCCCTAGAACCACACACACAAAAATTTTTACATACAACAAAATTGTTTCTTTTTAGTATATAGTCATTTCAAGTCTTGACAAAGCATAGTCATGTGCCCATCCCCGCAAATCAAGACATAGGTGTACTTTAATCCTTCTAAAGTTTTTCCCATGCTGTGAACCCTCTCCCTACTACCAATACCTGGCAACCATTGATCCCTTTTCATCTCTATAGTTATGCCTTTTCTAGAATGTCATATAAACACACAGAAGTAGAATCATACAGTATGGATTTTTCTGAGTTTTTTTTTTTTCACTTAACATAATACATCTGAGAACCATTCAGGTTGTGTTTCATAAAAGCACATTTCTTTTTACTCTTGAGTAGTACATTGTATGGATATACCACAATTTATCCATTTACCCATTGGAGGACTTTTGGGTAGTTTCTGACTGGGGCCATATTGGAGATTTTAAGATATCTCTTTCAGGAACTGATAGAATATGGGATTTGATTCAGTAATAATATGGAAGGTTTGGACTTGATTAACTAACCTGATCTAATTGATACGTACAAAATATTCACTCTTTTCAAAGGCACATAGGGAATTTACCAAAATAGAACAGATTCTGGGTCATAAGGAATGGAAGAACAGATTTCGGAAAATTGAAATAATACAGAATCCCCTCTACAGGCTGTGTGAGTAAATTGGAATTCAGTGACAGGAGGATACCCAGAAGATTCCCTAATATTTATAAAGTAAGCAATACCCTTCCAAATAACTTGTGGGACAAAAGAGAAGTAAAAATGAAAATTTAAAAATATCTTGAGCTAAATGAAAATGAAAAAGATTGTGAGAGATCATACAGCAGTGCCTAAAAAGAAAATTTATAGCTCTAAATGCATGTAGCAGGAAAAAAAAAAAAAAAAAAAAAGAAAACCAATGAACCTGGCTTCCAACTTAAGAAAGAGCTGGGCATGGTGGTGTACACCTAAAATCCCAACTACTTGGAGACTGATGCGTAAAGATGCCATGTTTGAGGCCAGACTGGGCAAATTGGCAAGAACCTATCTCAAAATAAAATTAAAAGGGCTGGATAAGTACAATCCCAAGTACCTCCACAAAACAAAACAAGCAACACAACAAACCAACCAACCAAGATATAAAGAAAGGGGGCTCAGGCTGGGGCTATGGCTCAGCGGTAGAGTGCTGGTCTCGCACGTGTGAGGCCCTAGGTTCAATCCTCAGCACCACATAAATAAAATAAAGAAAAAAAAAAAAAAAAAGGGGGGCTCAGTTGTAGGACACTTGCCTAGCATGCTCAAGGATTTGGGGTTGATTGACTTCTAGCGCTTAAAAAATATAAGAAAGAAGGGAGAAATGGACAATATATAACCCCTCAAAGTAGAAACAAAGACAGACTAATCAAAATAACAAATTCACAAATATCTTCAATATCAGGATGAAACTAGGATATCACTACAGATTCAACAAACATTCAAGGGATAATATGAGGATGTTATAAACAGCCTGCCAGTAAATCTGAAAATTTAGACAAAATGATCAAAATCTTTGAAAACTCAATGTACCAAAATGACACAGTAAGAAGTGGATAAACTGCATAGTCCTGTATCTGTTAAAATGAACCCACTCTTAAAAACCTTGCAGTGAAAATCCAGGTGCAGATGATACTAATATTCTCACTGAACAGGTGTATTCTCATTGAAAATTCAATAAACACTAATTTGATTTTTGTCTCTGTATGCTTACAATTTTTAAAAAGTTCACTTAAAATGAACCCACAAATAATAAGAGAAATGGTGGGTGGGGGTATACATGAAACAAAATTGGCCATATAGTAATATTTGTTGAAATTGGATCATTTGGTATATTAAATCTCATTAGCTACTACTACTGCTACTACTTGCAGTGCTGGGGATTGAACCAGGATCTGGTACATGCTAGGAAGCACACTACCACTGAACTCTAGGCAAAACACTCCACTAGCTCCACAGCTCCCTCTGATTCAAAGCTACAATGGGTTGATGGCTGACCAGGTCACCTGATCTGCCATCCTGGAACCTTCTGGAATCTCTTCACCACCACACTTTCATTACCACTCTGGCTTCTTCTAAGGCACACTTCACTTCAGAGCCTTTGCACTTGTTTCCCTTGTCTCAAATGCTCATTCTTCAGATCCAGCATGACTTGAC
Source organism: Tamias sibiricus (assembly GCA_025594165.1). Taxonomy (NCBI): domain Eukaryota; kingdom Metazoa; phylum Chordata; class Mammalia; order Rodentia; family Sciuridae; genus Tamias; species Tamias sibiricus. The sequence continues at coordinate 90,270,033 of CM046663.1, read as the reverse complement.
TCATTCAGGTCTTGGCTCAAACCTCACCCTTTCAGCAAAGACATCCAAGACTATCAAAAATCAAGGCCCCAACCCCACAACTGCACTCCCTATCCTACCTCCCTGCTGTGTTTTCCTCCAGGGATCTGCATCATCAGGTAAATAAACTATTTTCTAGTGTTTTTAATTACTACCTCTTTCCCACCAGAATGCAAACTCTAACCAGATAGTGAAACCGGCACCTGTATCCCAGTGTCCAGACTGATACCTGGCATACAGTAGGTGTTCCAAAAACATGTACTGAATGAATAAGAAGGGTCCCCAGCCTCTTCAAGGGACTATTGTTGGGTTCTTCTGCACCTTCCACACAGACCCCTCCACATTGTGGGCTTCCTGGTCCTAGACCTGTTCCTTATATGAGTCTAGCCTACGTGCAAGGGTCACTCTGAATGTCTCTTCAAAGGGACAGGCGGCTTCAGCGGAAGCCAAAAGACATGGATCTTCTACTTCACTGGTTTTGTAAATATAGGGGCCACAGAATCTCTCAAGGTGACTTTAGACTCTTGATTTGCCACGTACCAGCTCTGAGATCGTGCAGGGGCACCTAATTTCCCTGAGCATTAGTTTACTTATCTGTCCAATGGGAACAAAAAAGCAACACCAACCTTTTAGAGTGATTATGATAACGAAGGGGAATAAATAAGTCCAGAGACCAGGATTTGCCCACGGAAGCGCTTTCACTGTCAAATGCCAATGATAAAAATTTTGGCAGGTCCCTAGAGTCCCCAAGGGTGGTTTTTTTTTTTTTTTTTTAAAGAAATGGCCACATCACCTTTTGAGGGTTGCCTTACCCTTTTCAAAAGAAAACCTGGCCCGCCCTCTCTCACTGGTGTCCCTTCCCCGAGCCCTCCCTGTAGGTGCACCTACGCCCCGCACCCTTCCTCTCCTCGCCCCGCGCCTGCCCGCTCCCTCCCGCTCTCGTGCCCGCCTGCTCCGTGCCCGCTCGGTGCTCGCTCCGCGCTCTCTCGCGCTCCCCCGCGCCGGCTGCGGAGGGAGCTGCTCTGCCCGCAGCTGGCGCAGCGCGGGGGCGGCCGCGGGTGGGCGGGTGCCGCGGGCCCGGGCGCCGAGCATGAGCCGCCGCCGGCGCCGGCCGCGCGCTGCTCGGGGCCCGACTGCGGCGCGAGGGCGGCGCGGGAGCGACGCTGGCCCGGACCGAGGTAGGCAGCGGCCGCCGATTCTCGGTCCCTCCCTCCTGCCCTCCAGCGGGTCGTCCCCTCCGGTTGCCTGCGCGGACAGGGCGGGGCGTGCGCGGGCCCGGGGTCCCGCCCGGCGCGGCCGTCGTGGGACTGGGGCGCGAGCTCCCGGCGTGGGTCAGGGGACGAGCGCTGGGGAGGGCGACCGCTAACCTAGCGCGCGGAGTTACTAAGAACTCCGCCCCGGGCTGGATGGCGCTGGGACCCCCTGCACCCTCCGCCCCCGCAGGGCGTCGGGAGGTCCGGGTCGGGCGTGGCGGGAGAACACGGCAGGCGGCGTGGGCACCGCTGGCAGGTCCGCTGCCCGGGGCTTGGCGTGGGGGAGGGGGCTGGGGAATCCAAGGAGCTCGGGGCTGCGCAGTTGGAAGTTTCCATTTGCTCTTCTGCGATCTGGGGCCCGCGGTGACATCTCACGCACTCGCTGTTTGGCGAGGAATTGGGGTGTGAGTACCGCATTGGAGGAGAGGGAGCTCTGGCTTGGGGAGATGCAACCTCTCCCCAGTCTATCAGGGTCGTTTGAAGGACCGCGCTCTTTGCTCTGGGCCTTGCCTGGGATCAGGGATTGGGGCAAGGTGCGGCTGGTTATGGTCTGTGTGAGTGTGTGTGTGGGTGTGTGGGGGTGCGCGCGCGCACACACGCGGGGCGGGGGTAGTCCTGTTTGGGGAGAGAGACGCTGGCAGGTTCTGCACCGAGCATTTCCAACTGCCACTGAGCGCTGGAGCTTGTGGTATTTATGGGGAGGCTGCTTGCCTCTCGGGAACCGCCTGGGGGGCTGAGAGGTGGCGAGGCTCCCTTTTCCCCTGCCTAGGGCCGTGAACCTCCCCCTTTGGTTCACCCTCCCTGCTACTGTCATTCTTCCACTGTCAGGAAAAGTGAAGGCCCCAGATGGCCACTTGCCCCAGGAGTCCAGGACCTTCAGAGAGGCCATGGTCTGCCCCCTTCTCCTGGGCTCCCCACACCTGGGTCTGGATTCCGACTTGCCCAGCTAAGCTTGTCCTGGGTCTGCGCTCTTCTCTGCCCAGGCAGGGATTTTTCAGAGTAGAGCAGTAGCCCCTGTTCTGAGCAAAGCACTAGAAAGTGGGAAGACCCGTTTTGACTGAGGAAACATGGTGGGTTGCAGTCTCCTCCCAGACTGTTTCTCTGTTAGCAGAATGACACCATGGCTCTGATGACCCCTGAAGGCATTTCCATAGTGACATCCAGTGACACTGCTTTGGAATCTCAGGACCCCAGCTCCAGAAGAAGAAATCCAGAGTGGGAGGTTGTGGGGGACCTGGGGACACATGAGTAGGTTCTCTGTCCCTCTAGTTTTTGTCCTTAGGACCATGGATTGTAGTGTCTCAACAGTCCTCTCGGTCGTGGTCAGCCTGAGACAGAGGTGCTGCAGGTCTGAAAAGAGATACAGTAGGCTCCACTGTGAAGCTTGGAAGCTGTGTACTCTTAAATATGGCCTCCCTGGTTTGGGAGCCCATGCAGGTGTACCAGTGGGCCCAGTCCGAAAGCCAGGCAGTGAGTTTGTTTTTTCTCTAGGAGGCATCTTCAAGCTGCCAGCCTGATGGCTCCCTTCCACCTGGCAAATCGTGGAAATGGAACAGTTCACATAGAGCAGAGGGTTTTTTTTTTTTTTTTTTTTTTTGGTGTAACTTAGCAACTGCAGGCAGAGGAGGAGGAGGAGGAGGAGGAGGAGGAGGCATGATGCTTGTCACTGCATTTCTGTTGGGTACTTGCCTGCATGTGGAGGGGCCTGGCTGTCCCACCTGGTCAGGTGAGGAACAGACCCACCTATCCTACTCTACCCCTGGGTCCTCTGGGGGAGATCAAGTAAAAGGTGGGTTATGCAGGTGTGTTCTGGGAGCTCCTGAGCACGCTTGCCTCCCCACCTGTAGAATGATGGCCCCAAAGGGCGGTATTGGAATAGCTTAGGTTGGCTTTTTTAGCCCCAGAAGCATGTATTTCACAAAAGCCAAATTTATCAAATAGGTCAAGTGAAGGTGCCCTGCTGAGGCAGGGTAGGGGGCTTTGAGTCCACATACTGCCTCAGGAAGTTAGGTAGGTGGGCTGGTGTGGAATGGTTATATCTGCATGGCCTTATCCCAGGGGAAGGGTCCTGGGCTGCTTGGGGCAGAGTTCTGGGGAGGGGAAGGAGACCTGGGTCAGGACATCTCCCAAATCTCTTCTTGCTGCCCCCTGATGGGACTCCTCCATCACTCCCTCCTGCTTTTCCTCCCGAGGCCATCTGCTTCAGCCCTGGTCTGCTCTGGCTGTTTTTCTCTCAGAGCTTCCAAATGCTGAGCAGAAATCTGCCTCCGGTAACTCCCACTCACTCCAGGCTGCCTCTCTGGTTCTTTGCCCTCGCCTGCTCACCTCCCTCCTGTGGACGAATGTTTACCTAGCAAGGAGGTGATGTGTAGAGGGAGGGAGGCAGGGGTACTAAAGTGGCATCTTCTGGTGCAGAGGGCATGAGGAGAAGGGCCTCTGATATGCACTGGTCACCAGCAGGACCCCCTGACCCTTGAGGGTCTGGGGAGGATACATTGCCCTCTTTTCAGGCATATGCCTTACTCCTTTCTGGGCACAGAGCCTGTGATTGTGGGTATGTGTGAGAGAATGAATGCAAGGGACAGTCCAGAGTGTGTTGGCTGCTACAAGCCAATGTAGAATGCTCCTTGGCTGGGGACACCAGGAAGCGCCCATCTCACAACCCCCAGAACAGGGTTTGAGAGGGTCAGCAGGCATGGTGAGATGAGAGCCATGTGAGGGAAAGTCCTAAAACCCCTGGGTATCCTGGCCTTTCAGACTTTGAGAGGGGTTTGAACCTCTGGGATTTGTGCCCTGGGACAGGCTGGCTATAGTTGCCGTAGGCACTACAAAGAGAAAACTGAGAGGGGCTTCTTTGTGATACCTACCACTTGAGGGTGGCTGGGAGTGTGAATGCTGCTGGTGGCTGCCCTTGCCTGAGGATGACAGAGGGGAGGGAAGCTACTCTGATACAGTCTTATATCCTCAGGGATTTGGATATTCTGTCTGCAAAGGTATCTAAGAACCACCTGGGTGCCTTTAAGCATGACTTCAGGCAAACCTTTGTGGTCCTTCCCCAGCAGCCTCTCTCCACCTCATTCACTTGACACAGAAACTTCTCAGGTCCCCTTGGTCTGTGTTGGGATGTGGGCACAACCCTGGCCAGAGTCAGGCTTTGCCCAGTGTTGCCCATGGGCTCTGAGGCTTCTTGAGCTGGCTGTGGTTCTTTGTGAGTTCAGAGAACAGAGATCAGTGCTAGCTTGAGGAGGGCGGCTTGAGGCTGGCAGAAGAGCATGGAGCAGGTACTTCACATGTGAGTATGAGCTCTGTACAGCTGGGGTGTTGGCTCCGACCCCAGGGCATAGTGCTGGGCACACAGGTTGCTCCTTTCTGTTTGCCTAGCTCTTGGACCATCTGCTCTCATGTGGGATGACACCACCCAGGTGACAGGTGACTGGCCTCAGAGGTGAAGTTATTTTTGTAAAGCTTCTTCCATCTGAAAATCAACAAATCTTGTCTCCCTCAGCTCCCTCCCACCCTCCTCCTCTGCGCATGCTGACTTTGAAGACGTGTTCTCTGCTTGCTCACTCCACATCCTCACTTCCCACTCTCCCAGCCCACTCCAATCTGGTATTCACCCTCAGTCCAGGGAGACCATCTTCAGAGGCCGTGGACTTCACTGTCCTTGCCTCTGGCTAGGCCACCTGGCCCCTAGTTCTCCTCCTTGTTCTCTGGCCTTTCCATAGCACCCTCCATGGCTCTTTCTCCTGTTCTAGGACATAATTTCTTAGGATCTGGGCCCACACCCTCTCCCCAACCACATCTTCTGTTCTTCTCCATGTTAAGCCAATCCCAACTCCTTTCAGCCTAAGCCTGAACTTTGGGGCTTCTTTAGCATGTGTGCTCTGCCTGCTGGTTGCCTCCTAGGTGAACGTGGGTGTCATCATGCCCTTGAGCCTTGCCAGCCTCAGGATCTCTAAATAGAGCAGGTAGGCAGCCACAGTCTCCCTTGTCCCTTCTGCCAGGTCATCAGCCAGTCTGGTGACTTCTATCAAGTCATCAGCCAGTCTGGCCGTGCCCTAGACCTCTCTCTCTCTCTATTTTTTTTTCCTTTTGGTACCAGGGATTGAACCCAGGGACACTTAACCACTGAGCCACATCTCCAGCCTCTCTCCACCCCCCTTTTTTTTGGTACCGGGGATTGAACTCAGGGGCCACATCCACTGGGCCACATCCCCAGCCCTTTTTTTGTATTTTTATTAGAGACAGGATATCACTGAGTTGCTAAGTGCCTCACCATCGCTGAGGCTGGCTTTGAACTCATGATCCTGCCTCAGCCTCCCAAGTGCTGGGATTACAGGCGTGTGCCACTGCACCCGGCTCCAGCCCTTTTTAACATTTTGTTTTAGAGACAGGATCTCTCTGAGTTGCTTAGGACCTTGCTAATTTGCTGAGGCTGTTTTGAACTCACAATCCTCCTGCTTTAGTCTCCCAAGCTGCTGAGATTACAGGTGTGTGCCACCATGTCTGGCTTCCTAGACCTCTCTTCTGCCTTCACCTCCACCTTTCCCTGTTCACTGTCACCTCCATTCTGGTGGTTTCCTTCTCATTCGATCTCCTCCCCGACACAGGACTCTGTCTTGACCTCTGCTGGGCCTCCTCCCCACAGTTGATTTCCAGTGTTCTTCAGAGGCTTCCTGTGCAGGTGTGATGTGCAGTGAGGTCATCTTCAGAGGCCTCTGTGGTGCTGCCCTAGGTTTACTTGTCTGTGATTCTCTGGCGACCTCTTTACTTCTGGTCTCAGACAGACCCCAGGTCTGAGATGGTGGCTGTGCTGGTGGGATGTATGCAGAGGTCTCTGAGCTGCTTTGCGCAGTGGGGCAGAGGCTCCTGTCCTGAGCCCACATGATATTCCCCCCACCCTAATTCAGGGAGAGGAGAAGGGGGCAGATCAAGATGAGTTTCTGGGGCAAATGTTGGTTACTGGACCAGTTCAGGAAGGACTACTGGGGGGCAGGGCTGGAAGGCTAGCACCCTGCTTGTTGTCACCACCACTTCAGTTTTTCCAAGTGTCACCCTTAGACTCTACCTTGAAGAGAGCTTCTCCCTGGATCCAGTTGCCATGACAACACTGTTAACAAAGAGTAGCTTCCATGGAGGAGGCTGGCTTACCCAGAAGCTGAGTGTGCTGGGAGAGGGTGTGTGCGCCCTGATGGGTGTATCAGCACAGTCTGTCTATTCACCCTCTCCAAAGCTACCCAAATCTTGAGGATTGTCCCCTACCCTTTCTGCCTGGGCGGCTTTCCTGGCCTCTGGCGCCCAGATCTATCCAATGTGAATGTTGCTGAGCCTGGATTCCATTGGGGTGTGGCTTGGTTTCCAACTACAAATGAAGCTTCCTACCTAGAGTGTGGGAGACATGTCCAGCCCTGGCCCCAGATTCTTCCCAGGGTGAGAAGCTATAGTTTGCTGCTGTAGAAATCTAGGCTCAGAAGCCAGACTTCTCTTGCCTGGGTCTTCTCCTCAGACTGATTCTGTGCTCTAAACTGTCCTGGCTGTGAGCTATGAACAAGTCCCCTTGGCCTCCGTTTTCTCCTCTAGGGGCATGGTCTGGATTAAATGAGGTAATGTTGTCCTGAGCTCATGAGAAAGGCTGGCCTGGCTGTTGGGATCCAGCTCTCTGGGAGGGCAGGTAGGGCTGGGCAGGTGGATCAGCTGTGAGATTAGCGTTGGAGCAGGTTGAAGACACAGAAACAGCTTGGGGAGTTCTTGAGGCTGTTTAGATGCTTTCATGAGTAAATTACTCAGAGGAGGCAAGAGGCTATATCAGTTATTCATTTGACTATTGTTAATAGTGGGTGCCTTCCCCAGGGGGACTGGATAAGGAGTCCCCAGAAGACCAGTCTGGGAGGAGGTAAGCATCAAGGCTGCCCTAGGAGAGCCTAGTCCTGCCCAACACTGCCCACTGCAGGCCATGTGCCCCTCCCTACTCTGTCCTGGGTGTCCCTTTTAGCTCTCACCAACCAAGGCAGAACTGTCAGATCTGCTGTGAAGTGCTGGGCCAAATCACCTATTTCACTATGTGTGTTGGGGGTGGAGGGGTGAAGACACTGAAGGGTTTGAGAGGAGGGGTCAACAGTGGTCCAAGGTGGCAGGGTTGACCAGAGGTCCCAGTTGTTCACTGATTGGCCAGGGCAGTGGGAACCACCTCCAAGAGTAGGGGTGGGATGGAAAACTCCCACGTGCGTAAGACCTGGAGGGAACATGCCCACAACCCATGAATCATCAGTGACCTCACCCTAGTGATGGTGAACCTAAGCGCACATATATAACCACCAGCTCAACAGTAGGCACATTGGTGAAAATCTGTATCCTTCAGACCATGTTTTCTGACTACAATGCAGTTTTAAAAGAAATTAGTAACAAAACAGATAATTCCAAAATCAAGTTATGTTCAGAAAATTTAAAAGATGTGTAAAAAATGGATAAAAAAGAAATAATAACAGGAATTACAAAATCTTTAGCTTTAGAGCCGGGTATTGTGTCACATGCCTATAATCCCAGCAACTTGGGAAACTGAGGCAGGAGGATTGCTTTTGAGGCCAGCCTTGGCAACCCTGTCTCAGAATAAAATTTAAAAGGGCTAGGGTTGTAGCTCATTGGTAAAGGGGCTGTGGATTAAATCCCAAGAATCACTGGAAAACAAAAGCTTAGGTTCAATTGATAAAAATACAGTGAAGGGGATTTGTCGGGTATGACTATTGTAGCACTTATAGACATGTTCCCTGCTGAGTGTCTGGAAAGCTTGTTTTCTCTGAAGACAAGTCCACATGTCTCCTGTGGGGGGAAGGGGCCCGGAAGTGGGTACCTGGGAAGGGTTTAGAGGCAGTTGAACCAGTGCCGGGCCCTGAGATGGAAACCCTGGGGCCGTGGGCGTGGAGTCTCAGTTCAGTTATGCAGAGGCTCCTGTGGAGGAGGTCACGGAGTGAGGTAGTCCACACCAGAGACATCTTCAGCTTCACATTGGAGGGCCTTGTGCTTCCTCCAGAAGACACCTGGAACCTGCATGTGGGAAGGGGCTGAGATCTGTGGAGTTGCAGTGTGAGGTGCCTGGGAGCCAAGACATAGTCCTTGAATCAAAATGCAGCTGGGGCCTCTGAAAAGGCCATTCCAGATCTGATGGCTTATACCTTATTTTCTCAGCCTCCTCTGTTGGCTTCCAAACCCCTCACTGCTCCCCACTTCAACCCTTTCTCTCCTTGGTTTCCCTTCCCCTCATCCTCTTTGCTTTTTTGGATTCTAAGGATTGAACCCAGGGGCATGTACCCCTGAGTTACATCTCCAGTCCTTTTTATTTTTAAATTTTGAGACAGGGTCTCACTAAGTTGCCCAGGTTAGCCTTGAACTTGTGATCCTCCTCCTTAGCCTCTGGAGTCACTGGGATTACAGGTGTGTAACACCGGACTGGTGCTCTGATCCTTTTTATCTGTGCCCCTACCCGTCTCTCTGAGCACACATGCTGGGGAGATCACAGCCAGTCTCAGTACTTCAGTAGCTGGGTCAAGGCCAAGAACCAAGCTCTCCACATATTATTGCCTGCATCCAGGATGTTCCTAGGGGAGTTCAACCCTGAAAGAACTCTGTCCTCTTGCCCCTGTCTGCCTGTACTTCCTGCCACCTCATAGCCTTACCTTCCCTGACTGCCCTCTCCCTTAACCCATGCCTCTGCAGCAACAGAGGAGGCTTGTAGCCTCAGTGTTCAGTCCCCTTGAGCTGTGTTCCTCCGGCAGCTGCTTCTCTCTCTACTCCCACAGCGTCCCCCTCCTCACCGCAGACTCACTCCTCACTGATTCTAGTGTGGCCATGATCCCTCCCTCCACCAGAACTCTTCCTACCAAGGAATTTAGGAAGCATTTTGGTTCCCATTTGGGTTCTGACATCTGTTGGGGGTGATCACATGGCCTTTCTCAGGTCTCTCTCTCCTGCGTACCTACTCCCTAGTCCTCCTAAGTGTCCTTGGCCCCTCTCACATGCTCCTTTCAGCTACTTTCTCCTTTTCTTCCACTTGCGCCTTCAGGGCTTTTGGTCCTAGCTAAGAGGGTGGAAGCAAAGCCCACCTGGCCTCCAGGACCTGGAAGGTGCGTGTCTCCCCCATCTTCTTTCTTGGGTCTATAGGTATCTGGCTCTGAGACCTTATGCCCTTTGCTGCAGACCTGCTTCCTTTGTAGAGCTCTTGGCCTCTGTTCCCTTAACTTCAGATTGCTGGTGGTATTCTGTTGTCACATACCAATCAGCCTCCTCCTGACCCTAGAGTGGAGTGGAGTGGGAGGCAGGGACAGAAGACTTTCTTTGTGGTAGGGCCCGGGCAGCCTTCTGTGGCCTGCCTTCTCCTCCTGCACAGTGGCAGTGACATCACTGTTGTCCTGTTGGTCTGGGGCTAAGCCTGGCAGTGAGCACTCCCTCAATAGGGGGCACAGTGCAGCTATGTTGGGGTGAGCTAAGCTGCACAGGGGCTGCAGGGCTGCTGCTAACCAGACAAATGCCTTGGGTAAGTTCTTTGACCTCTCTGAGCCTGTTTGCTCTGAGAAATAGAGATGAGGATAGTGAGGTTCCCTGATTTGAAGATTAACTGTGACGATGTGTGGCGATGTGAATCTACGTGTGAAGCACTTGGTACAGTTTCTGGAACACAGTAAACTCAGTAACTGTGAGGTGGCTGGGTGTGGTGGGAAACTCTTGCAATCCCAGCTACTCCGGAGGTTGAGGCAGGGGGATTGCAAGTTCAAGGCCAGCCTGGGTAACTTAGTGAGAGCCTGTCTTAAAATAAAAAATTAAAAGGGTCGTGCCTGTAACTCAGTGGTAGTGCACTTGCCTACCATACGTGAGGGTTCAATCCCTAGTACTAAATAAATAAATAAATAAATAAATGTAAGGAGGACATGGTGTTGAGAGGAAGCATTTTGTTTGGATTTCTGAAAAGTTCTGGTATAAAGGCATTCTAAAATGTCTTTTTTAAAAAAATATTTATTTATTTACTTTAGTTGTACACAATACAATGCATTTATGTTTACGTGGTCTGAGGATCGAACCCGGGCCGCGCACATGCGAGGCGAGCGCTCTGCCGCTGAGCCACAACCCCAGCCCTAAAATGTCTTTCTTATCTCAGTCTGAGAAATGCTTTGCTGGAGAACGGCCAGGCCTGTGTGGATGCGTTGTGTGTGTGTGCGCCATGTATGTGGGTGCACAGGGGTGTGGCTGTGTTCCTTTCTGCCTCTCCTTTCTACCCTGGACAATTGTCCCATGTGCCTGTGGCTGTGTGCCCCCCACACCCTGAGTTTGGGGTAGCAGAGCAGCTGCAGGAGAGGAATCCCTAGATAATAGTGCAGCAGGGAGTAGGCTAGTGCCCTTGGATCTACCCAGCAGGTGGGATTAGAATGGAAGGGAGCAGGACTGGGAGTGAATTTTGGAATTGTCCACTTGGGTTCCAGCCCTAATTCTGCAAATCAAATTTTATAAGGCCTTGGGCAAGCTACTTTGTGCTTCTAAACCTCTGTTTCCATATCTAGGAAATGGGATCAATCCTTACTTAGAACTGTTGGAAGAATGAAATAACATCCAGGGAATAAACACCCAGTGCAGGGGCTGGTACGTTGTAAGTGCTCAATAAATGGTAAGTGGGGGGAAGCTGTCTGTCAGTGGGATGTTAGCAGCACTAAGTGCAGGGAGGGGGATTGGTCCAGGAGAGTTGTCATGGGGTCTGGGTTGGCATGGGTGGTCCCAGGGCACATGGCTGGTCTTGGGTATATGACTCTTGCCTGAGGCTGTTTTTCTGAAGGCCAAGTCCTCCATCTGTTTGTAGTAGGGTGATGGGTCTGGGTTGGACTGGAATCCTCAGTGATCGTCCTTGAATCATTGAGTTAGAGCCAGAGGGTTGGTGAAGAAGCCTTGTATCCTCCATGTGAGGATTCCAAAGGGAAAATGGCTCAGCATTCAGGAAGTAGGTGGAAGAGCTGGCTTGGCCTCAGTTTCCTGTCTCTCAGTCCTTCTGCTACCAAGGAAATGTGACAGAGAGGCTGCCTTCTGTCTGCTTCACTACTGGAAGCTGCTGCAAGAGGCAAGCTCGGATGCCCTAAAGATACCTCAGAGAGGAGAAAGCAAGGGAAGCGACTTCCCCAAGGTCCTAGAGCAGATTAGTGGCAATGCCAGGACTGAAGCTCAGGGCCCTTTGCCCCTCATCAGTGTACAAATTCTATTACTGTATTTATATTTTAAAACCTTCAGAAAGTAATAAGGGTGCCTGTGGGAGTATATGTCCTCTCATTCCCAGGCCGGCTCCAGCTACCCTTGTCAGAGGCTTTGTTGTCACCTGTTTTGGAAGTTCCTGGTCTGTGCACACATGAAGTGTAGTATTCCTTTGGTGCATGTGGCGGCTGTATCACAGGTTGTGTACCTTTTGTGTCAGTGCATCTTGGAATTCCCTATCGCTATGCACGTAGAGTGGTCTCACTGTTTTTAACAGGGCAAAATGGAGGAGCATTTGTCACTTTGGTAGATTTTGCCAGATTGTCCTCCAAGCAGCACTAATTTCTACTTGCTTTTGATGTAACAGGGCTCCTGCAGTGCCTGTTTCTCTATTTCTTATCCTTGCCAATCTCATCAATGAGAAATAGCCTTATTGCAATTTAATTAGTATTTTTCTTGTTACGAATGAGATTGAGCATCTTTTTCTATGTATAAAATCCATATGTATTTTCTGGTGTTCATATTATTAATGTAGTATTTCTGTTGGGGTATTGGTCATTTTCTTATCGATTCATAGAAGCTCTTTGTATATTAAACAAAAAGTTTTGAGGACAAGTTGCAAGTATTTTCTCTAATTTATTGTTTCATTTTGTTGTTAGGATTTTTGCCATTAAGAATTTTAAAAATTATCCAGATCCATCATTTTAAAAATGATTTTGGAATTCTGTAACACTCACAATAGGTGTGAGTCCTCTGTTATTAGTTTCTGTGGGTCACAAATAGTTGCCTATTGGATGGGGATGTGGCTCAGTGGTCAAGTGCCTCTGAGTTCAGTCCCTGGTACCCCGCCCCCCGCCCCTCCCCCAACTAGTTGCCTATCAGAATTTCATGGGGTTTAAATGAACAGAAAGGCTGTCTCTATGCTGAAACTATAAAGAAATTCTAATGTGTTTTTCTTATAGACTTATGGTTTCATTTTTCAAATGCGAATATTTGATCCATCTGGTAGGACTCCCATTTTACTTTTTTCCAGATGGCCACCATTTGTCCAACACCACTTATTAAATACCTTTTCTTCACAGATTCAAAGTATCACCTTTACCATGCACTAAGCTGCCATATGTGTTTGAGGCTATTTCTGGACTTTCCCCCTTACTTTGTTGCTCTGACTGTACATTTGTGTATTGATGCCATGTTTTAAATTGAACTTTTATTCTGAAAAATTTCGAACATACTGAAAATTAAAGAGAGGTATGAACCCCCACATATTCTTTACTGAGATTCAGCAGTTAAGATTTTATCCACCCTGGTTCATGTACTCATTTTTTCTCTCCTTTCGCTCTTCATTTCGTCCCCTTCATTCCCTTTCTTTCCCTTTCCTTTTTATTTTCTCCTTTCTTCCCTTCTGCTTTCTTCCTCCCATTTCCCCTTCTCTTTTCTCTTCATTCCTTTTTCTTTTTTTGTCTTATTCTTTTTTTACTTTTGTCTGAAGTACTTAAATTACATCCCTAATCTCCGTCATTTGTCCCCATATACTTTCGATGTGGATCTCTAAAACAAAGGAACAAATGAATGAGGAAATTTTCTATAAAACCAGTCATTATCACACTTAACAGGTCAGGGGTGGTGGCGCACACCTGTAATCCCAGCACTTGGGAGGTTGAGGCAGGAGGATCAAGTTCAAAGCTAGCCTCAGCAATGGCGAAGTACTTAGCAACTCAGTGAGACCCTGTCTCTAAATAAAATACAAAAATGGGCTGGGGATGTGGCCCAGTGGTGAAGTGTCCCCGAGTTCAATCCCTGCTACCAAAACAAAACAAAACAAAACAAAAACCACACTTAACAAAATTAACAGCAGTTCCTTGCTATTGTCTAACATGCCCTGTGTCTATTAATTTTTTCTTAATTGCCTGAAAAAGACCTTTTTGCGATTGCTTTGTAAAATCAGTAACCAAATAAAATCCCCATGTGGCATTTGGTAGTTATTTTTCTTAAGTCTTTTATATGTAAAGCAGCCCCTCCTCTGCACTTTTTTTTTTTTAATACCATTGATTTGCTACAGAAACTTGGTGTCTGTAGAATACCATACTTTGATGACTTGTCTGTACTTTCTCATGGTGTCATACAACTAGTTCTTTCACCCTCAGTGTTTCTTCTAAACCATAACTTTCTTTCTGCACTGTTTATGTTATTTTGGTAAGGATGCTTCTGTGGTGCTGCCCTGTACTTCACGCTGCATTTCAGCAGGACTCTGCTGTGGGGTCTGCTTGCAGGGGTGTGGATATGGGGAAGATGCACCCTTGTGTCCCTGCAGCTGTTCGTTCTTCTGAAAGTTTCAACCATTGATGAGCACGAAGTTAAGTGTTGCATGAAGGACTTAAAGATGGGACCTTTCTGTTTCTATAATTCCTTCTGAATACATTTGGGGACTTCTTCTGTAAATGACATTCCTTCATCAACCAGGGCTGTTTGGCTATTTCACTAGAAAGAACAGGATGAGTGTTAAATTCTTTCCTTTACCAACACATGGTTCCCCCTGATCTTCCCATTTTTTCCCTCATCTCTCTACCACAGCATGCTCCTTCCTGTCAAGGTACCATTATCAGTTTTCCAAGCATACCCCTATATTTTCTGTAGTCCCCTTTGTCTGGGAGGACACAGCGTTCCTTGTTAGCTGTGCTGGTGGTTCATTGTGGTTGTTGCTGTGGTTAACTATCTGACATGGATTTGGGAGGTGTCTGCCCAACTTGTGTTCCCTCCTATATGGAGAGGTGACTGACACCCTGGGGAGGTTTTTACCCCTAGAAAGCTAGGTCTGATTGTAACAGAAATGCCTGCATGTGGCAGAGACGGATGAAAGGGTAATGTGGTAGGAGTGTCCTAGATGTCCTGTGCTTCTTCTCTGTTGGTGGATGTAAGCTGTCTGTGCTCTAAGAAAGAAGGTGGGAAGGAGGCTGGAGGCTTGGTGGATGTCTCTGTGGGCCTATCAATGCACACCAAAAAGGTACCTTCACAAGGTTGAGAATAGGAGGTACAGTAAGCAGAGGGCACCTCCCTGGTCTGCAGATGGCTGCTTCTCTCAGAATTCCAGAGACAAGACAAGACAAAACAAAACAAAACAAAACAAAAAAAGCCAATAGAGTTCCAGAGACAGGAGATGGGAGGCACACTTGTGTGGGGCCCGGGCCAGGGCTGGGGTACTGACTGTAGCTGGGTACCCACTTCTGGAGCCTGCCTGTGGCCTATTGGGAGGAGGGCACAGAGTGAGGGGTGAGCTGGCAGGACCCTGGATTCCAGACCCTTTGCTCAGAACCTGCCCTGTGTAGGCTGGCCCTTATGGATTTAAGCCCTGTTCCTGCCCTATTGTGCCCTTAGAGTGTGATGCTAGACTTGGGGGACAATAAGCAGATAGCTGTTTCTGGTTTCGCTGGCCAGAACCCACCAGCGTCAGAGTTGACATAGGAGACCTCTTGCCTTTTGGTTGTTGGACTTGGAAGACTGCCCTTGACCAGTACTTGTTCAAGAGGGGAGGGGGGCTTCTATGGGTCATTGCAGGTGGGGTGTGTCAAGCTATGGGCTTGTCACAGACTGGTTTGTTCCTCCCATTCTGCGTGACCCTTACCCAGAGCCGTCAGCTCCCTACCCCACCTACCGCCTGACTCAGGCCAATCCTGAAGCTAACTAACATGGCTTGGTTCAGGTGAGGCATGCTGGCTCTGTGGGTGCAGTGCCTCTTGGTTTCTGATTCCCAGACTCTTCTCCAGCTATGCTTTTAGATCAGTAGTTCTTCAAAGTGGAGTCCTGTAACCAGCAGCATTAGCAGCGCCAGAGATTATTAAACTCTGGCCCAGGCCTCCTGAATCAAACACTCTGAAGGGCTGGGGACAGCAGTATTTTCACAGGCCTTCCTGGGGATTCCAGTGCCCATGAAAGTTGGAGCATCCCAACGTTCAGGACTAGGCAAGAATAAAATCCTTCATCTTGGTTTTAAAACTTTCCCAGACCATAGCCTGCTGTTCTAAGCTGAAGCCCCAACAAGGTCCCATGACTTGGCCCAGGCCTGCTCAGGCCTTAGCGAGCCCTGACTCTGGCCGGGTACAGCCTCTGTCCATGCATGACTTGCCTTATGGGCTTCCCGCACCCTGCAGCTGTGCACCCCTTCACCCCACCCTCACTGGTCACCACACCCTGGACAATACCCTTTCCTGACCACCCTCCCTTCCCTGCAGTTGATCTACTTGTCCTCATCCCACCCACTTCCTGGGGGGAAACCAAATGTGGAACACTGCACAGCCAGAGGACACTCAAGCCCAGACCATTGTGACCTCTGGAGCTTTTTCTGGGATCCAGAGGAAAAAGGAAAGGAAACAGGGCCAGGCTCTCCCCTGTAGTCCTTCCTTCTCCCTCAGCACTCCAAGCCCTGCTAGTGGCCCAGGGACTCCAGAGGCACCAGTGAGAGGTGTAGGTGCAGAGAACTCAGAGAGGGCAGGCCTCGATCTCTCCTATGGGGTACATGGGTCTTCTCCAGACCATGTGGGCAGGGGGCAGGAGGGTGTTCCGATAATGATGCCAGTGCTAAGATAGTTTGCTGTGTGCATCCTGTTAACACAACTGTTCTCACCACAGCCCTGGGAGACAGGGCGGTTCTGGTGCCCATTTCACAGATATGGAAACTGGGGTCATGAAGCTTGCAAGGAAGGCCTGGCTGGATCCAGGCTGCCCTGTTGACTGCAGAGGGAGGAGGGGTACTGTGGAGAGCCCAAGATAGGGGGCTCTTGGTGGCCTGGGGTTCTCAATACTCCATTAGGAGGTGCCCATGGGGCAGTTGTTGAGGGTGCTTATTCTGGTTCCTCCTCCAAAGCCTGGGTCCCTGACGTGTCAGGCGTGTTCCAGGGCTGGAGGCAGGAAGCACCCACCTGGTAAGATGCCATGAGAGGGCCCAGGGAAGGGAGTGAGGTGGCCAGCAGGTCTCCACAGGGCAGTCATCCACTCGGACAGGCTACTGGCCAGGGCTACTGGGCTCTGTCCTACTTTCTGAGTTACTGAGCCCTTGCCCTGCTCACTGGGCAGGAGCTCTTTTGGCATGCCATGGGGAAAGACCTGGGCTCTCTGGACCTGTGTCCTACCCCTCTAGTCCCCAGGCAGTTCTGGTTTCTGAGTCACCCCCATAGAGCTAGGTCCATGAAGCACACCCCAGTTGTTTAGGCTGTCATTGCTGAGCAGGGTGGGGTGCCCAGATGTGCTCTCCCTCTTCTTCTCCTTGTGACATAGTGGAAGCTGCATCTGGGCCATGAGGGTCAGCCCAGATCGGAGACCTTCAGCCTGGCACGGCTCAGCACGAGCAGCCTAGCAATCCCAGCCTTAAGGTGGACAGTCCATCTGGGGCTTCCCCTGCTCTCTCGAGGATGCACAGAAGTTCAGTGCATACTGCTGAGCAGGAGGCAGGCCTGACTTTCTAGGGAACTCCTTCTGTGATGCCAAGCCAGTGTCTCCCTTGTGAGGCCTGAATCCCTGGTGCCTTTGTCAGAGATGTGCCCAAGTGTCCTGCCCAGGGATGCTGGGCTGTAGCTTTAGCCCTGCCCTGTGTCTTCCCTGGCACTCCTAGATCCTGACTCACCAGTACTGTGCACCCACTCATCGAGCCTTCCTCCCTGCTCCTCTGGCAGATGCAGGGATCCTGTCTCTCTCTTTTGTCCAAGGTCAAAGCACAACCTGCCCACATGATCACCCTGGTGGGGCCCTTAGGAAGCACACAGGTGGCAAGGTACAGCCCTGCATTGGAGCCCAGCTTTGTCACCTCCTGCCTTGTGCAAGCAGCTGCCCTCTCTGGGTTTCAGATGCTGCCTCTATAAAACTGTGCTCTAGGGCAAGGCAAGGCTGCCCATCGCTGTGGGTGGGCACTCTTTGGTCTGCTCTGCTACACTGCCTGGCAAAGGGTTTCCTTGGCCCTTAGGCCCAGGCCCACACAAGCTCTCCCATCTCTGACCCTAATGTCCCAGGGCCAGAAGTGGGAGAGCCTCGCCCACCCAAACAGATATAGACAGGTAGTATATACCAGGGTGGCCAAGACAATCAGTGATGTCGGTTCCCTGCAGCCAGGCCCACTTGGGGTCCCCTTAGGTCCTCCTCCTGTACAGTGTTTCCCAAGGAAGGAATAGTCTTCATGGTAAAGTATTTGACAGAGGCGGTGGGGGAGGAGGAAGGCATGAAGGGCCTTTCTAATTTTCATGCATGCTGCAGCTTTTAGTGTTGCTTGGCAACCAGAGGAGGAAGGAAGATGACAGAGAGGAGTCCAGACCACAGGGATGCCCTCCCCTCCACCCTTCTTGACTGGTTCTCCTTAGGAAGTGGGGTGTTGGTGGGTGGATGGAGCCAGGCATCAGCCCCAGTGGCCCCAGGCTCTCCCTTCAGAGGGTCTTCCCAGAGAAGCCAATGTGTTTGGCCCCCAGGAATGACTACATGCCTACCACCTGGTTCTGAGCCAGAGGCTGGGCTTCCCACATCTCCAGAACCTGGCACTGGGGTGCCCTTGATGTGGAGTCTGATCTTCAGTTTCAGGTCTGGCCCTGACTTGAATGGGACTTGGTAGCTTGGACAGCCCCCATCACATCTCTGACCTCAGTTTGTGCTTCTGTAAAATGGGACAGCAACATTCCTCACAGGTATTACTGCAGGGAGTAACTGACTTAGCTGTGAGGTTTCAATTCTGGAATATTCCATCACTAAGGTATGCTTAGCAACTGTGGGGGCCCCGTGGGCAGGGCTGAAAGATGTAGGAGTCGCCTTGAAAAGATGATTCCCTGTGAAAAGTTAGGGACTCTTCCTGGGGTCCCTGAAATCCTTGGCTAAATGAAGGAACAAAGGAGGCAGCCCTTAAGAGGGTAGGAGGATAGGCCTCACAAACTGAGGTCTTTTTTTTTTTTTTTTTTTTTTTTTTTTTTTTTTGTGCCGGGGATTGAACTCAGGGGCACTCGACCACTGGGCCACATCCCCAGCCCTTTTTTTGTATTTTACTAGAGATAGGGTCTCACTGAGTTGCTAATTGCCTTGCCATTGCTGAGGCTGGCTTTGAACTCGTGATCCTCCTGCCTCAGCCTCCCAAGTGCTGGGATTACAGGCGTGTGCCACCGCGCCTGGCACAAACTGAGATCTTTTGACAAGGGGGCAGCCCTAAGATCTGACCAGGACTGGGGTCAGCTCTCCCACGTCAGCCTGCTCTGCTGTCTGGGACGTCCCTGGAAGAGACCAGGTCTAGGGCAGCGGGCCAGGCAAGGGTGGTGGCAGTGGGTGGAGCAGGAAGGAGTGATGTGAGGTGGGCAGGCTGGTGTGAGGTGACTAGAGGGTGTTGGCTCCTGGCAGGGGCTGTGCAGGGCAGTGACTTTGGAGGGTTTCCTGGATTACAGTATACTTCCCCCTGGGCATTTCCATCTCAGCCAAGCCCAAAACCAGCTGGCCAGAGGGGCTGGGCTGGGTGGGGCTTGACTCTGTTGGGCAGTAACTGGGATGTGGTCCATGGGGCTTCCCAGGAGGGGCTGAAAACACTCAGTGTTTCCCAGTTTTCCTTATGGATACCTGGAATTGTCGCTCCTCTGCCCGGGAGGAAAGTCCCCAGCTTTCCCAGCTGTGCTCTGTGTCAGGAACCCTTGAGGTAGAGGGGTCTCCAGCCAGGCCTTGGATGGCCCTGAGGCTCAGGGCTTATTCTCCCTCTCTGTGGGGCAGTGTGCTAGCTACAGAGGAGGTCCCATGCCATCAGACCTGATGGGGACATACCCAAGTGTCGGTGAAGTTATCGTTCATGTGCTTGTGTGCTGTGAAGGGCTGCCTCCCTTGTTCCCTCTGTTTAGCCAAGGACTTCAGGGGCCCCAGGAAGAGTCCCCACCTGGAGCTCACCCGCAGTGACTGGCTCCACCTCTTCAAGCTGCAACAGCAGTTTCCAGACTTGCTGGTCACCACAGACGCTTGGCTCAGTGAATACGACCTTGCATAGTAGCACCACCAGAGTGACACTCCAGGTGGGGGCTGCCTGTTGCACCTCCGAGCTTCCCCCCCACTCTGGCCTACAGCAGAGGCTCAAGAGGCCTAAGTGTCACAGAGGTGTGACCTGGGTATGAAGGGTCAGTTCCAGACCCTCCAGGCAGCTCCCTCTGCTGCCAAGGAAATTGGACTGGCATGTGGTGTGGCTAGCAGTGCTGCTGGGAGCCCCGAGATGGAGAGGGCAGGGTGGACTGGCAGAGAGAGCCACCACCTGAGAAGTTCTGGGCCAGCCAACAGAGCTGGAAGGATTGGTGCCTGTTAGGGGAGGCCCTCAGGGCAGGTGCTATTTGGGGGAAACAACACTAGAGTCCCCACTATGCCCAGCCCTGGGAAGTTTGGCCTTGGCAAGCAAGCATGCCCGCATAGATCCAAACACACAGATTATGGAGTCTGTCAATATGGGCTGCATGGGTGGGGGTCTATGGTACCTCCATGGCCCCTCATGGCTCCACAGCTGTCTCGGAGTCCCCTGCCCACTCTGCAGGCCCCAAACTCCTGAGTCCCTACCTTGGATGGTTTTGTCCCACTCACTTCGTCCTTGCACAGCTGGGATTACAGGAAGTGCAGCCTGGGGTGGGATGATTGGAGCAGCATTGCTGGAGGGACGCCCTTCACAGAGCATGGGCCAAGCTGAGCACTGGCCCTGCCCTGGATTTTAAATCTTGCTCAGTTCTCAGCAGGGCCTCTTGGGGTGTGGAGGCCTAGATCCCAGACACAGCAGAGCAGTAGGCAGAGTGGGCTAGTGCCATGCCTCGAGCCCCAAAGATGTTGCAGCCCTTTTCCTCAGTTCCTCCACAGCCACCTCCTAGTGGTCAGGAGCGGAGCTGGTTACTCTGCCCTCCATGGACTTGTGCAGGGGTGTTTCCTATGACTTCCGTAACAGCTCACTTACCTTGTGGTTCTGTAGGTCAGAGGTAGGTCAGGGTCTCAGTGAGCAGAGATCAAGGTGCTGGAAGCTATCCCTCTGGAGGCACCAGGCCAGAATCGTGGTCATCCAGGAGTCTGTTATCCTGTGTTGTGAGGTCCCCATTCCCTGGGGACTATCAGCTAGAGCCCCCTCAGCCCAGAGAGCCTTTCTCTGGTCCTCACAGATGTCTCCCTACATCCCAGCCCCAGCTGTGTGGTGTCAGATCCTCTCATCCTGCTGTCTCTCTCACCCTGATCTGTCGTCACATGTGTTTCTCTGACCACAGCCAGGAAGACTCCTCAATTAAAAGTACCATGTGATTAGAGTGGGCCACTTAGATAATCCAGGACAATCTGCCCATCTCAAGATCCTTCCCTTAGTTATATCTGCAGAGTCTCTTTTGCCATATAAGGAAACATTTACAGGTCCTGGAGATCAGGGTGTGGGCATCTCTGGGGGGCCTAGTTCCTTCCATGATGTGAATAAGACAACTCTCTTCCCTCCAGTGGTTTGCAGTTTGGGGAGCTAGTCAGGCCATGAACCCATGCATGATGTGGTTTACAGGTCATTGCACCTGCCTTGAAGGACACATCAGGATGAAGTGGTGGGGAGTGTGGGTGTCAGGAAGGCCTCTTCTTCAGGGTCTTGTGTCATCAGAGCCCAGAGCAGACCTGGTTGAGCTGCTGCCCCCCTTCACCCTAGCCAGGGATAGCAGTTTGAGGAGGCAACCTCCCAACCCCCCAAAGAGGGCCTTTCCCAGGGCTAGGTATGCACAGTCCCTGTCTCTGGGGCATGGGCATGGAAGAAACTTGAAGCTCTGGCCCATAACTGGGCCCTTTGTGAAGTCAAATGGTCCTGAAGGAAAGGGATGCTGGGACTCTGTGAAGGAGAGTTTGGGGGAAGGGCCTTTGTCTGCAGGTTGAGGGTTATGATGGGGTTCAGATGATGGGTATTCAGGGCACAAGGCACAGTCAGAGATGGCCTGTGTTGGGGGTGAGAGGGGACCTGGGGCTACTCTCATGTGCTGGCAACCAGGCCAGCCCCAGCCCTGCACCCCAGCCCTTCCTGAGGGTGGTTTGATGGGTGTGCAGCCAGATGGAGCCTGCAAGCACCCTGCAAAGGTGCTCAACCATTTATGCAATTCAGGCAGTTCTTGCAGCCTGAACCCCAGAATATCTCCTCTGCCACTGCCAAAAGTCATCCATCTTGTTACGGGTGAGGGGAGAAGAGACTTTGAAAAAAAAAAAAAAAGCACTGTAGAGACTTACTATGTGCTTGCCCCCAGGAAGATCTCCCTCCCTCCCCTCCCTGGGCAGTAGGTGCTCTGGGGAGTCACAGGTTGAGCTCAGAGACCAGGAAGCAAATCCACATCTGAACCTACCTGGTGGCTGACCAAGGCCTGCCTACCTCCTCCCTGTGCACAGACAGGCTGCCCCATTGCGCCCCAACTCCACCTGGGGGGTTGGCCTGCCTAGTGTTGGTGGGGCTCCATGCTGCTTCCCCCCTCCCCAGGCAGACCTATACACTAGAAAGGGCTGCTGGACATTGAGCCCCTACCTGACTTGCAGCCTGGCTGGCTGTGCTCCCCACCTTGCCCTGAGTGCCTGACAAGCTCAAGGCCCTCAACTTCCCTGAGGTCTGGTTCCTCCACCTTTCTAGGCCTGGCCTGCAGTTTGGGGTCTGCTGTCTTGGGTGTCTTGATCTGTTTTCTACCTGCTGACATCTTTTGGCCTGGAGGTCTATCTGCTGACATCGAGAGAGAGTATGTGGGGGTAGGTGGGTGGTAATGCCACGCACACACATAGGAGGGGTGCCCAGTTAGGTCTGCTGAGACTCCGAGGTCTTGCTCCTGGGGTCTTGACCCAGGTAAGTCACTGCCATTGGTCCTCCCAGCATGGGTGAAGACAGGTGCTCACATCCGACGCTCTGACAACACCCCATGGTCCGGGTCAGGCAGGAGTTCGACGCCATCCCTGTGTTCTCAAGGTGCTCCCACCACCTGGCAGGGCTTTCCTGTCTATTTCCGTATCACAAGTGGTCAGTTGTGTTGTGGGGACTCCCTGTTCACCCATCCCCTTCTGAGCTGGACAGGGACGAGGAAGGAACTGGTGCTCATGAGGATCATGAGGCTGGTCTGTGAATCCTTGCTAAGCAGCACCCTGTCCATGGTCCTGGAGGAGTGGGGCCACGGATGGGGAGGCAGAGGCACAAGCATCCTGTTAAACCAGAGTGCTGAGTCAACGACCTAGATTCCTGACAGTCCTGATGGGACTAATGCTCTCCAGCTGCCGCATCGAGCACATTTCACAGTCTGCTCAGGGTTTGCACAATTAGCAGGACTGTGCCGTCCCCTGACCACGTGTGGAGGTGAGGTAGCTCGGCTGTGGGCTCCGGGTTGACGTCTCAATTTTCACAGCTGCCTGCATCCCTCACACACACGCTCAGCTGCAAATGAGGAACAGGAAATCAATCTATGTGGCTTTTTTTTTTTTTTTCATGCATGTGTGGGTGTGTGCTGAAAGCTGCACTCTTGGTGCTACAGAGATTGTAACTTCCTGGGGAGCTTCTGGTAGAGCCCCAACTCACAGAATGGTGAGGAGGCCCTTCAAGGTACTTGGGGACAGAGCTGGGAGGTGAGGGTGGGCAGCACGTTGACCCCTCGTTCCTGGATGAATGGCAAGGGGCAGGAGGGATTTGTTGTTGAGCCTACTGGGAAACTTCTCATGAGTGCTCTATGTGCTACATGCCAGGACTAGAGTGGGAAGGGGAAAGGAGTCCCAGAAATGGGGTTGCAGGCCCCAGCCAAAAGAGCAAGCCTCTTTCCATGGCTCTTTCTGTTGGATTTCTGGAACGTTCCCAGCCTTTCCTTCTTGGCCTGGCATCCATCAGAGGTATTATCACCATATCACCTTGATCAACTGGGGAATCAGGGAATCATTAAAGCTGCTCAGGGTTGTCCTGTGATAGGGTCTGACTTCCTCCCTCCCTGTCATCTTCTTCTCCCCAGCTGTCATGAACCCAGTGTCCAGGTTGTTTGGCCTTCTGGCTTCCCATACCCACCATGGTACCAGAGACCTTTACCTTGGTGGTGGGTGTGCAGTGCTGGAAGAAGGGAGCCAGGTGTCTCGGGTGTATCCCACACATTGCATTTTCTGGAAGAAAAAAACAACACTCAGAGAACTGAAAAAATTTGCACTGATTCCTTTGATTAGACACAGAGTTGGGACCTTGCCCTGGCTCTGCCCTGTTGTAAGCACTGTGCTGTGTCTCCCAGAGGGCTTTACCTGAGAAAAACACTGAATAATCTTGCTTTTAAAATATGCATTAATCTCATATGTTCTGATATCTGCCGGAGCACTGTCACTGGTTAAGGAACTCTCAGACCCTGCTGTCTGCATCAGCTCCTTGGAGTAGGGGCGGGAGCATCTTTTGTCCCGTACTATAAGAAGCCATCAGAGGCCAGCAGATCTCAGTCCCACTTGCCCGCTGGACCTCACGGAAAGCTTTTTCTGAGGGATGCAGTGCTGGCCCTGGCCAGCTGGTGACAGGTAGTAATCCCAGGGCCCAAGTGGGGTTAGGGAGCCCTGCTGGCTTGAGCAGCATGCAGACACTGACATTTCCATTTCACCTTTGCTGTGTATTGGGTGGCTTGGGTGGAACCTTACATTGCTGTGTGCCCGGGGACCACGCCAGTGACAGTCCTCACATCCTGAGACCAGATGTAGAAGGCCTCAGAAACGCAGAGCAGAGCAGGATGTTGCCTTGGGCATTTCCAGCTATGGTAGCAGGCACCCTCAGTACCTGGCTCCACAGGTACCACCCACACCCTGGACACAGACACTGAGACTTCCCCAGGAAGGAAGGAAGGCGGCCACTTGGCCCTGGAGCAGGGACTCTGTCAGCCACCTCTGGATCGGTAGCTATCAGTAGTCACCAGATGTCTCTCTGGGATACAAGCTCACCCTTCTCCAGAAGCCCAAAGGTCTTCCCCGACAGGATGGCCCCACCCCCAGGCCTGGACCGTGAGTACTGCTTGACCCAGACAAGACCATGCTGTGGGCCACTTCATCCCAGAACATGCCTCCTGGTCCCACCTAACCAGGGGCTCCTTGCCTCAGGACTCTTGACCTCATCCCCTTGGGGGCCCACTGAGTCTGCTGGGCACTTGCCTGGGCCCAACATTGCCATGTGACTTTTATTACATTCTAAAGAAGGTTCCCTCACAGCAGAAATCTGTGACAGTCGGAAGAAGGATGCGCCCACACAGGGAGGTCTGATAGGAGAGGAGCAGAACTCCACCCCTGCTGTCTTCGTCTCACAGGTCTGTGTCCTTCCCTCTGAGGAGAGGTGCTTCCCACAGGGACCGCAGAGGTAGGACTTGAGCCAGACCACAAAGGGGAGTGCACATGGTGGCAGGCGGGCATAGCTCCTCGCTCCACGTGCCTCTTCCAAATTGAGGCAACATGGGGCATGGCAGGCATTTCCAAGCTTTTTTGAGAAGCAAAGGCTTTCTTGGAGTGAAAGAAATCCAAAAAATGTAAAATGGAGTGAACCTGCTGTGTGGATGGAGGTGGGAAGGTGGTTAATGCCTGGCAGAAACAGGTGGTTCCAGAATGACCCCAACCAAGACAGCTTCAACCCCCAGAAATGCTCCTGACCTGTTGGTCCACTCTGAGCAGGCCGGAGCCTGTCAGGCAGGTAGCAGAGCTGCCCAAGGGGAATCTGGGCCTTGCTGGCCGAGTTCACAGCTTTGTCTTCCTTCTAAAGCAGTGGAAACCATCGAAGTGTTTTTTAAGAAAGTGAGACAGGTAGACACTGTCTTAGTCTGTTTGTGTTGCTATAACAGAACACCACAGACTGGGTAATTCAGAATGGACAAAAATTTATTTTATCACTATTCTGAAGGCTGAGAAGTTTAAGGTCAAGATGCCAGCATCTGGTGAGGGTCTTCTTACAGTGTCCTCACTGTAAGAAGGTGAAAGGGAAACAAGAGGGGGAGGAAGAGAAGGAGAGAAAGAGAAAGACAAAGACAGAAACACAAACATGCAAAATGGACGCAATCTCACTCTTTCATCATGGCACGACCCTCCTACCACCCAGTGCCCTCACAGCCAGATCACCTCTTAATGGTCTCATTTCTTTATATGTTACAATGACAGTTAAATTTCAACATGAGTTTGGAAGGGGACAAACATGTAAACCTTATCATTCTCCCCTGGCCCCCCAAAACTCATGTCCCCCCATACAGAATACATGAATTTCATTCCAGTAGCCCCCAAATGATTAACCTGTCCAGTGTTAATCCAATATATAAAATCTCATCTGAAGCAGATTTGGGTGAGATTTCCCATGGTTCATCTCTAGGCACGAGACCTGTGAGATCGAATGTGTTATCTGCTTCCAAAATACATGATGGGACAAGCAGAGGATAGACATTCCTATGCCAAAAGGAGAAGCAGGTGAGAAGAAAGGAATAGCTAGTCCCAAGTGAGTCCAGAACATAGTGGGGTGAACACCGTTAGATCTTAAGATTGTGGACCAATCTTCTTTGACTCCATGTTCCACATCCTGGGCACCATGGGTTTACATGGTTCATGCAACAGCTCTTGTGTTGGAGTCTCATACCTGTGGCTCTCCAAGGCTGGGGCTGCACACTGGTGGCCCTACAGTCCTGGGGCCCAAGGGATGGATGGATCCATTTCTGCAAATTTACTAGGTATTGCCTGGTGGGCTTCATGTGACAACCAGTGAAATTTAGGTGGAGGCAGCCATGTCTCCGTGATTTACACTGTGTGCCTGCAGAAATAGCACCATATGGATCCTACTTTCCAGAGGGTCTGCTATCTGAAGTTCAGGCCATATCTCACTACAGCTCTCCCCTGCATGGAAATCTGAGGCAGATATGGCATGGTGATGCGGGTGGCATTACCACTGTGCTTGGGTGCAGGGTCAGCACTCCTCCCTCTGGTGCCAGAATTAGGAGGGCCTTTCCCCGGGATCCACACTGAATGCTTGTTTAGAAGACTGTCTTAGGCTGCCTGCCTGTGTCCTGTGGTGAGAGGGGGTCAAGCCCTTAGGTGTCACAGACCTCCATGTGACCTTCTATTTAGATGTCCTCCCCTCCTACTCAAAGGTGCAGTTTCTGGCTCT
This sequence comes from Tamias sibiricus, assembly GCA_025594165.1. Classification (NCBI taxonomy): domain Eukaryota; kingdom Metazoa; phylum Chordata; class Mammalia; order Rodentia; family Sciuridae; genus Tamias; species Tamias sibiricus. The sequence continues at coordinate 90,243,450 of CM046663.1, read as the reverse complement.
GGCTTCATTCACCCCCACCCCCTCTGCCTCCTGTTGTCTAGAAGTGTAGGTTGCTTTCACATCTACCTGGGACCTACCCTTGGCTACAGCTGACCCTCTGCTCTCCTGTTTCTCTGAGGTTTGGCAGACACACGTTGATTCACTCTCCTGAGCTAGAAGTCACATTTCTTCCTACATGAAGTGCTCTTGCAAATCCATAGGTTTTGATTCCTGTGCTCAAGCCATATCTACAATGTCATCCTTGATTGCTTTTACTTTCAAACCCACATCTGATCAATGAGCAAATCCTATATTTATGTCCTCAGTGAAGTCTAGAATCTGCTACTTCTTGCCACCTGCCCTGCTACCTCCCTGGAGGAGACCACCCTCCCCAGCACAGATGCTGGAATATTGTGATTTGGGCAATTATTAAGTAAAATAAGTTTACTTGAACATAAGTATTGGGATGTCATGACAGTCTATCTGAAAATTGAGACAGTTGCTAAATGACTAGTGGGTGGGTAGCATATATATGGGACAAGGGATGATTCTATCCCAGATGGGACATAGAGGGGTTGCTTGAGCTTTCATCACACTTTGCAGAATGGAGAGTTTTCAGGGTTCTAACCAGTATCCAGCTTCACTCTTGCCCCTACAGGCTGGCCTCTATAAATAAGCTAGAGTGATTTAGATTACACGGGGTTGTTCTCCATTCAGACTACATCACATGAAAGAGGCAGAGGCAACTGCAGGTACAGGGATGCCAAAGGTCTGAGGAGGCCCTTTATACTGGGGAGAATAGTGCCCCCCAAATAGTGCCTACCTGAAACCTCTGAATGGGACCGAGAGATTGAAATCAGGCAGCTGCAAGAAAATACAGTCAAGGATTGTGCCAACACTAGAAGTTATGAAGGGGTACGAGAGGATTCTTCCCTAGAACCTCAGAGGAAGCCTGGTCCTGCTCACACCTGGGTTTTAGTCTTCCAGCTTCCCAAACTGAGAGAATACATTCTAATTGTTTTAAGCCTCTAGTTTGTGGTACAGTAGTCACCCTTTATCTGTGGTTTAGGTTTCAGTGGTTTCATTTACCCACAGCCAACCATGGTCCAAAAATATTAAATGGAAAAATTCATAAATAAACAATTCATAAGTTTTAAATTGCATAGTCTTCTGAGTAGTGTGATGAAATCTCCCACAATCCCTCTGTCCTGCCAGGGATGTGAATCATCCCTTTTTCCAGTGTTTCCATGCTGTATATACCATGTGCCCTTAAGTTACTTAGCCATCTCAGTTATCGATTGACTATCACAGTATTGCAGTGTTTTGTGTTCATGTAACCTTTACTTAATAATGGCCCTAGCTGGGTGCAGTGGCGCACGCCTGTAATCCCAGCACTTTGGGAGGCTGAGGCAGGAGGATCACGAGTTCAAAGCCAACCTCAGCAATGGTGAGGCACTAAGCAACTCAGTGAGACCCTGTCTCTAAATAAAATAAAAAAAAAAAATGGCCCTAAATCATAAGTGTAGTGAGACTAGCAATTTGGGTATGCCAAAGAGAAGCCTATTATAGTATTTATACATAGGGAAAAAAACCCAACAGTTTATATAGTTTAATACTATCCATTTCATGCATCCATGGAGGTATTGGAATGTATTCCTCATGGAAAAGTGGGGTTAGGAAGCTAAAACAAGCCCTGAGCCTGTCCCATAAGGTCCCAGACCCTGTTCTCACTATTGTTTTTTAATGGTACCAGAGATTGAACCCAGGGCCTCATACATGCTAAACAGGTGCTCTACTATCTAGCTATACCCCCAGTCCTTTTATTTTATTTTATTTTGTGATAGGGTCTCACTAAGTTGTTAAGGTTAGCCTAGAATTTATGATCCTTTCTTAGCCTCCTGAGTAGCTGGGATTACAGTCGTGCACCACTGCACCTGGTCTTCGCTCACCTCTTACCACCCTTGTTCTGCCCAGCGGCCTCAGCCTCCTCCCTGTTCCTTAACAGACCAGGTATGCTCCTGCTCCAGGGCCGTTGTACTTGATGTTCCCTTGGATCCACATGGATTGCTTCTTGCAGGTCTCTGTTGAAGAGATGCATGATCAGAGGAGGCTTCCCTGGTCACCTTGTTGATATAAACAACAACAACAATAAAGCCCTCCCTCCAGCATTTACTCCTGATCCTTCCTACCTGCTCTAGTTTTCTCCACAGTACTTGTAGTACAAACAGCTGATTTGTATTTACTTATTCAATATTCGTGCCTTCCCTTGATAATGGAAGCCACATGAGGGCCAGGACTTGGTTAATTATAACTGTATCACCACTGCTCAGAACAATGTAAAGTACAGGCTAACTCAACAGATAATCATTGAATAAGTGAATAAGAAAAAAATCCACAAGCTAACTGAGTAAAGGGGAAAGCCCAAGGAGAGACAACTCAAGAAAAAAATGCCTTATTAGCTCACTCACTCTCATAATTAAAGAAGTGCAAATTAAGTCTATGGGATCATTCTCACCTGTTAGATTGTGGTGAATGTGAGGGGAATTTGGTGCTGTCTTGGGAGTGGACTGTTGACCACTGTCTTTTCTTCTTTTTTAAACAATTGAAATAGATAATTCACATGCCAAAGTTTACAGTTTTTAAGTGAGTAATTCAATGGTTTTAGTATACATTCATAAACTACAAAAACATGACCACTATTTAATTTATCAAAAAGTGTCCCATATCCATTAGCAACCATTGCCCCTTCTCATACCCACAAGCTTCTGATTACCTCTAATTTCTTTTTATGACTCTTTGGATTTGCCTATTCTGGACATTTCTTATGAATGGATCATACAACATATGGCCTTTGTGTCTAGTTTGTATCACTTAGCAATGTTCTTAAGTTCATCCACATTGTAACATGTATTAATACTTCATTCATTTTTATGGCCATCTAATATTCCATTGTATGAATCTATTACATTTTGTTTATTCATTCATCCACTGATGGACATTTGGGTTGTATCCATTTTGCAGCTTATATGAACAATACTGCTATGAACATTTGTGCATAAATTTTTGTGTGGGCATGGTTTTCAAATGTCTTGGATATGTATGTAGGAGTGAAGTTGCTGGGTCACTGTACTTAATAGTTTGAGGGACTGTTTTCTGAAGTGGTTATATAACTTTACATTAGCACCAGCAGTGTATGAGAGCTTCACTTCTTCAGCATCTTCAATAACTTGTCTTTTTTGTTACAGCCATCTCAGTGGACATGAGGTAGTGTCTCACTGTGGTTTTGATTTACATTTTACATAATTATTAATTTGTAATTATTTGTCATTATGCATTTGCATTATTAATGATGATGAACAATTTTTCATGTGCTTTTGGCCATTTGTTTATCTTCTTTAGAGGACTATATTCAGATCCTTTGACCACTTTTAATTGGGTTGTATTTTTATCATTGCATTGTATAAGTTCTTTACATATTCTGGTATACATGGTATTCAAATATTTTCTCCCATGCTTAGGGAAGTTTTTTTTTTCCAATTTCCCTTCCATCCAGCCATCCATGGAGCTGGACATTGAACCCAGGGTCTTTGCATGCTAGGAGAGCACTCTACCACTGAGCTACATCCCTGGCCCCCACTTTTTTTTTTTTTTTTTTTTGTGGGTACCGGGGATTGAACTCAGGGGCACTCGACCACTGGGCCACATCACCAGCCCTTTTTTGTATTTTATTAGAGACAGGGTCTCACTGAGTTACTAAGTGCCTCGCCATTGCTGAGGCTGGCTTTGAACTCGCGATCCTCCTGCCTCAGCCTCCCAAAGTGCTGGGATTACAGGCGTGCGCCACCGCGCCCGGCTACTTTCTTGATAGTGTCCTTTGAAGCACAAACATTTTTCATTGTGATAAAGTTCAGTTCCTCTTTTTCATTTGGTTGCTTGTGCTTTTGATGTCACAGTTAAGAAACCATTGCCTAATCCAAGGTCACAAAGACTTATGCCTTATGCTTTCTTCTAAGAGTTTTGTAGTTTTTACATTTAGGTCTTTTATCTATTTGGAGTTCATTTTGTACATGATATGTGGTGCAAGTCTAAATGCATTCTTTTGTTTGTGGCTATCCAGATGTCCCAGCAGCGTTTGTTGAAAAAACTCTTCTTTCCCCATTGGATTATCTTGAAACTCTTGTCGAAAATTGATTGAGCATAGATTTATGGGTTTATTCCTTGACTCTCAGTTTTATTCTCTTGATTTATATGTCTATCCTTCTGCCAGGACCACAGTCTTGATTACAGTAGCTTTGTAGTAAGTTTTGAAGTTGGGAAATGTGCCTCTCACAAAAAACAATTGTTGGATCATTTACATTTAGTGCAAACACTGCTAAGGTAGAGTTTGGTATTGGTTTTTCATGTCTCATGTTGTTTTTGTTTCTCTCTTCCTCCTTTGTTACCTTCTTTTATTTTCTAATCCACCATTTTAATTCACTTGTCATTTCTTTTACTATATATTTTTGGGTTATTTCCTTAGTTGTTGCCTGGCAGGTTGTAATTAACATTTTAACTTAAACAATGCAGTTCAGATTAATACAAATGTAATTTCTATAGAATAGAAAAAGTTTGCTTCTCTGTAGTTCTTTTGCCCCCATCCTTTGTGGTGTTATTGTCATAAAATTTATATTCTTATGCCTTGTATGCTCATCAACACATTTTAAATTATTGTCTCATGCAGTTGTCTTTTGATTTAAAAAGAAGAATTATGAGCATAAAATACACTTACACTACACTGTCTCTTTTTGCAAAACAACACTATATTTTTTTGTTTTTCATATGTATATATATATACACACACACACACACATACATGTTCAAGACCTTATACAGTACATTTGACTGGGTGTTTATGAGGAAAGATGAAATAGGCAGATAGGAAATCTAGAAACAATAATAGGATAAATTATAGCAAGATAAGTGCCTCGCACAAACTGGTGGTAACTATGGAACATGGTAAACTCAGTTCTCTGCACCTGGGGTTTATTTTGTACATTACACAAACAGACAGACAGACAGACAGACAAGTGCTGTCCAGATAGGGCAAAGGCAACTAGTCTGACATGGCACTTCTTTTTATCCTGGTATTCAAGTATTCTCTAGCAGAAAGTCCAGCTTCCTGCTCCCTTACTATCAGGAAGCTATCTTAAGGTATGGTGTCAGTAGGAACCATATAGGTCACACATATACCCATGATTTACATTGTCTTTTCTATTTATCTACATAGTTAAATTTACTGGTGGTCTTTATTTTTCATGTGGATTCAGGTTATTGATTGGTGCCCTTTAATTTTAGCCTGAAGGACTCCCTTTAGTAGTTCTTGTGTCTCTTAGAGACAAGTTCTTGGGTTTATTTGTCTGGCTAATTTCTCTTTTATTTTTAAAGGAGAGTTTTGCTGTATAAAGAATTCTTGGTTGACAGTTCTTTTCTTTCAGTAATTTGAGTATGTCGTCCCACTGCCTTCTGCCCTCCGTGTCTCCTGATGGGAAATCAACCTGTTCAGCTTCTTGGATATGGAGATCAACATGATTTTTTTTTTCAAATTTAGTAATTTCGGGGCATATTTATTTAAATATTCTTTCTGCTTCTTTTTTTTTCTATTTTTCTGAGACTCCACACAAACATATTTTGGTATCCTTTATGGTGTGTGAGGCTTTATTTTTATTTTTCTCTCTGTTTCTCAGTCTGGGTAATCTCAATGGACCTTTTTTGAAGTTCACTTATACTTCTCTCTGTTTGAATCTGCAGTTGGTTTTCTCTAGTTAATGTTTCATTTCATTTGCTTAATTTTTAACATCAGAATTTCCACTTTGTGCTTTTCAAAATAGAACTTGTATTCCTTTGTTGGTATTCTTGATTTGGTGAAGCATTGTTTACATACTTTCCTTGAGTAACTTTAGGCATGGTTTCCTTCAGTTCTTTGAACATATTTAAAATAGTTGATTAAAGTTTTTGTCTAGTAAATAAATTCTGGAAATCAGAGTCTCACCTCTCTTCAGGGTTTGCTTTTGTGATAATAGTTGTTTGTTTCATGGTTTTTGAAAATTAGTTCTGCAGAGTCTGCATTATTTTATTGTGTTTGGTGCTAAAATGCCTGCCCAGTTATCTTAGTGGTCATTTAATGACTAGACAAAACAATTTTCAAATGTGTGGAGCCAGTAAGTGTCCTGGTCTTTGGTGAGGGGCTCTGTGTACTTGAGGCATGCCTTTAGCTGTCAGCTAGGCAGTTAATAACGCTGCCTTAGTTTTCACTTCCAGCTTGCACAGAGCCTCAGAGTCAGCCATAAATGAGAACTTAGGTCTTCCTAAGGACTTTCCTGAGCATTTGCACAGCCCTGGGCATGAACATATTTTAGATTCCCAGGAATATACAGCAACTTTTCCAAGCTTCTATAGACATCTTGATATGAACTTTTAATCCTTTTGGTTAGTTTATTGCTGAATTCAGCTGTTAACTATTGCTTTAAATGTGAAGTCAAATGCCTGCAATTGTTCTTGATGATCAATCGTAAGGAATGGTTTTTTTTTTTTTGTACTTGGTGAGTTCTGACTCAGGTCAAATACAGGCATCCTTGCAAAGAGGGTTTCCAAGGGAACCACTGGACAGGTGAAATAATGACAATTTCTGGGAATGAGGTATTGAAAGAGTTCCATCTCTGTTCTGTTCTCTCCAGTGCTGCTAGGCTACTGGCTTTCATGATGAATGTGGGGTCTTATTTTTCAGTGCACTGGCGAATAGTCAGGAATGGGACTACGGCAAATTTAAATGCCACAAAATTGTAGTTCTTACTGAAATTCAGTTGTGTTTTGTGAATAAATATTCTCTGGATTTCCACAAGCCTTTGGTTAACTTCCAAAGTTCTAAAAAGGTTGATTGACAAATTTTGCTAGTCTTATTGTTGCTTTTGTGGGGGTGTTTTGGAGAGCTATACTCTATCATAATCTTGCCATTATCTTTGTAAGCACTTCTGTGATGTTCCCTTAAATTTATGGTACACATAACCTTTGATTCAGCAATCTAATGTTAGAAGTTTATTCTTCATGTATGGTCATGTTTGAATAAAAATCCTGAGTTGAGTATACTCATTGTTGGAATGTTTGCAGTCACTAAAACCTGGCAAATGTCTCGGTGTCGTTTGCTAGGGAACATATCACACATAACAGATACTCCAGCCACCAGGCAGAATGTACTTCAGCTGTGATAAAACACAAGGAGTTGTCCAGATAAAAGAGCAAGTTGAAAATAGTGCGTGAAATGTTCAGTGCCCTTTAGTTCAGAAAAGGAATCTTGTATTCAAAGGCAAATATTTTTCACGAGTGCAGAAAAATTCTGGAAAGCTGTCTGCAAGAAACTGTTAATAGTGGATGTCTTGGGAGGGGCTGAAGCCTAGGGTGGGAAGGACCGACTTTTCTTTGTATAATCTTTTGTACCATTGAGTATTTGCACAGGAGCATATACAGTGGTGGCCCCTTTCCCATGGGGGGTATGTTACAAGACTTCCAGAGGATGAATAAAAGTGTGGAGAGTACCAAACTCCATAATTTAAGTGCCTTTCCATCTAAACTTAGCACTTATGAGCTGAATTCTTGAGGTTTGAGATGTGACGGCAGAATTAACACAAATTTCCTTTTGCTTCTTCAAAATTTTATGACCAGAAGATTCATTCTTTCCGTAGATCTTAGCAACCTCAGCACATGGTATTTTTTTCTTTCCTTGAGTCAAGAACTTTCACCTTTTCACTTGAAGCACTTTAAGGCTTGTCTTTGGCATTTATCAACTGCTGACATCATGACTCCTGTGCTTTAGAGCCATTATTATATAAAATAAGGGTTAATTGAACACAAGCATTATAGTACTGCAACAGTCCACCTGATCACTAAGACACGTGGTAAGTGACTATCAGACAGGTAGTAAATACAGCATGGATACGCTGGAAAAGAATGATTTACATCCCAGGTGAGACAGAGTGGGACAGTGTGAGATTTCACCATGCTATTCAGAGTAGGATGCAATCTCAGACTTATGAGTTGATAATTTTTCACTTAATTTTTAGACCGAGGTTTATTGTAGGTAACTGAAACCATGGAAAGTGAAACTGTGGTTTGAGGGGAATACTGTGGCATGTTGTTAATTTTAAAACGGAAAATAAACTGAATGTGCAAATCCAATGATGTCTTGGCATAAACATGGCAAGTGCTAGTCTCCCAAGACTTGCTCCCTTCCCCTTCCCTGGGGCCCAGCATCCCTCCTCCAGGTCTGCTGACCTCTGTAAGGTCATTTCCACTACTCACCTTCCTCCAGGATCCCTCATGACAGGGGTCAGTGGTATCTTTCCAGAGTTGCAGGACTGCATGGAGACCTGGGACTGGGTTGATGAACAAGGACACTGGGGAGGGACCAGACCCTCCCCCCAGACTCAGAACAAAATATATTATTTAGTCAAGAATGTATTAGCTGGAATTGTCAAGAATACAAGTAACAATAAATGTTGGTGAGGATGTGGGGGAAAAAGTACACACCTACATCACTGATGGAAATGCAAATTGGTGCAATATGGAGAGCAGTATGGCGAGTCCTTAGAAAACTTGGAATGGAACCACCATTTGACCCCAATTATCCCACTCCGTGGTTTATACCCAAAGGACTTAAAATCAGCATACTATAGCAGTGCAGCCACATCAGTGTTTATAGTAGCTCAATTCACAATAGCTAAGCTATGGAACCAGCCTAGGTGCCCTTCAACAGATGAATGTGCTATATATACACAATGGAATATTACTTAGCCATAAACAAGAATGAAATTATGGCACTTGCCAGTAAATGGAAGGAACTGGAGGCTATTATGCTAAGTGAAATAAGCCAAGCCCAAAAAACTAAAGGGGGAATATTCTCTCTGATATATGGATGCTAACACACAATAAGGGCGGGGGAGGGAAGAACAGAAGTTCTTTGGATTAAACAAAGGGGAATGGAGGGGAGGGAGAGAGGATGGGAATAGGAAAGACCGCAGAATGAATCAGACACAATTTTTCTACATTCATATATGAATATACGACCAGTGGAACTTCACATCATGTGCAACCACAAGAATGGGATCGTAATTAGAATAAGTTATACTCCATGAATGTATGATATGTCAAAATATACTCTACTGTCATGTATATATAAAAAGAACAAATAAAAAATTTAAAAAATGAATTAGCTGGGTGTGTTGGTGCATGCCTATAATCCTCATGATTTTGGGAGGCTGAGGCAGGAGGATCGCAAGTTCAAAGCCAGCCTCAGCAACTTAGTGAGGCCTTAAGCAACGTAGCAAGACCCTATCTCAAAATAAAATATAAAAAGGGATGGGGATGTGGCCCAGTGCTCGAGTGCCCCTGAGTTCAATCCCCAGTACCAAAAAAAAAAAAAAAAAAAAAAAAAAAAGTATTGTTGAGGCTGGGGGTATGGCTTACTGTACAGCATGTGCTAAGTAAGCTAGGTTCAATTCCCCAACACACCCCACACCCTGCAGAAAAGTAACGAAACTATCCAAAATATTTGAAGTCATTGAAGTAAACTAAGAAACTCAAGTGTAGGAGAACATCTGTGCTGTTTCAGTTAAAACCTCCTGAAGTGGAACTTCAGCCACCTGCATCAGCCCTTCTTGGCTCACTGTTCTGCCTGGTAGGTCAGGGGTTTTACTGGGCCCAGATCGCTGTGTATGAGGGTAGGAGGAGAGTGTATCTCTGTGCCTTTGCCCAAGTGATTGCAGGAAAGGGAGGCATGTCTTGGAAGTCCTGGGACATTGTTGTGCAGAGAAAGTCTGGTCAAGGCCACTGGGGTTATGTGTGAGAAGGGGATCAGGGGGAGCAGTTTAGGAGGGAAGAGCAAGGCCAGCCTGGCCTGCTGGCCTGCAGCATCCTGGGTCAGCATCCTGGGTTAGCATCCTGGTTAGCAAGCACCCTGCCTATCATGGGCCAGCCAGGGACTGCAAGGGTAGAGCAGGGGTAGATTGGGGAGAGGCAGAGGCAGGCTGCTCTTTCTAGTACTATGGAGGGGAAGAAAGAAGAGTTGAAAGGCCATGAAGGGTCATGGGAGACTTGAGTTAAAGTGGTTGGGAGGAAATGTAGGTAGAAGGAGAGAGAGGAGTCGGGGTAAGGAGCAAGACTACACCAGCACGACCATGGGGTCAGCTCCAGGACTAGGCCCAGGATGGCTAAGGGTTTCATCCAAAGGGGAGGGTGAAGTGGGAGAGTGACAGGATCCCTGGGGAGGGGAGGGAAGAGCCCCAGGAGACTGAGGGAGTTGGGAAAAGATTTTGGGAACTGGTCAAGGACAAAAGCGAAGGCCCAGTGAAACAAGGCCAGGGTGACTCTGAGATCCCCCAGCCCACCTCAGGCAGGTCCCGCTAGCCCTGAGATGTCCAAACAAAGCCAAGCTGGCCCTGAGACAGCCCCCCACCACAGACACCAAGAACCAGACTAGCCTTGAGACATAAACCTGCCACCATCACCAAGGCCAGGCTGGTCCTGAGACAGCCCTCCCCACCCTTGCCAATTGCAAGCCCAGGCGGCCTCTGAAACCTCCCCACCGTCCTGAGCCTCCCCAGCTCACCAGAGGATCTTAGACGTGAGCTCTCAGGCAGAGGCTCTTATCTGAGAGTTGTGGGCAGCAATTGAGTGGCAGAGGAGGGTAGGGGGTCACCTGGCTCCTACACCTTCTTTGGATGTCCCTAGAAGTTTTTGGAACAACCAGATGAGAGGCCTGGCTGTGCTGTGCTTGTGAGGGGCATAGCATGTTACTGATGTCCAACTGCGTTCAGGCTCCCATAGTTTCCCCAGGCCCTCTCCACAGAGCAAAGCAAGCGGTGAGAGCTGGAGCAGAGGCCCCGGGAGGGTGTGGGCCCAGGGTCTCACAACAGTGCCGCTTTCTCCATGATTGACACCAGGTGGCCCTGCCCCTCCCTAGCTGACTTGAATCTGCCCAGAAGGCTGGTGACACAGCTTCCACCAGGTCCAACCCCCACCCCAGGGAGGGAAACTGAGGGCAGATGGGGTGCAGGAGGTGAAGGCAGCATCCTCTTTAAAGATCCATGCCAGCCCACTATTCCCCACACGGTGGGCTGCGTTGCACACCAGCACAGGGCACACGATTCTGTGTGGAGTCCCACCATACGTGTTGCCCTTTGGAGCCAGAGGCCAGGGATGCAGGGTTAGGCCCCAGAATCCTGTGTGCATCTCAGGCACATTCTGCCCATGCCCAGGTCACATAGTCATATGGACTGCGGGCCAGGTAGTGGACAGGCAGTGGTGACACCAACAGTATAGCTGAGCCCTTCAGGAGGCCACAGTGTGTGTGTGAAGGGTGGGGTGGCAGTTACCCTCTGGGCGGCTCCGCGGGGAGAGTAGAGATGGTGGGAGAGGGTAGTGCCAGCCCTGCATCTACTCCTGCCAGGCCGGCCTGCTCCGCCTCTCCCCTCAGCAGAACCACAGGGAGTCAACTACACGGGCCCATGGAGGGTCAGGGGCTTTCCCAGAGCCTCACAACAAACTCTGTGCCCAGCTGAGTGGATGCCAGCTCACCCGCCCATGGGCTGACACCCACGCCACGCATTGGCAGTGCGGTGATGGGTCCTGATCCACGGTCCCAGGGCTGGCTGGGCCCCTTTGTCTCATGCCAGGAGGAACTATTTATGGATTCCAGTTTCTGTTTATTCTTCTTGCAAAAGCATTTTTGAAATATTGAGATACCCAAAGTCCACACAAGCCATGCTTACATTTCCAGAGTTGTGCCGTGGGCATTTGGACTCTGGCCAGAGAACAAATGGCCAACAACCCAGGGACCAGCCCTTCTGAACTCAGAGAAGGGTTGGGGGAAACAGGCAGAGATCTTTGGTGGCCTTGGTGCATCTTCCTGGGGGTAGAAGTGACACGGACATGGGAAAACTGGTTCCTTTGATTCCAAGATTAGGAGGGAAGATTTTTCCACTTTCCATGGTGACTGTGGATTTTTAAAAAAATTCATTGAAGTGTACACTTTATTTTTAAAAAATATTTTTTATTAGTTGTAGGTGGACACAATACCTTTATTTTATTTATGTGATGCTGAGGAGTGAACCCAGGGCCTCACACATGTGAGAAGAACACTCTACCACTGAGCCATAGCCCCAGACCCGTGACTATGGATTTTGAGAGGTAAGCAAGGATTCCTAGTGCTGCTTCCTCCATACCCCCTCCTAATGGCCTAGCCCTCTTAAAAAAAAAAAAAAAAAAACTTTTATTCTTTTTTTTTGGTACTGGGGATTGAACTCAGGGGATCTCGACCACTGAGCCACATCTCCAACCCTTTTTTGTATTTTATTTAGAGACAGGGTCTCACTGAGTTGCTAAGCCCCTTGCCATTGCTGAGGCTGGCTTTGAACTCACAATCCTCCTGCCTCAGCCTTTCAAGCTGGTGGGATTACAGGCGGGTGCCACCACACCCGGCTGGCCCAGCCCTCTTTCCCCCTTTAAAAATGGTAGCAAAGCCTTAATCTGCAAAATTGGCCTCCACTTCAAGGGATCCCCACATCCCTGGTGGGACCTTTCAGGACAGGTGTGAGGTGTCCAGCTCAGCATGTACCTTGCACTCATGGCTAAACCTGGTCCAGAATAGAGGAGTGTCTCCATCCAGCTGGGAAATAGCTATTTCCAGGTCATTCCTGAAGAAGCTGGCACCTCAGGGACCTGCAATGCTTTCTGCCACAGAGGAAAGTGCGAAAGCCTTCCAGGTAGCATTGTCTTCCAACCTGACAGTTCTGCTGAGCTTCTGGAAAATTCCCAGGGCAGCCATCTCTTGCCACAGGCCACAACACTAGTTATTCTGTCCCTTGAATGGACCAAGGACCTTTTAGCCTCAGGGCCTTTGCATATATTGTGCTCCTTCCTAGATGACTTCAACTTGGCACTGCCATCTTAATTCCAGGCTTAAGGTGATACCTCCTGTGACCTACAGGCTCTGTGTCATCGCTGTGCTCATCACTAGTTGGATTTTGTTCATTTGTTTTTATTCTCCCTCTCCTGTGGCCTAACCCCTGGGAATGTAACCCATAGAGCATGGATTATATCTGTGAGATCTTGACGTATAGTGAATGTTCATTAATTTAAAAAAAAAAAAATGAATGGTCTAGTTAGGAATGCAAAATACCAGCCAGTTGTTGAAGAAACTGTGATGAGGAGCGGGACCCTCTTAGGGTCCAGGGTTCTCATGCCTTGTTCCTCTCCTCCCCTACCTGAGGCAGACATCACTAATTCACTGTAGCACGTTTGGTTCCATGGAGCCTGGTCAGGAGGTCCAAGCTCAGATTCTCATAGCTACTGGCTATCATCCAAGGTGAGGGGATAAAGACCAGGGTGTGATGTGCCCTGTGTGAGTGGGCTGGCAGCTGAAGGGGACTTGCCCTCGAGGACTTCAGGAGTTAGAAAGGCGTTCTGCAGGAGGTGGCAGGGTAGAAAGGTGCTAGGGGCAGAGGAGGAGGGAGAGGGACAATTTGGAGGGGTAAGTCTTGGAAGTAAGAGTGAAGCGGACACATCCCTGAGACAATGAAATCCAGCCTGTGTGGAGAGGAAGGCGTGTGTCAGGCCGGCTGGGAGGCCCCCTTGCCTGCTCCCCAGTCAGATTCCCAGTGTGGATCCGGGTGGAGCCTTCTGGTCTGCCAGCTGGAGGGAGAAGCTAGGGGTAATGTGAGGAGGAGTGATGCATGAGCATTGCTGAGAACACACCAAACCATGCTCTTCGTAGGTGAGATGGCAGAGGAGACTCATTTGCTTCTTTATAACAAAGAATGCAGGGATAGCTCTTTCAAGGCCCCAGGTGTGTGAGGGGGCCATGCTGCCTGATGCAGCTCTTCCTGACACCCAACCACCTCTCTGACCCTCCACACTGATTCATCTTCCCTCCCTTTCTTGGAGCCACTCAGCAGAGCCACCCAGCTGGTTGGAACAAGTCTCTTTTCTCCAGGAGACTCTAAGAGCCACGATGAGGGAACCCTCTGGTGGCTGCAGCTGATCCAGACCTGCCTCCTGCCCCGTTGGCAGCCTCCTCAATAAAGACAGCTGCGTGCCTTAGGTCCTGGTTTTAGAAAAAGAGCATGCAATGTGTTATGCTGGTGATAAAGCCATTCACTGTCACTGGAGAAAACACGGGAAAGACTTGATAAGGAGAAATGGAGAGAAGAGGGGTAGAGGGCATGAGAGAAACGGGCCAGTGGGGGTTGACACACTGATTAGCATTTAGGTGGGCTTCTGCTTGTCTCTTTCACAGGTGTGTATGTGCATACATGTAGATACCTGCACACACATAACAGACCTGCACACACATGCACACACACAAGGTTACATGTTTGCACGTGGATGTGTTGTGTGCCAGGTGATGCCTGCCTCCAGGAGCAGCTCTGCTCCCGTGGGGCACCTGTGGAAACCTCTCTGCTACCATTCTCCTTTTCTTACCGTGACCCCGGCCTTTCCTCCAAACATAAGCTGACGCTCTGTGTTCACCTTCACTATTGTTTTTGCAGATTTCACAGGTCAAAGTTGATGACTCAGGACTTGACACGTGTGTATCTGTTGCCAGTGAAGCCGCTTGCTCCTGGCTGGTGGGCTCTTCAGTTTACTTCGTTTGCCCCTCCCTCTCCCGTCTTTCTCATCAGGGTTTCAAGGTCATTCTCACATTTTCTTGCTTTGTGCTGGTGTGTTCTTGCAGGCAGTCCTCTGCTCAGGTGGGGTGGGTGTTAAGAGCCTTAGGTGAGGAAGGTATTTGTATATCATGACCCATTTCATATCAAGTTGTCACCTGCTTGAGCCCTGACCTAGCCTCACCCCACCTTTCCTGGGTGACTGGAAGCCTATTTTCTGACTCTCCAGGCAGATGGTCTTGAGCCTTTCTGGGTCCCCTGCCCTGGACATGAGGCTGTGTTCTCTACCCCATGCCAGGTCCCAGACTCCTGACCCTGGATGTGTCCCTTTCTGTCCCCTCTTTGCATGTGCACAGGCTTCCCTGGGTACAGAGGCCTCCCCACACTCCTGGATCAGGGGCCCCACATCCCAATCCAAGATCTGACACCACCTCTCCAAGCAACGAGCCCTCTCCCACCCCAGTTCCCACATACCCTTGGGGGCAGGAATGATCTCTGTGGAGGGGTCATGGGCATTGCCTTTTTAGCAAGTTCCCAGGTAAGTGGGTCAGCTTGAGAGTCCTTGTCAGAGAAATCCCCCAGCCAGGCCTTCCTGCCTTTTCTTACCTCCTGCATCTCTGACAGCCCTGAGATGCCCTGAGTCCTGGCTGATAGGGACTGGCTGAAGCAGGTGGACCCCTAGTTCAGAGTAGCCCCAGGATGCAGATTTTCAGGGGATATCAGAATCGGCTTGGCCTCTAGGAGGTAGAAGTAGATGAGAGAATCTTTAGAAGCCTCAGGTGAAAAAAAGGTATAATCCATCGTGGCACCTTACTGTGCTTCTCTAAGGAGTGCATCCAAGGAAATGGATGTGCATTGTTTATGAATGGTGGAAGTGATGCTGACTTCTGCTGTGGCGGCCACCCTGGCAGGAACCCCCTCCAGCCCTGACCCAGGAATCTGGACATGGGCAAGACAAACGTGCAGGCAGGGCCAGTGCTGTGGGTTCACAGCTAGCCCAGGTGCAGATGGGCAGATGGACAAGAGTGTCGAGCCAGCATGGGGGCCTACTGAGGAGCCTCCCTCGTCCCCTCCAGGGGCTCCTGGAACCTCAGGAGAAAGCAGCTCTTGATCAAGTGCCTTTGAGAAACACACCATCCAGTGTTCCCTTCAGAACATGACTACCATACCAGGGGCACAAGACGGGGTGCAAGTGGGCTCTCTGCTCACTAGCCACACCCTAATGGGGACAAGGGTCTTTTCTCTATTTCTCACAAAGGCATTGTGAGGACTAGAAGCATTTCCAGCCCTGCTTGCAGCTGAAGATGCTGAGAGTGCAGCCTGGAGCAGGTCCCAGCCTGTGGAAGGCTAGAAATTATATCCAGACTGCATTGGTGTTTGGGTTGGTGCCAAAACAGATAACAGCTCCACTGTGGGGCACCCTGCACATGCTCGTCATCATGGTGACCAGTGTGGGTCCTGCCGTAGGGACACAGTCAAGAGTGAGGGTGGGCCAGGAGCACATGTGGGGCAGGGTGAGAGTGTCTGTGACAGAGATGGAGGACAGTGGTCTGGGCTATCCTGCTGCTTAACCTCCCTGGCCTAGAAGGCTCTGCACCTATGAACAAGGCACATCATATCTCCCTCCCTGCACAGTGGACAAAGGATTATGCCAATCTCAGTGGTTCCTTCTCCTCCCTCTGGTCTTCTTGACCTCTGTCATCCCTGAGTTCACAGCTCATCATGAATACCCACTAGCCCATAGACAAGCCTCATCCCTGAACAGCACAGCTTCAGTTATGCCTCAGGCCTGAGGCCTACCTAGCCCGAGGGTAAAACATCTTCGGCAGGGTTCAGCCTCACAGCCTCTTTCTCGGCCTCTGCTACCCCCAGGCTCTGGGATCTGCCTGAGGTGGTGCTGAGGCACAGCAGTGAGGTGGCCCTGACTGGGTCTCCAGCTGCCTCTGTTGTAGAGGAAGGGCCACTCCTTGCCAGCCAGTGCCACACATGTCTTTGACAAAAGGCTGAATTCCCTGTGGAGCTACTTTTCTGGGCTCAGCCAAGGTGGGCTTAGTGCTCAGTGGAACGTGGTACCCATGCCATAGCCTTCTGCAAGATGGCAGGATGCAGATGCCCCTGTCTGTCATTCCCTATTGTACTTCCAGCTCTTGTGTCAGAGATTTGCTTGCCCCTCTTTCTTCTGCAACCTATCTGGCCCCTGTGCACAGCAGAAAGTAGCAGGGAGGGCTGGGCCTGTGGGATAGCTGTTGTGGCTATAGATACTAAGGATGTGCAGGAGCTGAGTTCCCTTCTCCTAGCCTCTTGACAGGAGAGCAGTGACAGTCCTGGGCACAAAGAACAGCTGCTGTCCTGAGCAGTCAGTGCATTAGTTATGGTTAGTTACACATGTGGTTATATACACGTGGTTAGTTGTGTATATATACACCCAGGGCAGTCTCACAGCTCACCCCTAATTTGTTATCACATCAGGATGATATCAAGGGCAAGCTGAGGCCATGGGGAGAGGCCCAGGGAACACTTGCTGCCCCACTGGGTAGTTCATTCAGGCAGAGCAATTACCTCTGAGATATGGGGAGGGTCATCAGAAGGATCAGCTGAACCCTATTTATCTCCCCAACAAATAACCTTTTGTTCCAGTATGACCTAAAACCATTAGTTACTTGTTTGCTTAGAATATTATTTTCCAAAGGGGAGTATTAATGGGACAGTGTCAAGGAAATTCCAGAGCCTTATGGGTCCTCTCTTGACATCAAGTCTACCCAGTGGGCAGAGTTAGCAGCTGGACACAACTGCCCTGAACTCCAGGTGTGCTTGGGTGTGAGTGCAACAAGGTCATAAGTGACAACTTCTGGAGAGTACTGACCTCCCATAGGCCACACTGTGTGTGGCCTTTAGTGAGGACTTGGAGGATGTGGCTCTGGGCAGGGGAGACCTCTCTGTAGACTGGCTGTGTGCAAGAGGCTTGGGTCAGGACAGACCTGGAGCTGCAGAAGGCTCGAACCTTCAGGCCATGTAGAGCGAGAGGCTAAGATGTCTCTAGAGCTCCCCTGGTGTTTGATTCATTCCACTTCAATTTCACCAAGCCCCTGTGAGTTGGCATCGTGGGCCTGGCTTTATACTTGGGAACTGATAATTCAAACAGGTATGAGGTCAGCTGGCAGGTGTGGTGTCCTGGGTGAGAAAGCAGCTCCAGCAGGGCAGGGTTGGGAGCCAGAGCCCCAATGTCACCTGGCCCCTCATCCTGAGCCTCAGTCCCCATGTGCTTATCTTCCTTGGGGTCTTTGTGAGCCAGCAGATGGGTATGATCCTGTCAGTCCCCAGTATGGAGCACTAAAAGGATCCTGCTTCCTCTGCTCTGCAAGGTCTGCTGCCTGCCTTGGGCCACCTTTCATCCTCCAAAATCCAGTGGGCACTTTCTGCCCACCACTGCCTGACCTGGTGTCTATATCTTTTAAAGTGGGGAGCAGGTGTTTTCACCAGAGACTGCCTTGGTTCTTGGGGGGATGAGAGGAAGCCCAAGGTATCCAGTGCCCCTAACATACTTCTGCCTCTGAGTTGGCTTCTTGTCTGAGGTGTGGCCCACACTAGACCTGGAAGGACCCTGGGGCTCAGACAGCTTCTGCCCACCCCACTAGATGCTTTTTCTCAGTTTTTCTCCTTCAGTTTTCTCCATTCCATTCCATCCCCTTCCCTTCCCTTCCCTTCCCTTCATTCCTTCTTTCCTTCCTTTTCTTCCTTTCTTGTGCTGGGCATGGAACCCAAGGCTTCACAAGTATTCTGCCACTGTATGCTGCCTGGTACCGAAAACCGGGAGGAAAAACTCTCGGAGGCAGAGTTAAGCTTTTACTACTTTTACTTCTACTTTCTTAGAGCTTAGAGAGGGAAAGAAAGATTTTTAGAGAGAAAGATTAAAGCGAGCTTTCTTAGAGAGAAAGAAAGAGCTTAGCTTAGAGAAAGATTAGAGCTTCTTTCTTCTCTCTTCTTTCTTCCTTCTTCTTTCTTCTGTCTTCTGTCTTCCTTGGGAGCCTCAGCCTAACTCTGACCAGTCATTACTTCCTTCTATCTGGTTTCTCTTCTGTCTTCTATCTGGTTTCTCTTCTGTAACCGCTCTGCCTACGTTCTGGCCGCTCTGATTCTTCTGACCGACCGAGTGACTGCCGACTGACCGAATGAATTCGTTCTCCTAACTCGGACCGCTTTCACCCGGTTATATACCTTCAGGTTTGCGGGTGCCTACAGGTGCGTCACATACATATCAGGTGGAACTTATGGCTTCCAGCTAGCTGCAACAGCCCTTCCTAATTAGGGCTCCTTCATGCCACCAAGCTAAAACCTCAACCCTCTTCTTCAATTTTCTTAATGTAATTGTTTTGTACATATATACAGAGAAGTGCCTAAGTCAGAATGTGCGGCTCTGTGATTTTTTTGGTGGGGTGAATATTAGATAATAGGCACCCAGATTCAGCCCCTTGCCCCCTCCCAGCCCCTTCCCTCTGGGCCGAACCCCCTGCCTCCCCATGGAGTGGGTGCCTTTGCCATGTGAGAGCTAGATACGCATGGGGCCCTACCTTAGAATCTGTGCCTTTTTTTTTTTTTTTTTAATTCCACATCATGGTGGTGAGACTTGCCCTTGTGTATGACTGTTTTTGTCCATCCTCATTATCTTGGAACGTTCCATTGGCCAATTCCAGCTTGGCAGGAATCCAGTCTTCTGTGGAGGATGCCTGGGTTGTTTCTAGTTTGGAACCATTGTGAGCAGAGCTGATGTGTCTCTTGGTGTGAGTCTGTGAGCATTTCTGCCAGGCCTACACCCAGGGCGGAACTGCCGGGCCTGCATGTGCTCAGCGCTCGCAGGCATGGTCAGCTGTGTTCCCACGTGGCTCTCCCAGGGGAGGAGCACCGGCAGCTGAGAGTTTCAGTTGTGCCACCTCCTCGTCAGCACTTGGCATTTTCTGCCTTTTCAATTTTGCATTGCAGTGGGTGTCCAGGGATATCACAGTGTGGTTTTAATTTCCCTCCCCCTGATGACTAATGAAGTTGGATGCTTTTTCTTAAGTTTATTGCCCTTTTGTGAAGTATCCCTTAAAAGACTTTTGCCTATTGAAAAAAATTGGGTCTTCTGACTTTTTTGAATTTTCAGTTCTTTATTATTGTGCATATGAGTCTTATGCTGGATATATACACCTATAGCTATATCTATATCCACATTCCATATCTATATCCATATTCCTATCCGTATTCCTGTTTATTCTATCTATATCCATATTCATATTCCTATCTATATCCATATCCCTGTCTACATCTATATCCATATTCCATATCTATATCCATATCCACATCATATCTGTATCCAAATATACATCCCTCTTCCATTTGTATATGCATGTCCATATCTCTATGTCCCTATCCATACTTTTATCCATATCTATATCAATATCCCTGTCTATATGCATGTCCATAGTCATACCTGTATCATATACATATCAATATCTCCATCTACATCCATATCCATATGCCATATTTATACCTTTATGTCGCCGCCTGCAGCTATCGCCGCCTGCAGCAATGACACCGTGGGAAAGAATTTGGAAGCAGACTGGAAAATGAATAGGCTCTTTATTCTTGCTTCTTCTAACTTCTCTCTCCGCTCCAACAACCTCTCCAACTCCAACCACCCCCTCTAACCAACCTCACCCAGTTAAATACTTTTTGCCTTAACAAGTATACATGTGTCAACAGCTCAAACTTACAGGTGCATCACATAGTTTTCACGGGCATAGAAAGATTCTTAGATAAATGCATGAATATCAGGTGAAAATACTGAAACACCTCTTATGGCTCTCAGCTAGCCGCCATCTTAGCTATCTCCTTATTAGGGCTCTTACACCTTTATTCCATATCTTTATTAATATCCATATCTGCATACACACAGACATGCACATACATGTATTCCACAGATAGGCGTTGAGTGCCTGTATGTGTGGAAATGTTAGTCGCTAGGTTGTAGCAGTAATCAAAGATCCTGTGTAAGCTGCCTGGTACCGAAACCCGGGAGGAAAAACTCTCGGAGGCAGAGTTAAGCTTTTACTACTTTTACTTCTACTTTCTTAGAGCTTAGAGAGGGAAAGAAAGATTTTTAGAGAGAAAGATTAGAGCGAGCTTTTCTTCTTGTCTTCTTAGCTTAGAGTCTTAGAGAGAAAGAAAGATAGAGCTTAGCTTAGCTTCTTAGAGAGAAAGAAAGATAGAGCTTAGCTTAGAGAAAGATTAGAGCTTCTTTCTTCTCTCTTCTTTCTTCCTTCTTCTTTCTTCTGTCTTCTGTCTTCTGTCTTCCTCGGGAGCCTCGGCCTAACTCTGACCAGTCCTCTGGAGCCTCGGCCTAACTCTGGCCAGTCATTACTTCTTCTATCTGGTTTCTCTTCTGTAACCGCTCTGCCTACGTTCTGGCCGCTCTGATTCTTCTGACCGACCGAGTGACTGCCCGGCTGACTGAATTCTCCGTTCTCCTAACTCGGACTGCTTTCACCCGGTTATATACCTTCAGGTTTGCGGGTGCCTACAGGTGCGTCACATACATATCAGGTGGAACTTATGGCTTCCAGCTAGCTACAACAGCCCTTCCTAATTAGGGCTCCTTCAATCCTGCCTTCACAGAGCTCACATTCTTTTAGGAGCAGGCTAACAAGGGAGTGTCAGATTGAATAACCCCAAGGAAAAAAGTTCAGAGGAGAGGAAGAATTGATAGGGTTGAAAGTGACATTGTAAATATGTCACTGGAAAGCTGACAGAGACCAAGGTCTCTGAGTAGCAGGGACCTAAGGGAGAGTATCCACAGATATCAGGGGAAGTATGTTCCATGCCAAGACAGGGCAGAGAGAGCTGAGGTCTCAGGTGGGGGTGGGTCAGTACAGCTGCTGAACTCTGGGTTTGATTGTGATCAGGGCAGGAGACATTGGAGCTTATGGAGAGAGGAGGGATGGGACCCGATTCAGATTCTAATCGAGATCCTTTCCTGCAGTGTTGGGGCAGCAAGTGCTGACACGCATTGGGAGCCTGTTGCTATGGTCCAGCCTCCAGACTTCACTCATGGGGATGTACTCGGTCACTGTCATCCCAGAATGAGGATTTCTGGCCCTTCTTTCAGAGGTGCCTCTCATGGTTAAGGATGGAAACACTGTTCTAGGTCTCATGTCCAGCCCCTGTTGCATGGAGGAAGGAGGGGGATGTCTCCTATGTGTCTTATCTTTCCAGAAGTCCTAGCAGAAGACCACTAGCCACACCATACCTTGCTTGTTCTCTACTTTCTAAAGCTGATGAAGACAGTAGAGATCCCACATTGGTCTCCACATGACCTCCCAGAAGGACATTCCCACCCACAGCTTCAAGTAGAAGGATAGCTGGCAGGGGTCAGCTCCCCTGTCACCAGTCCTTGGGCATAAGGAAGCCTGTGGATCAGATGTACACATGAATGCTCAGGTTATACCTGTGAGCAAAGGAGACAACTCTGTCTGCCAGAAACCAGGGCAGAGGGGCTCGGGCTCTTTCACTATCTAGGAGAAGCATCTTACCTTATTGAGGTCCTAGGGCAATACTGGTGACATCTGTTGATGGGAAGTGACTGGAATAGTATAAGAAGACAACGGGGGCTACACACCCATCACCTTCCTCTAGACTGTCATGTTCAGAGAGGTAGAAGGGAAGGCTTGCATGTAGCAGCAGGGCTGTTGACTGTCCACATAGATTTCCTGAGGCAATGCCATGACCATCATAGGGCCCAGATATCCTGCAGGGTCATGGGACAGGAATGAGGAAAGCAGGGGACAGATGCCTAAAATTTACCCCAGAGGTAAGACTCTAGGTTTTACCTCTCTTAGGACTTCTGAGTGGTCTGAAGAGATGGGGTGGCCATGTACACCCAGGGCCTGAAGGCCCAGATGTTAACCACTAGTTAACAGCAGACGCCGCTGTGAGCTTTGTATCCTTTGGATGGCTTGAAACAAGATGCCATGACAGAATGGGGAAGAGGTCAGTGTGGAAGTTGCTGGTGGTGGGAGTGGTGGAGATGGCGGATGCACCATTTCTGCCTGGAGTTTGCCCCTACCTGCCCACTTGTAGGGTGTTGTATCATGAAGTAAGAATAATGCATTCTCTGGAGCCATGAGAAATTGGGTCCAGCCCCAGGACTAGCACTAACTGACAGAAATAGAGGAGGTCAGCAAATGGACCCAGCACAGTCCTGAATTCCTCAAGACAGAAATAACTTTCCATCAAGACAGCCTAGTGCCTAATTGTGCTTCTTGTAAGGGAGCAGACAAAGGAGAAGGAGGAACTGGGAGGAGAGATAGCTGTCCTAAAGGTTGCTAGGCACAGAGCCTGCAGGGGGTGGCTGAAGGATGTGAGATCTCCTGAGGTTGTCTTGGCCTTTCTCTGGGCATCCCCTGTTCTTCTCTGTACCATTCAAGTTGAAAGCATCCCTTTCCTCCCTAGTGGTCCTTCAGGCTGCCAGCTCTGCCTTCCCCAGAACCTGGCTCCAGCTTCCTCTCTGGCTTAGTCTCTGTTTCTGTAATTCCAGACTTCCCGGCAGGTTGCTCCTTGGTTCAGTCTGGTCTCTGCCATCCAAAGTCTCAGAGCTAGGATGAGGCCTCAGAACACGGTGGAGGGGAAACCAATCACCTGATAGGATTTCTTCTGAGTGCTGGGACTGTTGGGCGGGGGATGACACCTCCCTTTGCCACGGACCTCCGGGATCCTTTGGGGTCTCTCAGATTAGCCCTCCCGCAAAAGCAGCTGCGTGTTCCGGTGTTCCCTCACAGGGAGTTCTGTGAAATGCTTCAGGCCAGAGCTGTGTGGAGCCCGGGAGGCGTTCAAACCAAACGCTGCCTGAGCACCTGCGGGAGCTTTGTGGGATGTCTATGATGGGGTGAGGTTGGGAGGGGGAGGAGAGACCTGGGCGCCGAGGCCCTAGTGAGCCGGATGTCACCACCACTACCGCTTCACCCCTGCGCTGAGTCCCAAACGGCACGACGGTCCCAAACTTAACCTCAGGACCACACGCCCTGCCCACACGGTGCCCTTCACTCGCGACCCCCAACCCGGTCTCTTGCTAGCAGCGTCCCGCGTATCCGCCGTTCAGGGTCGGCCGCTTCGGTCGCACGATCCTCCACCGTCGGCGGGCTCCGCCCCCGCCCAGCCCCGCCCCTCCCGCCGGGAGGTGGCTTTGAGGGCGTGGGGAAGTCCGCGGGCTGGGGAGCGGGGGACGGGCCTTTGCTCCTCCTGCCGGGAGGAGTCTCCGGCAGCCCGACGCCTGCCAGTCGGGGACAGCACCTGGAGCAGGCAGCCAGCATGTTTCTGGAGCCCCAGGTAGGGCGGTGGTTTGTGGCAGGTGTGGGGCGGCAGGCAGGGAGGCGTGGTCACGGGCGCGCTCCTAGGGCAGCGCCTTTTCTACCGCAGGACTGCGGGGTTGGGGTTCCTGCGCCACTAAGCTCGGGAAGCCGAGCAACCGTCTGGAACAGCTTTGACGGGGAGGGAACCGCTCTCTCTAGGTGTCTCCACTCGGGCACTTGGCCCGGCGGGCCGCACCCAGATTGCCGCTGCCCTCCTGGCCTTGCCTGCTGATGCCAATGACCGCCCATGCTAGAGCAGCATCAGCAAAGCTGGGAGGGAACCAGGAGATGGTGAGGGTCTGCTCGGGACAGGTTTGTGAAGAGTCGGGACGACTCTGGATCCTTTCCCAGAATCGAGGGGCCGCAGAACCACCTGTTTGCCCCAAGGAGGAGGTGCCTGGAGAGGGGGTGGTCTGTGATGAAGCGGGCACGTGGGAGGTGTGTATGCGTGTCTGTGTGATGTGTGGGCGAGAGTGAGGGCATGCTTTATATATGGGATGTGTGAGAGTGAGAGCAAGGGAGAGGCGGTTGTGAGGTAGGGTGGTGCTTGCAGGAGCCCACCTTCCCCTCCCCCTCAAGGCAGATGTATTTGAAGAGTGGAGCCCAGCAGTGGATTTTCAAGGACCATGTTCCAGAGTGAGGAGCCCTGCGGGGAGGAAGCTGAGAAAGGTCCTGGCATTAATCCTGAGC
Source organism: Tamias sibiricus (assembly GCA_025594165.1). Taxonomy (NCBI): domain Eukaryota; kingdom Metazoa; phylum Chordata; class Mammalia; order Rodentia; family Sciuridae; genus Tamias; species Tamias sibiricus. The sequence continues at coordinate 90,218,708 of CM046663.1, read as the reverse complement.
ATGGGGCACTGTTGAATTTCTCCAGCTTTGAACCATGCTGGGCAGTGTGACTCAGGTGCAGCTCTGCTGTCCCCAGCTTCCAAAGCATGGAACAGACCTGCCCAGACTGCTAGCCTAGGTCCAGTGCAAAGAGAAGGCAGGCCCAGCTGCAGTGGCCAGCAGGACTCATTTTTCCTTTCATTCATTCACTTACCCACATGCATTTATTGAGCACCTGCTGTGTGCAGGTCCTGCAGTTCAGCAGGGACCAAGCACACCAAAGTCCTTGTCCTCATGTAGCTCACCCAGGGAAAAAAAGAACAATCAGTAAGTAAAATTCAGGAAATGTTACATGATTAAGAGCTAAAGACAAAAAGTAAAACGGGAAAGAGGAATAGAACATACCCAAGCACACCAATCAGGACAGTTTGGATTATTCTGTAGTAATAAAGCAACCCCCAAGTCCAATAGCTTATAGTGTAGTTTTCATTACAGTGTAGTTTTCATTTATGTAATGCCTGTTGAGAGTTGACTGAGCCCTGTCCCACATGGGCCTCACTTAGGGACCAGATGACAAAGTCTCATGGCAGGAACCAGAGAGGGCCCTCACTGGCATTTAAATGACTCAGTTCAGAGTCACACAGGTCATTCAGTGCTTGAGAGCTTGAGGGCTCACACAATCCCATCTTCTGTCACTGGGACTAGTCATGACAGCCTTGTTTACCTTGGCAAGCAGGGGTCTGATACTTGGTACCTAGAGTGCTGATCACCCACGTGGGATGGTATTTATACCTTAGGTAGGATGGCCCTGGGAGGCCTCAGAGGTGTGATATGTATATAAGGACTTAACAGGGAGGAACAGCAGCCAGCTGGGTGCAAGGGCTGAGGATAGCAGTTGGCGATTATAGTGGAAGAGGGGACAAATCAGGGACTCAGACGCTGGAGGTAGCAGAGGAGGGAAGAAGATTCTGACACATTTAAAGGAAAGCCAAAGGCCTTGCAGTTGGCTGGGATATGGCACTGGAGATGGAAGGAGTTGGGCTGACCCCAGGGAGAAGGTCATTGCCCTTGGCAGAGGTGAGAAAGGTGCAGCAGGTACAGCAGAGGCAGACAGTGAACAGGGAACACTTTGATGTGAGGTTTTGCCTGGCAGGGGTGGGCAGTCTAGAGTTCAGGGGAGGTCTGGATTGGATTTGCTACTTTGGAGCCTGGTTTATTCCATCCTTCAGGCTCCTTGCCACCTTCTGGCTATAGGCAATGTGCTCCAGCTGGCTCAGACAGTGCATCCCCGGGCTTCACCTGGAGGGGCCTGACTGCTTGGGCCCCTTTCTGAGTGAGCTCCCCAGGAGAGGCAGGGTGAAGATTCTATCCCTGGGGAGTTGTGGCCCCCAGGACTGAGAAGGGGAGGGGAGCCACAACATTTCTTGACAATGGCCCCCTGAATGTGTTGGCTAGGGTCTAGCTCTGACCTGGGCACAGGGAGCAGTGGAACAGTACCACCCACAGCATAACACACCCAGAGCCCACGTGGACCACATTGGCAGCGTCCATGGTGGGAAGGGCAGTCAGGAAGTCTGCCTGGGAGAAGAATCACATCCTCAGAGGAAGGGAGAGCTGGCCTGCCTATGGAAGCTGCGTGCACTGCCCACACTTTTGGGCAACTTGGGCGTGGCCCTCCAGGGGAGCTGTTGGAGAGTGACCAGGGGAAGGTTGGGTCTGTCAGCTGACCAAATTGTTATGTCTCCCTGTCCTTCCTTCCCTTAATTCACTGGAAACCCCCCTGGTTATATTTGGAAGCCCACCTCAAAATCATCTCTTCCAGGAAGCCCTCCCTGACTTTCCCCTTCAGAGTTCATTCCCTACCCCTGTACCTCGCTGCCACCTAGCAGAGACCCTTAAAGCCAATGAGATCTTGCTGTGCTGTGATGTGAAGTCTGCCTGTCTGGCAGATGTGAAGTTGCATGGGCTCTTCTGTTCTGTCTTCTGTGGCATAGACTGGGAGGCTTCAGTGGATGTTTGTTGACTGCATAAGTGAGGGAAGGAAGGAACTAACAGGAGAGTTTTAGATGGCTTGTACAGAGTGGCTAGTCCTGCCTCCACGTTTTACATATGGGGAAACTGAGGCCCAGAGGGTTGTGGTTGTGACTTGCCTGAGGTCAGCCAGAAAGTCAGGGTCAGAGCTGATTCCCATTCCAGGCTGCCTCTGCTATGCCAGGTTATGGGCTGCCTGGGTCCTTGCGGGTTCCAGGAAAAGGCAAGGACGGCTGAGAGGCAGACAGGTAGCAGCACCCTGGAGTCAGTTGGATGTGAGGATGACACTGGGTCTTGGGAAGGGGAAGGCAGCCAGGACTGTGCAGCCCATGGCCTCTTGGGCACTGCTGACCAGGAGGGTTTTGCTGGCACACCCACTGTCCAGCCTCTAGTGGAACAACCCCGCCCCCGCTGTCCCGTGCCTTCCTGGTTGGGCCCAGCCTCTGGCATTTCCCAAATGTCAGTGTGGCTGCCCTGTGGCCGCCCCCTGTCCTGGGGCTGGTGAGTGTGAGTCAGAGAACTTCGTGGCCAGAGCAGTCTGTGGGAGCTGGGTCACTGGCATGAGGTGCCCGTGAACCCTTTTAGCTTTGCTCTTTCAGTGACAGATATTGACAGATAAGGAAGCCAGGACTCCTGAGACTCCAGTCATAGCAGGAACCCCTGAAGCAGGAGAACCCTTGCTCCTCCCCCTACCTGCCTTCTCCGCCAGCCACATACAACAGGCATCCTGAGAAGAGGGATGAGCCCATTCCAGGAGAAGGCTGGAACCAGTGCCTGGCCCAGGGTGGGGTGGGACAGGTTGACCTATTTGTGGTCAAGTCTTCAGCATAGCTGACCTGGTTGGCAGAGCAGGCCCACTGGGCACAGCATGTCCTGGAGTGATGGCAGTGGGCCAGTGTCCCAGGGTGATGGCAGTGGGAGGCCCAAGGGGACACACACACAGACAGAAGATGTACATACACAGAGACACACACACACACTCAGATACACATAGACAAACACTTAGACATTCATATACACAGAGATACGTACTGAGACACATACAGGCACAAGATGCGTACACAGACACATAGATACACACAGACACGTAGGCACAAATACAGACACACACCAACTCAGACACAGAGTCACAGACACATGCATGCAAACCCAGACACATCCAGACACACTCACACATGCACACAGTCATACTCACACACAAACACACATTCTCTCTCTCTCTCTCTCTCACACTCTCTCTACACACACACACACACACACACACACACCCTTCTACCCATTGTTGCTGGAGTGAACTACCCAGTACCTGCTGTACATGCCGTATGGGGGACACCCCAGAGGAGGTAGATAGTTCATCCCTTGATTTAAAGAAAAATCATGTTAGATGATTGATTATTGAACTCTTGTTAGTTTGACTTCCCGAAAAACAAAAGAAATTAATCATATTATTGGCACATTCCATCTTTTCATATCTAAGGTGTCTTTTATTTATTTTCTTATTGTGATTTCCAAAAGATGCGAATTAACACTAAGTAACAGTAGTTGTCCTTGGTTTGATCTTCATTGTAATGAAAAAGCCTTGAATGTTTTTTCTGTCTAAAATAGGCCCTATAGTACCCATAGAATAATATTCTTCATCATTCCCAGTATGCCCTACTCCTACATTAATTGCCAAACATATACATCAAGAATGGATATTCAGTTTCATCAAGGGCTTTCCTGAATTTAGCAAAATCATCAAATGTCTTTCCTCCTTGGACCTTTTAATGTGTTGACTTGTTTAGCTTTTTGAGCTAAATCATCCTCTTGTTTGTGGAAAAAAATCCCACTGGGGCAGTCTCTATTGTGCTTAAAAATGCTTCTGAGTTCATTTTACTGATATGTTGCTGTTTCTTAGGTTATTTTTCATATATATTCATTGGTAAGAATGTATATGTATTTCCTATTAGGAGACATATCTGTCACATTTTAAATCATGTTATGTTAGCTTCATAAAATGAATAGGAAAAATTTTCAGTGTGAATTGTGTAGTGGAAATAGTTTAAATATCATATAGAATTATTTTACTCTCAAAGGCCTGAAATAATTCATTTTAGGAACTGTCTCAGCCACAACTTGCTTTTCTTTTTCCCTGAGGTTTAGTTGGATGTCAACTTAATTTGTACTGTGGTTATTTTTTTGGGGGGGGGGTTTAAACATGTTTAGTCTATTTTGGTCATTTATGTTTTCTTTCTTCCTTCCTTCCTTCCTTCCTTCCCCCGCTCCTGCCCCCTGTCTCTCTCTTTCTTTCTCCAGGGATTGAATCCAGGGGTGCATAACCACTGAACCACATTCCCAGCCTTTTTAATATTTTATCTAGAGACAGGGTTTCACTGAATTACTTAGAGCCTCACTAAGTTTTGAACTCAAAATACTTGTGCCTCAGTCTCCCAGGCCACAACACCTGCCCAGCTAGGTTGTTTATATTTTCTAGGATTATCCTAGTTCAAAGAGCTTTCAGATCATTTAGATTAACTTTTAAAGTTTGTTTTGATTCTTTTAAAGTTTGTTTTCCATATCCTTAATTTCCTCTTTTCATGCCCTATGTATTTTTGCATTTCCTCCCTCTTTCCCTCCATATCTCCCTCCCTTCCTTTTGTTGATTAGAATTGCCAGGGATTTATCTTTTTGTGTTTTCAAAGATTCAGGCTCTTGAATTTAATAAGCAGTACTACTTTCTTTCTTTGATTAAATCCACTTGTTTACCTTTTAGAAATTCTTTTCTCTAGTTTTCTTTGCTGCAAGTCTGTTTTGTTTAGAAGCTCTCTTTTGATTTTTGAATCAAGTGCTTAGTCTTATTATAATGTATTGAAGTCTATGAATTTTTCTCTTGAGTACAGCTTTGACTGAATAATTCTTACCACTTGGTGTGGAGTTTCCTTTAAGGTTTACTTTTTCTTTTGTTTGTAATTGGAGTTTGCATTGATCCTTTAACACAAACATTACTTAGAAAAGTTTTTCAATCAAGTAGTGCATATTTTGGCTCATTGTTTTGCTTATTGATATCCAGCTGTGCTATGTTGTGTTCCTATCATTCTGTCACCTGACATTTTGATTTGGGGCCTTCCTCTCTCTTTCTTTTTTTTCTTTCTTTCTTTCTTTTTTTTTTTTGTATAGGCAATTGAATTGAGGGCCTCATGTATAATAGGCAAGCATTCTACCTCTGAACAACATCCCCAGTTCCTTTTAAAAATTATTATTTCGTCAAAGGGTCTTGCTAAGTTGCTGAGACTAGCCTTGATCATCCTGCCTATGCTTCCTGGGTAGCTGGGATTATAGGAGTGTACCACCAGGCTGAGCAGGTTTAGTGACTGTATTTGGCTTCACTGATGGTATGACATCTGACAATGTAGATGGAGACTCTGAACAGTAGAACGAACGTGCCTTCCTGTTCCCATGGCTCTGTACTTCATGGGTGGCTCCTCACATTTCTGATTGCCCATCCCAAGAACATGTACTACAAGAATTCCATCAGTTGGGCATCCATTCCTTGTTGGGAATCCTAGCACGTTCTGGTTGTTGTTCTGCCAGTCTTTATTGCCCACGAGGAGGTGCTTATGGCATTTCCTGGGTTCAACTTTGTGTTCTCTGGAGTTTGCCTCTAAAAGAGATATTTCTCCATTTCTGTATTCTCAGTCACTCAACACAGCACTTCTGACACCAGATTCTCCAGCAGACACCAGCTATCTCATAGGTTAAGAACTGAGTCCCCACGACTGCCCCCTTCTTCTGATGCTAATCAAAAAACCCCAGGTTGTGACCTGTGCTTCTAACTGACAGGATAAATCAGGGTTCCCATGACCCTCCTCTCTGCTTTGATTAGTTTGCTAGAGCAGCTCACAAAATCCAAGGAAACACTTTACTGGTTTATTATAAAGGATACAGATGGCTATCGGATGGAAGAGATGTACAGGACAAGGCATGAGGGAAGGCGTGTGGCGCTTCCAAGCCTTTGCTGGGCATGTCACTCTCCTGGAATCTCCGTGTGTTCAGCTCTCCAGAAGCTCTTCCAATCCGGTCATTTTGGAGTTACATTATTGGCCACTTATGATCAACTCAACCTTCAGCCCCTCTTTCCTCCAAGGTTGGGGTTGCTATGGGGTGGGACTGAAAGTTCTAACCTTCTAGCCTGACAACCAGTCCCATCCTGAGGGCATCCCAGAACCCTCGGCCACTAATCATCTCAGCATACAGAAGGACACATCACTTTGGAGATTCTAAGGGTTTGGGACTGTGCATCAGGAAAGGGGATGATGACTAGACAGATAGATCTCTATATATAGATACTTAGATCTATATCTTATAAATCCTAGTATCACAGTCTCTCTGTGTCTGGTCAACACTGGCAGGAAGTCTCAGCCTTCAGGTAGAAAACCTGGGCTAGCTTCCTGGCTCTGCACTATCCTCAGCCCACATGCCTGTACCTTATCTGGCAGGTGGATAGGAGGGCCCTCCTGGGAAAGTGTGGGATGCTCCAGCACTGGAAGGCCCTCTTCCAGTGTAACTCAGTGGCTGTAAGTCTCCTGGGAAGTTTCAGGGAGAGACAAAATCCAACTGCTCAGCCTCAGGCCCCTCAGATCCTGGCCAGGTCCCCATTTTGTAATGTTGCACTTATGGCCCCACCCCATACTCTCTTCAAGGGTGGCCCCTTCTGGTGTCTCAGGACCTTGGCCACTCCCATCTATCTTCACCTCACACCTGCCCTCCCTTTGCTTGAGCCCCTCATTGCCTGCCCTGGGTGGTGTGTCTGATCATGATGATCACAATGTTCCTACTCACGGGTTCAAATCCCAGCTCTGCCACTTTTGAACTTTGAGGCTCTTTGATGACATTAGCCCTCTGGACATCCCCCCCCAATCTGGAAATTAGCATGGCAGGAGGTGAGCTGCCCTGTGGAGGAACAGAGGTGATGATACCACTGGTCAGGGGATGAACTCCAGAGCCATTACCAACAGAGGAAGTGTCAGGAAGTGTCCTGTTCCAGAGTCTGCAGCCACTGGATGAGGCCATGGCTCTCCTAGCCCAGCAGGAGCTGGATGCCCCTCTGTGCCATACCCTGCCCTGTGGCAAACACAAAGCTCCCTGCTTCCATAGCATTCAGAATCTCAGGGGGGCTGCTGTGGGTGTCTGCCAGGAGGATGACAATTCAAGCAAGGGAAATTGATTTTTATTTGTTCCTAAGCACAAAGGAAAAATCTTTTCTTGGTCTAATTAGATGTCATTTAAAAATAAAAGAACTGTCCGTTCTTTTCTCTATATCCCAGCACCCATAGAGAGTGCGAGCTGCTCACTCCTAGAAAGGCCTACTTCACTGGTCCATCCCTCAGACAAGCCTCCCGAGGGCCCCCAGCTCTGACCCAGGCAGCTTATTGTCCCTCTCTTTTGTAGCCATGTTGATCCTTGTCTGGCTCTCAGCCTGACCCAAGACGTGGGGTGTCTTTCTGTTGTAGCCAGGTGGGAGCCCTGGCCAGTGTGCTGGGCTTTGATTACAGCAGGACATCCTGTCCCAGAAGTCTTCAGTGGATGCCCCGTCTAGGAAGGGGGCCCCAGAGGGACAACTCCAGTTGGGGTGAGGGTGTATACCTACCTTCCCTTCCCTGTGGCATCCTGAGAGGACTCCTAGTAATGACAAAACTGGCTTCCAAGATGATCTTAGTTTGCCTTGTGTCCAAGCCTGTACCCAGCTTGGCCTCCTGGAGTCCCAGAGCTGTCCCCAAGTGTAGGAGGCTCTCAGTAACCCATGTTGAGTCCCAAGGAGTCAGTCAAGAGGGAGTGAGGCCAAAGGTGGGGAGCATGAGGAGGCCCCAGCCCTGCCTTGGTCCTGGACCAGCCAAGTGGGAGGCAAGGAGGCAAGCCTGCTAGAAAGGGCAAGGATTCTCTGAAATCCCACCTGCTCCATCTCTGGGCCTCTTAAGTCTCAATAGTGGGGCAGTTAGTGGTGGACAATGACATTCTGTCTCCTGAGTAGCTACCAGAAGAAGCTGACTGGACAAAAAGGGGGAAAGGAGGAGGAAAAAAGAATGAGGAAAAACCCCAGACTTGGCAGAATTTGTATTTAGGAGTGTGAAGAGGAGATGGCAAGATTCCTTCAGTCAATTCAAATTGTATTTGGTAATAGAAAAGAATTCAGAAAAAGAAAATAATGAATCATGTGTCTGTAACAAAGCTTTAATTATCAGCATCGCTCCTAAGCCTGGGCCGTTGTGGAGAAGGCGCCCAGTGAGGTGCTGTGGCCGGCACTGTGGTTCCCATGGCAGCCGCCTCTTTGCTGGAGCATGGCCTGCAGCCCTGTGTCAGGCCTCAGGACCACCGGGGCAAGCCCCGAGGGTGCACAAAGGTAAACACTGCCCTTCTTTGCAGCATTGGTGAATATGATTTCTTGAAGCTTGGATTATGTGAAAAACCATGTCTTTCCCGTCACCCTCTGTCCATCTGATGGCCACTGGGCTGGGAGAATGGGAGTTGGGGGCTGCAGGAGCTCCCTAGGCCCTATTTCAGGGATGGGGCCAGGCTTGCTCTCACAAGGACTTCCCTTTTGTAGAGGCCACAGGGCTTCAGAGGGACAATGGGGTAAGACCTTAAGAGACCTGTTGGGGCTAGGGTTGTAGCTCAGTGGCAGAGCACTCGCCTTATATGTGTGATGCACTGGTTCAATCCTTAGCACCACATAAAAATAAAATAAAGATGTTGTGTCCATCTACAACTAAAATAAAAAATAAAAAGAGACCTGTTGGCAAAAGAGGTATATCACCCCATATCTTTCAGCCCACCCTAGATCAGAACCAGCTCTGAATCTCACATGCCTGGGATAGGGCAATGCAAACGGGTTGTGGAATCAACCTGCATAGAAGTAGGAGGCAGTTTCTCTCTTTTCTCGGTCCACAGCGGGGGACCTGGGTCGGCTGTCCTAGGCATGGTGGGTATGAGAGGGGACCTAGAGGTGGGACCAGGGAGAGGGCAATACCAGCTTTTATAATCTGTGTTTAGGACAGCAGCCAGGCAACCTGTAGGACAGGTGCCCATCAGAAATGTTCTTCAGTTCTTTTTTTGGGGGGGGAGGGTTGCTGGGGATTGAACTCAGGGCCTTGTGCATACGAGGCAGACACTACCAACTGAGCTATATCCCCAGCCCTGTTCTACAGTTCTGATGCTATAAAAAAAAACACCAGGTACTGGGTATGGTGGTGCATGCCTGTAATCCCAGCAACCTGGGAGGCTGAGGCAGAAGGATCACATGTTTGAGGCCAGCCAGCCTCAGCAATTTAGTGAGACCCTGTCTCAAAATAAAAAAAATAAAAAGGGCTGTGGATGTGGCTTAGTGGTTAAGTGCCCCTAGGTTCAATCCCTGGTACAAACAAACAAACAAACAAACAAAAAAAAAAAAAACAAAAAAACCTAAAAACCAAAAAATCCTAAAAACAACAACAAAAAAACCCCAACCAACTAAACAAAGGAAAACCACCAGGTACTGAGGCTGTCCTGAGCTTCATTGGTTTTGGTTTGTGCTCACTGTCAGCCGGTGAGCAGGTGCTGGAGGTGATGTCTTAAAGAGGAGGGTGCTGGCCCATGATGGGTGGGATAGGCTAGCCTCCCAAGGCCAACCTGTGCCTGCAGCTGCCTTCTGCATATCCATCAGGTGGGGCCCAAGAAGGCAGAGCCAGGACTCTGTGGAAAGGGGATACATTTCAGTTCAAAGTTAGGGAGATCTCAGAGCTTAGGTTTGGGAAAGGGTGGACAGGCCTGGGGGCAGGTTGGTTCCTGCAGTTCCTGAGCGTCTGGGTCCAGGCTGGACCATTGAGGGAGGGCCCTTCCAGCCCTCGGGTGAAGGAACGTGATGGATGGTCTTAGGCTTGGGGTCCACCCAAGGGTGATGGGGCACAGCAGGTTTGGACTTCTAGGGTCCTGGCTCCAGGTCCCTCTTGCAGCCACTGTAGTGTCTATAAATGAGGCAGAATTAAGCTGAAGACTCTCACACAGGTGGTGCTCACCTGAGTATTGTGCAGGTGATGCCCAGAGAGGCTGGGCTGCTGACAAGTCACCTGTGTTCTTCATTTAGGACTTGAGTGCAGCCTTCTGGCTCCAGATGAGGATGGAGACAGCAGCCTGTGGGTAGACGGGGCCGGGAGTAGGGGGAGGGGTGTGGATTAAGGCATGCTGACATAGTGAAATTGTGATGATAGGGGTGTTAGAGAAGCCAGAGCCAAAGGAAGACAGGAGGCGGGTAGTGGGTTGTGCCCCAGGTGGAAGTAGGGTGCTTCCTTCTCCAGCCTGCACCTCTGCTAGCTGGAATGTCAAGCTGCCCTTGATGCAGGTGGGAGCTCAATGACTGTGGGGAAGTGTCCTGTCCATGGCCAGCTGCCTTCTTTCCCTGAGTTTTCTGGTCTGTGAACCCAGTTAGGGAATAGGAGGGGATGGGAAAGATTAGGGGAGGTGATGGGCATAGGGTCTCTGCCATCTGACCTGTCACCAGGAAACTCAGGCTGGGGAGAGAGGAAGTATGATGCCTCCTGCTGCAGGGAGGGGAGGAGGTCCTCAGATCCTGGCCTCCTGCACACACTGTCCCCAGGGCCAGTGAACCTCTACCCAAACCAGGAGGACACCCTGACCTTTCACTTCTCCCTCTGGGATGTGTGAAGTGACTAGAGCTGTCTCCCATCCAAGGAGTGGGTCAAAATCATCTGATGCTCCAGGTGCAGTGGCACATGCCTATAATCCCAGTGGCTCAGGAGGCTGAGGCAGGAGGGTCGCAAGTTCAAAACCAGCCTCAGCATCTTAGCAAGACCCTATCTCAAAATAAAATATAAAAAAGGGCTGGTGATGTGGCTCAGTGGTTAAGCGCTCCTGGGTCCAATCCCTGCTCCCCCAATCATCTGAGGCAAATCCTCTCACCCACTAACTGTTACCTAGAGATTTGCATTTGCATAGGAATTAGTTTTGCGCCCTCCCCACCTACTCCTTCTGCATTTAAATGAGAATTTCATTTACAAATTTAACCTGAATTACAACTACCTGGCTTAGAAGCCTGCTGTGTGAATTGAGTCCCCGACACCCCCAGCTCCAGCCAGCTCCCCTCCCTGAGGTTGTTTACTGCTAAGGGGATCAGGAACCACCTGTCTGATCCAAGGAGATTCTCCAGGGACTGGGAACTTACCCCCCATGTCTGGGCCAGAGGATCCACCCTAGACCAGCGCAGTGATGGGCAGGGCCTGCCCCTCTGTGGTGGCATGTGCTGGTGGTAGAGGCCACCTCGACCTGGCTCTAGTCAGGGTGGGGGGAAGCCCCGCACTGCTGGAGGCCTTTGCCTGGACACCTCCACAGGTCCACACTTAGGATGACACGTGCATTGACAACCAATAAACACTTGTTTTGGAGTGAGCGAGCCAGCCAGGATGTGCTCCGGAAAGACTTCCTAGACAGCAACTGCGTGAAGGCTCATACAGGCTTTCCTCTAATAGCTAGGCTCTTCTTTTTCCAGAATTCTCCTTCAAGTCTTTGCTCAAAGCTTACTCTACAGCAAGGCAAGCCTCCTTGGTGGTCAAAGGTTAAGGTTACTGTCTTCCTGCATCCAATCTGCTGTCCACCTGCTTCTTCCTCTAACCAGAGCTCTGAGCCTCCTCTAACCCTTATCTGTGTGGTCATCCTGTGCCAGCCTTACCTGTTCCAATGGGTGATTGTAGGGCCAGAGAGCAATGAACTTTCCTTCATTTGGATTTCCAGTGGCTAGGCTGGTCCTTGTTAACATTTCTGGATGAATGAATGAGGAGTAAGGGCTCTGTGAAGCCACCCCTGTACAAACAATTTCAGGGAACTAGGCAACACAGAAGGGCAATTGGGGTCCTTTTGGTAGTGTCCCTGTGGTAGAGTTGGGCTCATGTGTCTCCTGGTCAGGTCCAAGTGGCCAACATAGACCTAACAGCAGCCTCTGAGCATGCTCACTTGGTTATGTGACCCACCAGGGTGGGGACACAGGGTTGGCACCCAGCTCCCTCTAGGAGCACTCTCTCCTCCACCTCCTCCCTAGCCAGCAGAGGGGAGACTGGCAGGATGTGTAATTTTCAGTTGCTAATTGTGATGCCCTGAAGCTTGCCAAGCTAAAAATAGTCTTGGTTTTTTGTTGAGTAGGTTAAAAAATAGAAACCCCCATGTTGCCTCAGAAAGAAGCCCCCACTGCCAAGCCTGGCAGAGGCCGGGGCTGCCTCGGGCCCCTCCTCCACCTCCTGGCAGAACCCTCATGCAAAATGGGCCCCTAAGGGCCATTTTTGCCCCATTTTTCCAGGAAGCTGGGTTACTTTCCTTGGGGTCACAGATAAACTCCTGGGAGCCCAGAAGTCCCTGGAATCATGCAGAATGTGGTAGGAATGTGCATTTGTCCATGCATCCCGGCAAAGGTCTCAGCTGTCATCTCGTGCTCAGATGGGTCCTGCACCTGCCAGGAACACTTAGGGGCAATGTTGGGAGAAATGAAAAACAAAACAAAACAAAACAACACAACAACAGCAACACAGTCCAAGGAAACACAAGGCTTGGGGCAGGCAGGCCTAGGCAGACCTGCACATCACTGCCTGCATGAGCAGCCTGATGCAGGTCTCATGAGCCAAGCGTCAGTGTCCTCATCAGAGAAATGGGAATCTCTGGGTTATGGGAGAATTGCATTTATGTGAGATGAGTTTTGTAAAGCCCAGTACATAGCTTGGCTAACTCCTAATGATGGAAATTTAAAGTGCAAGTTTATTTAAAGGCCACTTTGACATTATCAAAAAATTTCCCAAACTGCAGATTCCAGAATCTGGAAGGGGCTTATAGAATTCTGAATGTGTGCTGGAAACAGGCCCCAGACAGCTCCACCTGTAGAGTTGAACAGAGGAGCCCTGACCCTCTTCCTGTCCAGTTGTATAAGAAACACTCTTCCTTAGGCTGTTGTCCTACTCCCCGCTGGATGGGGTTTAATGTGTTTGAGGCTGGCCCGTTACCCCCTAGAGCTACTGTCCAACATTTCTCCCTTAGTCCTTCTGGAACTGAACAGGATGCTTCATGTAGATATCCCAGGGCTGGGTGTGTTAGGAGGTGAATGCTGTTGTCCCCTTGCTTTCCTTTCCTAGGATGTCCCAGGAAGTAAATTGTTTCCTAGGATTTGGTGTTGGAAGTAGGTAGCTGGGCCTTCAAAGCCTGAAGGCGTGAGAGAACCCATGAGTGGGAAAGGCTGTGGCTTTTCCCATGTGGCTTCTAAAGGATGAGGCCCCTGTCCGGCCTGGCCACCTTTCCTGCTCTCCCCTCCCATACCAACATTTTTCCCAGAGACTTAGGCATCAAGATGGAGGCTCACAGCAGAGAGATGAGGGCATGTCCCTTGAGAGCAGACTCACAGCCCTGGGGCACCTCCTGGGAGGGTGTAGGTGCAGGTGCATGGGACTCCCAGGACAGGTGTGAGGAGATGACCCTGTACGTGGTGTGCCTGGAGGCTCCTCTAGAGTCAACATAATTTGTATCCCTTACCCAAGGACATCTGAGTAAATTGTTTGCTACAACTTCAGCTGTGGGGGTGTCTTTTCTGAGACCACTGGGCAGTGTTGGGCCTCCCCCACATCCCGGATCTTGTTGGGCTCTCATCCTCTGGGCATCCTTGGTACCGGAGGCAGGAAGAGCACATAAGAGTAGGAAAGGATGTAGGCAGGAACCAGGCCTGGACGAGTGCAAGTGTGGACACAAGATGCCAAACACAGCTGGCCCTGCTGCAGGAGGGCCAGCAGCTCTGGCCTAGACCCTCTGGGTCTCTATTGCAGCTGCAGCTCTTGGGACCAAGAGCCTGGGGTGACAGGGTCTCTGAGCCTGTCTCTGGGACAACTGGAGTTTGTGAGAGGAAGTAAGGACTGTATCCCAACTCACCAAAGGTGTACACTCCTGGGGCTCTTGGCCAGAAGCAGATGTTCCTCTACTTGGGCTGCCTATGGCATGGACCACATGAGAAGCACTGAGCAGTGTGCAGCAGTGAAATCTCTGCAGTCCCTCGAAGAGGCTATGAAAGGCAACTCTGTACATAGGTCTCCGCAAAATCGTCCCCAAATCCTCCTTTCTCTCTCTCCCAGAGTAGCTCGTGGTACTGGGCCACCCATGATCTCTCCTCTTACTGTCTCAACTCTTTCAGGTTCTGAAAGTCTCTCAGAACCTGGCTTCCTGACACTGCACTTGTGCATTGTGTTCCTTAGAAGGTGCAAGGGCACACATGTGTGCACACATGAGTTATAGTGGAGCTGTGAATACTCAGAAGCTAAAGTTTGTGGTTGTGTCCTCTAAAAGGAGTCTTTTGCCTGCGTTGTACTAAGGCAGAGCTCCAGAATGCACCTTCCAGACTGAGCAGAGCCCTGAGAGCAGTGTTCACTTTCTGTGCTATAGCACACCCTGCATGTGAGCGTGTGTGCTGGGCCCCTCATGCACCCCGTGCTTGCACTCCTCACAGCCACCATGAAGTTCAGGTGCACCATCAGCCAGTGCTCACGCAGCTGGAGTAATTGCCCAAACCAACAGCTGGAGGGAGGCTGGCCTGTGTGTGGGGCTCCTGATTCCTCACGCACTGGGCACCTGCAGCCATCAGCATGTGCATATTCTACACATTGGAAGGGCACAGAAGCAAGAAGATGGCTGCTTCTCCAGGGCCACGTTCCCTGGAAGCCAGAGCTGATGTGAAAGCTTGTGTATGAACACTTCATTGGGAAATACGGGATCCTACTCCCAGGGGAGCAGGAGGCAGGGAAGCAGAGCCAGTAGATAGCCTGGATGTGTTCCAACGTCAGTCATTCTCCCTCGATGTCTCTGAGGAGCTCTAAGATGCTTTTGTCCATCTGGAGTGAGGAGGGGCATTTTCCCATTGGTGCCTGAGATCCACAGATCAGTTTGTCCCACTAGGTATTAATAGTTTCCAGGAGTTACCTGTGCCAGCCCTGACTTCTGGGTTGTGCACACACAGGTCCAAATGGGTCTCATGCCTCAGTGAGAACACGTAGTGGGGGCTGGAGGCTGATAGCCTTACAGCTAGGTCAAAGCCATAGGTCAGACTCAGTGGTAGCTGATTCAGACGTTGTCATTGAGGCCAGGCACAAATGTAGGTGGCATACAACCACATGTGGTCCACTCCAAGGACGCAGCCACATTGGTTGCCACCTTCTCACTCCACCCTCACACAGCCCTGCAGGGAGGTGGGACAAGAAACCCTACCCCCAATGACAGCTGAGGAAACTGAAGCTCAGAGCATCGCAGAAGCTTCCCTTGGACTCGGAGACAGAGAACACGTCTTTTGACTCCCCAATTCTGACTGTTTCCCACAGTGCTGGGCCCAGGACATGCAACCACAGGAAAGAACTCAGGCATGTATGGAGCACAAGGTCACCACGAGGTGCAGACAAGGGCATTAAAGGAGCAACAGGCAGAAGACTGCAGCTGTGGCTGTGTGGGGACTCACCAAGGCAGTGTTACCTGTTCTGGGCCAGTAAGGGGGACAGCAGGCTTGCGCTCCACAGAAGAGTGGCAGAAAGACCCCACAAGCCATGCCGTGCTCTGGGGAATAACAGCAGAGATGCTGGATGGGGCACCTCAGGTCAAGCCTGAAGGACTGGGGCCACCAAAGTGGTGGTATGGGCTGGGGGTGGCCAGGGGGAGGGGCCGGGGAGAGGACAACAGTGTAACTACAAGAAGCCCGTAGGCCTGGTTGCTTTGCCCACCTCCCTCTGCCCAACCAGATGATGTTACCCAGGCCAGAGGGTAGCAGAGGGCCTCTGGGGCACAGCCTCTGCAGGCAGCTCTTCCTGTCCGCACTCATTCCTGCAGGGCTACCTCTGACTGTGCAGGGGAGTGGGTGTGACACCTTCTCACCTGACTGCTGGCCCCTTTCAGGGACCAGCCATCAGCTCTCATACAGAGAGGCCCCCTTCTTCCATGGTGCCCCAGAGAGCCAGGTAAACCCAGCTGTGGAAACTGGTTGTCCACCCAGCTGGTGGGAGGGCCTCTTCCTCTCATCTTGTAGCCTGCATCCTGTCCTGTCCAGCTGCCCCTCATGCCCACCTGGTGGGAGGGGGACAGCTTTCAAGGCCTGTCCTCTGGGAGAGAGTGAGTCACTTGCACCCGCCTCTCTGTGAGCACATTTTTTTTCTGAGTTGATTAGGTCTATAATTAGAAGGTGCTTGCCTTTCTGCCTGAACAGAGGAGGAGGTGCTAGGAGTTGAGAGGAATCCAGCTGGGGGTACTGTTTTGTACCCCCACTCCCTACTGCTGGTTTAGGCTGCTGCTTGGCCTAGGCCAGCTCCATCTAACTTGGAGCAGAAGTGAAGGTGGGCCTAAAGAAGGCCCACACTGGCCAGCTCCCTCCTCACCATCCCTTTGCTTGGCCCTTGGGGCTTCATGAGCTCTCTGCAGTGTCTGCAGCCTGGCAGTGGGTCTGACTGTAGCCAGGAGCAGCAGAGGCAGGAGAGGGCCTGCCTGAGCTTCCTCCTCCCATTTGCACCTGGAAATTCTTGGAAAATGCCAGTGCCTGAGATGCCCCATAGACCAGTTAAGTCAGACCCACTTGGGTGGGAGCTGGGCAAAACGGCTTTGAAAATTCTCTAAGATGTGCAACCACAGCTGAGGGCACCTGGTTTAGCTGGCAGAAGACACTTGGAGGCTGGAACTCTCAGCAGGAGAGGTTTGTGGCCTTTTATCCTTCCTGCATGCAAGTCACCTGTGTGTCTCAACTAGATGCAGATTTGACCAGCAGGCCTTGCCTGGAATGATTTGTGCATTTTAACCATGACCAGGTGCTACTGCTGTTTGGTTTTGGAGCATCAGCACAAGGTTGGCTTCCTGAGTCCTGGCACACATGTGGCCTGTGAGGGGTGCTGTGCAATCTCATAGGTGGGAGTCAGCTCCCAGGGAAGTGATAACCGCTAGTGCAGTGTGCACCTTATACTGAGGGCTCATTTGATCCTGCCATCAGACCTCTGCAGTAGTTAGTGCTCCCTCCACCCATTAAAGTTCACAGAGTTGAGGATCCTGGCAAAGCCTACCTCTCTTTACGGCTAGTTGCCCTGAATCCTGGTCCTCTGTGATCTCACTGGGATCTGGAGTGTGACTTAGCCCTTGGTGTCTTGTCCTCATCTTTGGATGCTCTCAGTGTGGGGTGGTGTTACTGTGAGAAATAAATGAGATGATTCAACACCAGCACTGTGTCACTCATGGTACATATGTACTGAGAGTGTTAGCTAGTGCTGTGGGTTCCCTCCCACGCCCCCCCCCCCCCCCCCCCCCCCCCCCCCCCCCCCCCCCCCCCCCCCCCCCCCCCCCCCCCCCCCCCCCCCCCCCCCCCCCCCCCCCCCCCCCCCCCCCCCCCCCCCCCCCCCCCCCCCCCCCCCCCCCCCCCCCCCCCCCCCCCCCCCCCCCGCCCCCCCCCCCCCCCCCCCCCCCCCCCCCCCCCCCCCCCCCCACCCTGGCCTCTATGGGCTCTGCCAATCCCCTACTGAACCTTGTCTGCCTTGGGCACCCCTGCTGGTCCCTCATCCAGGCCCCTGTCCTTGAAGGTGACCTGCTCCTACTAGGCTCATCTGTCCCCTCCCTGGCAGCAGAATCACAATGGGCTGAGTCCCAGCCTGGCTCCCTGTCTGCTCCTGGTGTCCCGGAAAGCCTCCCCAGCACTAGGGCAGGTCTCTCTTTGGCGAGGGCTGTGTGTTAGGGCATTCTCCCCTCTCCCACATAGCACCTCCTGCCTCTTCCTTGGGAAAACAACATCTCATGACCACAGGGGTTGGGGTGTGGCCTTGCGGGTCAGCAGTCTAGGCCTAATCCCAGGGAGGCACCTGGGGAGGACTTAGAAATTCTAGGATTTCCTTATTGGAGTCTGTTCCCACTGGGCCTCTGATGTAGCATCTGAGAAATGAAGGCTTCACTCACATCAGTGATCCTTGGACTTGAGCACAGAAGTCCCCAGAGGTCTTATTAAAAAACAAACGTCAAGCTTATCTTTGAGTTTCTGATGTGACAGGGAACAGGGCTGGGCTTTGAGAATGTTCATCTAACATGCATGAGGTGGTGCTGCTGCTGCCACCAACCTAACTCTGAGACAGACTCTCCTCTGCATCCTGGAGTGGAGGCCGCCAGGAGCCTGGGGCCAATGCTGTGTCACGGGGAGGTGGCCCTCTGCTTGTAAAGCCCCTGGAGAGCAGCCCCCATGGTCCTCTTGCAGCAGTAATTGTGGCTGTTGTTTGCTTGACATAGTGGGAAAACTGAGGCTAGGATGGCTCTGAGGCTTGCCCGAGTCTACAAAGCTAGGGCTGAGCCCTCATGGGCTGTGCAGGGAGCCATGAAGCCAGAGGAGGGGATGGAGCCCTTTCCACTGCTTTTCAAATAACACCCCTCCTAGTACAAGGAACCACTCCTGTGAGGAGCACCCCACCGAGAGAGGGCAGTGTGGCTTTGATCCTGTGCCAGGGGCCAGTGCTGGAGCAGAAGCACCTGCTTGATGCTGTCTGTGCCCCCTGCCATGGCAGGTAGGTCTGGTTCTGCCACCTGACCTCAGCCACCTATGCCCGATGCCCACCTGTCTCCCAGGGGTGGGAGGGGTGAGACTAGCCATGTGTGCAGTCACAGGAGGGAGAGCACACTTCCAGGCCTGGGCCTCAGAGGTCAGGGCTGGCAAAGCCAACTGCCTGATGCAGAAACTGAGGTCTGGAGGACTTCAGTCTCCCTGGTTCATAAGAACTTCCAAAAGAGGCCTGGCTGCAATGTTAGGTGGGAACCCTATAGCCCTCATCAGGGCCGGCCATAGGGGACAGCTCCAGGGAGGCCAACAGGATGCCACCCCACCTGCTCAGGCATCTACATGTCATTAGCATGTCAGACTCCACATGTCCAAAAGCAAATCCCAAATCTTTCCTTAGAACCCACCTTCATGCTCTGTCTTGTGCTGGTCAGTGTTCCAGGACTGAGACAGTCCTTCACGGTGTCCAGGGTCGGCCTTGCTCCTGTTCCTCCCTCCTACCTGACCTGAGGAGCTCTCTCTGGATTATGGCTAATCTGGCCGAATGGCTTCCAGATGCCTCCCATGAAAGCTCCCTTAACTGTGTTCAGAGTTCCTCTCATTCTGGCTCTGGGGCACATGTGGTCAGCCTGGTCTCAGACCACGGTCTCTGCTCATCCCCTTTCAAGCACTGGCCTTCGGACTATCTCTCATTCCGAGGATGTTCCTTTCTTATCCCCAGGAGCTGCGTGGCTAACGCCATGTTTCATACATGACCTTCCTCAGGCTGCCTTGACCACGGGCTCCCTGTATTTCCTCCTGGCATTTTCTCCACAATTTCTCTTCTCCCCTGCTTGTAACCTTAGGAGGCAGGCTTTGTGTCCAGGCTCCAGGAATGAGGCCCCATGTGCACAGAGCAGGTGCTGAAGAAACTTTTATCAGGCATGCAGTGGCTGAGCGACCACTTGGGTAGTACTGCTGGGGCTCTCACCACATACCCCGGAATACATGCAGCCTGCCCAATGGCCTTATTCTTCTCTCCTAGGAAACTATGCCCCAGACATCTGTGGTCTTCTCCAGCATCCTCGGGCCCAGCTGTAGTGGACAGGTGCAACCCGGCATGGGGGAGAGGGGAGGCGGGGCCGGCAGTGGCTCTGGTGACCTCATCTTCCAAGATGGACGCCTCATTTCCGGGTCCCTGGAAGCCTTGATGGAGCACCTGGTCCCCACGGTGGACTATTACCCTGATGTGAGTACCTGGGGTCTTGGGGAAAGTTACAGGGAAACCTATCTGGGTTCCAGGAGAGGCTGCTTCTGGGGGGAGAGGGAGGCCCAGATAGTCCCACTTCCTGTGCCTTCTTCACCTTTTGATCTGCACATACCAGCTCATGCCTGGAAAAAGCTGCAGTGACTTCCCTGCTGCTGCTGGGATGGCCCTGAAGGCACAGGAAGCAGAGACACACAAAGGACCCAGCCCTCGGGGAGGAAGAGGAGTTTAAAGGGCAAGTCCAGAACTCAGGTCCTGGTGAGGGCAATCCAGCTCATTCCCTGGAAGCCATCTCTGAGCTGACAAACTTATTTTGTGCATAAACCTCTAGATCCAGAACAAAGGAGGGCAGTCCCACCCTGACCCCAACACATGGAGCAGCAGGCCCTCAAGGGCAAGACTATTCTTCATCAACCCAAATCCTCCCTTTTTTAGCTAAAGATGGTGTCTCACATTCTGGGAATAGAGAAAATGTTCCCCAGTCTTGTGTGGCTTCCTTCCACCTCTGATGAGTGATATCTCTTGGCAACAGTGGCTCGTAGGCCTACCTGCTTCCTTTTGTGAGCTGAGCATCCATCTTCTGGGAGGGCCTGTCCTGGACCCTCCTCCTGAGGGCAGTCATGGCCTTGGCTTTGGCTGCTCAGATGCAGTTTGCAGGAGGTGCAGGCAGAATTGTTGGTCTCCAGCTTCTTCCTGGTGGCTGTGCTGGAGTCACCTCAGCTTTCCCTCCTGTCAGGCCACCTCCCTCCTTCTGGGGCTCTGGGAAGATTTGCCTTTACATTGTCCAATCCCTTGTTTTGCTGTCCACCCCATAAACCCTGTCAGGGACAGAGCTGATGGTACAGACACTGCCACTGAGTGCCTGGGGGCAGAGCCAGGAGGAGACACCTCAGGTCCTGAAGAAGCCCAGGCAGGACTGTGGCCCTCCTGCTAGCCAGCCTGTGGGCAGAGGTCCTGTGCCGCGGCAGGGAGAGCTCCTCATCCCATAGGCCTGTTCCAGAGGAGCCGCCCCGCTCACTGTCATCCAATGTAGTTCTCAGAACCCTGACCCTATGATCCTGACTGCTTCCCAGGACAGAACAGAGAGATGACAAGGGCAGAAAGTGGGGCAGGGGAGTCCAGCTGGGCATTGGCTCCTCTGCAGAGTTCCTGGGTTCCCCCTTTCCTCACTGCCAGACAGGATGTGCACCCCTGGATACAAACACCCCAGGAAGTCTTCACTTTCCTGGGGATGGCATTGGCTCCTCCCCATCTGCCTTAGCCAAGAGGTGATAGCATGCTTTTCCTCATGTATCTGAGTTGTCTGCTTATAAGGGGGACCTGAGAGTCCCACCTGCAGCTGGAGCCCGTAAGCACCCATGCTGCGCAGCCTGGCACAGAGCACAGGAAGTGTGTGGGGGGCAGAGGATCCCCTGATATTACAGGGAGGACTCCCAGTCTTGTTCCCCACAGGGAGGGCTGCTTTGGGGCAGTGAGGACCCCTGGCCCTGTGTCCTGCTCTAGGAGGCCTGCACTCCCAGGAAGCTTGGCCCTGTTGTCTTCAGGCTGGAGCAAGGAAATTTGTCCATTGGGCTAGGAGTTGGGGTTGATGGACCTGGCCCCCCACTTCTCAGCCTGTGGCAGCCGTTTCAGGACAGAGTGAGGTTGAGTGGGGTAGTGGGGCTCCCAGGAGCCCCAAGCAGCCTCCCCCACCCACAAGTCCACCCTATCTATAGGTAGAGTCCACTATGAAGATTCCATAGGCACTGACCCCGCAGATGGAAGGCTTGAGAATCCTTGGCCATAGACCCCCCCCACCTCCCTTTAGTCCAATCCTTGAGGATCCTGGTGATAAGGCACATGGTTGTGGGATGGAGGGGCCCTGGTGTGGCAGTTGTGGTGAAGGGCCACACCTGGTCATAAGACCCATAGCTTTCCAGGCCCTGTCCTCCAAGGCCCTGTCCCTGCTGACCAGGCCATGTCCCACCTGACCTATCAGCTCCACTTACCCCACCAGGTCACATCCCCACTAACTAGGCCCCATCCTTTCCCTCTGACTGCTCTGCCCACCACTCCCCATCAAAGCCATTCTGCTGCCAACATAGCCCTGCCTCACTGAGCAAACCATCTCTCCAGGTGTTCCCCGCAGACCTTGGGCAAAGCCCGCAAGAGGCCTGGACCCTGTTTCAGGGAGCATCTTGGGCTGGGCAACAGGCCCGAGAGACCCCCATCATCTAAGGCTGGGACTAGCTCCCTTTGTAGAGTGGGACAGAGGGTGCTGGAGAATTCCAGCAGAGCTGTTCTTCAAGGTGGGTGGGATTGCAGCGGCGGTGTGAGAGGAGCAAGGCGTAGGAGACCATGCAGGGGAAGGCACAGAAGCCCCACAGGAGCTACTGGCCTGGGAGGGGCCAGGCCAGGAAGAGCAGTGGCATGAGCCTACGTGGAGGGCTGCCATGCCAGGCCTGACCAGCACTTTGCCTGTCTCCTTTCTTCAGAGGACATACATCTTCACATTCCTCCTGAGCTCCCGGGTCTTTATGCCCCCTCATGACCTGCTGGCCCGAGTGGGGCAGATCTGCCTGGAGCAAAGGCAGCAGCTGGAGGCTGGGCCTGAGAAGGTACGAGTGCGAAGGGACGCTGGTCTCCTGGGTGTGGCTCCTCTTGGCCTGGGGGGTGTTGCCAGAGCTGAGAACTCCTCCTAGGGTGTTCCCAGGCCCTACTGCACCCCTTTCAGGGAAGGGCCCCAAAGATAGCACTGCCAGCCCTCCGGACCAAGGTCGGTCTCCCTGAAATGGAAGGTTCTGTTACAGCCAGCAGGACCTGGGTCATTGCCACATCAGTGGGGGGTCAGATGGCAGTGTCCTCAGCCTCTCACTGCTCAGAGTATTTTATGTCACCCAAATAGGGGCCACTCTCTTCTGGATTGAGCCAGGTTTCAGGCAGCTAGGAAGCCATAGCTTGCCTCTGAGGCCCTCAGAGGCAGGCATTTGGACAAGACTTTCAGAAGGTCAGGGTCCAGTGTGGAAAAAGGGGTGGTGGACATGCTGTCCAGGAGTTGGCAGGGCTGTCAGAGTAGCAGAGGAGTGTGGCCTGACCTTCCCTTCACCTCCCTGCTTCATGTGGCCAGTCCTTCCGTCACTGGAGAGTTGCAGAAGAGGCTAGTGAATGCCATGTGCCCTCCACATAGTCTTCTCAGACCACCAGGTGGTCCAGCCCAGAGCAATGGCCAGCCATGACATCCAGAGGGGGCAGGTTCCAAGCAGATGCAGGGCTGGGGGCTGAATCATGTGAGAGCCTGGGTCCCCAGAGCATTAGGGTTTATGAAGGCAGTCACGGTTCATGCTGTGGCCATAACAGTTGGGTTGGAAAAAGTGTGGTGGGGAGCTGATCAGGGTCTGGGAGGACCCATGGTGGGTGCGGGAGTGGTTTTGGCCTCTGTGGACATTCTGGTGGTTCAGGGGGGATTTGGCAACAGAGCATCCTGCATTGCTTCCTCTCCACTCCATGGGAGCAGAGGCCATCATGCAGGCATCCTCTGAACAAGATGGGAAGCCTTACCCACACCCTTCTTCCCTCAGCCCTATGCCAGGGTATAGGGCACCTGACCCCAGGCTGCATGTGAAAGTTGACACAGGTGACAAGGGACACCCCTGCCTTTCTTTCTTTTCTTTTTTTTTTTTTTTAAACCGGGGATTACACTCAGGGGCACTCCACCACTGGGCCACATCCCCAGCCCTTTTTTCTATTTTATTAGAGACAGGGTCTCACTGAGTTGTTAAGTGCCTTTCTGTTGCTGAGGCTGGCTTTGAACTTGCGATCGTCCTGCCTCAGCCTCCCAAGCGCTGGGATTACAGGTGTGCACCACTATGCCCGGCTTATCCCTGCCTTTCTTGACCAGGAGTCAACCTTACTTGCTCCTCAGGTCCACACCCTGCCCCACAGCACTTGCAGAACTGTCTTTAACAGAGAGAGGGCAGATGAGCATCTCACTTAACATTATGATTTTGTTTGGTTTTCACTGTATTCTTTTTATGGGTAACACTTAAGTATAGCAAGTAAAACTATTTTTCTATGTCATAGTAGTGATGGGGTATGGTTTTGGAAATTAATTTGTCTAAACGTCAAAAAAAATTTACTTAAGGAAAGTAGGAAACAAAGAAGAGTCTCATAGGTGGTTCTGATATGGCAACAATGCAGGTGGCATGTGTGGCAGGAAGACATGCCCAGTATAGGCCCTGGGCTTGGGGATGCGGGTCCTGAGGGAGAGGGAAGCTGTGCCACTTGCCATCTTGCAGTCCATTCTGACCCATGGGGCCTCACACTGATCCCTGCCCTAGGCCAAGCTAAAGTCCTTCTCCGCCAAGATTGTGCAGCTCCTGAAGGAGTGGACAGAGGCCTTCCCCTATGACTTCCAGGATGAGAAGGCCATGGCGGAGTTGAAGGCCATTGCTCACCGTGTCACCCAGTGCGATGAGGTGAGGTCCTCCCTCAGTCCCTGGTCAGACTGCTTGGGTATGTGGGTGGGTCTGCCTTCAGGAAGGTGGGGTGCACAGTCACAGACTCATATTGATCCCCTTCCCTATTACTCCCTGAAGAGGGTGGCAAGGTGGCTGCACTGGATCTTGCCATATCCCCAGATGCAGCTTAGCTGGCCAGAATTGGGTCAGCTTTGCCTACAAACACTGCATGCAAGATTACTGCTATGCCCTCTTCTGGCCCTTGACACCCCTGTTCCTGGGTAGGTACTTGTATGCTCTTTCTGGCTCTTAGCTCACTCTTGGCCTTTGCTGGAGACAGGAAACCCAAGGAGCTGAGAGGGTCTCTCCGTGCTGAAGAATTTCTTTGTGTTCCGCACCTCCTATTCCCTGGGGGGCTCAGGAAGCCCTGAGAGAGCTTTGGGAGGGACTGGGGACCCCTCCCAAAGGTAAAAGCCCTTCTTGATGTCTTGACTCATGCTGTGGCCCCCTCCTGATGCTGGGAGGCAGTGACAAACAACTCAGCTGGCCACCTCTGAGAAAGCCACACTTTTCAGACCCAGAAGACCAGTTCTGACCCTGTCCTCAGCCCTTCTGCCAGCAGGATAGTTCATGGAGCCCACCCTCCCCAGTAGGCCTCAGAGGAGCCCACACTGCACCCCTCTCTCATCAAGGGTCCAGGACAAGGCATGTGGGCTCAAAGTCAACCATGTCTCTGGCGATGAGATGGGTCTCTCCATGATGGTAGTGGCCTTACCACAAGCCCACACCAGCACCCTCACCACTCTCTGACACTCACAGGAGAATGGCACAGTAAAGAAGGCCATCACCCAGATGATACAGAGCCTGCTGCTATCCCTGGCCACCCGGAGCCAGCTCCAGGAGCTGCGGGAGAAGCTCCGGCCACCAGCTGTTGACAAAGGGCCCGTCCTCAAGGCCAAGCCACCGGCCGCTCAGAAGGACATCCTGGGCGTGTGCTGTGACCCCCTGGTGCTGGCCCAGCAGCTGACCCACATCGAACTGGTCAGTGCTGCTGAATGCTCTGCATGGAGTAGGGTGGGGCCAGGGCCACATTCACTGCTGCTTGGACAGGGCTGCTGGACCCCAGTGTCCCTCTCAACATACTGCTGCCAAGATCCCTGCCAGCCAGACTGGGCTGTCACAGGAAAGCTGGCTGCTAGCCCTGGCCTGTGTGCCTCAGGCTGGTGTGTCCAGCTGGTATCTGGTCTGAAGGAGCATGGCAACCCTGTGTGAATGGGAGGATTTGGGACTGCATCATCCTAGCCCCAGGATGGAAGATTGGCCTGGGAGGAGGAGAAGGGCCTGTGCCCCAGGCAGGCCTCCACTGCTTCCAAGGCCTTGGTCACACTCCCCTGTAGTTCTTTTTCCTCTTTTAGGGGAGGCTGGTCACCTTCCCTTTGCTGTCTCTCCCCCATAGGAGAGGGTCAGCAGCATTCACCCTGAGGACCTGATGCAGATCATCAGCCACATGGACTCCTTGGACAACCACAGGGTGAGTGGGCTGAGGCCCAAGGTGTACTCTGGGTTCTCCGGTAGGTGCCATTGTTCTGGAGCCTATACCATTATGTGGGGTCTGTGCAAACCTCATTCAGCATGACCTCTGGAATGTTAGATCTTGAAACCTGATGGCTGTCCTGGTACCTGTTTAGGGGGGTTCAGCAGTGGCCACACAGTGATGCATGCTGGGAGGGACACAGGCTCTGCTTGGGGTCAGGGAGCTAGCATGACCTACCGGCTTAGCTGAGCACTGGACAGCCAAGGAGCAGGCAGGTGTGAGCAGTGGGGACTGACTTGCCCAACCAGGGTCCTCTGGATCCCTGTGACTTGCTTTGTACCCCCCAGTGCCGAGGGGACATGACCAAGACCTACAGCCTGGAGGCCTATGACAACTGGTTCAACTGCCTGAGCATGCTGGTGGCTACTGAGGTGTGCCGGGTAAGCACGCACCACAGCACATGTGGGTGGGGTGGCCACCTTCTCCAGACCTGGTCAGGTTGTGATTCCTGCCCTGTCTGACTCAACTTATATGGAACTTTCTCTCTCTCTCTCTCTCTGCCATACCTTAAAAATTGGTATATCATAGTTGTACATATGAATGGGATTTGTTGTTACATATTTGTACACAATATGATAATATAATTTGGTCAATATCATTCCCCAGTATTTCCCCTTTAGATGATGGAACTTTCAGAGTAAGCCCATGAAATGTCCATTGCCAGGGCCTTGGTAGTACCCCCACCCTGATGCCTCCACATATAATGATTCCTTAAATGACAGTAGAGATCCCCTATGTGGAGTGTGCCCCTTGTGCCCAGCACCATTCTGGCAGCCTTGGTGGGGCTTTGCTGGTCCTCACAGTCCCTCCAGGCAAACAGCTCCATCCCTTTTGTGGTTGAGGAGGTAGAGCAGGTGTCGGACATGTGTCTGCATCTCACAGATACAGTCTTGAACCTCCCAGACCTGGAAATTAAGTCCCAAGGGACTTCCTGACCCTCTTCCCAGTGTCCCCAGCTCCTGTGGTCTGTTGGTGGCTCCACGCTGAGGTCATCCTGTTGCCTTCCAGGTGGTTAAGAAGAAGCACCGGACCCGCATGCTGGAGTTTTTCATTGATGTGGCCCGAGAGTGCTTCAACATTGGAAACTTCAACTCCATGATGGCCATCATTTGTGAGTGCTGGCACAGGTTGGGGGCTGCCCACACCACTTGCCTCCTTATGCCCTGACCCCTGCCCACTGTCCCTGCAGCTGGCATGAACCTCAGTCCAGTGGCTCGGCTGAAGAAAACCTGGTCCAAAGTCAAGACAGCCAAGTTTGACGTCTTAGAGGTAGGTGCCCAAGCTCATGGCACAGCCTAGTGCCCCACCTTTGTCCTGTGTTGGCAGCAGGGGTGGGATGTTTCCTTTTATTCAGACCTGTATGGAGCTGGCCTGCTGCTGGGTTCTTAAGCTGTCCTTGGCCCTTACTGCATCGGGCAGAACTAGCATTGCCTAAAGCAAGTTAGAGAGTGGAGAGTTTGACAAAAGTGATGATATCCACTGAACAGTCTTACTGGCGTTTTCCTTGGTCAGCTTTCCCTGGTTCTGGATTATCTGGGTCGCCTAGAGCCTGGCAGACAATTTAGCTCATCTGCAGTCCTACCCACATATATTCTATCACCACCTCCCCGCCTCCAGCAAAACATTTGTCCTGTGGAGCTGGTCAGGTCTCGGATTGTCAGTATATATAGAAGAGCAAAGCAAGGTTTTGAAGGAAGGAGGATGAGACCTGGGCATAGCAGGGCAGGGCTATGACACTTCTTTACAGTTCCCCGTAGGCCCCAGTGTTCAGCAGGCACCTCTGGGTCTCACCCACTCTGTGCTCACTCCTGGGCTCCTCTAGGGACAGTGGCTTCTCTTCCTGCTGTCTTGTGCTCTGCAGAGGGGCATGCTAAGTAGGTCTGAGGGGCTCACCTGGTCCTTGCTATGCCCACAGCACCACATGGATCCATCCAGCAACTTCTGTAACTACCGCACTGCCCTGCAGGGGGCCACACAGAGGTCCCAGATGGCCAATAGCAGCCGTGAGAAGATTGTCATCCCGGTGTTCAACCTCTTTGTTAAGGACATCTATTTCCTGCACAAAATCCACACCAACCATCTACCCAATGGGCACATTAACTTTAAGGTGAGCCTAGTCCCTTGTGGTTCCAGCACAGATGGGGTAGGCAGAGACCATGTGTCCTCACAGGTGTGGCAGTGGCTTTGTGGCAGTATTTGCAGGTTTCCCAAGCTCTGCCTGAGGTTTGGAAGGGCCTTTAGGAATGAAACATCAGGGTTACTGTTTGGCATTGAGATATAAGGCTCAAGGAGTGGACTGTGCCCTTCTTGAGGGAGGACCTGATCACAGAGCTTGTTGACACAGGGAACCTATATTTATCCAGGATCCTTGTTTCACCACTGGCCCCACCCAGGAGACAGAGCAGAGGCCACTTCTAGGGAATTAGGGGTCAGGGGGGTTTTATGCAAGAAGAAATTTGAACATAGATGAGACAGCAGCAGAAAAGGGCACCTGACCAAGGACAGGAGGGCAGGACAAAAGTGCCTGGGGAAGTATAGGGGGTACTGGGGTCTTACAGGTAAGGATGGGTAGGCACTGTGGATGCATATACAGGCCCTAGCAAGTGAGATCATGGATGCCTTGGCTGGTATTTCTGTGTTGGGTGTGGCCAGGATCCTGCCTCAGGCTGGAGTCATCAATGTAGTCCTATCAAGGTCCCTGTAGGGGGAGACACAAACCCTGCTACAGTCTGATGGCTCAGGCAGAGGGTATGACAGAGTGGCCTCAGGGAACACATGCTGGCTCTGATGTGGCACAAGATACTATGGCCCTGGGGTCAGCCATGCAGGGCCACTGTCTCCATCCCAATGGCACTAATGACTGGAGCAGCAAGACCAGAAACCACACCCCCTGCCCCTGACTGGGTTTTAAGCTCAGAGTAACAAACGAACATCTTGTTGGTTTTCTGCCCCTTCAGAAATTTTGGGAGATCTCCAGACAGATCCATGAGTTCATGACATGGACACAGGTAGAGTGTCCCTTTGAGAAGGACAAGAAGATTCAGAGTTACCTGCTTACAGCGCCCATCTACAGCGAGGAAGGTAAGGGCCTCTTCCTGGCAGTATGCCCCCCCTCGCCAGCTGTGCAGTTGCCCTGACTCCCCATCTAGGCCCCTTGTCCTCTTGGGATTGCCCTGAGAGGTGGGTATGATCATCACCCAGAATCACATAGGGGCTGCTCAGCTTGCAGCATGAGGGTGGGTCATGGAGAGATGACAGATGAAGGAGGAGGACAGGATGCTACTCAAGAGAACCAAAATAAGGAAGCACCTGAGTCCCTTGACAAGAAGTCTAGGAATTCCTTTCAGTAGAAACCTTCATATCACCCAGCCAGAGGTTATCATCCCTTTGTCCTGAGACTAGCTTTGCCCCTAGAAGGGATAACTAGGCAAACACCCAGGGAGATATGGGTTCTAAGGGCTTTCCCATCCTCAGCTCTCTTCATCGCCTCCTTTGAAAGTGAAGGTCCTGAGAACCATATGGAAAAGGACAGCTGGAAGGCCCTCAGGTAGGATACACCGGGGACCAAGGAGCCCATGAGGAAGGGAGAGGACTGGGAGTGAACATGACAATCTTCCTTTCTGAAAGGGGGCCTGGGGCAGTGGGAGACTGAGGACAGGGTCTGGATTTGGACCCTCCCCTCACAAGTCAAGGACTTGCATGCTCAGGGGCTTGACTGTTTTCCTGTCCCTTGTCCACCTTTAGGACCACTCTCCTTAACAGAGCCTGAGGGTGCGGATGCAGCCTGCACATAACCGGATGAAGCACATGCACAAACCAAGTTTGAATCTTGATTGATATGGGTTGAGATGAGGAGGCCTCACTGGTTGGGGTCCATTTTGTATATAACTTTTATGAAAAAGAAAATGGTAATTATTTCATGCATCAACCTTTGGCACTTATAAAGTTTTTTTGTTTATTTTAAATAACAGGGCAGGGCCCTGCTTTGGGGAGGGGTGGGGAAAGAGTATCATGGGAGATGGCATCCATGATAACATCTTATTCTAATGAAATGTAGATTTTTATTTTCTACTTTTGATTATTAACATCTTATGAAAAAAATATTTTAAAAAACCCAACCAAAACCAACGTGAGCCCTGCCTGCTTGGACGCCTTTCCAGCCAGTGTCTCTGATGTCGGGGTTAGTGCCTTAGAGGGTACTGGGGGTCCGGTCTTCCTGCTCCGTTGTTTGAGCCCACAGTGAGCTCTGCCCTGAGCCATGAGGCGCTTGCCCTCAATAGCCTAGGCCATGAGGTTCCAGAGGGAAGGGCTGGGGCAACTGGGAGGTCTCGTGCATACTTCTGGAAGTGAACCTTTAAGTGCGGGCTCTCCAAAGTTTACATTTTCATTTTCCTTTATCAGGGATTTATGGGGTTAGGGAGGGGCAGGGGGACACCTGGCGGCATATTTTCTATGAGAATATGTCTGGCAAATTGTTCTTCGATTGTGTTTTAGACAAGAGAAAATCTAAAGTAATAAAGGGGAGGGAGCCATAGCATTGCAGTTTTCGTGGCTGTAATTGAAAGACACACTGAGCTGTAATGAAGAGAACACCAAGTAGACTCGGAATGGTGACATTTAAAGCTGTTCTTGAAACCCACGCACAAAAGGAAGAGAAAGAAGCAAAGTCAGTGTGCTAGGGGACTTGCCCTCCTCTTCCCTCTGGTGGGAGGCACCCTCACTGGAATCTGAAAATCAGAAAATTAGCCAGGCTGAAACTGCTGGAGCCCTTTCAGATGGAACTGCCCAACACTGGGAGGTATTTTTTCTATACCCAAACCAGAAGAGAACACTCCATTTTTCATGTCTGACTTCCTGGCGTGAACCCTGGGCCTTACTGACCGTGGGACTGGACGGCTCTCTCCCTCCGAAAGCCAGAGGCGGTCCATCCACACTGACTGTCTCCCTTGCAGGAGCTTCTCATCCTGTCCCTCTCCACTTGCCTGGCTTTGGCAGGAGCTACAAGTCAGGAAGCCAAGGAAGGGACTGGTTAAGGTCCCAATTCCCGGAGCTCAGAGGGAGAGCCCCGAGATGAGTGGGCCAGGCCTCGGGAAGGAGGCAAGATGGCTGCTGCCCTCAGCCTGGGTGGAGCTGAATAGTTACACTGTATTGTCACAGTGTGTTTGCACTTTTCAGACATTCTAGCTAGTCCAGATTGTATATTGATAGTACATATTGCTTTGTTTATGTCTTTGAGATAAAGAAAGGCTGAAACTTGAGAATATATATTTGGAATACAATGTTAGAACATTTTCTGTATGTGTGTTAAAGAGCCTTCATGTCAGTGTGCGCTTCACGGGTCACCAGTTCTACTTGAAACAGTGTCTATGTTTGTTATTTTATTTTCCCAATTTGATACATACCCTCAATTTGATGTTTTGGTATTTGGAGCTGATCTCTTGAGTATAAAGCTGTACCATAGCACAGGATGTCAGTTTTGGTGTGACTGGATGTACTTGCATCAATAAAAGAACATGTTGCTCCCCACTCTTGGGTGTGCCAAGTGGTATGGCATGCATGGTGCCAACAGCCCAGGCTAGTGAGGAAGAGGAGGGAGGATACACCAGGCAACTGGTGGGGGATCTGGCAGGGTATATTCATCTGAAATTGGGCAACATATTCTGACAAAGGGCTTTTCCAATGTGCAGTGCAAGACTAGAACAGGCTGCACAATGTTCTAGTCCTGCTTTCCTCAAGCTGGCTCCAAAGGATGTCACTAGCTGCTTTAGTGCATGGTCAGGTAAGTTGAGGACACCTAGTGAAAAACTGCAAAGGCTTCTTCACTGCAGGAGGCTTCACAGTCAGAACCTGTGTGAATGTGGACACTGTAGTCTAGATGGGGCTTGTCCTTGTAATGAGTTGCATTCAAGAACATTCAAACAGGGCTTATTGAGGGGCACATGAAACTTGGGAAACTAAGGCACCAAAAATGGGGAGTCCCCCTTCCCTTCCAGCCTGCCCGTTCCATTCTGTAGACAAGGCCCAAGCTGGATGAGGTCCTCACTGTTGTCTAACCCTGTGCCTTCACAGTAAACTCTACTCATTTCTAATTTGTTCAGTATCCAACATTCCCACAAGACCTGCACAGCCCAACAGAAAGCTTTCTTCAGTGACAGAATGTTCTATAACTACACTGTCCAATATAATGGCCACTAACCACACGTGGGTACTGAGTGTTGAAATGTGGCCAGTGTGCTCAAGGAACTGAATGTCTAATTAAGTTTAAATAGCTGATAGCCACTGCGTTGGACCAAGGCTGGGTGTGAGGCCTGTCTGCTGCTCTTCCCCTAGCACCTGGTACACAGCACTAACAGGTGCTCAGGTGTTTGTAGAGCACACAAGGGCAATGTGAAGATACCTGAGCTTTGGGCAAATGACAATATGTTTTAGATCTTTAAGTCCAGTGGCATTCTTAGTTTCCTGGCAAAGTTATTTTTGGGTTTCACCTGCCTCAACCAACACCTGTGCATTGGACGTGAGCTTGTGTGGCTTGCAATGACACCATCCTTTGCCCATTGGTGGCTTCTCCAGTGGGCCAATGGGCAAAGAGTGGGTGCCAGGCCAGCAGTAGCAGCGGTCTCCTGGGAAACAAAATGTGCATCCTCAGACCCCATTCCAGATCTGCTGAATTGGAAAGCCAGGGGAAGCCTAGCAGAGCCTGGCTGCAAACCATGTTGGAGACCAACTGTGCAGTTAAGAGGCTTGTGGGTGGGCTCCTGTATGCCCTTGCAGCCCACCTCTCCCAGGCACGCTCCACTCACATGGAGGTTTTGTATGTCTGCCAACATATCATACTCCTGTACCCTGCTTCCATTCTTGCAAAGTTAGGAGACTGCAGTTCAGTCTGTATGAGTCCCCTGAAATGCTCTCTGGGAATGGTGACTAGGCTCCTTGGGGCTGCCCCCATTTCCTTGTCACACCGTATGTGGGCTGCCAGTGTCCATCTCATGCATTAGTCCTGGTTCTTCTGTGCAGGGGCCATTTCCTCTAGCTGTGTCCAGTGAGCAGTAAGTACATGGTTCCTCACAACACCTGTGATATCCAAATGTTACCTCTTGCCTCACAAAGTTGCATGAATGTTAGAGCTCCAGATGTGGCAGGAAGAGGATCTAAGGATCTACTGAGATCATGTTGAGACCTCTGTGATGGATTACCTGTGATAGATTACTTGTGATATACATTTCTCCGGCACCCACACTTGTATGCCATGTTCCTCAGGGAGGCCAAAAAAGGCAACGGTCAGAGTGAGGAGTGGAGTTAAAACTGCTAGGTGTGTTCTGAACCTCAACACTGAATGGAGTCAGTTAAACTACTAGGTTTGGTCTTCAGCTCCCAGATGTTTGAACAAGTTATCTGGCTCTTTAAACCTCCATTTTCTCAGGATTATAATGGGAATCATCAAGGCCCTGGGTTCATTCTCTAGCAAGGGTGTGGGGAAATTAGGATCACCTCTCTCCCGGTTTGGAACAGCAGATGGCACAGGGCATGGGTGGCACCCCATGATGCTGAGCAGCTCTTCTGCAGAGAGCAGCAGTTCTTGGCAAACAAGAGGCAAGCCTTAAGAGCAGCACCCTTCTCACAGGAACACCTGAAGTCCCATTGGTGGCAAAATACACTGTCGTTAAGTTCAACCAGTATACAAACTTACATGAGGAAAAAAGATATCTGCAAATTTGGGATTTAAAACTATTTTCTAAACACAAAATCTATAAGCCACATACAGACCAGCTTATCATGTTAACACAATTTCTATCTTTATTCCTTCCAAAGAAGTCGTAGTACTGTGAGGTGGGTGAGGGACTGCCAAAACAAGTATCTGCCGCAACATAACCAGGACACTCATGATGGATCTTCAGCAGCAGTGTTGAATAAACAACGTTGTGAAGGATATAAGACAGCAAATTATGCACCTGTCCATTTCTGACATTATGAAAGACTAATTGCCTGCTGAAAACAACCCATAAAGTTGTACAAAATGAACAAATCTAAATGAAGGCAGGAACCCAGAGAAGTCAGGGAAGAGCTGAATCCAGCTTTTGTCCCATGAGCATCCATTTTTTTTGTTTTGTTTTGTTTTTTAAGTCCACAGGGGGATGCAGAAGGTGATTCAGAGCCTGTTCAAGAAGAGGGATCAAAGAGGAAACCCTACCTGCTAAAGCTGGTGGTCCCAGAGATCCACCCCTTAGTGTAACAGTGAACTTGAAATAAAATACCCTACATAAAGCCCAACCAGGAGGGTTAAGGAAAAGTATATGTTCTGAACCTCAACACTGAATGGAGTCAGGGAAATTCACTATTTGTAATCACAAGCTAGTGAGCTCTACAAAGTTTTTCAGGGTCAGAAAAAAATAAACTCACATATAGATATATCAGAGTGATACAGAACAAAGATTAAGAGGAGACTTATAGTCAGTCAGAGAAAAGGCCGATTAATATCAAAAAAGGGCCAAGATAGCTAATAATTCACAGCAGAAATAACTAAAGAAGCTGTGGAATAACATTCATGTGGCTGAAAAGAAAAGTAATTGCCAACCTAGAATTCTCTGTCCTTCAAAAATATATTGTTTAAATGTGAGAAAATAAAGATATTTACAAACAAACTAAAATGGGGTTGACTATCAGCAGACATTCACCAAAACAAAAAATACAAAAACCAACCAACCAAACAAACCCCCCCCCCCAAACAATGACAGCAACAACAACAACAACAACAAAAAAAAAAGCAGAGGCTCAGCCCTCTACCATTTCCTTCTCTACCAGAGATGGTTTTAATCACCACAGACAACATTAAACTCTTATCAGTCCAGTGACAGCATCAGATATCATCCAGAGATAGCAAGGTGCTATGGAGATAGCACCTTGGTGACTAACCCTTGTCTTCCATTAGTTCCCTCATATAATGACCTTCCTGCTGTTTGCTGACCCTATATTCAGTCCTCCTTTATTATTTCTCTACAAATTTATTTTTCTTAACTAACATGCTATATAAGCCCAAATTGTAACCACCTCTTTGAGATCACTGACTTGTCACCAGTCTCAGGGTGTGTGTGTGTGTGTGTGTGTGTGTGTGTCTGCGCTCATGTGCAACACATTTGTGATGCATGTGTTAATAAACTTCTGCTTATTTTTCCCTTGTCTAAAAAAAATTAAAAAAAAACAAACTAAAGAACAACTCTTGGCTCTTACAAAAATGATTCCCAGATTTATCATAGCTCTAAATTTTAAAGACAATATAATAAATTATCTAAAAGAAAACATGAGGGCTGGGGTTGTGGCCTAGTGGTAGAGCACTTGCCTAGCACGTGTGAGGCACTGGGTTTGATTCTCAGCACCACATATGAATAAATGAATAAAATAAAGGTCCATCAACAATTAAAAAATATAAAAAAAAATAAAAAAAGAAAACATGAAATTTTCTTCTATATTTTGGAATAGGCAAAGGTTTCTTTTATTTTTTTTTGGTTCTGGGGAGTGAACTTAGGGGCACTCCACCACTGGGCCACATCCCCAGCCCTTTTTTTTTTTTTTTTTAATTAGAGACAGGATCTCACTGAGTTGCTAAGTGCCTCGCCATTGCTGAGGCTGGCTTTGAACTCATGATCCTCCTGCCTCAGCCTCCCAAGTGCTGGGATTACAGGCGTGTGCCACTGCGCCTGGCTAGGCAAAGGTTTCTTAACACCAATATCATTGGCTATAAAAGAAAGAAAACTGATGAATTGGACTTGTTTTGTAATTAAGAACTCTTACTAACAGATACCCTTAAGAGAGTGAAAAATAGGCCCATGCCTGGGAGAAGATATTTGTAATGTATAAATCTGACAAAGGACTCAAATCCATAATGCTGGATCAAAAATTTTTTTTTTTTTTTTTTGGGTACCGGGGATTGAACTCAGGGGCACTCGACCACTGGGCCACATCCCCAGCCCTTTTTTTGTATTTTATTAGAGACAGGGTCTCACTGAGTTACTAAGTGCCTTGCCATTGCTGAGGCTGGCTTTGAACTCGCGATCCTCCTGCCTCAGCCTCCCAAAGTGCTGGGATTACAGGCGTGCGCCACCGCGCCCGGCTTGGATCAAATTAAAAAAAAAAAAAAAAAAGCCAATTTTTAAAAAAGGAAAAAAGACTTTTTAATCACAAAAGGAGGAAGCTAAATGGCCAAAAAGTCATTGAGTATGATATAAGGTATTCAACACTTCCCTGATGACAAACTAAATTAAAACCAAAATGAGATAACTGTACACACCTTCAGAGTCTAAATTAAAACTACTGTAAATATGGTGCTGGGGAGAATGTAAGCCACTGAATATCTCATACGTGGTTGATAAAGGTCAGTTATTTTAAAGGACTGAAAATCATTTGCTAACACCTGGCAAGGCCAATCAAGACAAAACAGGAGGCATGGTGGCACATGCCTGTAGTCCCAGCTACATGGAGGGCTGAGAACAGAGATTGAGGCAGGAGAATTGCTGAGCCTGGGAGTTTTGGGCCAGCCTGAATCCATCTAAATAAAAATAAACAGAAAAATAAAAAGCAGCACAAATAAGCAATAACAGGAATGCAAAAGAGAACATCACTATAAATCCTGTATACATTACACATAAATAGAGGATACTGTAAACAATTTCATGCATTTCATCTACACTTTCAAATTTATCAGTATAAATTTCAAGAAAATTGTAATTTACCTTAAGTAATCAAAACTGACTCTAGGAAAAACAGAAAATCTGAATAGTTATATAATCATTATGTAAATCAAACCAATGATCACAAAGCTTCCCCTATAGAAAAGTTCATGCCCAGGTGGTTTTCAGGCAGCTATACCTCATATTCAAGAAAGAAATGATTCCAGTTTAAAAAAACTTTTCTAGAAACAGTAAGAGGGAACACTTGTAACTTATTTTAGAAGCTAGAATACCTTAATAGAAAAGTCCAACTAGGATGAGAAAGCAAAGTTACATGCCATCTTCCTCTTGAACATAGATGAAAATGTCTAATAAAATATTATATACACACCCACATGAACAGAGAGATGCAAATGAATATATGTGTGTGTATATATGTATGAAACCAAATCCAGCAACATAAAAGAAGGCTAAAACATGACTAATTGGAGCTTGCCCCAGGAATGCAAGGGCATGTCAGAAAATCTATTTATTTAATTCAACTTAACATAGGAGGAAAAGAAGCTGTATGATCATCTGATGTGGTAAAATCTCACCAAGTAATGCTAGAAGAGACTTTCTTAGCCTGATAAAGGATATTTACAAAACAAAACAAAAACAAAAACCTCTATTAAATACCTTACTTACAAATGAAACACTGAAAGTGTTACCCTTGAAATCAGTAATACAGGCAGGGAACCCACTATCACCACTTCTATCATCTCTGAACAAATCCTAATGAGCAAGGAAAATGAACAAATCAAAGGTCTAAAAATTGGAAATAAAAATCAAACCAAGCCAAAATAAGCTAAAAATTCCCACTCTTAAAGATATATGATATGAGCCGGGCGCGGTGGTGCACACCTGTAATCCCAGCACTTGGGAGGCTGAGGCAGGAGGATTGGGAGTTCAAAGCCAGCCTTAGCAACGGCGAGGCACTTAGCAACTCAGTGAGACCCTGACTCTAAAAAAATATAAAAAGGGCTTGGGATGTGGCTCAGTGGTCAGAGTGCCTCTGAGTTCAATCCCTGGTACCAAAACAAACAAACAAACCAACCCCAAAAAACCAAACAACAACAACAACAAAACAACCAAGATATATGATATGGTTGCAAAACAGGAAAAATACAAAAGAAACTAGAAATATATTAATAGAATTAGATTTGGGGAAGGTTTCTGAATACAAAACTTCATAAAAAAATCAGTGGTTTCTAAACACCAGGTTTAGATTTCTAAGCAGACAACAAGAAAACAAAAACAAAAACAACAGGCACAATGGTATAAAAAATACAAAGTACCTAGGGGGAAAATAATACATGTAAGTCCACTGTGTGAAAAATTATAAACGTAACTGGAAGACAATGAAAACATATACAGACAATAAAGAGATATGCCATGTTCAGGGTCCACATCACAATGATCAGTTCTTCTTAATGAATGAGATTACAGTTAAATGCACAAATTCTTTTTTTTTTTTTTTTTGGTACTGGGGATTGAACTCAGGGGCACTCGACCACTGGGCCACATCCCCAGCCCTTTTTTGTATTTTTTTATTAGAGACAGGGTCTCACTGAGTTACTAAGTGCCTCGCCATTGCTGAGGCTGGCTTTGAACTCGCGATCCTCCTGTCTCAGCCTCCCAAAGTGCTGGGATTACAGGCGTGCACCACCGTGCCCGGCTTAAAAGCACAAATTCTTTTTGAAGCTTATTCCAACATTTATAAGAATGTACAAAGTCTATAAATAGCCATGACTTCTTTTAAGGACAATATGAGTGGACAACTCCCCCAAATGTCCACTTGTATAAAAAGTTACAGTGATTCAGACCACGTGGTAGTGATGTAGTGATGGACAGAAATAGTGATGGCACAAAAGATAGCACAGAATTAGACATGTGTATGCATGTCATCTAATGGATGACAGAGTGGTTTTTCAAATCACTGAGTAAAAGTATTTCACTTCTTTCCAGCATTACCTTATTATAATGATGGGAAAAAAGTGAAATACAATCCTTATCTCAGATCATACTCAAAATCTATTTGGTTATAGATCAAGAAAAGCAACGCTATGTATGAGATATTTAGAAGATAATATATAACAATATCTCTAAGAAATCCTTCCCTATTATGAGGTCATAAATCAATAATACAAAGTAGAAACCCACAGCTCACAAAAGATATACAGATGCAAAATAAGCATGTGAAAATATGCTCCACATCATGTCATTAGGGAAATGCAAATTCAAATGATATATTACTACACACCTAATGGATAGTCAAATTACAGAGCAGATACCACAAAATGCTGTTGAGCTGTAAGGCCTTTTATTTATCATAGACGGTGGGGATGCAAAATGTTATAGCCATTTTGGAATACTGGTGGTTTCTCACAAAACTGATCATATGCTTAACCATATCATCTAGCAATTGTGCTCCTTGGTGTTTGCCTAAAAGAGTTGAAAACTTAGGTACAAACAAAAACCTGCACATGGATGCTTACATATTAGCATCATCATAATTGCCAGAACTGAGAAGCAACCACAATGCCCATCAGCAGGTGAGTGAATAAACTGTGGTACATCCACACAATGGAATATTTTCAGTGCTAGAGAGAAATGAGCCATCAAACCATGAAAAGACATGGAGGAAACTTAAATGGATATTACCATGTGAGAGAAGTGAGTATATAAAAAGGCTACATATTATATGATTTCAACTATATAACATTCTGCTAAAGGCAAAACTTTGAAGACAATAAAAAGATCAGTGGTTGCCAGGAGCTAGGGGGAAGGGATGAATAGGCAGAGCAGTGAGAATTTTTAGGGCAGTGAAATTATTCGGTATACTATAAAGATGGATACATGTCATTAACATTGACATGTCTAAAGTGATAGAATATATAATAACCAAGAGTGAACCCTCATGTAAACTATGGTATTTCGGTCATAATGAGGTATCAGTGCAGGATCATCAATTGTAACAAATGTTATAACTTTGATAGGGAGAGTTAATAGGAAAATCTGTGCATATGTATGAGCAAGGGTACAGTAGTTCACCTTATTTGTGGAGGATAAGTTTAAGACTCCCAATGGATGCCTGAAACTCAGAAGGTACTAAACCCTATATACACTACATTTTCCCATACATCTATACCTATGATAAAATTTATCAATTAGGCATAGTAAGAGGTTAATAACAATAATTAATAATAAAATAGAACAATTATTATAATAAAAGTTGTATGACTATGGCCCCTGTTTTAGTCAGCTTTTTTATCACTGTGACCAAAATACCTGGTAAGAACAACTCCATTGCTCTGGGCCCACGATGAGGGAGAACATCATGGAAGATGGGCATGGTGGAGGAGAACTGCTCCATTCATGGCAACAAGGAAGTAAAGGCAGGGTGCTACAGGGAAGATGGAACACTTTCAGGGCCCATACCCAGTGACCAACTTCCTCTAGCCATGCCCCACCTGCCTGCAGTTAGCACCCATTCAAACTAGGATGGCCCAATTAGGCTACAGCTCTTACAATTCAATTATTTCACCTCCAAATATTCCTGCATTAACACAGAAGCTTTTGGGGGATACTTCATATCGTACTATATTCTGTCCCTGGTCCCCAAAAGCTCATGTGCACCTCACAACACAAAATACAATCAGTTTATCTCTAAGAATCCCATATTCTTAACAGTTCCAGCATTGCCCAAAAGTCTAAGTAGAAAGTCTCCCCTCTGAGATCCAAAGCAAACTTTTGGCTGTGAGTCTCTGTAAAAGTCAAAAGCCAGTCACATGTGTCTAAAATATAGTGGCACAGAGTAAATATTCTATTCAAAATGGAAGGAATAGGAGTATAGAAAGAAGAGATGGGGGGCTGGGACTGTAGCCCAGAGGCAGAGAACTTGCCTAGCATGAGTGAGGCACTGGGTTTGATCCTCAGCACCACATAAAACTAAACAAATAAAATAAAGGCATTCTGTCCATCTACAACTACAAAAAAAAAGAAGAAGAAGAGAAAGAAGATGAAGAGGAAGAGGAAGAAGGAGGAGGAAGAGAGGAAGAGGAGGAGGAGGAAGAGGAAGAGGAAGAGGAAGAAATGGGGCCAAAGCAAGACCAAAACCAAGTTGGGCAAACAGATTCTGACTCCTTATACAGCATTTAGGACACATGGCTGTGAGATGTTCTTTCCAAAGAGCTTGGGCAGCTCTGCCCTTTGACCTTCCTGGGTGCAGTGCACATGGGCTTTATTTTAGGCTGGCTCTCTCCACAGCCAGCAACTTTTCTTGTCAGACAGGCCACATTACTGGCATCTCTAAATTCTTAGGATCTCCATTTCAGCTGTGGCTTCAACTTCGTAGCATCATGCATCGTCCTCTCAGGAGCAGCCCACAGGGATTCCAATCCTGCTAAACTACCTGGCCTCCCAGGCCTTCCTTTGAAA
The DNA here is from genome assembly GCA_025594165.1 of Tamias sibiricus. Lineage (NCBI taxonomy): Eukaryota > Metazoa > Chordata > Mammalia > Rodentia > Sciuridae > Tamias > Tamias sibiricus. Next base: position 90,177,745 of record CM046663.1, on the reverse strand, counting down.
TCTCAATGGGAGCTTTCCTGACCCCCTAACTGAAGCATCCTGAATTCCTGTAGAAACAGCACCATGTAGATGATGCCAAGGTCTGTTGCCAGTTCATGTAGTAGCTGAGCTCCCAGGGATCACAGCTGTAGTAGCCTCTGAGTATTTGGCCGGCTGAGTATGGTGAAACAACTTCCCAGGCCCTCATGTGCAAACAAGGCATCCCCATGATCTTTTCTCCAAGGAGTTTTCCTTTCTACACCCTTGAGCCTGCAATAGGTATGGTCTGGCAAAATCCTGAGATACCCTCAATCTATCTTTCCTATTTTCTCTGTGCAAAGTACTTAGTGTCTCTTTAGGGGCTATAAACTTTTCAACAAGCACACCTCTCTTGGCTCCAGTTTTACAAGCACTTTTCTGGTCAAATAGTAAGCTTTTAAAATCTTTTAGTTCTGTTTTCTGCTCCTAATTCTCATAGTAAACCTGAATAAAAGCTGCCAACAATATCCATACCACTGATCAAACACTGCTGGCTTGAAATTTCCTCTGCTAGACTAATTAGTCCACTACTTTTAAATACAGCCTCAAAGTCTCATGACATGGGCAAATTGTAGACAAGTTCTTTGATAGAATGTGACATGAATGGCCTCTAGTCCAATTCCCTATAGAATCCTCATTTCCCTCTGAAATCTCATGAGCCTAGTTGCAATCCTATTGGCATTCTGGCCATTCCAATTTTTCTGAGAATCTCCCATTATGCTTTCCTTACAATATTCTAAAGCTCTAGGTTGCATCTCTAAACTTTTCCAAATTCTTCCTGCAAAGCAGCTCTAAAGACTTCTGAACCAAATGGTCAGACTGGTCATAGCAAAAACCTTACTTCTCCATACCAATTTTTGTTAGGTTTTTCATTGTGACCAAAATGCCTAACAACAACAGCTTAGAGGAGGAAAAGTTTGTTTTGGCTCACAAAATATCAGAGGTTCAGTCCATGGTGGACCAAATCCATTGCTTTGTGCCCAAATGAGGCAGAATATCATGGTAGAAAGGCATGGAGGAAGAGTGATGCTTCATTTATGACATCCAGGAAGCAGAGAGGACAGGCTTTAGGCAAGATATATCCTTCTTGGGGGTGGACAGCACAGAAGCACTCTCGGGAGACTGTCACTAAAAGAGGCTTAGCGGGAGGATTGAACGCGTTCCTAGCAATACTCCCGCAACTGGGAGGGAGCTGAGACATCCGTGTACATCTAGAAGGTGAAATACAACGAACTCCAGACCACCGAAGCACGGAGTCCAGTGCCAGTGGCCCACAAAACGAACCAGCATTAGCAGTGCAGCTGCCGTGGTAACATTGCAGTAAGGGAAGTACAGACCACGGCCTCAAACAGCGCAGAATAAAAAGAAAGCCAGACGCGAGCAGCGGCCTCACAGACTTCTTTCGCGTAAATTGCCGAATGGGACCTGCATGCCTGAGTGACACACAGGTCCGGGGTACTGCTGTTGGGACTGGGGAAGGCACTGCCATTTTGGAGGAGGGCTGCGGCTGACTGCAGACATCCAAGGATCAGTCCAGGGCCTGGAGAGCAGTACACACCTGGGTGAGACACGCGCAGGCAGCCAGCAGGGAAGGGCCTGCCTGAGGCCAGCGCAGCAACCACAAGAACTATAACTGGGGGCGGGCGTGGGGAATGCGTGCCTTTTGGATGAACCCTTTTTTGGTGCTACTCACGTACTGATACCCCCCACCCCCAAAGCCATTATTCCTCTGTGCCAATCTGCCACTGGCCAAAGCTGCAGACTAGACACCACTAATTGGTGCTCTGTGACTATCTGGGCATGATCTGGGACAACTGGCCTAAACTGGAAGGGCTTCCAGGGTCCTGTTTATTTGAGACTTGTTCCTGGGTTCGACTCTGTTTTTTGTTTGTTTGTTTTTGTTCTGTTTGATAGTGTGACTATTTGTGTGTCTGTGTTCCTCTTTCTTTTCATCTCTTCTCACTTTAGTCTCTTCTGCCTTCATCTTATCTATTTACACCCTGTCATTGTGTACTCATCAGAGGCGAAAACAAGGTATACGCAGAAATTGGGACTTCTAGACCTGGGGCAATTGAAATATATAGCAAAGCGGTGTGATATATAGTTTACTCTCTATTTTTCTTGACTCAGTTTCTCTCTCCTCTCTCTTACACTAATTCTTACTTCTTTGTTATCTCTCATTGTTCCTTTTTATTTTTTCTTTTCCATCTTTTTTTTTTCTTCTCTCAAAGGGTACATAAGTTTGGTTTAAATATAAATTGGTCTTCCCTCTAAATCGCTCACTTCATTCTCTTTTCTCTCCCGTCTGCTGATTTTAAACCACTTCCACAGAATTCTATTTTCATACTTCCTAAGAAAGAACATCTCAATAATCTCACTTCCTTCTTCCTAAACATATCATCTCTGTGTCTAATACTGAAACGGTAAACCCCAACGCAAGCATACAGAGTAAATTGGAAACAGTACCTGAGTTAACTAACTCTGTACATTGTGATCAAACTGGGATTTGCTGTAAAGAAAGTGTTAGAGCTTAAAGTGTAAGGTATTTATAAGGAGACCTGACAGCATTGTACCACAGGAGAAACATAAGGCTATAAGGTGAAATCAAAATAGGCAAGGTCCCACAGTGCTAGAAGAATAGACACACAAGCATTATGAAGAAGCAAGGGAAGAAAGTGGCTGAAACCAACCAACATGTCCCCTCAGTAGAGTCCATGGCAAGCACAGTTGGTCAAATGCCAGAGACGGAATTTAGAAATTACATATTCCAAATGCTTATGGATCTTAAGAATGAACTAAAAAATGAGATGAGAGAGCAAATACAGGCGGTAAAAGAGCATTTTGACAAAGAGCTCCAAAAACAAATACAAGAAGCAAAAGATCACTTCAATAGGGAGATAGAGATTCTAAAAAAATACCAAACAGAAATTCTGAAAATGAGAGAAGAAATAAACCAAACTAAATGCTTAATTAAAAGCATCACCAACAGATTAGATCACCTGGAAGAAAGGACCTCAGATAACGAAGACAAAATATATATCCTGGAGAAAAATCTAGAGGACACGGCAAAAGTAGTCAGAAAACAAGAACAGAGCATTCAGGAATTATGGGACAGCATAAAAAGACCAAACTTAAGAGTGATTGGTGTTGAAGAAGGTGCAGAGTTTCAAACCAAAGGAATGAGTAATTTATTCCATGAAATAATAGCAGAAAAATTTCCAAACATGAGGAATGAATGGCAAAACCAAGTTCAAGAGGCTTACCGAACACCAAACGTACAAAACCACAACAGATCCACACCAAGGCACATTATAATGAAATTGCCTAATATAGTAGGCAAGGAGAGAATATTAAAAGCCACAAGAGAAAGGAAGCAGATTACATATAGGGGGAAACCGATCAGACTATGCTCAGATTTTTCAACCCAGACCTTAAAAGCTAGAAGATCCTGGAATAGCATATTTCAAGCTCTGAAAGAAAAGGGATGTCAACCAAGAATCTTATATCCAGCAAAACTGAGCTTTAGATTCGAAGATGAAATAAAAACCTTCCATGACAAACAAAAGTTAAAAGATTTCACAACTCGAAAGCCAACACTTCTGAACATCATGGGCAAAATTTTCCATGAAGAAAAAGAGAAAAATAACAATGAAAATCAACAAAGGGAGATAGTAAACTAAAGGAATTACCAACCAGAGGAGAATCCAAATCAAGCTAAATACCATAATACATTTAAAAATGGATGGAAATAAGAATCACATCTCAATAATAACCCTGAATGTTAATGGCCAAAACTCACCATTCAAAAGACACAGATTGTCAGATTGGATTAAAAGAAACAACCCAACAATTTGCTGTCTCCAAGAAACACACCTCATAGAAAAAGACATCAAGCGACTGAAGGTGAAAGGCTGGGAAAAGTCTTATCACACACATGGGCTGCAGAAGCAGGCAGGGGTTTCCATTCTCATATCAAATAAGGTAAACTTAAAGCCAAAGCTAATCAAAAGGGATAAAGATGGATATTTATTACTACTTAAGGGAACCATTCATCAACAAGATATAACAATTATAAATCTATATGCCCCAAATAATGGAGCACCTACATTCATCAAACAAACCCTTCTCAAGTTCAAGAGTAAAATAGACCACAACACAATTATTCTAGGGGACTTCAACACACCTCTCTCACCAATGGATAGATCATCCAAACAAAAGCTAAATAAAGAAACTTTAGGCCTTGTTAAAACAATTAATAACTTAGACCTAACAGACATATATAGAATATTTCATCCCTCAGTAAGCAAATACACTTTCTTCTCAGCAGCACATGGCTCCTTCTTCAAAATTGACCACATATTATGTCACAAGGCAACTCTCAGCAAATATAAAAAAATAGAGATACTACCTTGCATTCTATCAGACCATAATGGGATGAAAATGGAAATCAATGATAAAACAAGAAATAAAAAAAACTACTCCAACAGCTGGAAGCTAAACAACATGCTACTGAATGAACAAGGGGTTGAAGAAGACATCAAGGAGGAGATTAAAAAATTCCTAGAGGTAAATGAGAACACTGATACATCATATAGAAATCTCTGGGACACTATGAAGGCAGTAGTAAGAGGAAAATTCATTGCACTGAATTCCTTCATTAAAAGAAAAACAACAACAACAAATAAATGACTTAACATCACACCCCCCAAAGCACTAGAAAAAGAGGAACAGATCAACACTAACAGCAGTAGAAGACAGGAAATAATTAAAATCAGAGCTGAAATTAATGAAATTGAGACTAAAGAAACAATTCAAAGAATTGACAAAACCAAAAGTTGGTTCTTTGAAAAAATAAATAAAATTGACAGACCCCTAGCAATGTAACGAAAAGAAGAGAAAAAACTCAAAGTACTACCATCTGTGATGAAAAAGGAAATATCACAACAAACACCTCAGATATACAGGAGATAATTAGAAATTACTTCAAAAACTTGTACTCTAATAAAATAGAAAATACATAGACAGATTTCTAGAGTCGTATGAATTGACCAAACTGGAACAAGAGGCTATACACAATTTAAATAAATCAATTTCAAGTGAAGAAATAGAAGATGCTATCAAAAAACTACCAACAAGAAAAAGTCCAGGTCCTGATGGGTTTACAGACGAGTTCTACAAGACCTTCAAAGAAGAACTAATATCGATGCTCTTCAAATTATTTCAAGAAATAGAAAAAGAGGGAGCTCTTCCAGACACTTTCTATGAGGCCAATATCACATTAATTCCAAAGCTAGGCAAAGACACAGCCAAAAAAGAAAACTTTAGGCCAATATCTTTAATGAACATAGATGCAAAAATCCTCAACAAAATTCTGGCAAATCGGATTCAAAAACATATCAAAAAGATAGTGCATCACGATCAAGTGGGGTTTATCCCAGGGATGCAAGGCTGGTTCAACATTTGGAAATCAATAAACATAATACATCACATCAATAGACTTAAAGATAAAAGCCATACGATCATCTCAATAGATGCAGAAAAAAAATTTGACAAAATACAATACCCCTTTATGTTCAAAGCTCTAGAAAAATTAGGAATGACAGGAACATATCTCAACATTATAAAAGCTATCTATGCAAAACCTCAAGCTAACATTATCTTAAATGGAGAAAAATTGAAAGCATTCCCTCTAAAAACTGGAATAAGACAGGGATGCCCCCTTTCACCACTGCTATTTAACATAGTACTTGAAACTCTGGCCAGAGCAATGAGACAGACAAAAGAAATTAAAGGGATCCAGATAGGAAAAGAAGAGCTCAAATTAGCACTATTTGCTGATGACACGATAATCTACCTAGAAGACCCAAAAAACTCTACCAGAAAACTTTCACAACTAGTAAATGAATTTGGCAAAGTAGCAGGATACAAAATCAATATCCATAAGTCAAAGGCATTTTTCTACATCAGTGACAAAGCCTCTGAAAGGGAAATGATGAAAACTACTCCATTTACAAAATAGCATTAAAAAAAAAAAACCTGGGAATCAACTTAACGAAAGAGGTGAAGGACCTCTATAACGAGAACTATAGAACGCTAAAGAAAGAAATTATAGAAGACCTCAGAAGATGGAAAGACCTACCTTGTTCTTGGATAGGTAGAATTAATATTGTCAAAATGTCCATACTGCCAAAAGCATTATACCGATTTAATGCAATTCCAATCAAAATCCCAATGACATTTCTCAAAGAAATAGAAAAAGCAGTCATGAAATTCATCTGGAAAAATAAGAGACCCAGAATAGCTAAAGCAATCCTTAGCAAGAAAATGAAGCAGGTGGCATCACCATACCAGACTTTAAATTACACTATAGAGCAATAGTAACAAAAACAGCATGTTATTGGCACCAAAACAGACTAGTAGACCAATGGTACAGAATTGAGGACACAGAGACTAATACATATAATTTCAGCTATCTTATATTAGACAAAGGCGCCAAAAATGTACAGTGGAGAAAGGATAGCCTCTTCAACAAATGGTGCTGGGAAAACTGGAAAGCCATATGCAACATAATGAAATTAAACCTGTATCTCTCACCATGCACAAAATTCAATTCAAAGTGGATCAAGGACTTAGGAATTAGACCAGAGACAATACACCTAACAGAAGAAAAAGTAAGCTCCAATTTCCAACATGTTGGATTAGGCTCCAAGTTCCTTAACAAGAATCCAGTAGCGCAAGAATTAATACCAAGAATTAATGAATGGGATAGATTTAAGCTAAAAAGCTTCTTCTCAGCAAAAGAAACAATCAGTGAGGTGAACAGAGAGCCAACTAACTGGGAACAAATATTTAATACATGCACATCGGATAGAGCACTAATTTCTAGAATATATAAAGAACTCAAAAAACTTGACACCAAAAAAACAAATAATCCAATCAATAAATGGGCTAAGGAATTAAAAAGACACTTCTCAGAAGATACACAATTAATCAACAAAAACATGAAAAAACGCTCAACATCGCTGGCAATTAGAGAAATGCAAATCAAAACTACTCTAAGATTTCATTTCACTCCAGTCAGAATGGCAGTTATCAAGAACACAAACAACAATAAATGTTGGAGAGGATGTGGGGAAAAAGGCACACTCATACATTGCTGGTGGGACTGCAAAATTGTACAACCACTATGGAAAGCAGTATGGAGATTTCTTGGGAAAATGGGAATGGAACCACCCTATGACCCAGCCATCCCACTCCTGGGTCTATTCCCAAAGGACTTAAAAACAGCATATTACAGTGACACAGCCAGTTCAATGTTTATAGCAGCACAATTCACAATAGGTAGGTTGTGGAACCAACCTAGATGTCCCTAGGTAGATGAATGGATAAAGAAAATGTGCTATATATACATAATGGAATTTTACTTAGCAATAAAAGAGAATAAAATAATGACATTTGCAGGTAAATGGATGAAGTTGGAGAATATAATGCTAAGTGAAATCAGTCAATCTCAAAAATCTAAATATCGAATGTTTCTTCTGATATAAGGAGGTTCACAGTATTGTTGGGTCGGGGTACATAGGAGGATTAGAGGAACACTATAATGGTCAAAGGGAAGGGAGGGGAAGAGAGGGAACAAGGGTGGAAGGGGAAAAAAGTGTTGAATAAGACGAATATCATTATTCTAAATGCATGATTGAAGACTTGAATGCTGTGAATATACTTTGTATACAAACTGTTTTGTGTAAAAAGATGCTCTATATGTACAGTATGAACTGTAATACATACTACTATAAATAAAAATTTTAAAAAAAGATATATCCTTCTTGGGCCCTTCCCCAGTGACTCACCTCTCCCAGGTATGCCCTGCCTGCATATTTACTATCCAGTCCATTCAAACTAGAATGATCTGATTAGGTTACAGTTTTCATAAATTAAATAATTTTACCTCTGAATATTCCTGCATTAACATAGAAACTTTTGGTGTACAACTCATATCCAAACCACACCAGTCTCTCTCCTAGAATATCTTATTGTACTATATTTGCCTTTCTTAAGATGTGAAATGATACTATGCCTATGTGATGAGATAAAATGAGATAAATGACATAGACCCTGTGACATAGTGTCAGGCTACTACTGACCTTCTAAGTTCAACATAAGCACTGTGATACCATGACAGTGGATCTGATAACTGAGATGGCTACTATATAGTTGTGGATATGAAGGACAAAGGGATGATTCATGTTCCAGGCAGGATGGAGTGGGGTGGCATGAGATTTCATCATACTTCTCAGAATAGTGTATAATTTAAAACTTCTGAATCGCTTATTTCTGGAATTTTCCATTTAATATTTTTGGATCAGCTGACCATAGGTAACTCAAACTGCAAAAAGTAAAACTGTAGATAAGGTGTGACTACTGAATATGGAAACGCTCTGTACTTTCTGTTCAATTTTGCTGTAAACTTAAAACTTCTCTACAAAACAAAGTTCGTTAAAGTAGAAATCATAAAGGAAGAAACATTGTCAAATTGAAGTTAATTTTAACTCATCATAAAGTACGATCAAGAGCTGAGGTTGTGGCTCAGTGGTACAGTGCTTGCCTCACATGTGTGAGGCACTTGGTTAGATTCTCAGCACCACACATAAATAAGTGAATAAAATAAAGGTCCATCAACAACTTAAAAAAAAAAGTAATATCAAGAATGGGAAAAGACAAGCCACAACCTGGGAGAAGATATTTGCAAATATTTAACCAAGAAAAATTGGTATCTAGAATATGTGAAGAATTTCTGTAAACTGGTAAAAAATGGGAAAAAACACTAGAAATGCAAATTATAACTACAATTCATGGCTAAAACTCACTAGATTGGCAAGAATTAGTACAGCTAATAAGTATTACCAAGGATGTAAAGTAAATTTACCCAGTGCTGGAAGGTGGTCCACTTTGGAAAGTAAGTTAAAAATGTACCCAACCAATGACTCAGCATTTTTACTCCTAGAGAAATATTAGCTCACTTGTATAGACACCACTGCTTGTCAGATCAAAAGCAAACAAGCCACAAAAAACTACATACAACCCAAATAACTACAAGCAATAGAATAACAACAAAAATTGGAAAAACCCAAATATTTATCAACAAAATAGAACAATTAATAAATATTGTAGTGTATTCATACAATGAAATATTATTCAGTAATAAAAATGAACCAGTTTTGAGGTTAATATGGGTGAACCTCAAAAATATAATACTAAAAGAATATAGTATGAAATATATAAAAAATTTAAAAAAGGCAAATTAAACACAATTCTAGATAGAGATATATACATTGTTGGGAGAACTATGACAAAAAAATCAAGGGGAAATTATCACAAAAATCAGATGGTGACTATTATGGAAAGGGTAAGGGTATGTGCTCTAGAAGGGCCACAGGGGCCTGTCATTGGTGATGTCCTGTATCTTTACCCAGGTGGCAGTTAATGGTGTTTGCTTCATCATTCTTTGTACACAATTGCTAATTATACACTTTTCTGTATTTGTGACATTTTACACTAGAAATAAATTTTCATTTAACTTTTGGTAATAAAATACTTTATTGGTACCATTTAATGTCAAAACAGTAATGTTTCTACTGCTTACTTTCTATCCTTTCTATCTTTAAATTAAAAGAGAGTTTTAAAAAATAGGAGTAAAAGTAAAATAATTTGATTTTCTCAAAAAACAAGCTGCAACTTACCATTACAAATAAGTTCTCTCATTTTAAATGCCATAATTCACTGGTCTTCATAATAAATAACTGCATACAAAAGGAGACAATGGCCTGAATTAATTTTTCAGAGGACATTTTACATCTTTAAAAATACTTAACACTACCCCAACTTAAAACCTGTAAGAATAATTAGTTAAGTTACTGTAAAATTTAATTCATGTAGCACCTAGAAATTTGGAATTTGTAACATTTCAGATAATATGACTTGCAGAGCAAAATGAATAATAATTTTTCTTCTATGAATTTTCAGGGGTTTTTATACAAATAGTAGGTCCCTTTTAAAAATCAAAGGATAAAAAAGTTTATGCATTGCCTTTTACCTTCTAATATCTGGATCTAGCAACTGACCTAACGGCAAAAGATCCATGTGTGATAAATAATGTAATACAGTCCTATCTGAATATAATTTCTTATTCATCTTGTCTCATTAATATAATGTATACTTCAATTAAAACATTCTATCTATAAGTATATATTTCTCTCAAATAGTTTGTAATTCAGATTTTCATTCAGACTACCTTCCCCTCCTTCCCTTTTCTCAAATCAGATTGGTCTTATGGTATATACCTCATTCAATTGCTTTTTTCTCCCCTCAGAAATTATCTTTCAATTCAAAGTATTGTAATTATGCAAATACAGATATAGCAAATATACACATTAGAAAATAAAGGATAACAAATACATTTGAATCCATGCTAAATGAGATAATACAAAGCAAAAATACATGCTATGCTCATCTATTCTGAGCCTCCTCAGGAAGACCCTGACTCACATAAACTTGATGTTCAAACAGCTAGTATCCTGAATTCCAACATAATTAAATGGTCTGTTAAAAATGCTTCCATGTTTATTTGTTCAAAAAACAGCTGATAGCAACTTTGACTATTAATCCCCAACATATTGATAATGTAATAACATATTTTTAATCAAGTCATAGATTCTAAACTATTTTCTACTATTATCCACTTAATATTTATTTAATAATTATCCAGACATTTGGGGGTTAAGAAAAAGTTAAGGGGTTTTGGTTTTTGCCTTATCTTGATTGGTTCGGAATTTCAGATGTGTCATTTAATTATTATCTGCTTCAATAAAAAAGGATTATTTAAGCTATCAACCAAAGTTCTTTCTTTAAAAATGAAGCAGGTTGCTGGGCATGGTGGTGCATGCCTGTAATTCCAGCTACTCAGGAGGCTGAGGCAGGAGGACTGCAAGTTGGAGGCCAGCCTTGGCAACTTAGCGAGACCCTGTCTCAAAAAATAAAAAGGGTTGGGGATACAGCTCAGTGGTAGAGGGCTCCTGTGTTCAATCCCCAGTACCATGAAAAACAAACAAACAAACAAAGAAAAACAAAACAAAAATTAGATTGACTTAGTGGTCAGCAGGTGAAGATATAATACCTGTCCCTGCACCACATCTGTACCACTCAGTCCCCTCTGTAGCAATGTGCTAACTGACCCAACCATCAACCTAGCATATTCCATCCCTCCACCAGATGCAATCACAGCATGCAATCCCACATACAGTCAGAACGTGGGCACCAGGTAGAAAACTGACTCAAATCTACTTTTGGGACAAACACCAGATTTCAATTTGTCTACTATTCTATAGTGCAGTATTCTCACATAATAGGCTTTGCATTGAAACACTCGTTTTTTCTTCTTTTATCAAGTTGAACTTCCAAAGTAATGTCAGAAAGAATATGAAAAATAAACAAGTCTTTTCTGGAAGAGGCACAGTATCTGGAACCGGAATTAAGGCTAAATAAATAGTGCTGGTTTGTGGTTCAGACTGTTATACATTAATGATTTTGTTAACCAACAGCCTCGCTGTTTGTCCTATATGCCTGTTTATGAAGATGCATCTCTATTTCTTCCCTGAAGACCATCATTCCCAGGTGGGAGTGAGAAGCCTCGTTCATGGCTTTGGACTGGATGCACATGCGGTACTGCTCAGGGGTTAGCTCATCTGCACAGTGTTTTTCATGCCAGAGGTGGAAGAGACCAGGAACTGGAGTTCGAATCACAATAAGGTCACCATGTAAGTATTTTCGATAAAGATGAACATCTTCTCCACCCCAACCTTTTACTTCCATGTCAAATCCACCTGTAGGATCAAAATTGACACCATAAGTAATTGCCTGACAGCCAGAGCACAAGCAGACACCATAAAGATTTTAACTGTTCTGCTTCAAATAAGATGACATGGTACAGCACAAAATCACTGATACAGAGACCTGAACTCCTGCTTTGGAAGTCCAGTTACATGTTGACATTTAGTTAAACTCTAGAGCTCAAGTTTAGTTGCTGAGACTATCAGAATGAGATTAGATATTTGAGAATACTTTGCAAACTTTAAAGTTCTATACAGTCAGTAAAGGAGAAAGAAACTAAACTAAACTATCTTTCAAGACTTGAGATTTTCTGGGTTACAGGAAACTTTCTTGAGGGGAGAACAGAAGACAAGGTCAGGTGGATATAAACCTGAGAATGCTGTTTTTGTTATTATTGCTCTATAGTATAATTTAAAGTCCGGTATGGTGATGCCACCTGCTTCACTTTTCTTCTCAGAATTGCTTTGGCTATTCTGGGTCTCTTATTTTTCCAGATGAATTTCATGACTGCTTTTTCTATTGGGATTTTGATTGGAATTGCATTAAATCTGTATAATGCTTTTGGTAGTATGGACATTTTGACAATATTGATTCTACCTATCCAAGAGCAAGGTAGGTCTTTCCATCTTCTGAGTTCTTCTATGATTTCTTTCTTTAGTGTTCTATAATTTTCATTATAGAGGTCTTTCACCTCTTTCGTTAAGTTGATTCCCAGGTATTTTATTTTTTTTTGGCACCAAAACAGACTGGTGGGCCAATGGTACAGAATTGAGGACACAGAGACTAATACATATAATTTCAGCTATCTTATATTAGACAAAGGCGCCAAAAATGTACAGTGGAGAAAGGATAGCCTCTTCAACAAATGGTGCTGGGAAAACTGGAAAGCCATATGCAACAAAATGAAATTAAACTCTTATCTCTTACCACAAAACTCAATTCAAAGTGGATCAAGGACCTAGGAATTAAACCAGAGACAATACACCTAATAGAAGAAAAAGTAAGCTCCAATTTCCAACATGTCAAATTAGGCCCCAGGTTCCTTATTAAGAATCCTGTAGTGCAAGAATTATTACCAAGAATTAATGAATGGGATAGATTTAAACTAAAAAGCTTCTTCTCAGCAAAAGAAACAATCAGTGAGGTGAATAGAGAGCCAACTAATTGGGAGCAAATATTTAATACATGCACATCAGATAGAGCACTAATTTCTAGAATATATAAAGGACTCAAAAAACTTAACACCAAAAAAACAAATAACCCAATCAATAAATGGGCCAAGGAACTGAACAGACACTTCTCAGAAGAAGATACACAATTAATCAACAAATACATGAAAAAATGCTCAAAATCGCTGGCAATTAGAGAAATGCAAATCAAAACTACCCTAAGATTTCATTTCACTCCAGTCAGAATGGCAGTTATCAAGAACACAAACAACAATAAATGTTGGAGAGGATGTGGGGAAAAAGGCACACTCATACATTGCTGGTGGGATTGTAAAATGGTGCAACCGCTATGGAAAGCAGTATGGAGATTTCTTGGAAAACTGGGAATGGAACCACCCTATGACCCAGCCATTCCACTCCTGGGTCTATTCCCAAAGGACTTAAAAACAGCATATTACAGTGACACAGCCACTTCAATGTTTATAGCAGCACAATTCACAATAGGTAGGTTGTGGAACCAACCTAGATGTCCCTCAGTAGATGAGTAGATAAAGAAAATGTGGTTTATATACAAAATGGAATTTTACTCAGCAATCAAAGAGAATAAAATAATGGCATTTGCAGGTAAATGGATGAAGTTGGAGAATATAATGCTAAGTGAAATTAGTCAATCTCAAAAATCCGAATACCAAATGTTTTCTCTGATATAAGGAGGCTAGTTCACAGTGTTGTTGGATGGGGGTACATAGGAGGATTAGAGGAACACTAGAATGGTCAAAGGGAAGGGAGAGGAAGGGAGGGAGCAAGGGGGGAGGGAGGGGGGGGAAAAAAGGAAAAAAAATTGGTGGTTGAATGAGATGGATATCATTATCCTAAATGCATGCTTGAAGATCTGAATGGTACTTATATGCTATACAAACAGTTGTATGTAAAAAGATGCTATATATGTGCATTATGAATTATAATACATACTACTATTATAAATAAAAAAAATAAAAAAAAAGGAGCAAAAAAAAAAAAAAAAACAACAATAACCTGAGAATGGATACACAGATGATTTATAGCCACAGGAATGAATGAAATTATTGAAGAAATTCGTAAGAAAAATAGGGCCAAGGTCTAAACACTAAGAAATACCTATTTCTAAGCTGGAAGCAGTGGTGCATGCCTATAATCCCAGTGGCTCAGTGGCGTTGAGGGAGGAGGATTGCCAGTTCAAAGCCAGCCTCAGCAACTTAGTGAGGTCCTAAGCAACTTAGCAAGACCCTGTCTCAAAAAATTAAAAAGGGCTGGAGATGTGGCTCAGTGATTTAGCGTCTCTGGGTTCAATCCCTGGGACCAAAAAAAAAAAAAAAAAGAAGAAAAGAAATGTCAATTTCTTGTGAAGAAAGGTAACAGCAAAAGAGACTGAGAAGTGAACCCAGATCAGTGGAAATCTCTGGAGAAGATGCATCTCAGTAGCCAACTGAAGAAAGCACCTCAAGGGATGTGGGGAAAAGGTACATTCATACATTGTGGGTGGGAGTGCAAATCAGTGCAACCACTCTGGAAAGCACTATGGAGGTCCCTCAGAAAACCTGGAATAGAACCACCATTTGACACAGTTATCCTGCTCTCAGCATATACCCAAAGGACTTCAAATCAGCATATTATAGTGGGCTACGTAAATGTTTATAGTAGCTCAATTCACAATAACTAAACTATGGAAGCAATCTAGGTTCTATTCAACAGATGAATGGATAAAGAAAATGTGGTATGTATACACAATGGAATACTACTCACCATAAGGAGAAATGAAATTATGGCATTCGCCGATAAGTGGATGGAACTGGAGACTATCATGCTAAGTGAAATAAACCAATCCCCCAAAACCAAAGGCCAAATGTTCGCTCTCATATGTGGATCCGACTCACAAAATAGGTGAAGGAGGAAAGGGGTGGAGAATCACTGGATTGGACAGGGTGGGATGGGGGGATGTGAAAGGGAATGGAAATGGGAAATATAGTAGAATATATCGGACATAATTTTCCCATGTTCATATATAAATACATGACCAGTGTAACTCTACATCATTGACAACCACAAGAATGGGAAGTTATACTCCATGTATGCATGATATGTCAAAATACATTCTACTGTCATGTATAACTAAAAAGAACAAATAAAAAAACCGACACCTTGTAATCAACAGGAAAAAAAAAAAAAAAAAAAAAGAAAGTGCCTCAAGGAAGAAGCTGGCAGGTGTGCTACTCAATTAAGAACTGAAAAAGAATCAATATACCTGGCAGCATAAGTGCTGTTTATAACTTTGCCTAGAACAATTCTGATGAAGCTATAGGGTAGAGGCTAACTATAGTGGGCTGACAGTGACATGGGAAATAGAGTTGAGATTATTTTTAAACTGATTTCAAGCTGAATAACTTTCAAAAGAAGTACGTATAACACAAACCACTTGAACTTTTTGAAGAGTTAGAAAACAGTATCTAAAAAGCTGAGAAAAATTCTTTAAGAACTAAGTTTCTAAATTGTGTCTCCTTCCAAATAATTGTATTCTACTTAATTTCACATTTGCAGGATAGACAATAGTCATGAAAACTCTATAAAGGATTACTTTAAACAGTTATAGCTTTACAAAATGCTATGTCTGATTACATCTCAGCTTTTCTTCCTTACAGCTATGAATAAGCTCTTCAAATACAATGATGTAGAATATTTAAATATAAATGGGGAACTCCTGGTTTTTGGTTTGGCATTTCAAGAGCCTAGAAATCATCACTTGGTCCTAACAAATAAAGAGCTGAACAAACTGAAAAATCAACAATTCCTTTTAGATCTCTCAGAGAAATGAGGTCATAGGGTAAAACTCTGCTCCTCCACCCCCCAGTTTTTTTTGAGAGACTGATAGGTAGATAAAAAGGATCACAGTTACTAGAGAAGAAATCTCTGTGGGAGACAGTACAGAGGTAGAAAAACCTATAATTGCCAAATTGCTTAGAGGCTCAGTGTAGACAAATCTGAGAGTTAAAAACTCCAGGGGGGCCCAGTCATACTGGAATCCCCACACTTGAGAGTTCTACCTTTAGAAACTCTACCATGTTCTCATATTGAAGATCAGAGAAAGATCCTCTCATGTTTCTGGCAAGGGGAGGAAGGCAAAGTATGCCAGAGCATTCTATTCTTATTAAAAAGGCATGACCTCAGGAGAAACTATTTAATCCTAGCCTAAATGACCTGGAAGAAGGAAATAATCAATTTTAGCCCCTCTAGTCATCCTGTCCTTGAAGAGAGAAGGGACTGAAAACAATGTGTGAAGTTCTCAGTCCAGAGTCAGAAGCTCACTAAAACACTGAGACCTAATCATAGTGCTATAGAATACCATTCCTCCTTCCACACCTCATCACCATATCACAAAGGCCTACTTAGTGCAGTTGTTTTTACCCAGTACATAAAGCCCAGCTTTCAACAACAACAACAACAACAACAACAACAACAACAATATACAAACATCCTAAAAGGAAAAAAATAGTTTGAAGAGAAAGTAATCATCAGACCCAGATTCAGATAGACAGGGAATTTAGGCTGGGAATTTAAAACAACTATGATTAATGGGATCTAATGGAAAATGTAGATAACATGTAAGGTGGGTAACACAAGCAAAATGGAAATTCTAAGAAGGTATACAAAAGGAATGGTACAGATCACAAGCATTGTAACAGAAATGAAGGATGCCTTTGATGGGCTCATTAGACTAGAACTGGTTGAAGAAAGAATCTCTGTCCTTGAGGATATAATAAAAATTTCTAAAACTGAAAAGCAAAGAGGAAAAAAAGTTAAAAAAAAAAAAAATCAGAATATCCCGAAACTATGGGACAACTACAAAAGGTGTAACATATACATATAATGGGAATACTAATGAATAATAGATGAAATGAAGAAAAAGATAGGAGATCCAAATGAAAGAGGCAAAATTCCATATGGGAAACTCCTTTTTTCACCAGTCCACACTTAGTGTGGGAGTTCTACTCTGGACAAGGCAGGCAGAAAATATTGGGGACTTTACTGCCATTCTACTCATAAAGCAGGGGTGTTCATTTTGCTTTATGAGAAATGTGCTACTGTTCCCATTCTCAGCTCCAGAGCAGCTGCTCAGAAATTTTTCCTAAGGGAAGAGACAGTCCACAAGAATAAAATGCTCCAAAGAGTCTGACTTAATTAGAAACATGGTATAGAGAAGTTCAAGTCTAAAGAGGTTCTTGAAAATAACAGAGATTTTGGTTTAAAGCACTTAAGAGGCTGGTAACTCCATGAGGGCAAAACCTGAACTGTGTAGGCCAATTAGTTTACCAGAGAGAACCAGGGCAGAGTCAGGAAGAAGATCCCTTCTGGGGTCCAAACACTTGCCTCAAAAACTACCTCTGAAAAAAGGCATAATTTAACTGGGTCAGATTGTGGAGCAATCAGTGCATTCGAACATTGTCACAAACAAGACAGCAATTAGTGAGCAGTCAGTGATTCCTAACTGTTGAGGATAATACCAACAAAGGTATGGAAAGAGTCAAAAAGAGCCCTGCTAAATCCAGTGCCACCTCAGAAGACTGTGCAAATGTCCTGAGGAGGGACATCAGAGGCTTCATATTGCTGAGGAGTTAGGGTGGAGGCAGGAAAATTCACTAAATAGTCCTGCCAAGTCAATAAATAAACAAGGAAAAGGAAAAACAAGCCACAGAAGCAAGGGAATCAGTATTCAGAGTTGCCACAATATATTGCCAAAATGTCCAGTTTTCAAGAAAGAAATTACAAAAGCATGAAAAAAAAAAAAAAAGGGCCCTATGATAGGGCTACGATGCGGGCCTTAACAGACAAAAATTCCAAAGCAGGTATTATAAATATATTCAAAATATTAAAACAATTCATGCTTAAATAAATATCAGAATGTAAGATAACAATATCTCATTAAATGCAGAATATTATTTGAAGAGAAATTATATCTATAGGAAAAGAACCAAATGGAAATTTTGGAGTTAAAATAACTGAAATGAGAAAATCATTAGAACAACTCAACAGTATATTTGAACTAAAAATAGAATCAAAGAACTTTAAGATAGATTAGTATTTCTGTTTTTGAAAGACAGTGAATGCTTACAGTTTTATTAAACAAGAAATCAGGGAAAAGGGCATTAGTCTCATTTAATAGTCTTTTTATCATTATTTCCTATAAAGAGACAACATGGAGGGATTTCCAAAACCAATGGCTAATTATAAAAATGAATATAATATGGAACTAAATATACATAAGACAAACGACTTCTATGACGTGGTAAGGGAATCACTAAATGAATCAGGAGACATGGAAATCAGGTCAACATGCTTTGTTGAACTATTCTCTGACACTTCTTCTTCTTCTTCTTTTTTTATTTTTGTTATCAGGGATTGGCCAAGGGGAGCTTAACCACCGAGCCATATCCCCAGCCCTTTTTTATATTTTATTAGAGACAGGCTCTTGCTGAGTTGCTTAGGGCCTTGCTAAGTTGCTGAGGCTGAGTTTGAACTTGTGATCCTCCTGCCTCAGCCTCCAGAGTGGCTGGGATTATAGGTGTGTGTCACCACACCTGGCTCTGACACTTTTTTTTGGTGGGTAAGACTGAAGCTGGAGGAGGGATGTGGAGATTAGATTAGATTCTTTTTTTGGCGGGGGGTACTGGGGATTGAACTCAGGGACACTTGGCCACTGAGCCACACATCCCCAGCCCTATTTTATATTTGATTTAGAGACAGGATCTCACTGAGTTGCTTAGTGCCTTGCTTTTGCTGAGGCTGGCTTTGAACTCATGATCCTCCTGCCTTTGCCTCCTGAGCCACTGGGCTTACAGGCATTTACCACCATACCTGGCTAGATCAGATTCTTCACCACATCTTTGTAGCTTATGGGATGAACAACTAAGCCACTGACTCCCACTTCAATCAGCGATAGAAAGAAAATCTCTTTTTTCTTAAATACTGGAATTTTGCACAATAGTTCAATAGCAATTAAAAAGAACTTCATCTTTAAATGAGAAAATATGAAAATCATTAAAGTAGATAACCTAAGATTATTTGCAGCTGTAACAACCCAGGATATTACAGTAGGTTACAGAGTGACTTTTGTAAGAGTACTATAAGCAACTACAATTTTGGCAACTTGCCAAATAGGTGTTTTAAAAAAACTAGTGGTGTTTTGATTTCAAAGGAACTAAAAATTATTACACTTTTATCTTTATCTCTGCTTATCAAAGACATTAACTATAAACTTACTTTGCCTTTTACAATCCAGACACACAATTTAAAAGAAAAACACTCATTCCCAGTGGCTCGGGAGGCTGAGACAGGAGGATCGTGAGTTCAAAGCCAGCCTCAGCAACGACAAGGTGCTAAGCAACTCAGTGAGACCCTGTCTCTAAATAAAATACAAAATAGGGCTGTGGGTATGGCTCAGTGATTGAGTGCCCCTGAGTTCAATCCCCAGTAAACCCACACCCCCCCGCACAAAAAACAAAAAACCCACAAGAAAAATACTCAAATAAGACATATTTTTGAAAAACACCATAAGGTCTACAGTAAATATATAAAGTCCCATCCTTAAATGTAAAGTATACTTACCAATGGTCAGAAAATCTGATCGATATTGACAAGTCATTCCAAAGCCAAAATCTCGCCAGAAACCAGAATCCTTTTTGTGAACCTTAAGTAAAAACAAGAAAAAGTTCAATTTAATTCCTTGAGAACTAGGAAGTTTTAATCAATAATGAAAATAAATTCTTTCCAAAGGATACTTTTTTTCCCTATTATTTACATGACTGATAAAAGATTTTTGTTATTAACTTCTTACAAAAACCAAAAACATAGTAATCTGTGTGAGCTAAGGATGTTTATCATTTGCAAGTGGTGAAAGTGTTTGAGCTCTATACAAGGTACAAGCTGGTAACTAATAATCAAATAGTGTGGTCCTGACTTCAAGGAGCATACATTCTAGGAAGACAAGAGTTGCACAAACATATACTGTAATGCACCATGATTAACCATACAAATATCTTATTTGGGTGCCTCCCCAGCACACATTTCCCAGACCCCCCCCCCCATAGTTTATTCTGCATGACCCCATGCAGCCCATGAGCTTTGGGAAGCTCCTCTCACCTGGTAGTTTCAAAGCAAGCCCTGAGTACTCTACATCAGTGAGAAAATCTCATTCTACTTACTTTAGGGAATAGTTCACCAACAGGTATTAAATAAAATTCAGGCCAACAAGCTAAAAAGGGAGGGTTGTTGGGGACTTCGGAAAACAAAGATCCCTTATTCTTCCTAGAGAAATACTAGAAAATTCACTTGCTCTTTTTGGATGGTATAAGGCAAGGGTCAGCAAACTATGGCCTTGGGCTAACTCTGGCCTGCTGTCTGCTTTTGTAAGTTATTTTATTTACAGTGTTGCAATTGAGTAGAAATATTTCCTATCTGGTTCTTTACAGAAAAGATTGCCAATCCCTCATGCAGGATGCAGATACAAAGCTTGAGACTGCTGAGTTCTTTTCCACCACGAGGGAAACTAAATTCAAAATGAAGTTGTCACTGCTGAATTCCAAGTAGAGAAAGAAATATAAAATCAGCTTTGTGGAAAATTAGCAAATAAATACGTATACATTCAGGTGGCATACATGCCAGGATAAGAAGTAAGCATGACAGAAGAAAAGCCTTTCTTACATAATTGCCATAAAAGGCATCTCTGAGGAGGTAAACTTTGAGCAGGAACCTGACTGAAATCAGGGAGGGAATTATGCAAATTATCTGGAAGAGATCATTGCAGGCTAGGAGAGCAGCATGCAAGAGGACTCTGTCAGGAGCATGCTTGTAGCATTTAACAAATAACAAGGGAATGACTGGCAAGAGCAGGAAATGAGGCTCTGGAGTCAAGAAGGTGCTGTTAGTATTTCTTTAAGATAAGTGCTATATGCTATTTTTGTATGATTATGGGAATAATTTAGAAGAGGCAAAATGTTAGGACAGGAGAGGGGAAGAATGGTTAGAGGAGGTCCTTGTTAATACAGCAGAGATGAGCTCTAGGTCACCACAAAAGGTTGAGCTGACCTTATGAAGGGACATGGGACATTCCACTGGGAATGTGATAAGTTGAGGCAGTAAGGCTGACAGAACTCTTGAGATGATAACGAGGAAGGGAACTTCTGGCTGCTTCTCTTTTTCCAAGTGAGATAGTAAGCAGGATAATTAGAGGGTGAAGGGTCCTGGGATGGGTAGGAGAGTCCAATGTGGCCTCAAGGACAGAGAATGATGAGAGTATAAGGCACAGGACTCTAGAGCAGTCCAGGAGCCTGAGACTCTAGAGTCACATATGTATAGGTTAGGACTATACATCCACTGCCTTGGATCTGGGTGACAGAATTGGAGTTCTATGGGAACACTGGAAGGAGCAAGGAACAAAGGAGGTGAGTGCACAGTAAAGAGGCTATGGCTATGACTGGCTATGGAATTTGATTTAGGTAGGAAACAAGAACCTAGATGTTTGAAGAACAAGAGAAAAGAGGTGTCTCACACAAACTGTAGCATACTAAGACAGTTTCCTCCAGGAAATGAAGCTGGAGCTGGGATCTTTTAGATGAATGAACAAGTGAAAGATGATATGGTAGGGAAGAGTTCAGGCAAAAGAACAGTTCGTGCAAAAGCCAGCAAATGGGAGAGCACTGTAGATTAGGGATGGTAGAGACTAAAGGCTAGAGTCAGAAGGAGACATGACTATAGTGTAGAGAAGGCTCAGCAAACTTATTCCGTAGAAGACCTTGGAGTACATATTTCGGGGTCAAGTAACATATAATCTGTCATGATTATTGTACTGTGCCTGTACTGTGAGTGCACTGTGTTCTAGTAAACTTTACTATAGACACTGAAATTTGAATTTCATATAATTTTCATGTGTCATGAAATATTATTTATTTACTTTTTAGTCATTAGCATTGTAAACATAACTCTTAACTTGTAGGCTATATAAAACAAGGTTGAAGGGCAGACTTGGACCACAAGCCATAACTCCTGACCCCTGGCCTAGAAGAATGTGCAGGGACATACATAGTATACCCTTGTGGTCATGTGGTTTGGGTTTATCCTAATGGCAATGGGTCTTCTTTGAAGAGCTGGAGAAGAAGATTAATGTGATGTTTTTAGAAGATCACTTTGGCGGAATACAGAGAACAAATCAGAAGAAGCAAGAAAGGAGACTAGTTGAGAGGCAATGACTACAACTAGAAATGGAAAACAAGTGGTATAGATTATTCTGGTATGGGGGGGGGGTCTGCAGCATAGCCACAAGGACATTTCTGGAGATGGTACGAACATCAAGGTCTGCAGAGGAGATAAGAGTGGGATAGTCTGAAAACAGTGCTGTGCTGGAAGAACCAACTGTAAAACAGAATGAACCAGGCAACCCCAAAGACTTGGCTCAAGTTGGAGCTGACAGATGAGGTATAACTTCTCCTTTTCCATTTTTTTTTTTTTTCATGGAGGCATTTCTTCCCCTTCTAAATGTAAAGTTCCTCGAGGGCAGGACTTTCACAAATTCTGATTATTGTTATATCCATAGCACCCAGAATAATACCAGGCTTTCAATAAGTATCTGTTTAAAGAATAAGTAAGTTAATTTATAGGAGAATTATTTTAGGGCAGAACATGACCAAACTCTAATATTATCATCTCTTTAGTTGAAATATAACCTTGGTACAAAGTATTAAAGTAAAACACTCATTTTGACACCTCTATTACACACAAATTCTGATTTTATAAATATCATGACCTTATCATTTCATATATTATCAAACTAGAGGAAAAGAGTCATTAGTTTTGTTTGATTTTAAAAGCAACTCGTTTTTACTGAAGAAAGTCAAAGAAAACTCAAATTTAACCACAATCCTAATTGTTAGTATTTAGTTGCATTCCTTATTAATTTTTATTGCCTTGTAAGCAAGTGGGAGATGCAGTTATCCACATGTAATCTGAGATTCCAGTCCTCAGTGCCTCACAGCAAACCAGGTTCACCAAACCAAGCTGGCAAAATGGTACCTACCCTTGGATGTCTAAAAAAAAATAACACCCGCCATGGCTCCAGTTGAAGTCCTGATCTCTCCTCTCTTGACTCCTTTTCCTCGGTCCCCCCACATCTGATCCATCAGCACGGTCTGTCAGTTCGATCTCCAAATTGTACCCAAACCTCTCTCCACAATTATAATTACACCCTTTTCCAAGCCACAATCATCTCTCCTGACTACTGCAAAAGCCTAACTGGCTGCTTCCTGCTAGTGCTTTACACTATTTATTCTCCCTCCAAATGCTAACACTCTACATAAAATTCAAACTCCTCCCAGGACCTTCACACAGACCTGGCTCAGCTCTGTGCACCTTGTCTCCTGGCTGTTGTCCATAGGAGACTCAGCAGCTGTTCGTTCGGCCTTAAGCCATTTGCCCCAGTCACTGCTTAGCTGGTTCCTGCCACTGGATAGTTCCTCCTACAGTGGCATCTCAGAAAGGCCTTTCTGACAGAACACACCACATAAATCACTTCATCAGGATTTACAACTTGGCCTGTTTTAATGATCTTCATTTTATTATATGATTAAATGGCATTTTATTATATGGTTACCCCCACCCCCATTTTCTTCTATTACTAGAATAAAGATCCTTATGGGCTATAACCATGTCTGTAGGGTTCTGGGGTTCCAGAGGTTAATTCTGCCTGACATAGAATGAACCCTCAATATTTGAAGACTTAATACAATAGAGGCAGTCTATGTAATATGTGAGTGGACAGTTGGAGCATGCTGCCCTCCAGCCGGCTATGCTATTCAACCACAGCACAGCTGTGCCCTCATCTGTCAAGAGAGGGTAATAATAGCACCTACTGCAGAGGTTGTCAGGAAGATTAAATTAATTAACATGTAGGTAAAAAAGAATAGTACTGTGCACGTAGTAAAGGGCACATTGAAATACTAGTTATTATTATTAAAATGTCAGAAACTATACATACCATGAACTATACATATCATCTCCTATTTTTAATTTTATATACATTCCACATTCACTGCTGCATGTACTTTACATTTCATACACTTTCCTTTTGATACATAATATTCACCACAGTAAGTACTACAATTTTTCATTTTATTATTTAAGAGTTTTGCTTGCCTTTAATATTGCCAGTTTATACATATTGCTATTCTATACTCTTGATTATTTGCACAGGAGAGACTCCTAGGAGTAAAGATTGCTGGATCAGAGGGACGAACCTGTTGAAACTTCCTGACCCACAGAGTTAGCCTGCATTCCCACTAGCCTCATTGCACAGCTGTGATTTTTAAAAGCAGCAGAAAGGGCTAGGCTTGTAGCTCAGTGGTACAGCATTTGCCTAGCATGTGTGAGGCACTGGGTTTGATTCTCAGCACCATATATATATAAAATAAAGGTCCATCAATAATTTTTAAAAAAGCAGCAGAAAAAGTATTATATTGTCATTTTAGTTTATTTCTTGTAAGGATGACTACTTAAATGTTTATTGTGAATTATTATCAAATGGGTTTTTACTCATTTTTTTCTATTGTGTGTTTACTATCGACTTACTTCTAATATAATTTTAAACATTAAAAAGAGCAAGTTTTTGTCTTAAGTGAAGACAATGAAACTTAGAAAAGTTAGGCAACTTGCAAAGGTTACAAATGGTGAAATGAGAAGCTGAAGTGCTTAAACTTAATTTGCTATGAAACATCTAAAATGAATCAGTATTCAAATCATTCTTCTCCACACCCTCCAAGCCAGACAAGAATATCAGCATGCACTTACGTTCCTTTTCACTCTTATGTGTTGACTCTATTTGGCACTTATTTTTGTCTTTTAGTTAGTTTTTCAATTAAGTCTACTAAAAAGTTTTTTATTTTGTAATGATTTAGATTTACAGAAAGTTGCATAACAGGGAATAGTTTCTCTCACCCAGTTTTAGTTTTTCCTAACATTATCATTTTACATTGTTGCATTGAATTTTGTTAAAATTAAAGAACCATTGTTGACACGCTACTATCAACTGAGTTCCAGACTTTGTTTGGATTTCACCAATTTTCCCTTGAATATATATTTTTTCTGTTCCAGATCTAGTCAAGAGCACCACATTGCATTTGATTGTCATGTCTATGGTTTTTCAGTCTTCCTTTTTTTTTTTTTTTTTTTTTTTTTGGTACCAGGGATTGAACTCAGCGGCACTAGACCACTGGGCCACATCCCCAGCCCTTTTTTGTATTTTATTAGAGACAGGGTCTCACTGAGTTGCTAAGTGCCTCGCCATTGCTGAGGCTGGCTTTGAACTAGCGATCCTCCTGACTCAGCCTCCCAAAGTGCTGGGATTACAGGCGTGCGCCACCGCGCCCGGCTAGTCTTCCTTGTTTTTGATGACCTTGACAGTTTTGAGAATTAATGGTCAGTTATTTCTTCATCCCTGGGTTAAGATAATATCTGTGGGCTAAGGCTGTGGCTCAGTGGTAGTGTGAGGCATGTGTGAGGCACTGGTTTCGATTCCCAGTACCATATATAAAAATAAATAAAATAAAGGTCTATCAACAACTAAAAGAAAAAAATATATATATATACACACATATATATATATATAAAAGATAATATCAGCTGGGTTCCTGACTGACACTTTCTTGGTTTTTGTTTTTTCTCCCCTGGTATCAAGGATTGAACTTAAGGGCACTTGATCACTGAGCCACATCCCCAGCCCTTTTTGTATTTTACTTAGAGACAGTGTCTCACTGAGTTGATTAGCATCTCGCTTTTGCTAAGGCTGGCTTTGAACTCATGATCCTCCTGCCAAGCCGCTGGGATTATAGGCATGCGCCACCATGCCTGGCCTGAAAGTTCATTTTCTGATCTTACTCACATGTGGAATATAAAAAAGTTTAACTTAGAAGTTGAAAGTAGAATGGTGGTTACCAGAGGTTGGGGAGAGTGGGGGGAAGGAAGGGATGGGAAAAGGTTGATCAGTGAGTACTAAGTTATAGTTAGATGGGAGTAAGATGCTCTGGTGTGCTACTGCTCAGCAGGGTGACTATGAAAATGTACTGCATATTTCAAAAATCTAGAAGAAAGAATTTTAAATGTATTCACCATAAAGAAACAATAGATGTTTAAATACATGTGTTTATCCTGATTTGAACATTACACAATGTATACCTGTATGGAAACATCATGTGATACCCATAAATATGTATAATTTTTTTTTTTTTTTTTTTTTGGTACTGGGGATTGAACCCAGGGCCTTGTGCAAGCAAGGAAGGCACTCTACCAACTGAGCTATATCCCCAGCCCCAATGTGTAATTTTTATCTATCAGTTAAAAATAAATTTGTAAAGCGTTAATTTTCTCTTTCTATATTCTATTATTTGGGAGTGAGTTACCTAGTCCCACCTTCTGGAAGAGGAGTATTTACCTCTCTGGAATTCTGTAAGGAAGATTCATCTCTTTTGCCCTATCTAACTTAATATAGCTTATCCATTCACTTATTATTATTGTTTATTTACTCACTCATTTATCTCAGGATAGACTCACAGATATTTATTTTATGCTTTAGGTTATAATCCAGGTCTAGGTTATTTTGTTATCTTGTTGCTCAAGTTATTCCATAGGAGCATTTTTAGTTGAATCCTAGGACTCTCTGACATATCTCCATCTTTCTGTCATTTAAGACTTTGTTATATTTTGGTGCTACAAAATGCTCCAAGCTCTTCTTGTATATTTCCTTATCTAGTCCTATAATCAACTATTTTTCCAAGGACTCTTGGTTCCTTTTATTGGAGAATAATATTAAAAACCAAAATCTGGGAACTGGTTATGTTTGTTACTATTGGGATGTCACTGGTTTAGATCCTCTCAGCTCAGAGAGCTAGGTAAAACATACCTACATGCCATGTACACCCTTTGACTTTTTAATCCCAAATTGCTATTCACTTGCCTTTTTAATTATGTGTTTCAACACAACTATTTAGACTTAATCAAAAGTTTTGTTTGTTGTTTTTGGTTGTTGTTTGCTGATCACTATTTTATTCTCTAGTCTTCCTCTCTCATTTTTCATTCTGCTAAATTAGATAAAAAAGGGTCTGTGAGAAATAAATTTTGAGTCTTCAGTGTCCAAAATATCTATTTTACTTTCAAATAGGTTAAATGTGAACTCTAGAATCAAAGATTATTTTTCAAAATTTTCATGGTGTTGCTTACTTTTTTTTTTAAGCACCAATATTAATCAAAAAGGTGGTTAATGCCAATCTGATTCTTACTTCTTGTGAACAAGTTGGGTTATGCTATTTTTAGTGTCCCTGGAAGGTACCAGGATTTTCTATTAACTGCTCTCAAATGCCAGGAAGACTTATCTTTCCTTAGCTCTGCCAAGTTTTCTTCCATATCCTCCCTGCCCCATTCTCTTTTGTTTTCTTTATGGAACTTCTATTAAACAATTTGAGAGCTTCTGGACTAATTTTCCATGTTTCAGTTTTTCTCTGTCATTATTTCTTGGTCATATGTGCCATTTCATCTGCAACTATTCCACTATTCAGCCCATTTACTGATTTTTATTTTTTCATAATTTCCAAGTTCTGGTTCTATTTACCAACAAATCATAAGATTTTTAATGTTTTCTCTAGTGATCATAAAGATAATAGGTATTTTAAAGTTATTTTATACCTACATTCATATTCTCGTGTTAATTTTTCTATTTATTAAAATTTAATAGTACTGGTTTTCCTTAAACATTTGATTAGTCTTGGTTAACTGCTATTCATTTTTGTTTCAAAAATCCATGGCTTTCAGTCATGATTATAGGGGACTATCTCCAGTAATAGTAGAATAGGGGCAGAATGTGGTCGCAGGAAGAATGTGCTACAGTAGCTCATCTTTGAAGCCTAGGGGGGGCTTCCTATCCACCCTGACCTGCCTCTCCAGCTCCAGGGACCACAGGGCACTTCTGTAGCCTAATGGTCGATCCTTATGATGCCTACTGCTCAACATGGGTTCCCTCTACTCCCTGTCTGCTATGAGCTCAGAGAATGTAAAGCAGACCCATCTTCACTCACTGCTCTCCTGAACATGTTCTAGACTGTTCTCTCCTCTAGCAGTCCTGTTGTAATCTGATAGAAATTTCTCAATATTTATGTCTATTGATGGTTTTTCTCATTTTCCAATATTAATACACCTATTTGTTTTTAATAATTCATTTTTAAAGAATTTGGGGTATCAGATAAGGTAGTTGTCAGTGCTGTTTGTCATTGTGATTTAGTGTCTATATTCCTAAGTAATATTGGCCTACAGATAAAGTGGAGAGAAATATGTACATATATGTGTGTGTGTGTATGTGTGCATGCTCTGCTAGATACTGATATCAAGATGAAATATCTTAAGTAGATTATAAGGTGTTAATATTACCTATTCTTTAAAAGTTTGGGAAAACTCATCAATAGAACATTTATGTATATACAATGTAACTTTTTGATAATTATCCTAATTTTTTAAAAAGCTCTTAGTTTCTTCACTTCTTATGTATAAAATTCTAACAAGAACTTATCTTGTTAAATATTTTATAAATTCCCAAATCTTTCCTTCTATTTAGAATTTTTTACCTTACTATGTAAAATTAATCTCTCATGTATTCATATTCTAATTTTCAATGTAGTGTTTTTTTACCTGAAATTTGCCTACTTTATATTTTAAAAAATTATTTTTTGCACATAAACAATAAGTTCCTATATTTGTCAACCTCATTAATTTCTTTTTCTTTCCTCCTGCTTTCATTGGAGTTTTCAAATTGATGATTTAGTTCATTTGTTTTTACTTTTTCTTGATCCTAACATTAAAGGATTATACTATGTGAAATTTGGTATCATGGACTGGATCCTGGAGCAGAAAAAGGAGATCAGTAGGAAAAAATGGAAAAATTCTAATAAAATCTGTTGTACAGTTAGCAGTAACTCACCAGCGGTAATTTCTTAATTCTGACAAATATACTATGGTTATATAAAAATTAAGGGAAGCTGGACTGAAGTACAGGAACTCTTGACTTTCTTTGTAAACTTCAATTATTCCAAAATAATAAGTTTATTTTAAAAATTTAAATGATATATGTAAGTACAGTTTGCTAACACCATAAGTTTTGATATATGATTTTCTAAGTAATTTCCTTAGTATAATATTTCTTCTTAGTTGATTTGGCAGAGGAGTTTTAATTTCTAGTTAGTGGAGGTTTTTGTTTTTCCAAGTGCTGGGTATGGAACCCCGGGCCTCCTGCATGCTAGGCAGGTATTCTACTACAGAGCTATTTGCCCACCCCTGGTTGGTAGAGTTTTGAAAATTAAATTTTTAGTATTAGTAAAAATTAGTTGGCAAAATGTGTAATTTCAAATTCTGGAACATAAGGTTTTTCCTTGTAACCTAACTCTTCTCACCCCCTCTCCCTTGCCACCTGATAATTTTGAAGCAATAAGGCATTTTACTGGGGATTGTGAGTGTAAAAGAGACATGGGAATGTGTTTATAATAACTACATTTCTGAAAATCTGTTTTTTATTTGTACAACAAACTTAAAGAACAGCCTTTCCTAACTGGCAATGTAAAAGTCTTACCAGCTGCTGCTCCACGGGTGGTGGTGCATCCTGGTTGGCATAAACGATGGCAGGATTGTAAAGACTGAACACCACAGGATAAAACACTTTTTTACCTATAAATTAAAATATATTTTTATATAATACAAGAAAGTTGTAAGATGAAGAATTGATCTTTATTACTCTCTATATATTGAGATTTTATTAAAGTATTTTTGTAATCACATATGATTTTATTTTAGCAATATTTATTTTATCAATATTCAATCTACACAACATTATGTCAATTTGATGAACATGATGATGATTTTGTGACATATTGGTAGGTTGGTCTCTGAAACCACAACTGCAAAAGAACAGAGATAAAAAAGACCAAAAGATGCTTCACGTGTTTATTCCAAGTTTGGGGAGATACATAAAGGTATTCTCCAAGCTATTTATTAGGTGAGCCACTTATTACTCATTATTTCATCTAATTAGCAGCAATAGAGGTAGATTAACAACTGACAATCACCAAAAAACTTAGAAACTTCAGTTAAATCTACCCTTCAAACAGAATCATCAAAAACAATAAATAGGGTTGGGGCTGTGGTTCAGTGGTAGAGTGCTCGCCTAGCACATATGAGGTCCTGGGTTTGATCCTCAGCACCACATTAAAAAAAAAATAATAAAATAAATAAATAAACAAAATAAAGGCATTGTGTCCAACTACAAATAAAAAATAAATATTAAAAAAAAACCCAAAATAGCCGGGCGCGGTGGCGCACGCCTATAATCCCTGCACTTGGGAGGCTGAGGCAGGAGGATCTTGAGTTCAAAGCCAGCCTCAGCAATGGTGAGGCACTTAGCAACTTAGTGAGACCCTGTCTCTAATAAAATACAAAAAAGGGCTGGGGATGTGGCCCAGTGGTCAAGTGCCCCTGAGTTCAATCCCCAGTACCACAAAAAAAAAAAAAAAAAAAAAACAGAGAATACTGTACAATGCATAGATATGTAGGAAATAATTAAAACATGGAACTGCACACAGATTTAAACCAAGATCTGGAAAAGTTGGATTAGGTAAGGATTAAAAATATCTGATATTAACTGCCCTTGCAGAAGATCTTGGCATTAGCTTTCAAACTGATAGCATCTTAAGGACCTTAAAGGATAACTGGCCCATCTACCCTCAAAAGAGAAACCACAATATGACTAAATTCAATCATGGTAGCATGAAGTGCTCAATAACTGTCAAGCAGCCTAGAAGTGACATAGCAGCCTTTTGACTATAAGATCCCTAACTGATGATCACACCACTTTCATTCAAACCCACTTAAGGAGCAGGGAGGCTCAACTTCTAAGAGGACAATCTATTTCTGGATATAAATATATTATTTTTTACACTGAGCAAATATGTCTCCTTTAACTTCCATGTTTTGAATTTTATGCTGTCTGAAGTAACAAAAACATATCTAACCCACATTTACTCACTGGGCTGAGAGAGCTCCTCACAACTTTCCCCAAAATGATTAATAAGAAATTAGTCATTTTTGTATAGAAAGAGTTCTACATAAAAAACATTTAATATGAAATTCTTTTATTTAAAAATGACTTAATCGAAAAAAGTATATATTTGTGGTATATAATATAATGTTTTGATGTACATATATTCTATGAATTGACTAAATCAAGCCAATTGACTATCACCTCATACACTTTTTATTATGGTAAGAACATTTAAAATCTACTCTCAGTAATTTTCAAGTACACAATACATTGTTACTAATTGTTATATATTTATTGAACTTATTTTCCTGTTGGGAATCTTTAATATAGAAAACTCTTCATTTTACATTTAAAATAAAATTTGATTTATAAAACTGTCATTTGCTCATTTATTTTCAAAATATCTGCAGCATAAAGCAAAGTATAAAGAACAACCCCAAAATGCATAGTCTAGAGACCAACACTACTGTATCCAGATCTCTGCATGAGTGTGTACATGTGAAGATGTGTGTATAAGCACATGTAATGGATACACTATCTGCCTGAAGCTGGATATTTCTGACTTTCACATCTCTTCACCATCTGTATGATTCTTTTTCTGACCTGAGTTGCTGCCTCCTCATCAATTTCCAGTCTTCTATTCCTGGCCTTCTTTATTTGGCTTCAAATATAGCCAACAGAATTTGGCTCCAAGACAACAAAATATATGAATTTCAGAGGGTCAAATTTTCCAGTTAAATTATGTATTTCAGTTAAATTATGCCTAACAAGAAAAAAAACATGCTACGGTTTAATTAAAACTTCCTTTTCCTCAAATTAACTTGATTCAAAACATGGGACATGCCAATGCTGTTCTAAATTCAGCTATCTACCAATGTTTTACGCACCTGGCTCAGCATTTAATCGGCAGCTGTTAAGGAATTCGGCTGAGAAAAATATGTCAACATCACAGAAAAACATCAAGACCTCTCCCTTGTCCCAAGCTCGGGCACCCACATTGAGTCCTCGTCCACGATTAAATTCTTCATTCAATGAAACCAAGGTGTAATTGTGAAAATTAGACTCACTATGAGGAAAGCACATACAACAAATGCTAAGTCCCACTTAAAGTTAACAACACTTTTTCTTTAATAGAACTTGTAAAATGTTTTATACTTCAAATATTTTATTATGTTGGTTCTACATTCACACAAGGGAAAGGAAATCATCAGCTTCCCATCATCAGGGACAGATATATTTACTAAATGCCCATATATAAGGAAATATACTGGTGGTATGAGACTTCCAGTTACCAAGTGGCCACGGACCCTTGAAATCTTAAAAACCTACTGGGAAGATAAGAAATACACACATGGAAAAACAGCCATAATATTTGATGATGATGATGATGATGATAATAATAATAATAATAATAATAATAATAATAAATTCCACATAAATAATACACACACAGTGAGATTTTCTGGTATCTTTTAGGTCTTAGCATAAATGCCCCCTTACCAGGGGGATACTTCCAGATACCATTTCAGAAGTAGTCCACTCTCCCACTCTTTAATTTCCATCCTCTTCCCTGGCTGTCTTCCTTAGTTTCACCAGATATGTTTGTTTGAGTGTCTTTCTTACTGCATAACAGTAGGGATTTTGTTTTGTTCATTACTATGCACACAGTGCTCCTCAAGAGTAGGAGTTCAATATGTATTTGCTGAATGAATGAATGAATAGCAGTTCTGGGAAGAGATTGCTTATGTATAGAGTAGTTAAAGAAGACATTAGAAGCAGAACTTGAGTTATGCCTGGGTTAAAATCCTGAAGTCAGTGGTGAGTGTAAAGGTCATTCCAAATAATTGTTCTCAAAAGTGAAAGAGGTAAGAAAGAAAGCATTTTAGAGAAAGCATTTAGAGGTCAGACAAATCAGATGGGAACAAAGGGACCCTAAAGTGGGAACAATGAGAGGAGGCTCAGATCGAGGTGCACCTACCATGCAAGGTTAAAGAACTTGGTCAGTACCCTAAAGACAAGGGGGTAGTCAGCAAGGTTTTCTGCTAGGACAGTGGTTCTCATCCAAGGTCCTCAAACCCACAGCACCAGCACTCCCTGGCACCATGTTAGATGTAAATTCTCAGGTTCCACCTCAGATACTGACTCAGAGGCCAAGGGTGGAACCGAGTCTCTGTGTTTCAGTAAGCCCTCCAGGTGCCTCTGACACTAAAGCTAGAGAACCACTGCACTAGGATACAGCTGAATCAAAAACAGGAACATGTGAGGAAGATTACTCTTACAACAGTATAGCATGGGTAATGGAGAGATGGAAGTAAAGGCTCAAATAATGCATGGAGTGGACTCTTAAGTGTTCTGGGTGCCCATGATTCTTCTCATCTTATGGCATATAAATCTCTCCCTTCTTTTGTGGAAACTGTCCATTCCACCCCGCATGCCCAGTACCAAGTAGAAACACTGACCACAGAATACCCTTCACTCTACCCGGCCCAACCACATAATTTCCTAGAAGTGGGGACCAGGCTCAAGTGGGGTCAATCACAAAACCCCACCCCACCTGGCCATAGTGATTGGCTCAAGAGTGGGCAAAATGTCCTTCCCTGGGATTTCCTCAACGGGAGCTGGGAGAAAGCTCTTTCCTCTCTGATGGCAAAGCTGAGAAGATGTGAGCCCAGAGCCGCCAACAGCCATATCCCTCACCATGTGGAAGAAGCCAATCTGCAACAGGAGAATGAAGTCAACATGCAGAGAAAACAGACAAGATAATGACAAGAGAATTTTGATGGTATTCAATTCTCTGGTTCCAGTCCCTAAGACTCAAAATTGTTGTTATTTTTCTTTTCCAAATTTGGTTGCAAAAATCCTTTCATTTCTGGGAGGTATCCAAGATTCTTCAATACTGTTCCTATTTTCCTTAAGCAAGCTCAAGGTAAGTTTCTACCATATGCCACAGAGGAGTCTTGACAACACAGGGACAACTTCAGTAATATAGGGGTGAATGCTTTGGTACTTAGTAGGCAATTGAAAAACAGTAGGAAGGGAAGAGAGGGAGGGAAGAAATAGAGGGGGAACTGGGGTAGGTAGTGGCAGTAGCAAGGAATGGACGAAGAAGAGGTCCTATGACATAAGTAGGAAGTAACTTATCAAAGGTGATTAATTATGGTAACGATGAGTAAAAGACTCTGTGTCTTAAATATTAGGTCTATGGGCTTGTGAAAACGGTCTGAGCTAAAAGAGGGCCACACTGGACTGGTGCAGAGACGGGGAAGACAATGAACCTGGTTTATGTACATCAAAACTATGAGAGAGCCCCTGCAGGATATAGATGTACTCAGCTATACTCAGTCTTTTTCCAACTACCCCAATCAGACTCCCAAGTAGTATACACCGGAATACAATAGGTAGGATTCAATCAATGTTAGGTGAATGGTTGGAGAAAAAAGGCTGGCCAAATCTGAACACTTAGGGAATGACCAAAAACTAGCAGAAAGGTAAAGAAACAAGTAAAGGGTACAGAACTGGTATGGGTAGAGAAGACATTCAACCATGTGTTATGACATATTACATTCACAAAATATTTGTTTTACAAACATAAGCATAGTTTAAGAAGGAAGCCCTGGTTAGATTATCAAATATATAAAAGTGATCAAAGAGGATAACAGAGAAAAGCTGAATTTGGTAGAGGGCTGTACCTTTGGGCTTACAATTTAAGAGAGGAAAAGGCTGAGAAGCTAAAGAGTGAAAAAATTAAGTATTAAGGAATTATTAATTCATTCATTCAAACCTGA
The DNA here is from genome assembly GCA_025594165.1 of Tamias sibiricus. Taxonomy (NCBI): domain Eukaryota; kingdom Metazoa; phylum Chordata; class Mammalia; order Rodentia; family Sciuridae; genus Tamias; species Tamias sibiricus. Next base: position 90,142,742 of record CM046663.1, on the reverse strand, counting down.
GCACCTACCATGTGCCAGGTACTATATGGACTTCTCAGTTACAGATCTACTGTTCTGTGAGGTTTGGCTGTGAAAGAACAGAAACAAAACAGTAGCTAATGAATACTGTGTAGAATAAGGTCTTCCTCTTCTTTTTTTGTTGTTGTTTATTAAAGATATGGAGGACTAAAGTATCATTTTTAGGGGGAGAAGAAGGAGCAAAAGAAAGGTGACATGTAATAGACAAGCTCAGAAGATGGTATCAAAGTGCAGGGATTAGATTTAAAAAAAGGGAAAGAAGCGGCAAACATATAGGTAAGTGGGCCATAGAGGGAGAGCATCCTGATTTTGCCAGACTGTCTGCTAAGCAGTTCAAGGGAGATGAATTGTGTAGGGTTGCTGGTGAAATGAGGAATGTATCATCACCATCTACCACCCACATGCTCAGCCAACTTCTTAGTAGTAGCTACTCAAAATTATTAACTCTTTAAATATCTGAAATTCTTATTTTTCTAATAATGTTATATGTCAAGGACTTTACTATGGACATGGTTCACCAACCTTGTGACAGATTCTAGGATAGACTTGACTTTAGATAGACCTTCTTTACCAAAATACACGACTGTGAGATGAATCCTCTTGTCTTGATGAATACAAACATCCCTAATAGGAATTGAAAAATAAAGTTTGTTCAAGAACATATATGAGGTACTACTCAAAATGCAATCACATAAAGCTTCAACAAGAAAATGAATGAGGCACTACTGATAAAGAATGAAATCAAGCCAGGCGTGGTGGCACACGCCTGTAATCCCAGCACTTTGGGAGGCTGAGGCAGTAGGATCGCGAGTTCAAAGCCAGCCAGCCTCAGCAATGGCGAGGCACTTAGCAACTCAGTGAGACCCTGTCTCTAATAAAAAAATCACAAGAAAGGGCTGGAGATGTGGCCCAGTGGTCAAGTGCCCCTGAGTTCAATCCCCGGTACCACAAAAAAAAAAAAAAAAAAAAAAAAAAAAAGAATGAAATCACATGAAGCATTAAGTAAACACACAAAGCCTATGTCAACGAGTGTAATCCTCAGAGCGCTTTGGAAGGAATCCGACATTACTGTCATATTTCAAAACATTTGGGAAACTTTTACTTTGGGATTGCTATTTTAGGAAGTAAGTTCAATGAGTTCAAAACCAAATAGATAAATACTTAAGTTTTGGATTTGGATTAAGAATTATTTTGTCCTCATACTGGCTAATTCCAAAAATTTTATCTTTTGTCAAGGAATAAATATTTGCTATCACCGAGATTATCCACTGTAAAGAAAGATGTAGCCTCTGAAGGCAATTTCAAGAAATGAGATTAAAAAAACCAAAACTTCCAAGAAATCAGATCTCAGCTGGGTATAGTGGCACATGCCTGTAATCCCAGAGGCTGGGGAGGCTGAGACAGGAGGATTGTGAGTTCAAAGCCAGCCTCAGCAAAAGCAAGGCACTAAGCAACTCAGTGAGACCCTGTCTCTAAATAAAATACAAAATAGGGCTGGGGATGTGGCTCAGTGGTTGAGCGCCCCGGAGGTCAATCCCTGGTACTGTCCCCTGCCAAAAAAAGAAATCAGATCTCATTTACAAGTACGGCTTCCAGATATTATGCTGCAGAATGGTGTTAACTGACCTTTTAATATGAGAATAAAGATTAGGATTAAAAAAGAACTAAACCTTGTATATTAAAATAATTAAAACATAACAATTGTTAAATAAAAAACATAAATATTCTGCTTTCCAAGATGGAATGACTTTCTCCCAATTTTGGTTGAATGCTTATATTTCTAAATTTATTTCAACCTTGAAACTCAAATTGTTCTTTTGAGGATTTTCTTGGGAGATAGCAGCTTTATATCTTGATTGCAGTGGTACTTTTTAAATGTATACATTTGTCCAAAGTCATGAAAATATGACTTCTTATCCTTAAAATATCCTTTAAATTATCCTTAATACATAGATTTTAGTGTATATAAAAATATCTCAATAAAGTAATTCTTAAAAATTTAAATAGTCCTAAAATGAATTCACATGCTATTATAAAGGCCATCAAATTTAGTTTCTAATAGGTGTCACCCTCCATTTACAACACAGTTGAAAATTTCAAAAAATACAATATATGACACATTCTTAAAGAAAAAGGAGAATATAAAAAAGTAAAATTCCCCTAAAGCCCATAAATTATTCTATAATTTTAAGTAATCATATTCAGTGAAAATAAATTAAGCAAATCTGCACAAAATGTCATAGTTTTTTAGAACTTAGCCAAATCATTAAGTCCTGACAATTACCTGAAGTTCTGCATAAACTGTGCAAATGCTTCAGTTCTTTCAGCAAGTGGCACAATGATATTAATAATTGATCGGGTAATGTCAATCATCTCACTCTTCACTTTCATGAGAGGTCCAAAAGGGCGGAAGAGGGTCACATGTCTATATTCCATAAGGTCTGCTTTCTTAAAAAAGAGTTCATACTGTGTTCCCTTATCTCTCTCAGTGCGATAATAACCTAAAGGAAAGAGTTTTCAACAAAGACATGTTCATGTCAAAATTTATAAATTCAACAGGACTGTAGACTTTACGCAAAGATTGAAAGTATTAAAACAGATCTGTAGAGTTTTAGTCTATTTGTGAAAATATTTATTCCCACTGTCTAGACAGTAAAAACTATTCTTTTAAAGAAGAGGGTTTTTTTTAAAAGCTTATCACCCTGCCATATTACTCAATCCATGAAATACCCTCCAAATAATAATTATTCCTTTTTACATATGACTTTAAAAAATAATTGAGCTTATCATCATCACAGTATTCATACGACAAAGAAATTACTTAAAGCAATATTAAATTCTGAGCCCAAGTGTTTAAAATAAACCTCTGTTGCTCTGTTCAGCTCAACAAAAATGAATCAGGTGTCTTCATGTCGATCACTGATAATATAAAGAGACGACACGGTCTCAGTTTTGAGGAAGGGCCTGACTAATGAGAAAGACAGAAAAATAAATAGTAACAATACACTGAATAGAGTGAAGTCAAAGAAAAATTAGTATAGATTTCAACAGTGATCTGAGATGCTTTGGGGATAAAAGTATAGAAATCTACTGGGCAATCTAATTTTTTTTGCCTTTGCTGTTCATTATTTTTTATTAGTGCATTATAATTTTACATAATAGTAGGGATTCTTATTTCATATTTATACATGCACATAACATAATTTGATCATTCCCCAATATCTTTCCTTCTCCTCCTCTCCCCCCATACCCAGCTCTACTCTACTGGTCTTCTTCTATTATTCTTTTTTTAATTAGTGCATTATAATTATATAAGAACATGGGATTCATTGTGGTATATTTGTACTTGGACGTAGTATAATGTGGTTGATATTGTTTCCCAGTACTTTTTCACAGCAATCTGATTTTTAAGCATGACACTCAAGAGAGAAGTTAGACATACAGATGTGTGGATCACACAGCCAATATCTGGTAATAAAATGGTGAATAAGATAGACTTGCCCCAACCCTCCTGAGGCTTACGGAGTAGCAGGAAAATGAACCAGGAAATGGGCAACAACATATACTGCAACAAACCCTATGAGAGAGGATGCAGTGTAAAGATGACAAGAGCATAAAGGAAGCACTGCTATCTTAAAATTGAAGTTGGAGATGACTTCCTGGAAGTGACAGCTGAGCTAAAGTCTGGAAGAAGAATAGGATCCACTCAGTGGTTACCAGTACTGTTTTAGGGAAGAGAGCAGTGGCATAGTGGAGGAAAAGTGAGGTATGGAATACGTTCCATGCAGAAAAATATCCTGAAAGGAGAGTTATGAAATACACAGAAGCTGCAGAATATAAAACTGGCTCAGCTTCCTTTCTTTTTATGCAGATCTAATGTGTAGACATTTCATATGTTACTTAATTATCTTATTTCCTCTGCATCTTTCAATTCCGACACAAGATAAAAATATAGAATAAAAAGACAAAAAGTTGAACTTGTGGAAAAACTAGAAGAGTTCTGAGAGAAAAAAATAAAAGCCTTAAAAAGTGGCAGGAAGTGATAGCAGAAAAAAGAGGAACCCACAGGGTGAAGTGCCCCAGTAAAGCACTATGCCCTGACTGATGGCTTCCAATGGCCTCCATATATTATACTATAGTACAATAAGTGATAGTCATGATAATTTGGAGTACAAACAAAACAAAACAACAGCAACAAAAAAAAAACCCTGCATGTGGTAGGCTGCTATGGAATCAAGCAAAAAGAACTTTTAAGAGACATTTATTTACAAAATTGCTTTAAGCCTACGATTAAATATCTAGCAGGAGGTGTTAAAATGAAAATGGGCAGGGTATTCCTGTTTAAATCTGTCAACAAATATTCTAAATTTATAGCAGTGTTCCTTGACCTTTGAGTCATGTCCTATTTAAAAAATCCCATAACTTTTCTTGAATTTTATTAGGAAAATAGGCTATTTTCTTACTTATCCAAATGTCCTGAATGCAAAACTATATATGCCCCCTTGGTGTTCTGACATGTGCTTCTCTTTCCTCCCAAATGGAAAATAATCACTAGACTATTAAATTAGATTTCTTCTTTCCTTACCAATGGTTTTCAATTTTTGAGCCTTAGTTTAAATATTTTTAAAACATAAAAAAGGAATATCAAGATCAGATAAGAAAGGAATGCAAATCATACACATGCAAATATACACACAGCTAGCTCAAAAGAGCTCTTCAGCTTCAATAGTTTATATTCTTGTACTCCCTGGCCCTTATTCTCAATTTTATTGTGACCTCATTATAACATTTTTCCAAAAATCCACTTCAAATTCTTGGTGGAATGAAGCAGGTAAAAACTTAAATGTTTTAATACTGTGTGTAATAATTGACATATTAGCATAAACACTAGCATTTTGTCATAACAACATAACTATTTACCAATTTATTTTTCATATTACCTTCTATGAAGTCATTTTCATTAAATATAAGTTTCTCTCCAAGGGGACCCTCCTCATCTTCCTGTTCATCATCTTCATCAGGATTATTAATGACCTCCAAGCCAGCTTCAATAACTTCTACCAATTCATCTCGTTTGTCTTTTCTAACTGGCTTTTCTTCAGGATGTCGAGTGAGACCCATTTCCAACTGAAATACTTTCATTAAAGTAAAACTTTCAAAAGGAATCACCCCATACTCACTGGGTAGTTTGGCTCCTGTGCTAACTTCAGCTTTGTCAATCTGGGAATGAAGAAATTCTAAAAGATCACTAGGTGCTTGCTCTTTGTTGCCTTGATAGCCTATGCCATTAGCCCCTGTGTTCTTTCTCTCTTGTAATGATTTCATCTTCTCGCTCATTTCTTGTAATTCTTGTTTTAATTGGGCAATTTGGCGTTTCAGACTGGTTGCTCTGGTTTGATAATGTTCTTCTTGCTCCTGTAGGAGGGCTTGATAATATTCTTTACCATAATTTTCTCCGACAACACCAGGAAGAGATGCATTTCCATCAGTCTGAGGGGCACATTCTAGAAGGTACATAAATAATACCAAACTACAGAGCAAAGCGAGTCCTAACAGTAGCCAATGGGTCCGGGTGTGAAGGATTGATCCTCTTCTAGACATTCTGATTAATGTGTATTTGCCTAACAAGATAAGCTGCTTCTTCATACCTTTAGCAAAAAGTTGTCAAAAATCAAAAACAAAATCAGGATTTCCATAAAAGGTACCAAGATGAATTCTGCTGTAGCTTAAAAAAATTCTTTTCTCAGTAGTCATGACTACTTGCAGAAATGAGAAATTAAGTATACTTCCTGTTTTGTTACCATGAAATCCAGAATAAAACAATCTGAACTATAAAATCCATTATATGGGTAGTGAGCTTTCTGAAAGAAACAGATCAGAATTAATCAGAATTTTGTTTCCTTAAGTGCATCAAATTGTTGGCAGTTTCAATAAACATAGTAACTACTATATGTCAAGCACCACTAGAAGCACTAATGTAATTTAGAATATTGGTAAGTACTTGGAGAAATTATTAAGAAAAATGCCTTTTAAAATACTAGAATATTATGTATAATACTTTTAAACAGTATGGCTATACACCCATAATCTCCTGAATCACAGAAACATTAAGATTACATTCATGATTTGTATTCTATAGTTTGTGTTACATAGATTTTTACTGTTTTCTAATTATTTTAATTATATTACTTATAACTCTGTATTAACATAATATTTTAACTAGCGGGAACTGAATTTCTATAAATTGTTTCTATCATAGTAATAATGGTTTACATGAGAGAGAGTTTCTTCCAATTTATTTGATTCAAATATTCTACCTAATTAATTTCTATTGCTCAACTCAGCCAATTTAGGAATCTTAAAATTAAGTGTGTGTGTGTGTGTGTGTGGGGGGGGGTGATATCAAAAGATCACAGACAGCTGAAAACCATTAAGAAAACATTTTTATGTCCAAAGTTCTCTGGTAGATTATTGAAACATTAGATCACATAATTCTTTCCACCATATTACACAGCAACAGATTTCCTACAAGTCTGGAAAGGTTTAGTGTCTATATAAAGAAAAAAGTATGAATATTTTGAACATGTTTATCTGAGAAAAAATTCAAATACCATTTATAAATTTACAAAATTACATGCTACCTTTCATGCTACAACTAGTTGTATAAGCTATTCTGTGTCTATTCCTGAACTAAGGATTCTTAATTCTAGAAGTAGAGAAGGTTAAACTTAAAAGAGGAGAGGCAGGGAGGCCTTCCCTGCAAAAGAACTTCCATTCTAACCAAGTTATTTATCAAGAAGGATAATGTGTTAACTGCAGACATTTCACAGTAATGGTTTCTCCAGTGCAGTAGGACCTATGGAAGAAGATGATTGGGAAACATCAGTCTTAGTCACTTTCTTAATGATTAGGAAAGCCTGGATGCCTCTGTGGAAAATGCTCCCATGTACACATTTTGTGGCACATGTCTGTATAAAATGTAGGCTAGAAGACCACAAATAATTGACTTAACTCCCTTTAGCTATTTATTATTTCAGTAAAACAATTAATAAACAAGTATCTTGAAAAATTTAATTCATTACAACAAAGTCTTTTACTATTAACAGTATCTTTTCCAACTGATTGTAAATCTAAAATAATGTAGAAAAAAAAAAAGAAGATACTTTTAATTTTAAGAAATACTACCTAAGCTTGGTGTGGAAGCACATGCTTGTAATCCCAGTGACTCTGAAGGTTGAGGCAGGAGGATGGACAAGTTCAAGGCACGTCTTAGTAACTTAGTGAAGCCCTAAGCAATTGAGTGAGACCCTATTTCAAAATAAAAAGTAAAAGGGGCTGGAGATGACAAAGTGCTCCTGGGTTCAATCCCCAGTCCAAAGAAAAAGAAAAAAGAAACACCAATTTTAAAATAAGCATGCAAAGCTAATATTAGTTCTAGGAACTTAACAATGCCTCAAAACCATAATCATTAGCAATAAGAAATCACTTGAATGTCATTTTTGAAAAGAAAAACTTAGAGGAGTTTCTTAACTAGTTGTAAGCTATTACCAGCCCACTTGTTAGGGAAAAGAAAAGCTAAAATATAAAATGTAGAGACACAATTTGTACAAATTATTAAGATAGACAGACTTAACCATACTATGGTTATATACTCAAACAGTTTGGGAGTGAAACTTTTAAAAAGAACCAAAAGTATATAATATAAATACCACCAGCTTTTATTAATAGGGTACCTCATAGCATTTTCTTTTTGGTATAGAGACAATATATTTTATACTGTGAGCTATGACTTAAATGGGTCACTAGTAAAGGTTAACTTTCCAATGGAATAAAAAATACCAGTGTGAATCACATTTAGTAGTAAGTTTTGTGTTGTGATTATATATGTACATGTGTATGAGCTTTTCATGTAAAATGTATTTATAACTGGGTTGCAATTCAAAAATCCTGGAAAAAAACACTGATTTAAAATGTATTTTTATATATTCTCCATACAGTTTTTTCCACGATATCACTGTTTTATTTGAGGTGGCTTACGTACTATTTAACCCATTTTGTTCCATCATTCCAGATGTGGAACACCCACAAAAACAGTCACATCAATGTTTATAGCAGCACAATTTACAATAGCTAAACTGTGGAACCATCCTAGATGCCCTTAAGTAGATAAATGGATAAAGAAAATGTGGTATATATACACAATGGAATATTATTCAGCATTAAAAGAGAATAAAATCATGGCATTTGCAAGTAAATGGATGGAGCTGGAGAATATAATGCTAAGTGAAATTAGCCAATCCCCAAAAAACAAATGACAAATGATTTCTCTGATTTAAAGATGCTGATTCATAATATGCTGGGGGTGGGGGAGATGGTAGGATTAGATAAACTCTAGATAGGGCAAAGGGGAAAAGGGGAGTGAGTAGAAGGGAGGGACATAGGGGTAAGAAAGATGGTGGAAGCAATGGTCATCATTACTCTAAGTACATGCATGAAGACACAAATGATGTGACTCTACTTTGTGTACAACCAGAGATATGAAAAATTGTGCTCTATATGTGTAATTTGAATTGTAATGCATTCTGTTATCATATATAACAAATTAAAATTTAAAAAATTTAAATTAGATTTAAAAGATTTAGATATAGTATAGAATTACATAATATGTAATATAATAATTATAATAAGAATTGTACATTATATACTATAATAATTATATAATAATATAATGGTAATATTAATTATTATATGTAAGTTCTAGATTATGATTTCCAACCAATTTTAATGTACCTGTGCCAATTTCTTGCACTATTCACAGAATTGAAAACTTGTGACTTAGTGGATTAATATTACAGCAGAATGTTTTCCACTGAAATGAAAGAAAAGCTGCTGTAATTACTTCAGAATGTAAATGTTAGTTGCATAGTTCTTTGGTGGTTGTCTTATTTTTATGAGAAACTTAAATTGAAATCTTACTTGTCTAGTTCCTGCAGGGAACTCTTCAACCAAATCCTAGAAGACTAGTTTATAACAGCTCTAAATATGTTAAGAATATTAGAAACACTAGGAGTGTGCTCACTGGTACAGTGCTTGCCTAGCAAGGCCATGGGTTCACTTCCCAGTCCCACAAAAAGCAAAACAAAAAAAGTACCATCTTAATCACCATCATTCTATGCAATGTGATTATATCACAGATAAGGTTCATTCACGGAGGAGAGAAAGGGATACTGCAGAGATAAGAAAATGAATTGTTAAAGGAATGAAATATAAACTCAAAAGATTTCAGAAATATATAGCCAACCAAAAAGAAAAAAAAAAATCCTCCCAAAATATGAAAATACGATACAATAATTTTCAAGATATTCAACATTAAGTAAAAAAGGAAGTAATCCTGGAGAAACAAGAAACAAATGACTACCCAACTTATTGCCTTAGTTTCCAGCCTAGGGAGAGGAACTTAAGCATAGACCAGCGGATTTCCTGAGTTGACAGTCTGAGGAGACTAAGGCAGCTTAGGGTTCAAAGGAGACAGCTACAAAAAGAGAGAACTCCAGAGGTCTGAAGAAGACATCCTTTGGATACTCAGCAGAGTCCTGATCAATGTAAGCTTATGGGGAAACTAACAGACTAAGGAAAAGACAACACAAAAAATTTGAGGACACAGAACCCAGTCAGTATTAATGCAGGGCCAGAAATAGGCATGCTCTCACCAGACAGACTGGAAAACCTCAAAATTCATGGGGAATTGCGTAGAGTATTCAAAAAGGTCTTGCCTCAGTGGTGGGAACTAATTAGCTCTAAACATGGCTCTGGTCCTGCCAACAAATCTTAAAAACAAAACGTGAAAGGATCAAATTGTTTCCAAGTAACAGCACAAGCCTCAAGAATATTTATAGAAATATAAAAATATTTGGGCTGGGGTTGTGGCTCAGCGGCAGAGCGCTCGCCTCACATGTGCGTGGCCCGGGTTCGATCCTCAGCACCACATAAACATAGATGCATTATTGCATTGTGTACAACTAAAGTAAATAAAGCAATATTTTAAAAAAAAAAGAAATATAAAAATACTTACCATACAACAAAATAAAATTTATAATATATGACATTCAAACAAAAATCAGCAGCCATAACTAAAATAATCACTGATTAAAACTGATCTAGAACTGACACAAATATGAAAATTCACAAAAAAGGATTTTAATAAACAGGATAACTGTATTTAAAAAGATGTTTCTATTCAAAAACAAAGTAGAAACAAGTATGACATTAAAAAAAAAGATCCAAATTAAACTTCAGAAGATGAAAATTTCAATGCCAAGGTAAAAAATACACTGGATGGGATTAAGAGTAGTTTAGATGTTTCAAAAGAAAATGTTAGTGAATTGTATACATAACAAACTCTTTCAGAAGGAAAAAGAATGAAAAATATGAACAGAGCTAGAGCTGTGTGATGACTTCAAATAGTATAACATTCATGTAATTGAAGGCCCCAAAGAATGGGGAGATTAGAATATTTAAAGAAATAATATGCCTAATAGAAGAAAAAGTAAGCTCCAATTTCCAACATGTCAGATTAGGCCCCAAGTTCCTTAATAAGAATCCTGTAGCCCAAGAATTATTACCAAGAATTAATGAATGGGATAGATTCAAACTAAAAAGCTTCTTCTCAGCAAAAGAAACAATCAGTGAGGTGAATAGAGAGCCAACTAATTGGGAACAAATATTTAATATGTGCACATCAGCTAGAGCACTAATTTCTAGAATATATAAAGAACTCAAAAAACTTAACACCAAAAAAACAAATAACCCAATCAATAAATGGGCTAAGGAATTGAAAAGACACTTCTCAGAAGAAGATACACAATTAATCAACAAATACATGAAAAAATGCTCAACATCGCTGGCAATTAGAGAAATGCAAATCAAAACTACTCTAAGATTTCATTTCACTCCAGTCAGAATGGCAGCTATCAAGAACACAAACAACAATAAATGTTGGAGAGGATGTGGGGGAAAAGGCACACTCATACATTGCTGGTGGGACTGCAAAATGGTGCAACCACTATGGAAAGCAGTATGGAGATTTCTTGGAAAACTGGGAATGGAACCACCCTATGACCCAGCTATCCCACTCCTGGGTCTATTCCCAAAGGACTTAAAAACAGCATATTACAGTGACACAGCCACTTCAATGTTTATAGCAGCACAATTCACAATAGGTAGGTTGTGGAACCAACCTAGATGTCCCTCAATAGATGAGTGGATAAAGAAAATGTGGTATATATACAAAATGGAATTTTACTCAGCAATCAAAGAGAATAAAATAATGGCATTTGCAGGTAAATGGATGAAGTTGGAGAATATAATGCTAAGTGAAATTAGTCAATCTCAAAAATCTGAATACCAAATGTTTTCTCTGATATAAGGAGGCTAGTTCACAATGTTGTTGGATGGGGGTACATAGGAGGATTAGAGGAACACTAGAATGGTCAAAGGGAAGGGAGAGGAAGGGAGGGAGCAACGGGGGAGGGAGGAGGGAAAAAAAAGAAAAAAAAAGTTGGTGGTTGAATGAGATAGATATCATTATCCTAAATGCATGATTGAAGATCTGAATGATACTTATATACTTTGTATACAAACAGTTGTATGTAAAAAGATGCTATATATGTGCATTATGAATTGTAATACATACTACTATTATAAATAAAAAAAGAAAAAATAAATAAATAAATAAATAAATAAAAAGAAATAAGGCCGAACATTTTGCAAATTTGATGAAAACTATAAATACATAGATTTATATGTAACCTCAAGTATAAGGATCATAAATAAAACAAGGCACACAGCCAGGCAAGGTGGTACACACCTGTAATCCCAGCTATTTAGGAAGTTTAGGCAGGAGGATTCCAAGTTCAAGCCTGGCCAAGATAACAGAACAAGACCTTATCTCAAAACAACAACAAAACCAAGGCATATGATGATCAAATTGCTAAAACTCAATGATAAAGAGAAGGGGGGGGGGGGGGGGGGGGGGATCTTACATGCAGCCAGATCAAAAACATGTATCATATACAAGAAACAAAACACAACAATGACAGATTATAGAAGATTACTCTTAGAAACAATGCAAATGAGAAGACAATGAAACAATATATTTAAAAAACTGAAAGGAATTTCCCATTACACAAAATTTTGTCTCTCTTGTTAATATCTGAATCTATCAAGCTTTTCCTTTATGACTTTTCAATTTTAGCCTCCCTATCTGAAGTAATTCTAATGTAAAATATGTAATTTTTTCCTTAAATAGGCACTTCTTATCACTCATAATACAATCCATGCTCTCATCCTTAATTTGAAATGCAAGATACCTTTATAATAAATCAAATTCCTATATATAGAGAAATGTATTTTTGGCCTCAAACCAGGGGTCAGCAAACATTTTAGATCAGATAATGTCAATTCTGCCTTTGTAGCACAAAAAAGCAGATGCTGATGATATGTAAATTCATGTGCGTAGTTGTTTCAAAGGACACTGAAATTTAAACTTCATGTAATCTTCACATGTCACTAAGTATTGTTTTTCTTTTTTCCTCAAAGTATTTAAAAATGTAAAAACCACCCCTAGATCACAGGTCATATTAAAATAGGTGACCAGTGGTATGGTGTGGTAGTGCATGCCTGTAATCCCAGCAACTCTGGAGGCTGAGGCAGGGGATTGCAAGTTCAAGGCCAGCCTTAGCAATCTAGTGAGGCCCTAAGCAACTTATTGAGACCCTGTCTCAAAATAAAAAAAAAAAAATGGGCTGGGGGATGTTGCTCATTGGTTAAATGCTTCTGAGTTCAATTCCCAATACCAAAACTAAAAAATAAGATAAGTAAAAATATAGGTGGCCAGCCAGAAATGGCAACCCCAGCTCTAAGTCTTTAATTTTATTTTTATACTTCTAAAAAATTTTTTTTGAATTATTTTTTTTCTGAGATAGGGTCTTGTGTTTGCCCAGACTGGTCTGGAACTCATTCATGCACCACAAAGTCCAACTTATAATTCTTTTTTTAAAAATATATTTTCAGTTGTTGATAGACCTTTATTTTATTTATTTATTTATATGTTGTGCTGAGAATTGAACCCAGTGCTTCATACATGCTAGGCAAGTGCTTTACCACTGAGCTACAACTCCAGCCCTAATTCTTTTATACCTCTAAAATGTCACAAAATAAAAACATGAGATAAAAAAGATTAAAAATGATAAAAGGGCATACAGTGAAAAATCTCTCTTCTATCCTATAGTCTAAGTTCCTTTCTCTGGTTTCTGTGTATCCTTCCAAATCTAATACCACTATTAAACATCTTGGCATAAACAGCTTTAGTATATATGACTTTGAATACATGTTATTTTAGCTATAGGATAAATCCCTGGAAGTGAAATTGCTGGTTAAATTTACTTAAATTATTCACTGCAACACATAATTGGTCAGTATTTGCTGCTTCCAACATCCTAAACCTACTTCCCACGTTCCCAATTGCTATATTTTGGATCTGAAATGTAATCTAAAAGCCCATGTGTTGAAGGCATGGTTATCAGTCTGTGGTGCTACTGGGAGGTGGCAGAACCTTTAGTAGGCGGGGCATAGTGGAAGGAAGTTTAGGTCTTTTGGGGCCTGCTCTTGAAGGGGTTATTGGGATTCTAGTTGCTTCCTGCCTATCACAAGGTAGGAAGCCACCTCTGCCATGTGCTCCCACCATGACATACTACTACTGCCTTGCTATAGTCCCCAAAGTGACAGGCCAATTTACTGACTGAAACCTGTGAACCAATATAAACCTTTCCTCCTTTTACGTTGTTTCAAGTATTTTGTCACAGCAACAGAAAGCTGATTAAAAACCAACTTTGAGATCCTTTTTGGTTCGTAAGTGTGATGACTGGGTATCCAGTGTTGTGTGAGATGCACCTCTCGTTTTTTTTTTTTTGGGTACCGGGGATTGAACTCAGGGGCACTCGACCACTGGGCCACATCCCCAGCCCTTTTTTTGTATTTTATTAGAGACAGGGTCTTACTGAGTTACTAAGTGCCTTGCCATTGCTGAGGCTGGCTTTGAACTCACGATCCTCCTGCCTCAGCCTCCCAAAGTGGCACCTCTCTTGTTTTTAGCACATTACTTTTTTTTAAAAATTATTTATTTATTTATTTATTTGCTTTTAGTTGTACATAATGCGTTTATTTGTATGTGGTGCTGAGGATCGAACCCGGGTTGCGCACGTGCTAGACGAGTGCTCTACCGCTGGGCCACAATCCCAGCCCTAGCACATTACCTTTTTTAAAAAAATTTTTTATTTTGTCTGATGTGGGGAAAAACTGACTTTAAAATAATGCTCTAGATTATCAAATTTTTGTTTCAGATTGTTAAAGATTTAAAAATTTTACCTACTCTATCTTATGCATCCTTTCTTAACACTCCATTAAATTTCTTAGCTATAATTATCTGTGACATGGAGTTGAGAAATAAGTTGATTGTTTTCTTTAATATCTATTTTTCTTAATTTTTCATTTTGATATAGTTTTATTCTGAGGTATTCCTACTGAGTACGAGTGAAGATGGCTTTATTTTGCTCCCATTGTAAAGGACAGTTTGGTTAGGAATAAAGGTTCTGGGTTCAAAAGTTTGACGACATTTTAAAAACACTATTCCACTGTCATCTAACATTACATTACAGATCAGAAGTCTAATTAGAAATATGCTTTCCATTCCTATACAGGTAAACATATTTCTCTTTGAAAGCTTATGAGATTATATATTGACCCATGAAGTTCATAAATTTTATCAGGTTGTATCCAAGTGTGTTGCTCATCAGAATATATCTGAGTGTGTCACTATCAATATTCTTTTAAGACTCTGAGAGCATCTACTCCATTCATAAATTATATAATTCTGCTGAGATATACCTTGCTTTCATGATAAAGTATTTTAATTGTTTCCATTCTATTAAGAGGTAAGAATGGGAAATCTGGCATCTACTGAGTTGGTAGGGGAGGAAAGTGGGAAACAGGAGCTGTTAGTAGAACACATTTTTCTACCAGCTCTCTGAAAAGGCATACTTTCTGATTATTTCCACTTTACAGATGAAGAAACAGAGGCCAGAGAGGGAAAGGTTGATCTATAATTTGTCCCCTGATACATATGTCTGTCAGTCTCAGATTACTTAAGATTTTTCCTTGATACTCCTCTCTTCAGGATCTCCTGGGAACTCTTATTAGATGTATATTGGTTCCTGCTGATCTACTTTCTATGTCATAGCTAGTTTTTCCTACGTCTGTATTTTTTTTTTGGGGGGGGGAGGGACAAGGGATTGAACCCAAGGGTACTCAAACCACTGAGCTACATCCCCAGCCTTATTTTATTTTGAGACAGGGTCTCTCAAAGTTGCATAGGGCATGGCTAAATTGCTGAGGCTGGCCTTGAACTTGCAATTCTCCTGCCTCAAGCCTCCCAAGCTGCTGGGATTACAGGTGTGTACCACCATGCCTGCTACCTTCTGGTTTTTTTTTTTTTTTTTTTTTTTTGTTTGTTTTGTTTGTTTGGTTGGTTGGTTTTGGTACCAGGGACATTTAACCACTGAGCCACATCCTCAAACCTTTTTTTATATTTTATTTAGAGACAGGGTCTTGCTAAGTTGTTTAGGTCCTCAGTAAATTGCTGAGGCTGGCCTTGAACTTGCGATCCTCCTGCCGTGGCCTCCCAAGCCTCTGAGATTATAGGTGTGTGTGCACTGTGCCCGGTACCTTCTATGTTTTAATATTCAAAAACAGATAGCTTTTTTTCATGGCAGCCTGTATGTATTCAACAGGCAGGATATGCTCTCAAATTTAAGATAACTAACGTTTATTTTAAGGTTTTCTTGTGTTTCGTACATTAACTCCACTGCTTTAGGCTTAGTTCTTGTTTTTGTTCAGTCTAGAGTTCCTCTTACTTGCCACTGATTTCCCACAATTATTTAGTGCTTTTTGTTTTCGGTTCACATTATAAATATACTAATACCTTCATACATGTGGAAATCACTATATTCCTGTAATAAATTCACATCTGTAACAACCCTATAATTCAATTTTACATTTACATACTTAGTATTCATGTGGTATGAAAATAACAATTTAAATTCATTGTCATATAATCTCATGATTCTTTAATCCACTTTTAGTTATATCCTTGTGGTGTTTTGTTTCCCCTAACAACCACTACTTAATTTCCCCTAACTACTACTAACTTGAGTAACACAGTTCCTCCCTGTTATACCAGACTTCAGAGTCAGATAATAATCAGCTCTAACAGACTTGTAAACAAGAAATGACCATCTAAGAGAAGACTGTTATAGATGTGTAACACAAGGGGTAAATAATAATATGGTAATGGAATCTCCTAAGTCTTGAACTCATAACAGTTCAACCATTTTTAAGTCAACTTTTAATATTAGATTATTTAACAAAAGCTTCTATTACATTTTTTAAGAAAAGGAATACTCCATATTAGTTAAAATGTAATTTTCTGCTTACTTTATGATTTAATCATTCAACATCTAACAAATGCATCTATATGCTCACCAAGAATGTTCATAACATTCTTAATATACAAAATACATAGTATACAAAAATTGGAAACACAAATGCTCATCAACAGAAGAGCAATCATATAGAATGGAATATAGCATAGCAATAAAAAGAACTACCAACACCATACTATGATATGCATAAATGACATCATATCATGAAATATCATGGGTGACTTTCAAAAGCAATGGAATTTCACTAATATGAAATATAATTTCATTAATATGAAGCT
Organism: Tamias sibiricus; assembly: GCA_025594165.1. Taxonomy (NCBI): domain Eukaryota; kingdom Metazoa; phylum Chordata; class Mammalia; order Rodentia; family Sciuridae; genus Tamias; species Tamias sibiricus. The sequence continues at coordinate 90,125,890 of CM046663.1, read as the reverse complement.
CAAAATAGACAAAATTAATAGCTGATGAGAGAAGTCAAAATACAGATTGGTGGTATGCCTGTAATCCCAGCACTTGGGAGGCTGAGGCAGGAGGATTGCGAGTTCAAAGCCAGCCTCAGCAATAGTGAGGCACTTAGCAACTCAGTGAGACCCTGTCTCTAATAAAATACAAAAAGGGCTGGGTATGTGGCTCAGTGGTTGAGTGCCCCTGAGTTCAATCCCTGGTACCCTAAAAAAAAAAAAAAAAAATGCAGATTTGTGATAGGAGTATAAGTGACTTGGAAAAAGCAGAGGATGATGGAAATGTTCAATCAAAATGTTCATATTGTAATGTTCAGCTACAATATAATGTATATAGTGGTTAAACAAGGTAATGAATATGTAAAAATTAATTGAGTTATCAATTAAGATTTATGTACTTGCCGACTTAAGATGTAATTTTATACAACAACAAAAACGATAAGGAAAAAAATGTAATTTCCAACCCGCTTGGAACTAACTGTGCTTATGTTCAAATTATCTGAGCCATACATATTGCAAATCCAGCAGCTTTTGCATTCTTTTGGTCACATGACAACTTTAAACAACTAGTAAGAAGACAAACTGAACGCGAACATTCTGTCATAAAATACTTCGTTCTCACTTCCAAGACCAAAGGTACTTTTAAATACATTAATGATATAAAGATATCATTAATTTCACCAGAAATGAAGGCCCAGGAGACTTCAAATGACAGTGAACTGCCTCGACATTGCATACATATCTCAAAAGCAGGGTAGAAAAAACCTTCAGGTTTAACCGGGTTTAAAGGGAAAAGCTTCGAATTTATGATCATAATGTCATGCTGCCAACACCATCACCACAGAAGGAGCATCCCTTTCGTGTTTTACGAATTTCTTCTCTGCCACTTGTTCCGGAATACAGTAATTTTCAAGGTGAATTTTTTGACAAGGCCAGAGGCTCCCTGTCCCGTGGGATCCTCGACCCCCTAATTCCTGCACAAACGTGCCTCTTTTAAAGGCGTTAGTTCTGGTGTCTGTCAGAGATGGGAGTGCTGCTGTCAGAGAAAACGATTTTAACCCCCAAAGAGGTAACAACTGACTAAAAAGTTTATCCACTAAGAGGAGAGAGGTAGTAAGTTAACACACACACACACACACACACACACACACAAACACAACGCAAACCAACGGTCCCTGGCAGCACCGGTCTCAGAAAACACCGCAGCTTCCCCTGAAATCCGAGAGGACTCCAGAGGGTTGCGAGGAAGCCACCACACAGGGACAGGGGCCCGGAGGGTTAGTCTGAGGTGACGGGACAGGGTCCAGCGCCCGCAGACCTCAGCCCGCGCCCCGGTTGCCTGCACTGCTTCGCCGGAGCCGGCGGGAGTCTCAGGCGAGGCCGGGTACTCACCGCGCTGGTCCTGTCGGTGCACCGCGGCCGCCGAGCCACCGCCACCGCCGGGGCAGCGGGCGCACACGGACGGCGCCCCGCGCACTGGGGCCGCCGCCGCCTCAGCAGCCCACCCGCCGGGCGCGCCGCCGCGCCGAGGACGGCCACTTCCGGCGCGCGCGAGGAAATGAGACTGCCGCCGCATGCCCTGCCCACTGCCACCCGGACCCGCCCACTGCCACCCGGACCCGCCCACTGCCTCGGACCCGCTCAGTACTGGCGTGCTAGAATTGCTGAATTTAAAAAAATACATACAGGTGTGGACTTCCAAAACCTACCTGTGGAGGCCCGCAGAATGCCTGGGCCAGGAAACCACTGTTGTTGGAGCTAGCACCTGCAGCCATTGGGTGTGAGTCCCGGCCTGTGGGCTGGCTTCCCAGATACCCTCTGCCAGGTCTCTGTTGTCAGCGCTGCCCTGCACTAGTAGCCCTGTCCCGAGAGCCCCAAGGAGCCACGAGTGCAGGCGTAGTCGCTAAGTTAAAGACTAACAAGTCTCCAGAAGTATCAATCTCCAGAGGTATCAGCATGTTGGGCTGAGCCTTGAGGGCCCGGGGCTGCCAGTGACCTTTTGGGTCTAGTGACCCCATTTCATTGAGACAGTTGAAGTGCACTTTCTGGAAAATGGATTTGAAGTTAAATATCGTATGATTTTAGTGAATGGGGAAAAACCCTCTCCCAGGCCTCCTTCATGCAAATAATTGTTCCAGGAACATCCTCAAGGCACTTTGTCCTCCAAGCACCAGCCTAAGCAGGTGAGAGGAGCACAGCAGCACCAGGGCCTGCTTGTGTCTGGGCAGAACACGGTGCTAAAAGCCAGCTCTGGGGTTTATTCCCACCCTGGTTGTACTTTCCTTACCAGGACTCCTTAGCAGGCTACTTGGACTTAGCCTCTCTGAGCCTCAGTTTACTCAGCTGTGTTTTGGAAACAAAAATAATATGTGCTTCCTAAAATTGTGAGGATTAAATGCACTTCTGTATTTGAAATATCTGACACTGTACCTGGCAGGTGGCAGGCAACTGATGCTTATTATCATCATTAAATGCATTAGTTAGAATGGAAGGCTGAGGTGACTGTAGAGTATATCCTGTAGAAATAGCATTCCAGGGGAGGAGGATTTGTTCTAATCACAGCTGTCTTTGTTAGCTGACATGTGCTGGGAAGTCTTTAGCCCAGATGTTCTTGAATGCCCTGTGGGAAATCCTGGGGACTCGGAGAGTCTGGACCATCAAGTCAGGCTTGCTGAATGTCCAGTCTCTTCCAAACTTCAAGGTCTCAATCCTCTCATGTCATTTATGAACAACTGTTAAAATTTATAGTTCTAACACTTCTCTCCCCCAACCCCACAACCTGGCCTAAGAATAAAGAATTAATCTAGTTACAGACTGCATTGGTCTGTGAGTGCTGGGAAATAAGGACTATGTCTGTTTCATCTCTCAGTACTTAGCACATAGTAAGTGTTTGATATATTGAGTTGTTTAAGAACATGCAGGGATCTCTGTGGTGCCCAGCATCTCTGCCACTTGACCAGCTCCTTGAGCTGAAGGCATGTCTGATTACATTAACTGACCCTCCTGATTAAATTGGGTAGTTGGCTGGCTATGCTGTAGTATGCAGATCAGCTTTGTGTGAATCTACTTAGTGTAAACTAAGTGTAAAGTTCTAGTGATGATATTTATCTCACAAGTCTGATGACCCAACTTGGGAGTGTGAATGTAAAGGTGTGGTAGTATTAATTCTCTCTTGGGAGAATTAGAGAGTGGGGAAACTCTAGTAAATGATACTGAACACAACACTGGTAGGTTTAAGAGAAGGCTGGGGTTGTGGCTCAGAGGTAGAGTACTCACCTAGCATGCATGAAGCACTGGGTTCGATCCTCAGTACCAAATAAAAATAAAATAAATGTGAGTTTAAGAGAATGAAACAAAATATAAAGTATTAATACAAGTAAGTATAAATGGCGGCTCACTGAACTGTTAGAGGTTTGAAGTTCTCAGTCCAAGTCTAAGTCTACCATGTATCCCTTGGATAAGATATTGTATTTGACATCCCCCACCCCCCGTGATTGTTAAGAAGTCCAAGAACACAGGGGCCTTGGGAACTTGTCCTTTAGTCTCTTGTCCAGTAATGGCAAATGTTTAGGCTTGCTCTTTCCTTCTGAATCCTTAAAATAGGACCAGACTGTCCATTCCCATGAGGCCACATATATGGCCTCTCCTACTCTCTCTGGCATCTCTGTGCCAAGCACAGGACCTGATCCTATTATTGGCATTCTTTGCATCCTTTGGGATTTGTGAATGAATGAATGAATGAATGAATGCTGGCAAACCTTCCAGAAGGAAAAGTCTAATTTCTGCTAACCAAATTCAAACCCACCTCACTTCTTGGTGTATTGCAATGCAGGGTAGAACACTCCTCTCCATGTCTAGAATGTTCTTCTTTCCTTGTCCCCCTCCACAAGCCAGATAGATACTGAGTTTTTGTCTCACTTATGGTATTTGCTTTCCTTCCATTATCCTCCTCCTTTCTGATCATGCATACCATGTAGCCACATGTAGAGAACACAGGCAGCAAAACGAGCTTCTCCAGTGCTTTCTACCTTTTTTTCCTACTTTTTTTTTGTAGTGCTGGGGATTGAACCCAGGCCCTTGTGCACATGCTAGCAAAGCACTCTACATGAGCTATTCCCCTAGGCCCCTCTGAATCTTTTAATTTTCCTGACATCCCTATGGGGTAGTTTAGGGTCCTCAGTTTACAGTGAAGAAAACAAAAATTCAGAGAGGAAAATACCAAAACTATTCTAGGATGGGACCTGGCATGAAATCAGAGTAGCAGGTGAGGCTCAGTTATCACATATTTTAAAATGCTATTTGACTCTCTGATTAAAATTGTTTTTAAAGAAAAAGAGGTTCTCCCATCAATGGATTTAAGTCATTAGTTTTTATGATGTTTTTACATAGCCATGTAGAGTACCAAAAGTATGTCATTTGAATTTGGAGGGTGGATAATATATAATTCAAATATATATATGTGTACATATACACACACACACATATATATGTATTCATTACATAATTCAGACAGATTGTTGGTGATACACTGGGGCTTGTAAAATAAGAAGTTACCTTGTATGAAAATACATGTCAGACATATGTAGTTTTTTAATAAATTTCTCTCCACTAACATCAATCTGAAGGCCTCCCTGACCCATTTTTTTTAACTATAAAGCTTTTCCATTCCACTTCCTGCCTGTGAATCTCTGCCAAAAGCAAAGGATGGTGGCCAACTCCCTTACTATAGCAAATTCAGAATAAGTAGCCTTTGCTTGTTCTTCTTTGTGAGGACTTCATTTGTTTCCAGTTTTCCTGGTGGCCCCAATATACATTCTATACTGCTTATCACCAAGGACCCTAGCTTCCCCCCAGGTGTGGTACTAGGGAGGCCCTTGGTGCCTGGATGTTCTTGGCTTATGGAGTCCACACCATTGTGGTTTAGTTAGTATTGGGTCTAAACTCTGCTCTTTGCATTGAGCTTCCTATCTACTTAAGCTCAGCTTGGTACCCAGGAGTTGTTACTGATTTCTACTTGTTTGGCATCATTGGTAGAATCAGCTCATTTCTTTTCATCCCTTTTGCTGTCTTTTGTGTTGATGTTTTGTGTTCTGCTAGCTACTAGTGTTGTCTATCATAAGAAGGAAACTCACAAGGTAGAACACAGGTCTGGGCCTTATGAGTCTATTGTTTTAAACCAGTCTCACTGACCTATGAGTTTGCAGTTCTTACTAGATTGGGATTCTACTTGGACAGACTTTGCTGTGGTGATCCACAAAAAATGGCTGAGATTCTCCTTTCATCTTGATTTTATGTCCTAAAAAACAAAAGCATTATATTCCTTCCTGTTGCCATCTGGTCTCATGGTGCTAAGTGTAATTTTTTACTTTTTCCACAAAAATCTCCTGCTTCTGATATGATCCCTGACTTAAGATTTTTTGATTTTACAATGCTAAGAAAGCAATGTACTTTCTGTAGAGACTGTACTTTGAGGGCTGGGGGTATAGCTAAGTGGTAGAGCACTTGCCTAGCATGCTCAAGACCTGGGTTTGTTCCCCAGCAGTGTAAAAACAGAAACAAAAAATTTATATTTTGAATTTTGATCTTTTCCAGGACTAGTGATAGGGGCATAATGATTTCTTGTGTTGAGCTACAGCTCCCAGTCAGCCACATGATCAAGATAGTGAACCACACCGTGCACTGTGTTACTAAGTTAGAATGTGTGGTAGGTTAGGTATACGAAATACATTTTCAACTTATGATATTTTCAGTTTACAATGGGTTTATAGAAGTGTAACCTCAATGTAAGAAAAGGAACATCTGCATTCTATTTATAACCCCAATTCTTGTGCTTATCTCTGAGAAACATTAACTTCACTAAAGATAATTTGGGAACCTATAACTTGAACAAATTTCTCATTTGAGAAATGCCATGGAAAACAAATGGAAGATGATTTCTCAGGCCCAATGAGAAATGGTTTTTAATTAGTAGTCAGAGGTCTCCAAATGAAATTCTAACTCAAAAATTGCTTCCCTAAGAGATTATTTGGCTAAAGTTAATGAGTAATTTGGCAAATTTAAGCAGCAATAAACTAGATTCACTTCCTAGTAGATTTTCCCTCTTTGAACTCCAGTTGTCTTCCTGGATCCAGCTCCCCACTTCCTCCATGTCCTTCTTGTCTGTCTCCTTCCACATGTCTGTATATAACTCCCTTCTCATCCCTTTGTCCAGATCTCTACCCTTTCCCAACAATCCTTCCTAAGACCCCAACATTCCAGTTGTCTCTTTAAAGACTCATCTCTCCCTTGAGCCACGTATGCAGGTAACTGTAGTATATAAACCATGAACCCGCACTGAATTAAGAACTATAATGAAGGATTCCCCCAAACCCAGACAAAACTAGGAATTATTCACAAAATAATTTAGAATACTTTGGGGTAGACACATGACTCAGGGTTACCTGATCTATATCAACTTGCATACACCTTGATCAGAGCCACCAATGCTAACTCCTGAAGAGCACAAACTGACTGAACTCACCTAGAAAGGGACCTATAGGATCTCTGTGTGCATAATAAATCTGAGAGTTCACAAAAAGACTCAAAACATAGGGTAAAGTCTCCTAAAAGCCACACTTGTAATTCAGGCATGCAAACAGAGAAAAGGTGAATTTATAGGAGATCTTTGGATAAGCTAGAAAATACATTGCAACATTTAGGAATTTAGAAAGAAGCCCTTTTTATCATTTTGTCAGTGGAGTTAAATCTAAATTAAAGATCTACTTCAGAAACCGAAATTAGAATGGGAAACAGACCCTTTGCCTGAACTGCAACACTTGGCAAGCATTTTGAAAGGGAAAACCCAAAATAGGACCCAAAGTAAACTTGTAGCCCTGTGGACCAAACAGGTGGACCACTCCCAACCTGCCATCCCCTGACAAGGACATTTGTGGGTACTATAAATAGAAGGGACATTGTGAGATGTGGGATCATCATATCTCACAAAAGAAAAACCAAGAAAAAAAGAAAAGACCTCAACTCAGATCATCAAGTACTCTAAAAGAAAGAGAAATCGCCAACATCTGCCATTCCTCTAAACACTCAAGGTGAATTAATTATCAATATAGATGGTGTGTTGGTTTTCTAGGGCTGCTGTAACTGATTACCACAAATTGGGTGGCATAAAAACACAGAAATTTTATTCCCACAGTTATGGAGGCTGGAAGTTCAAAATCAAGATGTGGGCTAGACCATGTTCTAGGGGAGGATCCCTGCTGACCTGTTCCTCATTTCTGGTGGTTGCAGACATTCCTCAGCATTCTGTGGCCTGTAGTGGTATCACTCCAGTGCCTGTCTGTCGTCACATGGCTGTCTACTGTGTCTTCCTTATGTACATGTGTCGCTCATTCTAAGGATACCAGTCATTGGGTTTAGGCCCACCCTAATCCAGCATGACCTCATTTTAACTTGATTACATCTACAAGGACTATGTCCAAATAAGGTCAAAATCAACAGGTTTCAAGGTGAGGATTTGAACATATCTTTAGAGTGGCACAATTCTATCTACCAGGGATGACAACCTCATCAATTTCTGGTAGATACAGGCTCTTGGGTCTAGGACAAATGGCTATCCCTATACTTTTTCCTGCATTAAACTCTGCCCCCTTTACTCTCTCTCTTCCTTGGGGTAAACATACAACATGGGTGGTAAGAATTTCAAATTACTCACTGATGTTCTCTATTCCCTGGCCTTTATATGCAACCTTTGAGCCCTGAGTACAAAACATCCCTTCCTGCTCTGTGAGATCACCACTGCATAAATTTGTTCTCATTAAATTATGAGAGACCTACTATTTATATGCAGTGCTGGGGACCCAACTCAGGCCTCTTGCAAATGCTAGGCAAGCTCACTGACACATCTTCAAACCAAGAGAGACTGACTTTTCTTTTCTTCTTCTTCTTTTTTTTTTTTTTTTGTACCGGGGATTGAACTCAGGGGCACTCAACCACTGGGCCACATCCCCAGCCCTTTTTTGTATTTTATTAGAGACAGGGTCTCACTGAGTTGCTAAGTGTCTCGCCATTGCTGAGGCTGGCTTTGAACTTGCGATCCTCCTGCCTCAGCCTCCCAAGTGCTGGGATTACAGGCGTGCGCCACCATGCCTGGTGAGACTGACTTTTCAAATGGAAATGCCAACCAGAGCTTTTAGGACTATTTGGGAGGTCCCAGAGAACTCCTGTATGCACATGCATGTTGAAATTTGCCTTCTCCATTACATGTGATACAAACCCCTGATAAGGAGCGTGACATTGTACCTGGCACTCCATGAGTTCAAAATTCCACTGATATTAAAAAAAGGAATCCACTGATGTAGGAAAAATTTTGGAGCAGAACCACTTAAAGTTTGGGTAGTTTCTAACAAACTATTCCCCAATATTATCAAATATCCCTTGAATACTGAGCCAGGGAAAGAATCCAACCTGTACTTGAAAGCTTCATATCCTAAGGTGTTATAATAGCCTGTATTAGTTCTTATAATACTCCTATTCTGAAAGTGAAGAAACCAAGTGGATGGGGATATCGCTTGTTTCAGACCCTAGAGCTATCAACAGAATTGTTATTCAGCAGTTTTTGGTAGAAGGGTATAGTCAGATTTTCCCCATTCTTGTTACTCTTGATCAGGTTGCAAAAATTTATTTCCTCTGTCTTAAAGCAATATCTATGCTATAAAATTTGTTGATGCTTCTGCTAAACCAGTTCTAATTTCCCTGATTGGCCTCATGATTCCTCATGTAGTACAGACATCACCACTGAGTACTGACAGCACTTTTCAGTTAGCCACTAATCTCTGGTGAGATTTTATTATTCTCTCCCTCACATATTACTATTCACCACTGCAATATGAATCCTGACATTCTGCTACCCCAAACAGAAAAAAAACCTCATGATTGTTCTACTTTGGTTAGGGAACTCTGAACCTCGTTCACATTTATTAGATACTCCTCTTGAGAATCCTCACCTAATACTTATTTGTACAATATCTCAAAATTGAAGCTAGAAGTTCTTAAGCATTAATTAAACTCTCCTTTAAATATAGTCCTCTGAGAGGCTAGGGTTGTGGTTCAGTGGTAGAGCACTTGCCTTTCATGGGTGGGGCACTGGGTTTGATCCTCAGAACCACATAAATAAATAAAATACAGGTATTGTGTCCATATACAACTAAAAATAAAAATAAACATTTAAAAAATATAGTCCTCTGAGATAAGATCAGTCCAGATGACTGACCGTACTTCCTATTGCTTGTCCACAAGCCAAAGACCAGAGAGTAAACATATACAGAGAGGAAATATGCTTTTGGAAGTAGTACATGACTTAAGGATGCTAGAACCCTCACCAAAATAAATAGCAAGTCAAATGTCTTTAAGATATACTTCTACTTCCCATAAAGGTCACTATTACAAAGGTAGAAGACCATGAAAAGGGGATAATATTGAAGCCAAAGAAAATGCTGTAGCAGATTATTAGGCCAAACAGCTTTAAAGAAGGTTATGGTCTCATCTACATCCTCAAAGGATAAATCTGGTGAAATTCAAATGAGCCATTATAAAATACAAATGTTTAGTCTCTGACTCTGAAAAGGAAGACTGGGGAGAAATCTGACTGTTAGAAATCTGTTCTCTTCACTCAGATAATCTCAGTGGCTTGGTAGCACCAGATGATTTCAAAGGATATTAAGCTAAATTTCTCTATCAACTGCTCATAAAGTACAGACAAATTGAATGTTATCTCTCTTTCTTTCTCTCTCTCTGGTGGTGGTGGTGGGGGGGGGGGGTTAATTGGGGACTGGGGATTGAACCCAGGGGCACTGAGCTACATCCTCAATCCTTTTTATTTTGTGACAAGATCTTGCTGAGTTGCTGAGGGTTTCACTAATTGCTGAGGCTGGCCTTGAACTTGTGATCCTCCTGCCTCAGCCTCCTAAGTTTCTGGGATTACAGGTGTATGCCACTGCACCCAGCTAAATTGATTACTAGCTTAAATCAATATTGGAGGAGAAGCTTTAGAGAGACAACTGAGTCATGGTCATCTGTCAACAATATAATCCTGAAAAAACTGTCAAGGTATAATGTGGCCAGGACCCAAAGCCTCAAGGGTTCTTGAATACCCTCAGATGGATTTTATCCAGCTTCTACCCTCCATGAGATGTGAATGTGTTTTATATTTGAGTATGTTTATAGTAGTGAAGCCCCAGGATATCAATCCTGGGTTCACTTTTCACAACTAAAGAAGCAATCCAGAATTACACAGAATTAGACAGCTATTCTATTAGACCTCAACCTGGGAACTCTCAAAGATCTTCTAAAGTAGCTGATCATTAGGAGAAGATAACTTATTCAAGATCTTTGGAACATGTCAATGATCTTGGATAGTGGACAATTTCCACCCGAGATTCTGAATCAAGATCCCTGTCTAATTCCCGTTTTTTCTCATTTTCTGATTATCACATACTAAGAGGACCTTTTCCTTTCTCTTCTTTCTTCAATTGTGATTTTTAGATCAGTATGTACACATTCTAATACCATTCTTCAAGTATCCCAAATAGTAGCTATTGCCCCTCAAACTTCCTGACTGCTGAAGATGCCATCCATCATCAGACCCCCATAATGGAAACCTCTGAGAAATTTCAGTCTCAACAAAGGAAACTGCAAGGAGTCACTACTGATGGCATTTCCACTTGTAGCAATATGGATAAATGACCACAACCAAAATAATCTCCGACCTCACTAAAATTCCTCTTAAAAAAACCCAATTATTACAATGTGTTGATCAGATCCTAGGTAATTCTAATTTGAATTGAACAACCTCTCTAGGGCAATGAGTTAAATTTTTTGCTACATCAAATAGAGACCCAAATATGTAACCTAGTTAATGGTTCTGTCCTAGTGTCATGAACAACTCTTTTTTCTTGGCTCCCCATGTCTTCCTTTTGAACACTACTTCCTTTGTGGTCAGGGGACCAAGGCATAAAGTATCTTGTTTGCTTCATATAATATCTGATGCACTTTAGAAGTAGCTTTTCAAGACTTGTGGTCATAGAGACCCTAATTCTGTAAATCACCAAGGCTGAAAATTATGACTCAGATATAAGTTCCATACTCAAGCCATGGTCTCAGTCCATTTTGTGCTGCTATATATAACAGAATACCTGAGACTGGGAAATTTATAATGAGTGAAAATGTATCTTCTGGGCTGGAGGTGTAGCTTAGTGGTAGAGGGCTAAACATGCAGGTGTAGCATGTATGTCCCCAGCACATACATGTGAATTCTACAGATTCTTACATTCTGTAGGCTAGAAAGTGCAATACTGTAATGTTACAATGGAAATTAAATATCCGCATGAGTTTGAGAAGGGACAAATATATGAAACCATAATGAAATACAGCAACCAGCCCAGGACACCAAACCACAATCTCACAACTGTTGGCCCGGAACAAACAGTGATTGGTCAATAACTGCCAGCTTCCTTATTTTTTGCTCCATTTCCAACTAAAAACCAACCAAAGAAAGCCAACTGTTTCTTAAACCGGTAACGGTAAGATGCCTTTTTGCTAATTAGCTTGCCTACAGCTTCCCCAACCAACCTCTAGTTACAGCATACGTGAAGCCTTCTTTGCACACATCGATTTTCCCCCCCCCACTATAAAGCGTCCCCACTCATTTGCCTGTCTTTGAATCTCTGCCAAAAAGTGACAAGTGTTGCTGGCCGACTCCCTTAATATAGCAACACCAGAATAAAGGGCTTCTTCTTTTAGTCTTTATTTCTACAAAGTTAAAAAGATCACAGTAGTTAACCCTTATCTGTGGCTTTGCTTTCCAGGCCTCCAGTTACCCATAACCAACCATAGTCTAAAAATATTAATGGAAACCATAAGTAAACAATTCATATTCAGATCGTGTGCCATTCTGAGTAGTGTGATGAAATCTCATCCCTTTGGCATATCTATGCTATATATACTACCCATCCATTAGTCACTTAGTAGCCATTCTGGTTATTGATACATAGTTTGGTACTATCTGTAGTTTCAGGCAACCCCTAGGGGGTCTTGGAACACATCTCTTCAGCTAAGGGTGACTATAGTATATGCAAATTGTTTGTGGACATCTCCAAAAGATACAATTTACCATGACACTTCCTTTACTTCTTTCAAATATAAGAAGTCAGAATTCTTCCATCCTCAATGTCATTCCTATTCTTAAAAATCACTAACTGTGGGGCTGAGATTGTGGCTCAGCGGTAGAGCGCTCGCCTAGCACGTGCGCAGCCCGGGTTCGATCCTCAGCACCATGTGAAAAGAAATGCATTGTGTACAACTAAAGCAAATAAATAAATATTTTTTAAAAAAATCACTAACTGTAATTTCATTTTTCTTTTCAGACACTGATGAAGTTCCCCAAACCTTCAATGTATTCCTTTACTGTGGGGTTCTGAGCAATTGAAGAGTTCAGTCTCCCAGGCCCTGGAGCCAAAGTTTCCAGAAAAATCCTCAAGTTCTTTAAAATTCTTAGAAGAAAGGCATGAAGCATGGAGAAGATGTGTGCCTTGGTGAGAGAGGAGACTCCATGATGAGGGCTGGTATACAGGCACCACCTGGTTCCTACAGTCCTCTGGCTAAGGTCACTTGCCTCAGATGACACAGGCAGCCTTATGTACTTTTTCACTTGGACTTAGACCCTTCCTGGTCCTCCACAGATCCCTTCCTCCATAGGCAAATGCAGAAAAGGATTGGAGGACAGTGAGAAATGAGAGCAGCCAAAATGGACATGCTTACATGCTTGCTTTGGTACTCTTTACAACACTGACAAAGATAAAACTTGGACACTTAAAATAAGCTTCATATGTTTATTCAAGAAGTTGACAGTTTGCATGGAAAGTACTGCTTATGTATGAAATTTAGAAATTATTTCCTTCTCAAAAAAAAACCATTTTTTTTTTTTTTTTTTGGTTTCAGAATGCACTTTCCTTACCTTGCTTGCTGACATTTATTTTTAACTTGAATTGCTCAGTGTTGTCTGTAACAATGTAGCTTTATGGTCTTTCCTGGTGTGGTCGGGAACTGCTGAAGTCACAGTGGCTCGGTGGTCTTGGGCCACAGGCTTCCTCCATGCTGTCTGGCTCAGTTCCCTGCAATGCTGATGTCCCTGTAGCTACCACAGTGAGATGTAGCCCTTGTTAAGATTCCTCTGTCTGGTCTCCAGCTGTGAGATGTCAGTTGGCCAAGTCCTGTGATTTCACATGAGTCCGTAACATCTGCAAAAATATCTTGTAACTTGACATAACATTCAAAAAATCACAGTTGCAAAGATTAACTGATTTGGAGGGGGGTGTTCACTGTGTTTGCGTCCTTAACTCTGGAAGTGAAGCTCACCCTTGTAGCTTTAGATGGCCACCCATTGTACCTCTCCGTGCACACAGCAATGTGCCCAAATTGAACCATTCTCTACATGTTGTGGTTTCTATGATCTTAGCTAAAATGCTCTCATGTGAGTTCTAGCTCCAGTTCCCTTCTCCTATCGAGGTGGGAGACTCTACAAAGTTCTAGCCAATGCTGTTGCTGTGAAGAAGAAGGACAGTGGCTTTCTGTATGGACACAAGAACAGAGGTCAAGCTTTACACTGGGAATGTGAGGAGCACAATTGTATGTGCCCTCAGCACCACTTTTACTATGCCTTGTTCAGACATGGAAGTACAGATTTCCTGGGACTTCCTAGAACAGCCCTCCAGTTTTAAAGGACAGCTAAATATGCTATATGTGAATATGCTTGAAGGAGAGGAACTGGGGATGGGAGAATGTGTTCTTTGTACAGGTGGAAATTATGCTTTCCCTTTGAATTTTCTTTTATACATGAAGTATTTATTCAAGACCTGTTCTCAGAAAATTTCAACTAGATTTCCACCCAAATAAGCTGACAAGAGGGAATCTTTGGTGGAGGCTGGTGGAAAAAAATGTGTGTGTGTGTGTGTGTGTGTATACATACATACATATATATATATATATATTTAGGGAAAACAACAAACAAACATACATTCCTCATGAAGGGTCTATGCTCTTGAAAGAGGGGATGCTATTATTAGCTTTTCTCAGCCTGGGTTTCTCAACATTCCTAGACAAAGGCTGAAGTGAATAACTGACTCTAGAGATGTAAAATGCGTAATCATGAGTAAAGGTCCATTGGCTCTGTTGCCCAGAGCCACCTGTGCAGCTTAACATTCATTTTATTTCTAGCCTCCATGATCCAGATTGAAAGAGGAAGCCATGAGCAGATATAGACACAGAGGGCTGGGAGCTGTGGCCTTGCAGGGCTGGGGCAGCTGCTGGGTGATACACGCACAGGCCTGTGTGTACACGCACGTGTGCAGTGGAAATGATGCAGGCACTTGGCATTCAATGCACAATGTGATCACAGATCAGATTTCTGTTGCTAACAAGTCATGTTTGATAACTGAGCAGCCTCCAGGGATTGGAGGAGGATCTCATGGAATTCCAATACACACCAAGACGACATACAACAGAAGCAGTAAGTTGTGTTAAGCATCACAGTGGTTCAGGACAGCAATTTTTCTTTTCTAATGGATCTTCATGCATGACTATGTAAATTTTATAGATTTTAATAAGTGAAATATTGCTACTTAATACTCAGTAATACATCATTCTCTTTGATACAACTTGACTCCAGTTTCAAGAAATGAGCTGCAGGAATTGCTAGAGAATCGGAATTCCTAAACTCAGCTTTGCTTCTTCTTTATCTTAGGGAAAGTAACCTGAAGGAAGGAATTCCTTGAAAGTTGGAGGTGGCTGAGCTTTGGCAATTATTATCCATGTTCCAGGTCATATGCATATTGTGCAAGATAATCCAGTAACATCACCAAGAGCCCATGGTCCAATCCCTGGTAGCTACCATAATACATTCTCTTGTGACATTTTAATACTTGTATGGAAACTTCAGAATCAAAGATCTGATGTTTCCAACTAGGAAGTTAAAAAGAGAAAAGAACTTTACACATTTTATGATACATAATTTTATTTACACAACTGAATTACTTCCTTAGTCACCTTGATTACAAAAGCAAGTTAACATGGTATGGTTTAATAACCTTTCATAAATGGATTTTACAAAGTTTAATAGCTGATAGATTGTTACTTAATACTTGGTAATAATTAATACTTAGTAACTTCTGCATATATGTATATGAAAATCCTGTCTGATAGGACTAACAAGTATGGGTACTTTTATAACTCAGGAACAGACAGACAATTGGTTATTAGTCAAGTGTTAATTCTCCATCATCTGTTTGGACACAAGAGTTCTTACTCCATGAGAACAAACCTGCTATAACAATTCACACTTACTATGTAGGCATTTTTTTTTTTAATAATTTGAGAGTTTATACTTACTTCTGCATTTACTAAAACTATCACTAAGCACAGCAGAAAACCAAAAGTTTACCACTACTACAGATATTTGTAAAGGAACTTCTCACAGTGTATCTGAAAAATGGCCCAAATTAAAGCCACGTTACATGTCCAAATAAGCATTTTCCAACTCTCTCTGCATGTGTGCATACACATGTGTACACACAAATACCATAAAGCTCTATCACATATTCTTCCAAGCCTTCTTGGCCACAAAGTGCCATAATTTTACTGCCTTTGTGAAATGCCTACAAAATACAGTATTTTACTGAGACTATTTAAAAGTCCTATCACAGTGCTTTAAGTCTGAAGACCAGGCAGTGTTTTGGTAATGTGACCCTTTCCTGTGAAGTGACAGTGCTGGGACAGCCAAAAGAGCTGCTGGGACTTCCCAAGAGCCACCCCCACAAACCTGGAGGAGTGCTGAGTGTCTGTGACCACAAACCAGTGGTGGAGAATGACAAGAAGCTTATGTATGAGTCATGGTCAACGGAACAAACCAAAATGTCTTGTTATAGCAGCATTAAATGACAAACACAGGAAGAGCCAATCCATGTGCCTTTTCACATGAGCTCTATAAGAGCCAAAACATTGTCTTCACATCAGAATTGTAACAGAGGTATAGCAGACCTTTAGGAGTGAGCTGATAAGATACCAAATAAAATGAGCACAAGCACCACCTACTCCTAATGCAGAAGATGAGGTGCTGAGTTTTGACAGTGGGGTGCACTGCAGGATGGCGGTATTCACAGCACAAGACCTCTGCTGTCAGCAATCCTGGGACTGAGGACACTCCACTCACTCCAAACGCTCTCTTTCTTCATCCCATTCTGGTCCAGGGATAGTGGTCGCTCAGTACAGACACATGAGGACAATGCAGTGAGCCCAGTGGGGACAAATATGTCTGGTGAGCCCTCTTCCTCAAGCCGTCATGTACATAGCAAAGACGGCATTAAATCTCTCCATTGTGCTAAATTTAAGAATCATTTTAATCATGATAAAAACTAAATGTCTTCCTAAAAAGAGGCTACATGATTTTTAAAAACCATTCTCGGGATTTCAAATGTTGAGCCGAGGCCTATCCTGAGGTCTCCCTTTCCCCTACATCCCTGGTGGAGCCTTGATGCCACCACCATTCTGAACAAAGGTCATTTTGGCCAGTTTTTTGCTTACTGCCTTTTTTGGTGTGTGTGCTTCATGTTTAAACCTTGTTGCATTGTTTGGGCAACCAGAAAAATCAAACAGTTCAGGTACAATTTCTTACACAAGGTAGTGAGTGGCAGACCCACACATATGAACTCAGAGTGCATGGTGGTTAATGATGGACACAGACCAATAGGGGCACTGCCTGGTGCCAAAGAGAAAGGAATATTTAACCACTAAGACTCAGAACACTCTTCCAGCAGGGCAGGTCTGTTAGGAGGGAAAATTCCCAGCTATTGGAAGTAAAACCACTTTGGAAATCAGTTACAATATACTACTGAAAACGAGTCTGCCACCTAGAAACGGACCTTGGCTTGGCCAGTGTGATGTACACAAAGAAGGGGCCGGTGGGCTTTCCATTGTCAACGTGTTTCTTCCCCTTGTGATTCCATTACCTTTCGCAAAGAAATGTTAACTATCAAACGTGTCCATTAATTTTGCCGCTGAGGGTGAAACCATCCAGTTAGCATATACACTATCATTTGCATATCTTGGAAACCCAGTGTTAGTGCCATCGGCTCTCGTGAGTGGTACAGGACTCTCTCCAGGCCAGTTCGGGTCTGACATGCCTAAAAATGAAAACAGATAATTTGTTCTGCACTGAAGAACCCAAACTTCATGTGCAGACAGTAAGGCCTTGGCAAAACTCCCTTTGATGTTCAAACCAAACTCATTCTTTCTGTGCCAATTATAGTAACAGTTTTGAGTTCCAGGTTTCCAAAACACTGTTCTACTTAGGGGAAATATCACGTGCTCTCTTGGTAAATGGAATTTAATAGACACAATCAATTTTGACTTTTATGAGATTTAGACTCTCAAATCTGATGTATATTTATTGAACTGCTTAACTCTTTTCCTGAAGCAGTATAAAGCAAAAAAAAAAAAAAAATCAGCACAGTGCTGCACTAAATGGCTTACTACAGTGGGAATGTTCCATAAAACATTTTGTAATGCAAAGGGGCCTATTCATCTGTCGTCCCAGTCTACAATGGAGGAGAAGAGTTTCCCCATGGAGGGTGCACACAGGCCACCCCACAGCATTGTCAGCACACATGGCATGTAGTGCCAGACCCAAAGCCAGTGAGGACTCCGTGAGTTGGGCAGCATGCAGGAGGAACAATCTCAGCTTGAGAAATGCTTGAAACTCCAAGATTTCAAAATGGTCAATGATGAACTTAGGAAGCAGGTAAAATTTCAAGTATTTAATCCAAGACAATAGAAGGAGTTTTGGCAAGAACCATATTTACTGTCCATCGCAAGGCCACAGCACCACAGACTACGTTCTTTCAAAAGCATTGGCTCCAGTGTTTTAGCACTGGCTTTGTAAGTGACAACGGTTGTGATGGGGGAGGGGGGATGCGAAGGATGTGAAAACAGCAGTTTGGGTGTGCCTGCCCAGGGCCTGCCTGGCTCTGGCTGTTTACTGCCCTTGATGGTGGACACATGGCTGGGAGTGGGGACTTGGGAAGCCTCCTGGAGGCACTCACCAGCCCAGGAGGAGCCTGGGCGTCCCTCGGCTGTGTTCTCAGTGCAGGCTGGGGATGCCAGCTGCTCACTTCTAATTTAAATCTTCCCCCAGATCAGGTAAATTTATCCAAGTAACTAAATCAGAAGTACTGTGTCTTGCTTCCCACCCTGGAAATCACTTATTCCTCATTTTCTTAATGTCCCCTGAGAATTCTGCCCTGATGTGTTTCTACTCTATCCTATTAAGCTGCTGGGCGGTATGGTAATGACACTTATTTTCACATCCTTTTAGAAAGACATAGTTGCAAAAATGCCTGAATATAAACTGAATGCAAAGTCAGACATTTACAAAGAAAAAGGTTCAGAGTGGACTTTGGTTTCATTCAGATCAGAAACACTCTTAAAAAGCATTACAGAGAGTAAAGATAGTGCAGAAGGGAACAACGTTGCTAGAATCTAGTAAATGCATGTGAAATTCTACCATAGAGTTTGTTTTCAATCCATGTGGAAGGGAGGGTGCGAGAGAGGGGAGCATTATTACAGTCCACCAGGGGTGTCTCCTCTTCTGAGAGGCCATCGTCATAAAGCAATGAATCGGACGGGGTGGATGCGGCAAGGTCCAAGTAGTCCTGGAAGAAAGAAATGGCCTGTCACCCCCACCCTGGGCCACTTCTGGAAACACCCAATCCCTTGGATGCCAGGGCAGAGGCATTGGCTGCACCCCCTCTGTATTCGACCTTTCTGTAAGACCAAAGCCTCTCACCCAAGAAACAGGCACTGGACCTGGGTATTATCTATTCTGCCTCTCTCCCCATGGAAAGTCACTTCCTGGAGACAAATGTGTTCTTTCAGCATTGTACCTCCAGGGCCTGCAGGACAGCAGGTGCCGTACAGCCTGTGGTCTGCCACATCCAGCCATGCCCAGCCTGCCTCAGAGTAGACGGTTGGGGAACCAGCCTAGTTACAAACCCTCAGGCCCTAGGAGAGCTCACTGTGGCCACATTACTCAGGCTGAAGCAACACATGCCAAGAAGCAGCTTCAATCTGTTGGATGCTTTTCAGCTTCCCTCCGAGGACCTCTGCCATCTAGAATATCATGTCAGGGCTTAGAAATCTGACATATGTCACTGATATTGGTTTTGCACAGGATGCTACTACAGGCTTCATCTCCCAAACAAAATGTGCCCCAGTTACTTATACTGTCCTACTTAAACATGTGCAGAAGGTTCCAGCATTTTCCTAGCCGTTTCTTAGCACTGTTCTAGGAAGGCCAGCTCTTTTGGTATCAGCAACTACCTCTGTTTAGGACAATCCTGCACTCACAGAAATCAGAGGTTTGCCCAAGTAATGACAATGTTGTTAAGTTTTGTTATTGGAGGCCTAGGTTCTGTACCCTACTGTCTGAGTGTGAAGATGACTTTCAGTAAATCTGCCAGTGTGAAGATGAAACGTCTATGTAAGCAGTGTGAAGGCAGGCTGGGTTAGTCCTCTTTACTTGCAGCTAAGATAGAATATAGTACATAATAGTCACTCAATAAATACCAGCCCCAAATTTGACTTTCTCATTTACTTACAGAGTTGCAAACTGTGAAGACATGCAGGCTGATGCTGGACCCCCAGGTAAGTTTCCTTTGGCCCACACTGGGCTTTTGGAAATTTAAATGAGTTGTTAACAATAAAAACCAGCAGATGTAACATAAACCTTTTCTTTTTTATTTTTTTCCTTTGGTGCAGTGCTGGGGATTGAAGCCAGGGTCTTATATGTCCTGAGCCCTTTTTATCTTAAGACAAGATTTTGCTAAGTTGCCCTGGCTGGCCTCAGACTTGTGATACTCTTGACTCAGGCTCCCAAGGAGCTAGGACTACAGTTGTGCACCATCACACCCACTGTTAACATTAACCTCTTAAAATTCAAAAGACTTGAGAGCCAGGGTTCCTATTTCTGTAGACCACACGTGGTAACAGCAAGGGGTCCTTTAGAAGGGCTGGAGTGCTCCTGTGTGTCAGTCCCCACCATTCCCTAGTTACTGCTCACCCCCAGCCAGTACCACAGGGTGTAGGCATATAGGATGCCTGCTTCAATTCTACTTTCTCCTATTTCATTATAGCAAAGGATCTCCTTTGGTTTTGGAATATTCTCCTTGTATGCCTGCCTCTGGGGAGCTCTTCCTAAGCGTCAAGCTAAGAATCATGTATTTTTCAAGATGAAAAGAAGCTCAAGGGGCCTGGCTTGAGTAGCAGGCTCAATCTGCTGTCTACCTTTGATACACAGCATGACCCTCTCCCTCTGGCCAGCCCTAGTGTGGCCCAACCCTGGGAATGCAGAGAGCCTAAATCCAGTGCTCTGGGGTGAGGCTGGAATCCCCTCCACCTCTGCCTGAGGGAAGCAGCTCTGAGACTCACTCTGCTCTTGACCATCATCTTCTCCAGGTCTTTGCTGATGTCAGCAAACACTGGCCTCTTGTCTGGTTCTTGCTTCCAGCACTGCAACATCAGACGGTACCTGAAGGAACAGCACACAGGCAGTGATGACCCAGCAAGGCCAGGTCTCATCAGGATCACCCAGCAGGGCCACCACTTCCAGCACAGTACCCCCAGGGGGATTCTGTACCCAAACCTTACCAATGTTTATGCACTGTTTATATCTCTGAGCCTCATTGGGAACTCAGGGGCTTAGGATACCAGGCACTGTGGTCTAGCATGTCTTTCATTACAAAGACACTGATAGACAGTGAACCATCTACTATGGTAGCTGAGTAGGAAGTGCTAATCTTTAAAACTCTTATGAAGAATAAGATTTTAGGTGTGGAAAGGAATAAAAACTTTTGGCAGTCAATCACATCTTTGTCTTGTGCCTTCCCTGCTTTCTCAGGAGCCTGCACATAGCCCCAGGGCTCTGTGGTTATGATATGGGTGTGTGCTTGGGAGGCTGACTGCCAGCCTGGGCATTCAGGGAGGCAGTACCTCCTTGCCCTGGCATGGTTCACCTTGCCCCAAGTTGGGCAGACCATGACAGGAGTGAACAAACTTGTCTTTGCCACTGGATGGCCCTTGCTCATCTGTTTCCCACCAAGATTCCTGGAACTGGTAAAAAGTGTCATGATTTTAGTGCCCTAAGGCTGCTCCTGCCTGACTCTGCCTCCACCTGGGACTCCCCAACACATGCCCCTCCTCAAGCGACCTGCAGGTTGCCTTAAGCTCACACTATAATGGTACCTGCTTCTATTCATTCTTACAAGTCCCCAAAGCCCACTAGCTCCCAGCAGACCAGGGGTCCCAGTATCTACCCCACAAACAAGGGCACCTCTCAACCTCTGTCCTGTCACTCCCATTACCCAGATTCCCTAGGGTTGATGGCCCACGGCTGTTCAGGAGTGGGGAGGGAATGGGTGACTGTGTCTCCTCCCATCCAAAGCCCAGTGTGCTCCTGTAAGAGGGCAGCTGCAAACCCTGCTCACATTTCTTCACTGCAGTTGTCCGGCCTCTCCATCCGGTGGCCTGTCTTCAGAAGGTTGAAGAGCCGCTCAGGAGGAATCCCAGGGTAAGGGTTTCCCCCCAGGGTCACAATCTCCCACAGCAGGACCCCAAAGGACCACCTGTAGCGAGCAAGTGACCAATGAGTATCTTCATCTGGGCATCCTTGTTGGAACCCAGACATACATTCCCCCAGCAGCTGCTGACCCCATCGATCTCAGTGCCAAGAGTGGCCCAATGTGCACAGACTTCAGCCTGGGTTTAGCTGCACAGATGGATGCAGCATGGAAATGGGAAAGGACTGTCTGATTGGCACCTAACCCCAGGGATAATGAAGTCCTCACACAAGCCACTGCCATGGAAGCAGCTATAAAGGGGACATTCCTTTCACCATTTCTGTGTGCCAGGAAATTTTCATAAAGTCTTAGAGGAAAAAAATGTTATAGAAAAATATTAAACTGTTGGTGAAAACTTACTATGAAGTGAGAACAAAAATATCACAAAACAGCAAACATCACATGAGCCCACATATAAAAAGTATATATATGTATGGCCACCAAAGATACTGGATGGCCAAGCCTGTGATGCCAGCAGGAGTGACTAGGATTGTGTGGTCTAAGTGACTTTAATTTTCTTACTGTATTTGTCTTTGCATTTTCCAATTCTTCTACAGTCAACTTATATAATCAGGAATCTAAAACTGCTTAAGAATGGCATTTTCACAGCCATATCATTCAAGATCTGCATATTTACGGACTGCAGAACACTTTAGAAGCAAGCATGCCGTTTTTAGAATCAATCATGTTTTGTCCAACCTGGAAGAACAAATTTGGCTCCCACATTCCAGCAATTTGAGATACACCAGCCCAAAAACTCACACAATATCTCCAAGTAGAAGCTCCCCAAGTCCCACTTATGGGTGAGGGAACAGCTCAGGGTATTCTGCCTGAACTGACCTTGCCAAGGACCCACAGGAGGGAATTGTTTGGCCAGGTCTGCCCAGAGATGAGGAGGGAGGTGTGGAAAAGGTGAAGGGAGGGAGGAAGGTTTTTGGCTAACTGCTCCCCCTCCTCTGGTTTTCGGAACTGCTGTCTGGGCCTAACCAATTGCTGAATGACTATGTCAAGATCCCTCATCTCAGGGGTCATTGTAGATGGCTGGTATTGCAGCCAGCCTTGTTCCCTGGCCAAGTTGCACAGATGGGCATCATGGCCTCTGTAACCCCCACCCCAGAATGGTAATATCCACACTTACACATCACTTTGGGTGGTGTAGATATGATCAAAAAGGGACTCAATTGCCATCCACTTGACAGGAATCCGGCCCTAAAGAGAGAAGAAAGACATTAATGTTATTCTGAAACTTTAGAAATCAAGGGTGGAAGAGGTCAGTCATGTCCCTTGAGTTAGAGCTCTGAAGGGAGTCCTGAGTACCAAGGCTTAAGTATAGGACCAACAATGCACAGCACAACCTCAAAGGAGCTGGAGGTCCAGCCTGAACTTCCTGAGCTTTGGGAGATGGGGGTGGGAGTCAGGCGGCTGCCCACAGCCACACAGGCTGATTTGTCATGCACCATATCTCTGCTGAGAAAATAACCCATGGAAGCAACCTGTGTTGAGATGTGAGGGCTCTGGGGAGTCCTGGGTGGGGCAAACAGAGGGCCAAGAATTCTCCAGCAAGGTACGTCCTGATGTTCTCAGGGCATATGTGCTTGGAAAATTAACCCCATCTTGGGGACTTCTTCTTCTTTAAAAAATTTCTTTCTCCATGCTGGGGATGGAATCCAGGGCCTTGCAGATACTAGGCAAGTGCTTTACCAGTGAGCTGACATCCCAGCCCTATCTTGGGATAGGTGGCAAAAAACTATAAAGGCTCTTCTGAAGAAGACTTAAGGGAAGAAATCTGTTCATGTCTCTTGAGGCTAAATTTTCCCTCTTCCTAGCACCCTTTCAGCATTTCTGAACAAGTGCCTCTCCCATCTCCCATGACAAGAAACCAATCTTTTACAATGAAATTTGAGGAATAGTAATGGGTAAGTCTTTTTCTTTTTGAGATGGGCTCTTGCTATATTGTCCAGGCTGGTCTTGAACCTGTGGGCTCAAGTGATCCTTCTGAGTAGCTGGAACTATAGGTATGTACCATGTGTAAGTCTTGAGATCATATGAACTTAAAAAATGCATGCCTTGGATTTTAACCCAACATTTGCTATAATTTCTTTTTCTTGAAAGTATTCTTTAGGGCTTATGTACTTAATGAAGCATGACCGTGTTCATAACAATGCTGTCTGCAGAGTCCTGGCAGCCTCGCTCGCAGATGGCTGCAATGGCTCTTGTGGGTGATGCCTTGTCCAATCCACTCCATCAAGGACACAAGGCCTCCTGGAGTACCCACGTGTCAACAGGAAGGCTGTCACACCCTCCCTGGTGCAGGGAGCAGCCCCTTCCATTTCCCTCAGCAGTTCTGAGATATGCTGTCACAACGGAAACCTCAGAAGACAAACATGGTCCTCACAATGAGTGGCAACATAAACTGCTTCTGACCCTTTAGAGTAAAACTGAATCATAAGAAGTTACATTTTGTGTGCTTTTTTTCTTTTTCTTTGAGTGGAGTTCTCTCTAAATGCCTAGTCAATGGGACCCTTGAACTTGCCTTACCTGGGCCGTCACTGGAAAGATTCAGGAGTAAGAAACAAAACTAAGAAGTCAAGGTAACTGTCAAAGGAACAGGAAAATTCTGGGAAATCAGATGTCCCATATTTTTTGTAGGCTTGGAGGAAGTTCCCAAGAGCCCTGAGCTGGACCCCATCTTCCAGGGACTCCCTGTACCTCTAAGCTCACCCAGCCCAAGGGTCCCAGGCCTCTCTGGGAGACCCTCCTTGTGAAGCATTTCATTCCTTTCTGCAATGAATGATTGCAAAGCTTCTGTTTATTTCATTTCACCTTCCTTTGAGCAAAGAGATCAAGTTACACAGAAAGGAAATAGTAGACTTTTATTCTGTAGATTCAAGAGGGATAACTGTGGAGAGGGGGATTGATATTTTTGCAGAATTAGTTAACCTTAGAAAATGATGATTAGTGGCTAAAGAAGGGACTTCAGGAAGGGAAGGATCAGACACAGTAAGAGCCTGAATGGAGTCTCCAAGGACCCAGAATGGAGGAAGAATTGGGATTGATAGTTCAGTAATCTAAAAGTCTGTTTCATCTTTTCCAGATGTTCTAAGGGCATGCCCCACTGTGACACCCAGCACTACCATATGTTCCCCTCTGCAGCTAACTCTCCCCCTAACCCAGGGGTCCCCAGCCAGCACAAGCAAGTACCTTGCTCCTCTTCACATAAGAATCCTCTTCATAAACATCTCGGGACAGCCCAAAATCTGAAATCTTCATCTTCCGCCCCTCAGCAACCAGGATGTTTCTGGCTGCCAAGTCCCGATGGACAAGCTATGAGGAAGAAAACATCAGGAACCCTCAGGCCAGGATCTGTAGAGGGCAGGGGCTGGACTAGGTGGGGGGAGCAACAGTGTCAGCAGCACACACCTTCATCTCAGCCAGGTATTGCATGCCCCTTGAGATCTGCCAGGCGAAGGAGATGAGGTCACCCATGGTCAGTGCCCGCTCATCCGGGTGGTCCAAAGAGCTGGAATTGCGGCTGCCTCCGCTGCCCATGTAGCCAGGCCCCACTTTGCGGCTGTCTCGGAGGAAACCCCGCAGGGAGCCATACTTGGCATATTCCACAATGAGAAGGAGTGGCCCTGGGGGCAGAGAGAGGCACCGCGGGCATGTACAGCCATGCCAGCTCTGGGCTTCTGGGAGTGCAGGCACAGGGGAAGGCTGTAGGCCACTATCAGCAAGTGGACTCAGGCATGGTCCTGTTCTAGGCAGCGAGCAGTTGAGGCTTTGTGGGTTGTGAGGACCTGGAAGGCCCAATTTGCTCTTTTTTTTTTTTATTTATATATTTATTTATTTGTTTTTAGTTGTACACAATGCCTTTATTTTTACATGGTGCTGAGGATAGGACCCAGGCTGCACATGTGCTAGGTGAGCGCTCTACCACTGGGCCACAACCCCAGCCCCCAATTCACCCTTGACTCACTTTCCCTTGGCTTCAGGATGCCAGTGTAGGCACCAGCCTCCTTCAAAATACTGTGAGAGCTTTTTTAAGTGTCCTGAGACAGATGGCCACAGTGCTCATCCCTGCCCTTGGAGAAACCCCTCCCTGCTACTAAGACTTCATGCCTTTCTGAATCCTTGGTCCTGTACAACACTAGCTAGGGAGGGCTGGTGGAGGCAGGCCTATGCAAGTCTGATAGCTCTGCCTTGGCCCAGCCTGGCTCTGCACCCAGGCCATCTCCCTGTTCCCACCTGCCCTCAGTAGCTCCCAGGACTTCAGTCCTATCCTAGGCCCAGCCCTGAGCTGTGATGCTGCTGAGCAGAGTGCCTGCTGCCCTTCTAGTACTCTGTAGGTGCACAGGATGTATTGTTCATTCTAGAGCTCCCTGCCCTGGGTGTTCAGCCTTGAACAGGTGCTGACAACTGGGATGTCACATCAGAGATCTCTGAGCAGCCCCAGCAGGCTCAGGGAGTGCTGCAAGTAGGAGCCTCTTTGATAGGAAGTGCCTGCTAAGTCAGTGGACCCAGACAGACACAAGCTCCAGGCTGGATATGGAGCCAGAAGCCCAAGATTCTAAAAATAGGGCAAATGGGACAAGGAAAGAGAAGACAGAAAAGGGGAGAAGAGGGAGACTGGAACTGCCGGGAGCTTCTGTCCCATGCCCAGCAGTTGACTATTGACCCTGGTGGTTGGCCTTACCATCCTGGCTGCAGGCCCCATACAGCTTGATGACATGTGGGTGGTTGACTTGCTTCAGGAGATTGAACTCAGACAGCAGGTCCCGCAGCTCACTTGGCGAGGCATTCTCTGAAATGTAGCACAAACAGCAAGTTGTACATGGGTCCTCCTGGAGGCCCCTTGTGTGGCCATGCTGAGTGGGAAACAAACCATCATCTCCCTCACAGAGTAGCACCTAGCTGCTCAAGGCTCCCTACAGCCAACAGGGACTTCATGTGCCCCAGGGAATAAGAACCCAGGGAGAAAGCTTCCATGTAAGCTAGATCTTTCTGCAGAAAGTTTGTCAGGGCTGGGCTGGGTAAGTGGCATCATGTCCCTTACAGTCACAGTCTTTAGAAGACAGTGGCCTGCAGAAAAACCCCTTCCTTAATCCTTCTGGAAGATGAGAGGACCCTTCAATGTCCCTAAACACCAGCCTGTGGGGACAGGCCCTAAAGAAAGATGAGGAACTTACACTCTGAGGCTAGGCTTCCTCTCCTGTCTGAGACATGAGCCTAGAGTCCTATAGGCATTCTGGGATTTGTGATGTGCCTAAACACACATATATTTTTGGAGCTCACACTGGGCTAGTTGCCACAGAAATCCAATGTGAACACAGCTGGGTAAGGCAGGTTAGCTGCATACCAGGACATCTGGCCTGGGCCTTCTGAATGCTTGCCGCACTTCCCTGTGACAGCTCAACTGTACTTGGCACACTGTGAAGATGACCAGACTTCACAGAAAGGCTTGCTAAGCACACACATCCCAGGGGTGACCAGAGCTGCACTCAGGCTACCATCAGGTGCTTGGGAGTGGAGGGACTGGTAAAAGTCAGAAGCTGTGGCTAAAATGTATCACACCACTTTCTTTGTCCCACACTTGTCTGGAGAGGAGGGAAAGCTGAAAGATAGGACTTTGTAACGAACCCCTCTCCTTAGACTAGATGTGGGTGGGCCAGGACTGTGCTGGGCTGCACCAAGACTCCAACGATCTAACTGTACCCCTTCACAGGGCCTGGGTTTGAACCTAGTGTGAGGGTCTAGGGAACTATCTAGCAACACCCTGTGCTGTGTGGTCCACCCAAGTGCAGCCACAGCCTCTGCCCAGAGTCCTACCTGTATTGTGCAGGAAAGTGGGCATGCCCATTGAGAACCAAACTCAAGGCATGACTGGTCACAAGAGAGGACAAGTCCATAGGGGTTGCTGGGATTGGGGCCCAATCCTTACAAGGGATCTCTTCACCATGACTCTAACAGACACTTAGCTGAGAGAAATGAATGGGATGGATTGTGGGGGCAACTGTCAGCTGAAAAACAAAGAGCTTTTTAACCCATTAAGTCCTAAGTTTTCAATTCTGCAAATATTTCAATGAAATTGACATACAGGTGCATTTAAAATAGGTTGGAAATCATAATCTAGAATTTACATATGTGATATTACTTGATACCATAATCATTATAACATAATTATATTACATTTACATAATTATATATTATATACCATATTTAAGTTTTTATAGGTGCTCCACATCTGGGATGATGGGATATAATGGGTTAGTTTCTTAAACCCTAGGCTCTTCATGGACAACAGTGCAAAAGTAGCATCCTTAGCACCTTCTAAGAACAAGTCCTTACTTTGCTTCTCTAGGACCATTGGCCATGTGTCTGTGTGGGATGTCCAGACTGGGGCTGCTTCTGAACAGCAATGGTAGGGTCCCACACACCCTGGTGACTCTAGCATATGCCTATGCAGGTGCCTAGATGAGTACCTTTCAGCATCTTCACAGCCACGGTGGTGTACCCTGCTCTGCCCTTCAGACGGAATGCCGTTGCCTTGACTACTTTTCCAAATTCACCTTCTCCCAGGGTTTTTCCAAGAACCAAGTTCTTCCGAGGGAATTCCCACTTTGGATCCTCCTATGTTGAGGTTGAGGGTGGGGACAGAAGAAAAGGAGAGAAAAGTGTGAAGGAACAGAAAAGGATGAAGGCAAGGCCATCAAGGAAAAGGGCAAGCATGTGAAGAACTGGTCATCATCTGAGCCAGGACTAATGATGTGTTCTCCACCGAGGAAAGAAGCCCATGGCCAGGTCCTGAGTGCCCTTTCTTGGCAGGTCTCCTCAAGGAAGGGCCTGGACTCAGTGCCTGCCCTGTCCTGCCCCAGTGTACTGAACATGTCTGGACCACTCAGGACTCAAGAACCGATCTCTCAAGTGATCCCTGGGACTGCATGACACCCAAGAGTACTCATGCTGACTGCGGCTCAGGCCCTGTTCTTCCCTGATCCCCCTGGGGTTCCCAGAGGACCAAATGGGCATCCATGATTGAGGCTACCTGCTAGCCCAGAACCCTCAACTATAATGGAAACATCCAGGGCAACCTCCCTGTGTGGTTGGCCCAAAACAATAAAAAGGTGCCACTGAGCTCCTTGGGAAAACTCTGACCTGAAGGGTGGAAGCAGACGCTCCTCCCATGGGCCCATCTTGCAAACATGGGCTCACCACACCCCGCACTTAATCTCTGGCTGGAATGCCACCCTCTATGCCCTCCCAACCAAGTCCCAATTACGATTGCTCTGGACACCTTCCCGGACCCAGCTGTGGCCCAGGTACTTGAACCGTGATGGGGATGAAGCCTGTCAGGAACCCTTCCCCACTGTAATGGCATCAGTCATGTGTCACTCCCTGTGCAGGTCTCCTTGCAGCTGGACATAGGCCTTAAGGTTCTGTTCATGATGGTTCTGCCAGCTTCCCCCAACCACAGAGATGGTTCAGTAGGACCTACTTCTCTAGTCCTGGAGTCACCCTCTCTGGTATCTGCATAGGCATGTCTGGGTGGCCTCCTCTCAACAGCACAGAGCTCCTGGGCCATCTTGGTCTTGACTTATATTCCCCAAGAACCCATAGACAAAGTCAGTACCCAGCCAGCACAGCCTTCCTGTGCAGCCTAACGCCACACTGAGTTTGTGGAGGATTCTGATGGCTCATCCCAGAGCCCTGCTGAAGGGCCAAGATGCTGTTGGGGATGGGAATCACAGACTAGGAAAGCCCAGAGGGAGACATCAGGAACCACATCTGGGAGGAGCCTCTGTGGCCCTGACCCTGATCAAGATTGGGTGTTGCCCAAACATGCCCCAGGGCTGAGGCAGAGCCACTCTGTGGGATGTGGTACCTCCTAGAAATCCCAACTATCTCCTAGCCACTGGGTGCTGAGTTCCTGCTGGGAGGATCCTGCAGAGTTGTACACATCATAATACTTGCTGCCCAAGCCTCTGGGTTCACTTTGTTCACATATTCCAGGCTCTCAGAGCACTTTCCTGGGCTACTCCCCAAACCCAGCTTGGTTTCCAGCTCCTAGAACACCTGCCAGCAGGATACTAAAGGGGCAGGCCCACCTGGAAAGAAAGGGCAGAGACTGCATGGCAGGACAAGGGGAGGCTGGGCCAGGATGGCGGGGTGTGGGGAGATTCCAGCAGAAGTGGGCACTGATGCCTTTGGCCTCTGGCTGCCATGCTCCTCCCCACCCTCAGTGCCTTCTTCCTCCATGCCAGCAGACAAGCTCTCCTATGGCTGCGCCCTGGCTGCGCCCTGGCCCTCTACCACGTCTGGCCTGGATGGGATAGCACCTTATCACAGGCCCACACCTCTGACTGCTGCTCTCCCAGGCTTCCCAACAGAGTGGAAATTATGGCAGAACACAGGCCTCCTGTGCTTGACTCCTACCCATAGGGGCTCCAGACTCTAACAAGGAAATCCTTAGGGCTTATGGGGACTTTACTACGTGGCCTCCACCTTAGCACCTCTGTTTACATCTCCCCTGCTATGTGGGGCCCAGTCTATGCTCCCTGGGATCCTTACAGCCAACATCCCAGTCTGTCTAAATTAGCACCCATCAGACTATATCCACTGGACCCCCTGTCTCACAGCCAGTCTCCCTCACTGGAGAGCAATTCAGGGCTGGCAGGGGCCTCCTGGTAGTGATGCTAGGTGTGTGGGCAAGGATGCGTGAGGTCACCTGTGGGCTATCTTCCAAGCCCCAAGCTGTGAGATACAGCTAAGTAGTCAAGAAACCCCGAGTGTCTCTCTCCTTTGCACTTTCCCATTGCTCCCAGGCCTCTTGGGGACCCTCACCGGGATCTTGAAGGCATCCACAGAGACCTGGTTCTCCATGGAGTCCAGTGAGGGCCGGCGGGCACCAGATGAGGAGTAGCTAACCGGGAAGGCTTGGGCAGGCCGACAGAAGGTCATCTCAGCAGAGGCAATGGGTGGTTTGTGGGCATGCTTGTGGTAGCGGTGGATGCAGAAGGTAGAGAGCAGGACAGAGACGATGAAGGAGAAAAGGACAGCTGCCGCGATCACCGTGCGGCACAGCTCATCACACAATGGGCCTGCAGCAGGGGCACAATGACAAGTTTCATCAGCCTGGCAGGTGCTGCTGGCATTAAGACACGATTAGTCCTATGAGCTGGCCAATGGAACCCACTGAATGCAGGTGCTGCTGTGTATGTGCTCCCCACCCTAGTAGGAGGGTAACCTGCTAGTACCCTCCCATGGTTGTCAAATAATCAGGTTGAGAAACCCGCTGAAGTCACAGCAAAGGCACGCGGGCAATGTTTTCCTCTGTTTCAAATATCTTTGGATTTTTTTTCCCCACAAAAAAAAAGCAGGAGAGGAACAAAGAATCTACGGCTTGGGACCTAGGGCCCTATAATAACTCAGATAACAGGAAAGTGTCCCTGGGCTCAGACATGAAAGTTTCCCCAGTATGGTTGGTGCAGCCTGCACCTCCTACCACACCTGCAGCTTGTAAAGGTGTGACTAGATGGTTTGGCCAGAAGGGTTGGTCCCAGTTACACAGTGTCAGGGCCCAGCAAGAGCCCTACACAGGGACGGTCTAGCCAGATAACAAATTGTTCGGGGGAAGAACAGCTTTTCTGCCCCATCCTTCATTAGAAAATTGAGGACCAGAAGAGCTTTGCAGGGGTCCTTAACCCTTCCCCAGGGTTGTTACAGTGAGGAAGTTGAGGCCCAGGGGTATGGAGGAGACTTGTGGGGTTCACTTGCCTCCCTGTGTCTCCTCCCTTTTTGAAAACTCACAAGTGCCATTGGGAACCCTCCTTGGGGCTCAGGGAGGGGGATGGCTCTGAGCAGTCCCTTACTCACCCAGGCTGTCCTCTGGCTCACAGAAGCACTTCTTCTCTTGAGGGAAGCAGTTGCAGATGCCATAGCCAGCTTTAATGCCCCGCCGCTCCCCTGGCTCATGTCCCCCAACAATGCTGCCCCCTGAGGATACACACAGTCCCATTCAGCCTCCTAGGGTAGCCTGCCAACTCTGGGTCCCCAGATTATGAAAGTAGTGTCCCAAGCACCCATCCCCATTGGATGTCAGCAAGCAACGGTGTTGTCAGACCCAGCAACGGTGGTAAGTTCAGAAACCCCGCTCACCTGGGCAGGGGTCTTAGGAGCAATGCTCCCAAGATGATTCTCTGGTCAAGGGCCCTTGCTAAGCCCCAGAAAACACTACAGATGGTTACTTTTCAGAAGCAGAAAATGGGTACTTAGGTATCCAAAATAAAAAGTTGGACTCTGGGCAACCAGCAGAATGCGAGGGCTGTAGCCCTGTGAGTCAGCCAGTGTGACACCGGGGGTCACCAGGATCAAGTTTTATTCAAATAAGATGTTAGGAAGAGGCTTGGCTTGATGAATCATGCTTGGTGAAACTACCAGAATACACTTTTTTCTTTTTTTCTGTGCTGGGGATTGAACCCAGGGCTTCACACATACTAAGCAGGCACTCTACCATTGAGTTACATCCACAACCCAGCTTGATGTATCAAACCGATGGATGTAGCTACTCTGGGTACAGGGGAGATTCCAGCCTCTTCACTGCTAGCTATCCCCATGCACACTGATTAAACACCACCACCGGAGGATGAGCGGACAGCGTACTGAGGCAGTCCTGGGGGCAGACATTGATATTCCGACTCTCCACAGCATCACAGTGACCATCAGGGCAGGTCCTGGTGTTGGGGGAGCAGGTGGAGAAGTTCCTGGTGATCCCTATGACATGAAACATGGTAGGATGTCACCCCATGTGGAAGAGCCGCACCCGTCAGATTTCCCCACAGCCTCCTAAGCGGACCCTGTGCCTCTAGGAAGAGGGAACCTGAAGCTTATGGAGAGAAATACTACATAAACCTTAGCCACCTGTGGAATTATCCCCAAGGAATGCTAGAGGCAAGGATTCCAAGGGCTGGAAGGGTTGGGCAGTCCTGGGACTGCTGACAGTCTTCCATGGGGGACCAGATGAGGCCAGAACTCCCTTAGGTGGCACCATAAGTAGAACCTTTGTGGTCACAGGCACACTCAGTGAGGCATACGACGGCCCCTCCTGCTTGGTGTCATATCCTCCAGCCTGAGACCTCCTGGAAGAGCCATTCTGTTCTTTGCACAGCCAAACTTTGGCCCAGACCTTCCCAAGCCTGGAGTGAATCCAACCCAGGGCATTTCTAGTTCTAGGGTGGCAAAGGCCTTCATGACCTTGTACCCTTCCCTCTCTCCCGGCATTGTGAAGCCACACAAGGAACAAGGTTGTTGGGTCACTGTAGGAGCCAGCAGGGCTGCAGGACCCTGTATATTCTGGCAACCCTCCTCCCTGCCAGCCACCAGCACCAGCCACCTCAAGGTTCCTGGGACCTACCTTTGCCATCTCCCTGCCTCCACTCACACCTGCCTGTTGGAGAGCCCAGGCCACCACACTCCTCACACTCAGACCGCCTCTTGTTGACCGCGCAGGATATGGGGCAGCCTTCCTTCTCAGCCACATCTGTGGGGAGCAGACAAGCTGGTCACAGTGGGCCAGCCTGGGCCCAGCATCCAGCCTGTACCCACGGAGAGAGCAGCATGAGACCAGGAGGTTTGGGGTGACCTGAGAGCACTGGGAACAGGATGGGGGATGGGACATGAGGGTCACAGGTGTGGGCAGCTGCTTGGGGGGAGCAGGGAGTAAGGACAAGAGGACAGGAGGACAACCAGGCTGAGCAAACACCACACAGGATGCCCAGTCACACCTGAGTTTCAGATAAATAATGAACACCAAGAAACCTCACAAAGGCTGTTGCACAGGACATATCCAACAGGCTGTGTCCCTTATCTAATATGTGTGAGGCCAGAAATGCTTTTTTCCCCCCAGATCTTTAAATATTTTCATATATATAATGAGTATATTGAGGGTAAGAAATTTGCTTATACTTCTATGCACTTTAAACACGTAGCCTGAAGGTAGGCTTAGATAATATTTTTGATATACCTGAATTTGACTGCAACTTGCCACAGGGTCAAATGTGGATTTTTCCACCTGTGGCATGATGTCAGGGATCAGACAATTTTAGATTCTGGAGCATCTCGGATTTTGGATTTTCAGATTAGGAACACTTAACCTGTACCAATAAATTGCTTCTTATTTACCTGAAACTTAAGTTTAAACAGGATCCTGCATTTTACCTGGCAGCCCCAAAGAAAGAGCACGTACAGGACGTGCTGACTGTGGCGAGGAGTGGTGACCATTCAGCACGCAGCTGCTCTGGGTTAGGCTGGTTCACACTACCCCCACATCATCCTTCCAGTTAGGTTGTGCGGTATGCACTGCTATTCTCATTTGTAGGGAAGGGGACAGGTTCAGGGAAGCCATCAGCAGGTGAGGGAAGCAGGCCCAGGTTCCCCGCCATCCCTCCATGGAGTGTGGCACTCACATGTCCCCTCGACTGTGAGGAGCAGCGGGCCTGGGCCTGCTTGCGGGTCTGCCGGTCAGTAGCCACCACGGTGTACTGGAGCTCAGCACACTCAGGCCGCAGCAGGCTCTCCGTATCGTTTATGAACAGGGTCCCCGAGGTGTCCTCAGCGGAGGTGGCCACCCCCAGGATACTACAGTTGGCGCTGGATGGCTGTAGCTTGTATTGGACGTGGATGCCGCTGAATTCCTGGCAGTTTTCCACACAGACTTTCCCAATCTAGGTGGGGGGCACAGGGAACACCTTAGCCAAGCAGCTGGATTGGCCTGAAAATGGCAAGAAAGGCTTCTGGGCAGCTTGAGCCCCAGAATGGTTCCCAGCTTGGCCTTGGAGTATTCATGCCCTCCTCGATGTTAAGTCTTCCACTCCCACAGAATCTGCAGACCCAGCCAATTGCCCCAGCCCTGCCCTGCCCAGGTCTACTCAGTCCACCAAGTCACTGGCTGCCCCTGGTCCCGGAAGCCAGAGGTGAAGGTAAGGCACCCTACCCCAGTTACCCAACTGTTAGAGCACTGCACTCAGACGTGGCATGACTCGACATGACAAATGCAGTGTGGCTGCTTGTCCCACAAAGACCAAGGGGCCTCTTTCCCAGGATACAAGGCCCTGGAGCTGGACAGATGAACTTTTACCTTTTGGCTACTTGAGTTAAGAGTTATAGTGGCATCAGCTAGAAGCCAAGAGCTTCAGAAGTGGTTGAGGCTGGGATGGGGCAGGGTCCTGCTTAAGGGTACAGAACTAGCCCTAGAGGCCAGGGCAGAAACCAGTGCCTCCAAGCACACCTGACGCCACAACAAAACCTGCCTCCTGGGCCACCTTGCTTTCCCCTGCAGAGTGAGCTCACTTCCATCTTCTCATGAGATCCTCAAAACTGTCCAAAAGATCCCTGACCTCAATTTATTTTTAAAAACTGAGGAAGGGATGAGGAACCACATTGAATCTGATATTGAACTGAGACTGAGGCCCTGTTGTCTCCTAAGTCTGACAGATACAATTGAACCACCTCCAGTAATGCCTGCTCTCTCTCAGCCCTTCTCTGAGATCCCTAGGCCCTTCTGCCTTGTTGCCCCTATCTCTAACCCTTCATCCACGAAAGGTGTTGAGGTAGCAACCAGGCAAGGAGCTTGGATGTATCCAAGGGAGGGGTTCCTTGTGTGCTGGACCCAAGTGGCTGCCAGGAGCTGATGGGGAACAGAATTCCCTGTTGGAACTGGGAAACTACTGGTACAAAAGGAGAGAGCCCTAAACATGACATTCTGAAAGACTTAACCACATGTTGTTCCATTAGGAGAAAGTATATTAAGTCATGCATGATAAAATTACAAGTAAACTTAAAAAAAATGCTTAAGAAAAACAATTAAGAAAGAGCAGGACCAAAACGCTCAACACTGGTGGATACGAGGGGAAAGGATCATTCATTCCCTTTCCTCATCTTCTTTAACAAATGTTTATTACTTTTATCTTTCCACTTCTCATTATTATTTTTCCAATGGCAAATATAAATACAGAGAAATATTTGTAGCAAGTGCTCTTATAGAAAGTAAAAAGCAGAACCACTCCCCTCCTCCTCACCCCAGAAGGGCATCACTGTTAACCACAGTCTGCATGCTTGCAAATTTCCTACAAACAACTTTTTTCACCTAACAATCCACCAGGAACATCTTTTCCAAGTCAGCATTCATACTTACATTGCTCTTACATTAGTAAAAAAATGTTTTAAAGATATAAAGAGGAAAAGGGCAAAAGTAGAAGGGCTTAAGGAGCTCCCAACCTTGCTTGCTCCCAGATCTTTTCTGAGTACCCAGGCCACTGCCTTCTTGGCCCTGTGTCCATGGTTCCACTTGGGCAACTCTCATTGGGTAGCTTAGGGAAGGGGAGTCACCCATCCCCACCCCTACCTTTGATCTGCTAAATAAAGAACCCCACCATTGGGGTTTCCCAACACATAGGCAGACAGTGGGCCACGGGCTCACCTGGGCAAAATGGCGGGCCCTCTTGTTTACAGAGAAGGAATAGGTGCTGGGCAGGTGTAGGATGACAGGTAGTACCGACACATTGAAGTGGAGGAGGAGAACACCTGTCCCTGGACCCTGGAAGTCTGAGTCATTGACCAGCACAGTGAGCTGCAGGGGTCGGCTCTCTGAGATGGAGATGCTCCGGTTGAGAACCAGCTCTGTGGGTCGGGAACATGACGATGACAGTCAAGCTGCTTTGGTTTGGGATGGGTCCCTCATGCCATGGCACAGCACACCTCCTCCCAGACATGCAGCCCTGAACACACGTGTGCAAACAGCTACTTTCGTGCATGGTCCCAAACAACATGTCTGATGGTTAGCCCTCAGTGAAAACCAATATTTAAATGTTGGCCATCCTACTGAGATGGAAGCCTAAACTTTCTTTGCTAGGGCAGCCTGTGTGTGCATGGATGAGAATGTGTGTATGCATAAAATGTGTGTCGTGCATGTGTGTATGTGTGCATGTGTGTGTTTGGTGGAGAGTATGTATGTATGTCCTGATTGTTTGATGTATGTATGTATTTTGGTACATGCTTTTTGTGTTAATGCGTATGGGGTGAGTGGTTTATGTGTATTTATGTAGTACTTGTGTGTATGTGCTGTGTGTAAAATGTGTCTGTGTATTGTATAGTGTGTATATATAGGATGTGTGCTGTGTTTATGTGTAAAGTGTGAGTGGCACAGAGATGTGTGTGGTGTATTTGTGCTATGTGTATGTTTTTGGTGAGTGCATAGTATATGCACGCAATGCATAGTAGTATGTGTGGTGTGTATACTGCATATGCACAGTATGTGTTATGTGTATGGGGTATTTGTGTGTGTTGTGTGGTCTCAAGGGAGGTAAGCTCAGCCAGCCCTGAGGTCCTGGGAAGAATTATGTGCCACGAGCCACCCTTACTATAGTCGTGCACAGTTGCCCGCACGAAGCTGCCGTTGGCCTGGGCTAAGGTCTCGTTGGGTGAATGCTCCACGCGGAAGGTCTGCTGGGCCCAGGGGTCCCCGGGGAGCAGCGTGTTTGTGTACCGCCTTACAAGTTCTCCAGACGCTGGCACCACATCTGCATCAAAGACACGGAGGGTGGCTACCACGGTGCCCTGTGGGATACAGAGAGCATTAGTCAGAGGAGGTGCCCCTGGGAGGGCACATGATGTGGCATAGCCCACAAATGGACCAGATGAGTGCTGTCAGAGCCAACCCTGGAGACAGACTGACCTGGGTTTTAGTCACCGTGGGACCACTTGCCAGCTGGCCTAGTCACTTTCCCTGGGCTGCTTTGCCTCACCTGTACAACAGGTGTGATAGGCATCTACACACTTCCTGTAAGGAGACTCAGATCAGGTGCTCAAGTGCTGTGCTAACAGTTCTCTTCCAGGTCCCCAAAGTGCAGGAGCACCCTCACTCTGCCCTGAGAAAGATGGCCCCCACCATGATGAAGGTCAGTACAGTGACAGATGGCAGAACGGTACCCAAGCTCATGTGTACCCCAAAACACTCTCCCCCAAGCATCTTCTGTACACCAGGCTGGAAAGGGCTGTGTATAAAGCCACAGGGCATCTTGGAGCTCATTCACAAAGCTCCCTGTGGTCATCACAAGGTTGCCCAGCCAAGATCACGTGCTCTTTACCACATGATAAACTTTCCTCTCAGCCCCACCCCTAACCCCACCAAACCTGCACCTGCAGTGCCCAGAGAAGCAGGAAAAGGCAACGAAAGGCAAGAGCGGTTCCTGCCTCTCCATTCTACTGTGCCCGCAGATAGGACTGGCTGCTTGATGGCCTGAGACCCAGCAGGTGGCAGTAGCGCTCCATCTCCCCAGGACAGAAAAGGGCGGGGCAGGGACCTGCCTGAGCAATGCAGGAAGATCCTGGCAGGATCTTCAATCCAGTCTTCCCAATACCCGGCTCCTTTTCTTGTGCCTTAAAGGCCCTCCTGGGCAAGGGTGGCTGTCTATGCACAGGCAGAGGGAGGGCTTTCTTGGAAGTGTATCCTCGCCTGGCAAGAAGCCCTGATGGAGAGCAGAGGCACAGGTGCCCCAGACGCACTCTTTCTGTTTGGTCCACCTGGTCAGACTCAGGCTGGGCATCAAGGGCTCCCTGGCTCTCAAGTTGGGACCCAGCAGGCTGCTGGTAGGCAGACAGCCTGACAAATGGAGGGACAAATGAAAGGACAGTCACATGGTTGGATGGCTAAAAGACCAAAGGATAAACTTTGGACAGAGATATAGACAACAAACAGACAGCATGGGAAGGACAGACATGCAGGTGCAAGACAAACACCTCCTTCCGCTTGAATTTGACCACTGCACTGGCGGTGTCCACGCCTCCAGGGAAGGTGGGGGCCGAGTCGTCCTCATCGTACACAGTCACAGGGAAGGGCACCATCACCTCCTCCTCACGTTTTCCAATGTGCACAGTGCACTGGGCTACCAGATCATATTTCTCCTGCTGCTCACGGTCCAGCGCCCAGCGTGTGCTCACCTCTAGGCTGTCCGGGCTATAGTGGAAGGGCAGACTCTCACCTGCACACCAAGCAGACCAGAACCCAGAGTGACTGCCTGGCTGCACACAGGGTGAACTGCCTTCCTCAGGGTCCCACCCAGAGCAGCTGAATGGGTGGGTGGGGCACTGCAGTCATTGACAGAACTCATAGGCATGCTGGTAGAGAGAGAGGTTGGTTCGTGGGAGGGCTCTGTATGCCACCTTCCTGGTTCCATAGGAACAGGGAGCCCTGTGTCACAAGCCCAGATCTGCAGTGATGTGTGATTTTGTTCTTTTCTGGCTTTCACTCAGGCTGATAGGGAGGAAGCACTGTGAGGATCCTCTTCCCTGATTAGACAGGAAGGGCCTGGGATACACCCACACCATCCTACCCCCAGCTTCCCATCTGGAATGGGTTTGTGTGGGGAGGCTGCAGGTCCAGAGAGCCAGCTCCAGGCACTGGCTCGTTTTAAAAAAAATATTTAGCAACAACTTTTAAATTACGGAAATAATATTTGCTCATTTCAGAAAATGAGAAATAGAGCCAACAGTTCTACCACTTGAAAACAAACATGGTGAACATTTGGCATATGATTTGATGTTAATGCACAAATATTTCCCAACTCACGATTTGCAGTCCAGCTCTATATCTCTTCTTTTTCCTTGTAACTTTAGCCGGGTCATTCTGGCTCTCTGCCTCAGGTTTCTCCCCAGCACATGGGCCAGGCTCTAAAGAGACTCCCTGTGTCCCTTAGGGTGC
Organism: Tamias sibiricus; assembly: GCA_025594165.1. Taxonomy (NCBI): domain Eukaryota; kingdom Metazoa; phylum Chordata; class Mammalia; order Rodentia; family Sciuridae; genus Tamias; species Tamias sibiricus. The sequence continues at coordinate 90,086,407 of CM046663.1, read as the reverse complement.
AAAGATCTGAAAGTTGCTCCCAGACCTGGACCTACCCTCTTCTGCACTTCACTTGGATGACACAGGCTCCCACTGTGGTACCCTCCAAGCAGCGAGATCTGTCCCACCTGGCACTGACTCACTTTTGCTCAGGGGTCCCCTGCCTCAACCACCCAATTAAAGACAGTGGTCTCCACCACTCCCCACTCCCTGTCTCCTTGCTTTTCCTTTCACCTAATTTTTTTCTAGAAGCCATCATATTTCTTTGTCATGTTCATGGGTTCTAGCTCTCACATAAAGGGAAGTTCCTAGCAGGTAGGATGCCAGCCTGTTTTATCCACTGCCGCTTCCTTAGCTCCCAGTACCCGGTTCATAGCAGACACCCAAGAGATATTCCTGGAATGTTAAATAGTGGGGACAGTAAACCAGATGGCTTATGCTAAGTGCTTACAGCACTGCATCTGGCACGCAGTGCCACGAGGCAGGCACTCACCTTCCAGAAGCCTGTAGGCCACACTGATGTTAGGGCAGAAGAATTGCACAGGCAGCAGGCGGAACTGATGGAAGGTGCCAGGGGGCCTATTTTCCCGGATGCGGAAGGAGAGGTCCGTCTCAGGGAAGCAGAGCTCTCTGGGTTTGAGGGAGCTGCAAGCTGGGAAGGAGGTGTTGATGAAGGAGAAGTACACGCGGGCACAACCCGGCCATTGGCACTCACTCTCACGCAGGGGTGTGGATGACAGGAAGACCTGGAGGGAGATGGTGAGCAGGGGGAAGCCACCATCTGTAGGGAGAGAAGAAGTCATGGGGAATGGGAGGGGCAAGAGCTCCAGGGTTCACTGTGGTCCACAGGACTCTGCTGGGCTCCCAGCCCCAGTTGCCACCTCCCCATCTTGTTGGCTAGATCCTAAGGCCTGGAGCACCCAGTGCCCCCCAAGCCCAACCCTCTTGCAATTCAGGTCTTATTTCAAATGAACCTCCTCAGGGAGCCTCTGAGCACTGGGTTAATGTCCTCTGACCTCCAGCAGGTGGGTAGCTTCTCAGGGTTGGCTCCTACAGCATGTGGTGACTGGCAGCACGCCCCACACACCACAAACTTCCCCAGGTGATTTTGTTGTTGGCATACCCTGCGGATAGACTTCCCTAGCACCTAGAGGGGGATTTCCATCACATTCCACCACTGAGGAACTACAGTAACTTCAACGAGGTCTGGGTCTTAGCTCAATTAGGCAGTGCCCAAACATGGATGGCTCAGGGCTCTGAAGAAACACAGGCCCATAACAAATTCTACCCTGACCCCCACCAGGGTTCTCTAGAGTTCCTCAAGTATCCTGCTGGGGGCTCAAGAGGAAGATGGTGGCAAATAAGTATATGTGGAAACAAGGCTCATATCATAGCCACTTCCTCCAGGAACTGCCCTGGAAGGAAACTGCCCACCCCTCCCCACTCTCCCTATCAAGGGATTGTGTGACTTTGGCTGCCCAAGGAAGACAGACTGGTCAGTCATGTTTCCAGTGCTGGGCAGTGTCACTTGTTCATGACATATGACTTGCCTCTCACCTATGGACAGAGGCTCAGGGCCATTGTAAGCTTGGGTGAGGCCATGCCTCAGGGTAGTACTAGGAAGGTGGGAGCTACTGGGTACAGAATCAACATTTCATGCCGCAAAGCACCGTGATGTATCTCCACTCCACCTGGGGCTAGGGTCACATGTGGCCTTGGCTGCAACTCTGACCCCTGGTCTGTGCAGCTGGCCAGATCTTCCTTTTGCTCTGCTTCCCTCCCTGGATACCTTGGCCAGGCCTGAGTCTCCACCAGGTATAAGGGTAGGCTGCTGTCAGTGGGAAGACAGGTTTTCTGGGAACTGCTGCTTCTCCAGCAAGTTCCAGATCATCAACCAAATCAAATCCTTGGGATTTTTTCCCCCAGCCCTTCTGAATTCTTCTTTCATAACCTCATGGTTAACCTCACTGAAAAAGGCCTCTGGGTCCTGGAGAGAGTACCCAAATCATTCCCAGTGGTCTCTAAGCTTGCAACAGCTTCTGGAGTTCCAAGGATCATCAGTGCCCCCAAACTTATGGGGGTCCCTTGCCTGGCTGGATACAGGGCAATCAGCCTCACCTTGTCCCTTATACCCTTACCCACAAAAGCCCTGGGAGGGTGGCTTGAGGATGAAGCAGAGGTGGGGTGTGCTCTCTTACTGCGGACGCTGAGCTTCTCCCAGGAGGTGTGGTCCAGGCTCTGGTTGAGGTAGAGAAGGCCGGTGTCCTCCTGGACACGGATCCAGTTATTCTCATGTAGCCGTGTGCGAAAAGCATTATAGAGGTGCTGGCCCAGGCGAAAGCTGGGCACCTCCCCAGGGGCATCTTGGAGGGCATGGACATAGAGCAGGGGCATGCCAGCTGGCTGGTCCACATACAACCTCTCCCAGTAAGCATCCCTCGAGAAGTAGAGGCCCAGGGGAGCTACAAGAAGCAAGGAAGTGTGTGAGGGAGGGTGGAAATAATGGCTTCTTCATGGGTTAAAAATAAAAGATCATTAATTTAAAATTCTGATCTTAGCAGGAATTTCTTTTTTGTATATTCAGAATTTATTTTGAAGTCTTTTTATAATATAAAACATGTAAAGTAATATGAATTTCTATATTTTATCTCTACCAATACATATTTACCTGAATATCTTGAAGGAGCATAAAGAATTTGTTTTTGTAAGTCGTGAAATTAGTACTCCTTAAATGATCAGATGTTTTAATAACTGTCTTTTTAATTTTTTCTTTTTATGTATATATGACAGTATGGTATATTTTGACATATTACACATACATAGAACAAGTGTAACTTGTTCCAAATCAGATCTCATTATTGTGGTTGTATATGATGTGGAGTTACATTGGTTGTGTATTCATTTATAAGGACAGGAAAGATATTTCCAATTTATTCTACTGTCTTTTCTATTTCCATCCCCCTCCCTTCCCTTCATTCCCCCTTGTCTAGTCTGATGAACTTCTAATCTTCCCCTCCCCCTTGTTGTGGGTTAGCATCCACGTACCAGAGAGAACATTCTGCCTTTGGTTTTTTGGGACTGACTTATTTAGCTTATTTTACATCCATCCATTTACTGGCAAATGCCATAGTTTCATTCTTCTTTATGGCTGAGTAATACTCCATTATGTATATATACCACATTTTCTTTATCCATTCATCTGTTGTAGGGCACCCAGGTTGGTTCCATAGCTTGGCTTAGCAGGAATTTCTAACTTTCAGTCCAAAGAATGTGAACGCAGAATTATTTGTATATCTAAACACTGACTAAAATTACGCTGCATTAAAACAGAAAAAGGAAAAGGAGGGATAAAGGGGAGGAAGTATAAAACGGCTGCACTATCACATTTAATTACCCAAGTGTCACAACACCTGAATCACACACAAGTGGAGCATTCATGCTGGCTTCTGAATAAACCACACAGAGCTAGCATTTTCAAGGGTATGAGATGCTGCCAGACAAGCAGGACAGGCAACAACTGTCAGAAACGAAGAAAGAACTTCATAACAAAGAAGTCAATCTTTCAACATATTTCTCCTATATGACCCAGCAATTCCATTCCACTTTCCAATAGAAACGAAAAACATCCACCCATCAAACAACAAAATTGTAAATGTAGGATTATTCAGAATAGCTGAGAGCTAGAAACAGCCTCAATGCTATCCCACGGGATCCTACATAGCAATAGAAAGGGATGAGCTACTGGTATAACAGCCTGGATGGTCTTGTGGAAATCATGCCATGCTGAAGAAGCCAGGCAGAAAGAAGACACACGGTCTGATTCTAGACTGATTCTAGGTAATTTGTTAGACTGGTTGTCTACTGGGTTGGTTAGGGTTGACTGCCTGGGAATGCCAGGAGGGGACTTTCTGGGAAATGTAAATGATAAGGAGGTAGGTCATGTGGCCATATCCATCTGTCAACATTGTGCAGCTAAGATTTGTGCATTTCAAACTCTGCAAATTTTACCTTAAAAAACTGACAAAACCCCAAGGGGGATATGGGCAGGGGTGTATCTGCAATGAGGAAGCTGGAATATTGACCTTGGCTGTGACTGGATGAGTCTACAAAGGAGTTCATGAACTGTGCTGCTAATTTGGGGTATGTCCAATAATTTTCACAATGAGAGTGTTTTATTTAATAGTAAGAGTTTTCTCACCATTGGTGAGAATGAAATGGAACAGCAAGCTGTAGGAAACAGTGTGGTGGTTCCTGAAAATATTAGACACAGAATTACCATCAGACCCAGCAATTCCACTTCTGGGAATAGACCCCAAAGAATTGAAAGCAAGGTCTCAAAGAGACATGTGCACACCACCCACACTCATAGCAGCATCATTCATGATTGCCAAAAGGTGGAAGCAACCCCAATGTTCATCAATGGATGAATGGATAAACAAAACGTGCTATATATAGTACATAAAGTGAAATATTATTCTACCTTAAAAAGGAAGGAAATTTGCTGGGCACAGTGGCGCATGCCTATAATCCCAGTGGCTCAGGAGGCTGGGGCAGGAGAATCTCAAGTTCAAAGCCAGCCTCAGCAATGGCAAGTGCTAAACAACTCAGTGAGACCCTGTCTCTAAATAAAATACAAAATATGGCTGGGGATGTGGCTTAGTGGATGACTGCCCCTGAGCTTAATCCTTGGTACTCCCTACCCCCCCCCCCAAAAAAGGGAAGGAAATTTTAAAATTTATTTTTACTTCATGTTATACATGACAGTAGTATCCATTTTGGTATAATTACACATGCATGGGCTATATCTTATTCTAATTAGGACCCCCATTCTTGTGGATGTACAAGATGGTGGGATTCACTGTGGTGTACACAGGAAAATTATGTCAGATTCATTCCACTGTCTTTCCTTTTCCTAAACCCTCTTCCTTCTCTTCATTCACCTTTGTCTGATCTACTGAATTTCTACTCTTCCCCTACCTTCTTTATTGTGGATTAGCTTCCATATATCAGTGAAAACATTTTGACTTTTGGGGACTGGCTTATTTCACTTAGCATGACAGTTTCCAGACCCATCCATTTACTGGCAAATGTCATAAAGACATTCTTCTTCTTCTTTTTTTTTTTTAATTAAATATTTATTTATTTGCTTTAGTTGTACACAATGCGTTCATTTCTATGTGGTGCTGAGGATCGAACCCAGGCTGTGCACGTGCTAGGCGACTCTACCGCTGAGCCACAACCCCAGCCCCAAGACATTCTTCTTAATGGCTGAGTAATACTCCATTATGTATATATACGACATTTTCTTTATCCATTCATCTGTTCATGGGCACCTAGGTTGGCTCCATAGCTTAGCTATTGTTAATTGAGTTGATGTAAACATTGATGTGGCTGTGTAACTGTAATACGCTGATTTAAAATCCTTTGGATATATACCAAGGAGTGGAATAGCTGGGTCAAACTAGGAATGGTGGTTCCATTCCTAGTTTTTTGAGGAATCTCTGTATTTCTTTCCACAGTATTTGCACCAATTTGCAGTCCCACCAACATGTATGCATGTACTTTCCCCCACATCCTCCCCAACATTTATTGTTACTTGTATTCTTGATAATTGCCATTTCAACTGGAATGAGATGAAATCTCAGTGTAGTTTTAATTTGCATTTCTCTAACTGCTAGAGCATATTTTTCATATATTTGTTGACCATTCCGATTTCTTCTTTTGAGAAGTGTCTGTTCAGTTCCTTTGCCCATTTATTGATTGGATTATTTGGTTTTTGAGTTTTTAAAAAAAATTCTTTATATATTCTGGAAATTATTACCCTATCTGAGATACAGCCAACAAAGATAAAAAGAAAGGATTTTCTGACACATGCTGTAGCATGCATGAACTTCAAGGACATTATGCTAAATGAAATAAGCCAGTCACAAAGAGACAAATATTGTATGACGCTACTTGTGAGAAACCTAAAGTAGTCACACTCATAAAAACACAAGGTAGAAAGAGGGTTACAAGGGGCTGGGGGTGAGATGGAGAATTATTATTTAATGGGTATTGGAAGTTTCAGTTTGGGCTGATGATGGTGATGGTTACACAACACTGTGAACACTGTGGGTGTTCTTAATGCTATTGAATACGTATTAAAAACGTTAAGTTTAAGATGGCCAATTTAATGTTATGCATATTTTTCCACAATCAAAATGTATGAAGTTTTTAAAAGATAGGTAAACAGGCAAAAATGTTCAAAACACATCGATAAACTTCAAATAACTCTACAATGCACAAAAATATCAACACACAAAGCAGACACCAGAAACCCTATACTCCCACATGACTGACTTATCTGTCCAATCAGTTCATTCCCACCTAGGTCGCACCTTCCTCACAGCAGCCATCCTTCCAGGCACCAGCAGAAGATGCCTATTAGGCAGCTGCATGGGTTCTCCTCTGGGATTTGGGAAAACAATGAAGCGCAACAGGAGTGAGGCAAATGCAATAGGTAAGACTGAATGGGGTTCCAAAGAGGTAAGAAAATGAGAAGGCTTCTTGCACTGTGGAATGTTTCTCAAAAAGAACCTCAAAGACAACAAAGATGGGAAAGCCAACCTGAAGCAAGCCTTCATCTGGTCCTGCCCCTCCCAAGGTAGGCCTGCCATGCCCCCCCCCCCCCGCCCCAACCCCGACTGATAATCGATTGATCGTAGCCAAAGAATGGAAGGGAAAGTCATTCATGGAAAGCCCCTCCATAGAAGAGGTGGGTATGGGGAGTGGGAAGGCTAAGACCCCTGGGAAGCAGAGCTTGTATCTGTAGCCACCAAGAATTTCACACTGCCAAGGGTGGGGGAAACTAAGGGAGCCCCAGAAAAAATCACATTGCAGGATACTGGAGAGGGAGTGCCACAACTGGACCACCACCCACTGGCCTCGACCACCAGGGTCTACTGAGGGGCCACAGCAGGAGCCTCCCACACACGCCCAATGCTATTCTCCTTTCCCAGTGGCCGAGCAGGACAAAGCCTCCCCCTAGTGGCATCTAACAGCTGGAAGCACAGGCAGACAGCTCAGTGCGCTGGGTCCCAAGAGAACCACAGGTCCCTCCCTGCTCCCTGACATGAGGCAGGAGACTCCCAGCTTCAGCACAGGTCCTGGGAAAGGACAGCTGATGGCACACAGCTCTGTGATGCCTGGAGGCCGCAGAAGAGCAGCCAGGCACATGCCAGGGGGTGCCTGCTCCGCACACCCCCCTGCTGCAAGGGCACATTCAATCTGGAAGTCTCCCAGTGATTCAGGATGTGCTCCTACCTTCAGTGGTAGGGGCTGGGAGGTGGGAAAGGCCCATCCCCCCACCAGCACAAAACCACATGTACAGGGAGAAGGGGCGGCCCTGCCCTTGTAGACCTGGGTCCTGCAGGATGTGTGGGGCCCAGTGTTGCTACTGCCAGAAGGGATTTGTGGGTCGGGCAGTGATTGTGAACAGAAAGAGTCTTTAATACATTTAAAATGCCTCCCAGGCGGTCCCTGTGGAAGGGCTCAGCTGTATAATATTCTTTCTTGTCAAAGACACTACTAGTTAGAAACACATGGTCCAAGGGGAGAACTGAGGAGGTGGGTGCAGGGCCAGTCTCAGGGGTGGAGCCTGGACAATTCAGTGGACCTACTCTTGGAGGGTTCGTGCTGGGTTTAATGCTCTGCTACTGCTGTCTTGAAATTCTGCACGATTCTAGAATAAGGGGCCCCACAAATGATGCAGCTAATTAAAATGTGTAAATGGGAAGTGTGGTTGGTGTTAGGCATCATAGGGATGGGTGGCCTCTGCAGAGCACTGGCCTTATGGGCCTTAATTTCTCCAACTATGAACCAGAGAAGGATGTGCTGGGGATGGGAGGAACAGCCAGTGCAGGTGCACATAGGCCTTCAGTTCTTATATATGTGTGTCACTGCCAACCTCTCACTGCGGTTCACAACTGCTGGGCACAGCTCCTTCTCTGCAAAAGGCAGACAGAAATGGAGATGGAGGCACATCTGCCCAAGATACCATTTGCTTCCACACTGCCCCACCTCAGTAAGAACTCAGTTCCAGCATTCAGTGGGGTATAGTGATGTCCACCTTGGGGCAGTGCCTCCTTCAAAATTACCTTTGCAAGTAAATCCAGCACAGTGCCTGCTAGCCAGCATGGATGACTTCATCTGGTACACATGGTGTTTTAGTCAGCTTTTTCGTTGCTTTGACTAAAGGACCCACCCAGAACAACGGTAGAGGAGGAAAAGTTTATTTAAGGGCTCACAGTTTCAGAGGTACTAATGCATAGAAGGCCATTCCTCGGGGCTTGAAGTGAGGCAGAACACAATGGAAGAAGAGTGTGGCAGAAGAAAGCAGTTCACATGATGATCAGGAAGCAGAGAGAGAGGTCTCCACTTGCCAGATACAAATATATACCCCAAAGCCACGCCCCAACTCCTCACCTCCTCTAGCCACACCCTACCACTTCAATTACCTACCACTCAGTTAATCCCTCTCAGGGGACTAATTCACCAGGTTTCCTCTGAACCTTCTTGCATTGTCTCACATGTGAGCTTTTGGGGGACACCTCACATCCAAACCATAACACACAGTCACACAACTGTGATTTTGTTTTGATTGTGTACCTGTTTTCAGGCGGGCAAGAACAATTCCAATACTCCACACTTGCCTGAGATTTTGAGTTTATTCATATTTGTATGCATATGGAGCCGGTCCTGAGCTCCTTCCTCCCATACAGGTACACACACATGCTTACACATGCCTTGTCATATACTTCGTCCATGTGTGGACATTTTCAGGTCCATGCTGGATCCTGAGCATCCTGCTCTGCTGGTGACCACAGTGCATGTGTCTTCTGGTCCTCTGGCTCCTGCTGCCTGGCAGTCTGAAGGGAAGGGGTGTGGGGATACCAGGATGCTCCACTCTAGCTGTGTGCCCAAAGCTTGCAATCTCTTAGTATCTGTGCAGCCCATGCCCAAGCCCAGCAACAGGCTTCCAAAAATCCCCCAAATGATCTTCCTGTGTGTCAGGCAGTCTCTGCTCTATGCATCACATTGGCCAGCCCTCATCCTGTGACCCAGCTCCTTCAACCGGCTCTGACCACTGCTGGGGAGGGTATTCCTCCTCTGCAAGGGTACATCAGAGGGCTCTGCCACACCTCTGGTTACTCTTTCACCAGAAGTTAGGAACTTTTAGCTAAACTGCTGCAGTTCCAATGACCACATGGGTCTATCTCCTGGTTGGACCCAGACTGACACATACATCACCTGTCTTAGACTCATTCTTTCACACACAGGCATTGCACCATACTTTCTCACATTTTTTTTTTTTTTTTTTTTTTTTATACTGGGGATTGAACTCATGGCCACTCAATCACTGAGCCACATGCCCAACCCTTTTTGTATTTTATTTAGAGACAGGGTCTCACTGAGTTGCTTAGCACCTCACTTTTGCTGAGGCTGGCTTTGAACTCACAATCCTTCTGTCTTAGCCTTCCAAGCTGCTGGGATTACAGGTGTGTGCCACTGTGCCTGGCACATTCATTCTTATACATAAGCACAGAAACACATTCTCATAGTCAGTCTTGCAAACTGTTGCACGCTCACCATCCTATACAAGTACAGATAACCTACTTTCACATACATTCTTGCATACACTCAGTGCAGACACACTAAGCATGGTCCCAGCCCTGTCTGCTCCAGCCAGGCTTACTGGGCTGCCTGAGGTAGGGGCTGACCATCACTAGCTCTGCCCCAGATGTCCATTAAAAGCCACATGTGGCTCACCTGAAGCTCCTCAGACCTCATCACCATCACTCTGTGGTGGTCATGCTACCCTCTGACCATTCCAGGGCAGACCTGGGCAGGCCCTCCCTGTAGATGCCCTAGGGCCCTCACTCCACCTCTGCTATTCACAGGTCACTGGGACAAGCACTGTAAGTTGACATGAGGAAACGCGGTTTATGCCATCCTGTGCATAAACACAAATGCAGCTCCAGACAAGTAAAAATCTCCTCAGGATGGCCACATAAACACTGGAATTCAGAACTTCAAAGGAAGGGGAAAAAACTGCAAGACTGGTACAATTCAAGCACTTGGTGAAATTAGAAGCCACTCCATTGCTTGGGCAAGGCAGACCCTTCCTGCAGAATTCCTCTCAAACACCAGCCCTGCTCCCACCCTTGACAAGTGGCAGACGATGCAGATGACAGTTTTATTAAGACCCAGCAGAATCTTCTTAACAGACGATTTCCTAATGCAATCATCTTCCTGAGAATGGGAAACAGACCCCAGTGGCTCCTCCTCAGGGCCAGGGTGGGAGGAGGTGGCTCTCCCCAATGCAGACCAGCTGTCCCCGTGGGGGGTCCCTCCAGCCTAGAGCTGGGCAGTCATCCTCTCAGAAGATGACCCATCTACCTCACTGTTCCCCTTCCACTTCCCATTCTGTTTTTTTCTTTACTGTAGTGAAATAGTTGACACAAAAGAATACATTTTTACAGACTGTCTGCATTGAATGAGCACTCATGAGCCCTGAGCCCTCTGCTCAACTGAAGTGGCACTTAAAAGCGTTCCTGCTGGGCATGGTGGTGCACACCTGTAATCCCAGTGGCTCAGGAGGCTGAGGCAAGAGGATGGCCAAAGTTCAAAGCCAGCCTCAGCAAAAATGAGGCGCTTAGCAACTCAGTGAGACCCTGTCTCTAAATGAAATATAAAATAGGGCTGGGGATGTGATTCACTGATTTTGAGTTTATCATATTTGGATGCAAATATGAGTTTGATCCCTGATATCTCCTGCTCCCCAAAAAGCATTCCTGTCCCATCCCACTCATAGCTACAGGAGCCTGTGGCTTGCTTGGGTAGAGAATTCTGTGTGGTTGGTCATTTTCTTAATACTCTGAAGGCAGGGCTCCTTGACTTTCTGCTTCAGTGTCTCTGTTGAGCACTCTGTGCTCATTCTGACAGCTGCCCCTGCCCCCTGGTAGTCACTCTCTCCTCTCTGGCTGTTCTGCGGACCTCCTCTGTCTTTGGTGTTCTCCAGCATCATTCTGATTCCATCCATGCCTGCTCACCCCCCCCTTTGCTGGCCGCCTCCTCCTCCTTAGCTGCTATGGTTTATACGGGATTTGTGTCTGTCCCCCAAGGCTTCACATGTTGAAATTTATTCCCCGTTGTGATATATTAAGAGGATGGACACTTAATTTGACTATGGTGTTTAGAAATGACTGGGATTGGATGAAGTTATTAGGGTGAACCTCCCATGCTTGAATCTTAGTGACTTTATAAGAGGAGGCAGATCAAAAGGACACATACACACACATGTGCACGTGTTCCCTGTCTTTTGTCATGTGGTACCCTGCATCACTTTGGGACTCTGCCAGCAAGAAGACCATTGCTAGACGTAGTTGCTTGACCTTTCACCTCCAGAACTGTGAGCCAAAGTAAACCTCTCTTCTATATAAAGAAATCTGCTTCAGGTATCCTGTTACAGTAACAAAAATGGACTAGTACAAGCACCTAATTTCTAGATATTGGCAGCTGCCTGTTCTCTGTCTATATTCTTTCCCAGTAGGGAGCAACCATCCCCTTACTCTTTATGCTGATGACCATGGCATTCCCATCCTCAGCCCTGATCTTGTCCCAGCCAGCTGTGTACCTCTGTAGCCATGATCCATCAACTCCTATATCTCACTTTGGCTTGGAGAATGATCTGACCCTCCCCCAACTAAATCTGCTCCTCTCTCCCTGCTCCACCTCCATCATGGTACCATCCTACCTAGCCATTCAGGCCACACACTTGAGTCACCCAGTGCCTTTCCTCTTTCACCCCTTGCACCAGCCCACTGAATCCCCACAGCCACCTCCATCCCCCATCATGCTCCATCCTCTATGCAACATGCAGCTCCCTGGGTCCACTTTCAACCCATCAGGCCACCTGCCAGAGAGCAGCCAGGGACAGTAAGACTATGGCACCCTCTATGTAGTGTTCTGCATTTTCTGCCCATTGTGTACAGAATACAACACCTCACCAAGGTCCTGCAGCTGGGCCACATCTGCCCCCAACTCACCTCATCCCTACTATTACCTAAGAGCTCACCGTCCAGCCACACCCACCAACTTCTACCTATGAACTAGTGCACAAACGAATGAGTGAGCCAATGAATTAATCCATGAATAAACTAATAAAGAAATGGGTTCATGGACAGGGGTATGAAAGGGCTGGGTACGGTTAGGAAATGGTCAGAATCTGAAAAGGAACAGCAGAGGCTGGGGCCAGGGAGGTGGGTGAAATCAGACACTCTGGGTGGTCTCACTGGTGCAGGGAGCCTGTTGGACAATCAGTAGCCGGACAGCACTGTGCAGATGGCCCTCCTGAGCTTATATGCAGTGTCTTCCAGTTCACTAGTGGCCTTGATGAGACCAGCAGCCAGCTCTGAGCAAACAAGCCTCATCTCCAGCTCAGGAAATGATTTACTGGTAACCAAGGAGCATGGCCAGCTGGTAGCTGTTCACCACAGCTCGCATGCACAGGTGGGACACCTGCAGCGGGCTGCAGAGGCCCTGTGGTCATGGTGCTCTGTGCAGCTGCAGGCTGCTTTTGCACAAAACTGTAATCTAATTTTGCTTTTAGGAAGAAAGCATACATTATGGGATGCTCTACTGCAAATGACAATTCTGAAGGAGGGAGTAACAAGAATCTGTTTTTAAAAATTATTTTAAGTTGTTATGTGTAAATACACATAACAAAAAATTGACTATCTTAACCATTTCTAAGTGAACATTGCAGTGGCACTGGGTATGTTCATGACTGTGCAACCATAACCAACATCCATCCACAGAACTACTTTCATCTCATAAACTCAAACTCTGTCCCCATTAAATATCAACTCCTTCCTTCCTCTCCCAACCCCTGCAAACCACCATTCAATTTTATGTCTTAATGACTTTGACCACTCTAGGAACTTCATATGAGAGGAATCACACAGTATTTTTCTTGTTGGGACTAGCTTATTTCACTTGGCATAATGTTTTCAAGGTTCATCTGAGCTATGGCCTGTATCAGAATTTACTCCCCTTTTTAAGGCCAGATAATATGCCATGGCAAATACTGCACGAACCACTTTTTTTAAATTTTTTTTTATTTTATGGAAGTATTGAAATGTTCCTACAATTTCCATCATCTAACCTGGATTCTGAGATCTTTTTTTTTTGTTGTTGTTATTTACGTACCACTTTTTGTTTATTTATTTGTCCATCAATGAATGTGTAATTGCTTCTGCCTTTTGGCTATTATGAATAATTATGCTGTGAACATAAGTATAAAATATATCTTCAAGACTCTGCTTTCAATTATTTGGAGTATATACTCAAGGTCATATAGTTAGTCTATTTTGAAAAACTTCCATATTGTTTTTTCACAGTGGCTGTGCCATTTTACATTCTCACCATCAGTATACAGTGTTCCAATTTCTCCACATCCTTGCCAGCTTTTGTTGTTTGTTGTTTCTTTGATAGTAGACATCTCAATGGGTGTTAAGTGGTATCACATGGTGATTTTGATTTGCATTTTCCTAATAATCAGTAATGCTGAAAATCTTTTCATGATCTTATTGGCCATTTGTATATCTCTGCTTGAGAAATGTTTATTCAAACACATTTTTGAATTGGGTTTCTGTTGTTGTTGAGTTACAGTAGTGCTTTTAGATTCCGGATAGTAACCTGTATTAGATATATGACTTGCAAATATTTTCTCCCATTCCATGGGTTAAATGAAATACATACTGATTATGTCCTTGCTTCACAGAAATCTTTAAGGTAATCTAATCCATTTGTGGTTGTTGTTATAGTTGTTGCCTGTGTTTTTGGTGTCTTGCTGGGGGAGCCCAGTTTTTAAAGAAGTGCTCATAGCTACCACATTTGCCAGGACTGAGGTCAAGCAGAAGCAATAATCTCGGCTCATCTGGCATCTCACCCCTGACTCACTGGCTGCCTGCCACAGGACGAGTAAAGACCTTGCCACACTGGATTCCACTGCAATTCCTACCTTGTCTGCTAGTCCCTCACAAGACCACGGCATATAGGACCAGGGCAGACCTGAGGGCACACACTGGCCTGCCCACCTGCATCAATCCTTGGTGGGAGTGAGGGGCCAGGAAGCCATGGTGCAGCTGTGTACGTGCTCCTGATGGCACCACCTGCCCTACCAGGTGGCCAGGGCCCACAAAAGCATTTTTGGTTGAAATTTTAAAATTTTAAAATCAAAAGGAAGAACTGACTATAATGAGAAGGAATACGACGATAAAGTGGCCTGGGGTTTATGTTTGTCTTATACCAACACAGTGATAAAATACCTCCTGCTTCAGCCTCCCAAGTGCTGGGATCACAGGTGTGTGCAACTGTGCCTGACTAGATTTTACTTTTTGATGGGGAAGGAGCCCACGGCTCGTGGTGTGGCTGTGGTTCAAGTGCCTTGGGTGGGTATCTGAGGCCCCAGGACAACAAGACTCGGCACAGAACATGCAGCCTTGGGGAAGGCAGGGACCCATCCAAGGTCCCACAGAGAAGGCAGCCTAGACTCAGGTCAGTCTTGAATACTTTCTAATGCTGAATCCTTCCTCTTCCAAGCCTCCTATCTACACATGCCAAAGTGCCAACCCCAGGAGCACTACTAACAGCAACTAGGCATTGGCTTCCCCTGCTGGATTAACTATTAACTACATCCTGCTCCTTTTCCCCAATTCTCTGTCTTCCCTGCACCTGTGGGATAGCTCTCATGGCCTCTGACCCTGGAGATACAGTGACCTCCTGGCTTCCCACCTGTGTGAGGCAGCTACCACACACATCTGTTTTCCCAGGTGTCTTCCTGTGCCTTTTGGGGGCATTGGTCTGCTTACAGATGTCCAGTGCACCCTGTCACTCCTGCACACCCACAGCCCGGATATGCAGCTGTGGCCTACACATCCTCATTATCTGCTCCTTGACTGCAGGCCTCAGCACTGGCTCTGTCCAGCCTTTTTCAGGGGTCCAGGGTGCATCTCCCTCCTGTTCTCTCCACCTACTTAAATCCCACCTGCTGCCCCAGGTGAGGCCTTGCTCCAGCTCCAACCTTCATGCAAGCCCTAACCTTGATGGCCTCTACACCTTTAACTCTCAGGGCATTTGTATGAAGCAGACAGGTGTCCCCTAGCCCTCTTCCTGGAATAGACCTGTTCTTTCTCACTCATCACTCCAACCTCCTGGGGTCTCTCACTATCACAATTCGAGGGTGAAAGAACCAAAGCCAGAGAGTTCAGAGAGCTGTCTGAGTCTCCGCAATGAGAGCAGTGGGACTGGCCATGTTCCTAGTGCCTCCCCAACTGTGTGGAATATCTAGGTAGCTGGGGGTGCCCTTCCTGGTACAATGCTCTTGACCCTGATGCATGGCAGAAACATCCTTTAAGCATCTAGATACCTCTAGAGAATGGTCCCCAGGATACTTAGGAGTGCCCTATAGAAAGAACCAACATCCATTCCCCATCCTGCCCACCCACCTGGGAAGAAGTGACAGCAAATGGGTCCTAAGCACTTCCTTGAGTAGCAAAGGGAGCAGCCATCCTGGCCACCTCCGCTCGGTCAGGAAATACAGACTCACATGACCAGGGCTCCTGAACACACACAGTCCCTATGCAGGGCAGGGAGCTTGCTGGAGAGGAATAGACAGATGGTGAGTACTCCTAGCTTTCAGAGATGAACACGTTAGAACTTAAGGCTGTGACAATGGGATGCCCATAGCCCCCAACAGGACTATCAGGAAAGTAGACTCTGGGGTCTGTGTGTAAACTCTCTGTTGTTACCCTGATCAAGGGATGCAGAGGTAGTATGGGCCAAGGGTCAGCAGAGCCTGCATAGTCACACATGTTGAGTCAATGCATCTGTTCCATCTGAATGGGCAAAAACCCTAGGAGGGAGCAAGCTGAGAAGTCAGGAGTGTTGCAGATGGTGGGGGCACTCCATGCCAAGCATCCTGGGGATGAACCCCGAGAAGAGTCACACCAAGTCTCCTGACAGCTCTAACGAGAAGACACTGCTTCATGGGGGCACTGGACACCTCTGTGATATACCATCTGCATGCCAGTCTCTCTGAGATGGCTGTGCCGTGCTCAAGCAGCCTCTGAGGAGGGCCTGAGAGGGAAGTACCAGCTCTGGGAGTCCTGAAGGGACCTGGACCTTGGGGGGGCATGTCTACCTGGAGCATAGGAGCATGTGTATTTGTGGAGGCTGGGGGACATGTCTCGTGTGTCTGATGCAGAAGGTGCTTCCCTGCTTTGCTGGTTCCATGTGGCACTACTGTCTCCGGTATCAGCTTAAAAATATTATCTCTCAGGGGCTTGGGAAGACCTAAACTGCCCATTCTGAAAAATACCTGACTGAGAGGCAGGCAGGAGGGCTGTCCACAGATTGAAGTCAGAGAAGCAAGCTGTCCTAAGGAGTGCAGCACCCAGGGAGGAGGAGACAGTGCCCAGCCAAGAGAGGGGCAGGAAGAGCAGGCGTGAGGAGGCAATGGATATAGTAAGGTCAGTTCAGGAGGCCAGAGATCAGGTGGTAAATGCTGGCTGGAACAAGAAGTCCAGCTCCTTGGGGCCAGAAAGTCATGAATTTAGAGAACCTGGCAGAAGAAGCAGGGTGAGCAGCTTGTGGGTGCCGGGCAAGACAGGACTCCATTTAGGGTGGTGGAGAACACGATGTGTGTGTCAGAGTAGGGGTACTGGCCTGGGCAAGGGATACATGTTCTGTGTCTCAGTTTTCTCCTACGCACCCAAGGAAACTAAAAGTTCCCACTTCACAGGGCTGTCAGGAACTAAACTGAGTTAATGCACATAAAGTTCTCAGACAATCGCTAGCACCTGCCACCATCCCTATCCCCACCACTTCCATTCCCATCACAACCACCAACATCATCACCACATCCGCTATTCCCATCATCACTATCATAATCATGACCATCATCTCCATCTCCCCCATAATCATCTTCTCCACCATCATCACCACCTCCACCGTCACCACCTACCACCCTCATGGCTTTGTGAGGGCTTCCAAGTGAAAGCAACTTTGCCAGACTTGGCCCTCACTAGATGTGTTAAGAAAGCTGTGCTTTAAAGACTCACAGGACCAGCAGTGGGTCTGTCTTGCTTGTTGTTGAATCTCAGAAACTTGCCTGATGCCTGCCCTGGAGAAGGTGTAAAGGAAAGGCATAAGTAACTTGATGGTACATAGGAACTAACTGCTCAGGCTTTTGGCTCTTGGTGCAGCTGTACAGACAAGCCAATGCTACCTTTGTGGAAAGTCTGACAGCTTGTTTCAATCTTGGTGCCCTCAGTTTAAGCCTCTGTCTGCACAACCATCAACCTCTGCAAATGGATAGATAGCTTAGTATATACAATGGGTGCTCAATAATTGCCTGAGGCAGCTATTTTCCTGGTGTCCAATGAGAATCCTAGTCATCACACAGTCCATTCTCAGCCCTTGACTTTGATTTTTTCTTTTCAAAATCCTGTGAACAACCCCCAGCAGGAAGCCTGTGCCTCTGAAGGCACCATGAGGTTTGAGTGGGCATCCTGGTCTGGGCTGAACACATGGCAAGAGAAAACTCGGTGGGCCCAGCACAGAGGGAGGAACATGCAGCGATCCTAGTACACATGGGATCCCAGGGCTTTCTGAAATGAACTCTGGGGATCTTCATTTCCTATTCCCAAGGCTTCTGTGTGAGACTCCTGCCCCAAACTCTCCTGGTTCATCTGCTCAGGCTTCATGCACTGTAGGAGCCTATAATCAAGGAGATGCTAAAGATTGCGGTTAGCTGACAAGTTTCCACCTGATGTTGATACACAAAGAATCTCCCGTGAACAAGTAAGCTAAGCACGTGTCTGGCCAGTGTCATCTGGAGAGAGGAAAAGAATAAATGCTTCCAGTCTGGACCTCTACGTGGAGGAGAGGCAGGGGACCCAGGATGGGGTGCAGTGTCCCTCAAGACACCTGTCCTACTGGGACCCCAGCCAGCAGGGTGGTTGGTGGCCTGGAAAAGCAGCTGGACAGAGAAGGGGAGATGGCGCGACCGTCCCAGCCCAGCCCTGTCCTTGTATACCTGAGGCACATCTGTCAAACTGTGTAGAATTCTTTCTTATACATGTCACCTGAGCTCCCTCTACAGATGAAGACATCTCTTTTCCTATTTGGCGCTGGGAAATGTCAGTGTAGAATTCACATTCACCTCTCACACTCATAGTAGAACTGCAACCAGGACCTCTCTCCTGACACCCCTATGTCATCAGCAAGAGTTGATCCTGCCCATTTTTACACCCTATACCAGCACTCTTTTTGTCATGCTCAATATTAACTGAGATGTCTACAGTGCTGTTTTAAACATGTCACATGCATCAAATAACCAACTGTCAGAGGCAGGGACTATGAGGATTCCTCACTTCTGCTGTAGGTGAGGAAGGGTTCTGGGACAGGGCTAAGGTTTGGGAGCAACTGGGCACTGGGGGAGCTAGCTGCTCAGGACTATCCTCTGTACACAGACCCAGCCTTCTGCTCTGAGGGACTTGGGCTCCAGCCTTGCACTCAGCATGCACCACCGCTACCACCCACACTTCCACACCCACCCAGACCAGCTGCAGTGGCCTCCCCGAGATGATGGACACTCCTGCCCAAATGTGATTTCCCAGCTGCTACCAACTTAATCACCAGCCTCACTGGCAGTTTCTTCCGGCTTCTATGCAAAGGAACTGCCAATTAGGTTACAATTAATTTCTTTCCTAGAACAAGTAATGACTAGAAGAGGACTGGCCACCCAAGTGGCCTGCCAATGACCGGGTGCAGGTCACCAGACCCCCTTGGCTCCAGGGCTTTCTGTGGTGCTCCTTGACCCCGGTCAACTGCATACTACACCAGCCCCAGTGTAACAGGGACAAGACATCACCGGCCGTGACCCTGGTGCTTCCAAACTGGGCAGCTGTTGTCCATGCACCCAGAGGGAAACCATGACTCAGAGCATGTCCACATGCTAATTTAAACAAATCAGTCACCCCACATATCTCAAAGCTCCTCAAGCCAAGAGTTGGTCCTGACCATTTTTACACCTCATCCCAGCACCCTTTTTATCATGCTCGATGTTAACCAAGATTTCTACAGGGTTGTTTTAAACATGTCACATGCATCAAACCACCAATTGTCAGAGGTAGGGGCTATTAGGATTCCCGTCTCACAGAGGGGTAAACCGAGGCAGAGAAAGGCTAAGCACCTTGCCAAGGACACACAGAGTGAGCTAGGACTTCAGCTAGAGTCTAGCACAGGCTCCTCTGCTCAGTGACGGCTGAGCAGAAAGCACACATACACAGAAAAGCCAGGGTCCTGAGACCTGGGACTCCAGGCCACCAACCCACTTGCCTTAGGTCCCAGGCCAAAAACTACCACCATAAATAACCATCGCAAATAACCTTCCCTCAGCCTCCTAAAAAATGCAGATGCCTCCGAAACCTCCTTGCACAAACTCACTCTTTAATATTTCAGTGAAATGGGGGCGAGAGAGAAGCCCTGAAATGGGGTGAAGGCCCAGGAAGGTCAGCCAGCTTTGCTCAGGCAGTGCTTGCCCACTAGGGCCAGTCAAATAATGGCCATTTGTGTGGAGGGAGCACCTACCAGGCACTCATTCAATGCTAGAGGTCTCACATGCCCATGCTTACTGAGCAGAAGAGAACTGACTGAACATGGAGGGGTTATTCCCTCCACCCTCACTAGGTCCTGGCGTTACCAAACAATTAGGAAGGTGGATGTTACAAAGTTGGGTACGAAGGCCCTCCTGCTTTTAAACTTGGGTCGAGTTCTATAAAACTTGCGCCTTGGGGAAGTGGGGGAGGGGGAGAATGGAGAAGGATAGTCCTTGAGGGCATAGTAAGCACAAGAGGCACCGCTTGCAAAGTGACTGTGTCAAATGAGTCACCTGTGCCAGCAGCCAGCTCGGCAGCACTGGGCCCTGCTGCAGTTCTCAGGAGGTGGGCAGGTAGGTGGCTGGAAGGCCAGCCCTATGATTCAGATGTGTTCTCCTCATCATGGGCTAAAACAACAGCAGCCACAGCCTTCAGGAGGGAGGCCACCTCAGTGTCTAGAGCAGAAGCAGGGGTCTCTCCAGGGAGAAAAGCGCAAAGAAGGCCAGAGTGTATGCTCTGTACAAAGGTAAAGAAAAGGAAGCTAGGGAGCCTTTGAGAGAGCAGGTTCTGGCCCTACCAGTGCCTGGGGCTAGACAAGCTGGGATCCTGGAGGCACCATGGCATACCAGTGCTGGGGGAACATCACTGGCATTTGGGCCCTGTTATCAAGCTTCTGGGTGCAAAGATCTTGAAGACTTCAACTTCAGGAATAAAAGGGAACCCCACCCACCCCAGGACCTGAGTGGTCACGCAGAGAAGGGTATGAGGAGAGTTGTGGTACAAGTCCTTAATTGATGCCCTATGTGTGATAACTCATATCTCCCTCTGACCCTCAGTTTCCCCCTCTGCAAATGAGAGTGTTGTACTGAAAGTTAAGGCTTCCCTCAGCTCAAATTCTGCCCCTCTTTAAGTCCCTGTGAAGTCTGTGCAGGAGCATTCATGGAATAAACCTCCTGACCAAAGGCTGACAGGCAGGATGGTGGGTGTGAGAGAAATTGGGGCAGGCTTTGACCTAAGGGGCACCTTGGGGTTGACAGACATGGCACCAGAACAGGATTAGGACCAATAGTGTTCTCCTAGGACTTTGACAATATGACAAAGCATAAGCCCAGATCCAAAGGAGAGGTTTCAGCAAGACATGAAGAGTAGAAGAAACACAAGGGTGGTGTGGGCCCACACCGCTACTTGTATGTGGCCCGGCTCAGGGCTCAGCCTCTCTGATGTACATCTCCAGCTGTGAATGGGGACAGGACCTCTTCCTGGGAGCTCTATTAGGGCAGGCTGGACACAGAGCACCTGCCAAGGGAGACCAGTTCTCCACCAACTGCAATCCCCTGCCCCAAATCAGACTGCTGGGGGGCGGGGATAAAAGCCTCCTCCCATTCCTTGGTCAAGGCCTTCCCATCCCCACGCTGGCCTCCCGAGTGGGGATGTAGAATGGGAGGCCACTGCCTCTGTGTGCACTGCCATCTCTGGAATAGGGTGCCAGGGCTAGCAGCATGACATCACAGCTACAATTACGGTAATCAATTTATATTGGATCTGCCTGGTTATTTTTAGAGTCTGGATAAAGACTGAGAGAGGGCAGCCCTGGGCTCCCATGGAGTCTGCCTTGCTGGGCGGGGTTGGAGGCTGCTGGTTCCTGGCATTTTCCCCCTTCTCTGTCCTTTATTGGGAGGTTCCAGGGCATCAGCTTCTCCTGAACTAGCTGTGACACCACTTCTTCCAGGACATTTGTGTTTAATGTGGCCTTAGAGTTCAGGTCTTCTGAGAACCTCAGGCTCCCACGGGGCAATGGTGAGTCAATGCCCACAGGAGGACATCAGGTGAACCCTCGTGGTGAGGGACCTGAGGCTCAGGCACTGACTGAGATGCCATACTTGGTGAAATTATGACAGAAAAAAGTAAACCATATAACAAGCCACCCAATTAAAAAATGGCCAAAGGACTCGAACAGACTCTTCTTTAAAGAAGACTAAAAGTAAATAAATAAATATTTTTTTTTAAAAAAAAAAGAAGATACACAACTGGCCAATAAACACATGGAAAGATGCTTGATATAACTAGTAATTAGGGAAGTGCAACCCAAAACCACAAAGAGATACCACTTTGTACCTACTTTAGTTAGGATTAAAATCAAACAAACAAACAAACAAACTTAATGGCAAAAATTAACGAGTGTTGGTGAGGGTGTGGACAAATTGTAAACTATTACATGTAGCTGGTGGAAATATAAAATGATGCTGGCACTGTGGAGAACAGTTTATATTGTCTCAAAAACCAAAACATAGTGGGACATAGCAATTATACTTTTTTTTTTGTACTGGGGATCAGAGGGACACTTAACCACTGAGCCACATCCTCAGCCCTTTTTATTTTGAGACAGTATCTCGCTAAGTCGCTTAGGGCCTCACTAAATTGCTGAAGCTGGCTTTGAATTTGCGATCCTTTTGCCTCAGCCTCCTGAACTGCTGAGATTACAGGTTTGAGCCACCACCACTGTGCCTGGTGGCAATTTCACTCTTAGGAGAACTGAAAACAGGATCTCAGATACTTGTACATCAATGTTCACAGCAACATTGTTCATAAAGTCAAAAGGTGGAAAACACCCAAATGTCCATCAACAGATGAATAGATACATAAAAGTAGTATATCCATATAAAGGAATATTATTCATCCTTAAAAAGGAATCACATCCTGGCATATGCTACAAAGTAGATGAATTTTGAAAACAAGGTGCTGAGTTATGCCAGGTGCAAGGTCTGTTTACATGAAATATCCAGAATAGGCAAATCCACAGATAGAATGCAGGGCAGGGGGAAGGAAAACAGGCAACAACTACTTAACAGGAACAGGAATAGGTTTCCTTTTGGAGTGATGGAAATGTGTTAGAACCACAAAAATGGTGATGCCCATACAACACTGAATGTGCTAAGTGTTACTATCTGTTTGTTCATTGAGACACAGTTACATGAATTATACCAAATAAATAAATAAAAGAAATTGTAATAATTTGCCACCTTTTCCCACACCCAGCTTCTGAGCCCAGTGCTGCTGTGCTGACCAGAACAATGCTCAGAGAGGCCCACATGGAAGAGCCTGTGAATAGACTGAAAGTCTGGAGACCCCCAAGGAATGTGCATGGGATGCATCCCAGCATGTGTTCCTGCAACCTGTTTCTCTGTACTATCAGCCTCCCCTGTAGTAAGAAGGACCCTATAATGGAATTTTGACTTGTGGAACACAAGCAAAATTCCATTACACACACACACACACACACACACACACACACACACACGAAGTGCCTCAAAACTCTGTAGACATGGCTGGGTCCAAAGGCTCAGAAGTAGAAAATTGATGGTGAGTGTTTTTTTTTTTTTTTTTTTTTTTTTCCTTTCCTTTCTGGAACTCAAAGGTAAGAATTTTCTGGACTCACAGAGGCACACATGGGAAATTGGAATCAGTTTTGCTCAACATTGTCCAGCCTTTCCTCCCTCTTGCTCCAGGGCCATGCTACTTCTTAGATATATCCTGGGTACCCTGGGCTTTGCAGAATCCAGACATTAGCATTCCATGTTACAGAGAATCCAAGGCCCAGGACCACAGTGAGGTGTAGCAGCCACCACCCCAAACTTGGAGAGGAATTTGTGTTACTCAGGACCTGGGATGCAGGGCCATAGACATCCCCCTTAGGTAGGTCCCAGAACTAAATAGCCTGTCTGCTGCAGAGCCCCAGCCCCAGCCCCACTGGGTATCAGTGAGGTCAAGGAGAAAGGTCTTACCTACCAGTCAGACCCCTATGTGAGTGCACACTAGTCCTGGTACACCAGTGACTCTTCTGTGGTAGTGACCATGGTGCTGTACTCTGTGGAGCCACCCAGGAGGCAAAGGCAAATAGAAGTGTTTGCTCAGGGCTGGCCACCTGCTTTCCTCAGGGTCCAGGTGGTACCTGAACAACTGCCTTCAAGGTCCCATCAGTATCGTCTACTCCACAGCTAAGCTTCTAGGAGCACCAGCTCCATTAGGGGAGGAACAGAAGTACCTTGCTGTCTCCTCTTGTCCCACCCTTCACCGCACATGGTCTCACAGTGGACAGCTCAGGGATTCACTGGCTTTATACCCTTCAGTCTTCAGGGAGGTAACAATCACACGGCTATGAGGCCAGAGCCTGAAAGAAGCCCAGGCCGGCTCAGAACCTGTCTATGGTCTCAGACCTCAGGGAAGGAAGATGGTGGGGGGACTGGACATGAAGTAAGGAGGAAGACTCAGTCCACAGGGACTCCCCAGTATTCTAGGGCCTCAATTGGGAGAGAGCCTTATTCTCCAAGGTTCCCAGAGGGACACTGGAGCCCTGCTTCAGGAGGCACAGCCTCTGTCTCCCCTAAAGCCTAGAATGTATAGTCAGGTTGTTACTGTGGGATGGGGGAAGGAAGAAGCAGACTCTGAGAAGTCTGGAACCTTCTAACCCCTTCCAGCCCACCCAGGTTCAGTGTCTAAGAGAGCAGTTCCAAGTCATAGCTCCTAGAGAGACCTGTGAACTTGACCTCTGAGCCAGTCACACTGACTCCACAGCTTCCCAGGGACTGCATCCTAATACCACAGAACACAGAGGATAGCCCTTGCAGACCCTGGAAGAAAGGAGGTCCCCAAGGCCAGCATCTCACTTGTGGTTCGGAGATAGGGTGCTACCTGCCTGGCTGCCCACTCCTCATTCTCACACCAACTTTGCCTTGCTACGTGTTGTACACCTCTATGTAAAATCTCTCTCTCTCTCTCTCTCTCTCTCTCTCTCTCTCTCTCACACACACACACACACACAGAGAGAGAGAGAGAGACTTAATTGCTTAGTATTTCCTTTACATTTCTCTCCCTGAAAAGCAACAACATATCAAGTCAAGAGGCCTCTCTGCTGATCTCCCCAAATGCATCCACAGCAGTAGAAAAGCAGAGTGTACTTCCTCTTTTGGGGAATTCATTAGCTGATCATTGTTACTATTATTGCTACTATTAAGTCACTTGCATAGGAAAACAATTGTGGAAATGAGAAAGAGGAGGAGAGCCTAGCAGAAATGGAAAAGAAGGAGGCCTGAGCTGAGATCTTCAGACTGACAAGACCTCCAGGGGAGTGGGGCACAGCCCCAACACCAGGAGGGATCCTCCTCCACCCCCACAGAAATGGGATTTCTACAGTGCAAACGTGGCCACTTGCCCAAGGAGAGAGGTGGATTGCTTCTTCAACTCTGCCCTTGCTTCCTGGGTACTAACTGGGTGTTTTGCCTAGCCTTCTTGTCCTTCTATCCCTCTCCTCAGCACAGCAGCTCTGTCAGATGCTGGGTGCCCAGGCAAACGCTGGGTGCAAGGGCCACATTCTAAGTATCCTGGCCACATGGCTGCACCACATTATTTCCTATCACACATATTTTCCTGTCATGCCCAGAGCACATATTGTCCTTCTCTGGGCTGGCTCTCATAGGACCATGCCTGCTACTGATTCCCAGCCAAAGAGACCCTCTGACATCAAAGAAAGAAACGTCCCTCTAAGAACTCTGCTGAGACCCAGAGGAGCTCCTGCATTAGGTGTGTGAGCACAGTGTCACATGTCACACTCTGATCTGGGCTAGGCTGTCCCCAGGGTACCCAGAACCCTGAAAAGTGGGTGAATAGGTGCAGGGCCACTTCTTCTCATAGGACCCCTCCTCGGCTCCACCCTGGTACCACCACCAATGGCCTGAGAAGGGGCTTGCTGAAAGGCAGAGGACTAGAGGTGGAAGAATCCCTCTGTGCTCTCCATGGGCTCCAGAGTCCACAGGATGGGGCATCCTCAGCTTCCTCATCTATGAAATGGGAAAATAAAGCCAAGGCCCTCGTAGGATGTCAGGAGGATAAAGTGAGCCAATAAACCAGGAATTTGATGCCAAGGACCAGTATGCTGTGAGCCCCCGATAGGGAGGCTATTGCTGGAATCATCCTTCCCCGGTGAAGACAAGAGGACCTAGAGGGTCCTCTGTTAGGCTGCAGAGAAAGGAAGGCCCCAAGGGAAGTGGTGGCTTCCGGGTCTCCCTTCCCCTTGGCACCTCGGGCTCCCATTTCAAAGATACCATAATTTTTAATTAGTTTTCTCCTCCCCTGGCTAAAAGGCCATTAGCGCCCCATTATGTGAATGCTTCCCATTTTCTTCACACCACCAAGGAAACAGTGATTTACTTAGCCAGTCCCTAAAGCAATTCTACAGAATAAAGGCAATTTAGTGAATGGACTCAATAAACTTTCCCATTTGCTATCTGCTTTCAGGCTCCTCCCACAGGAGCCCACCAGCTGGGCTAGTCCAGAGTGAGGGGTGCAGGCAGCTCCTAGAGACCGGAGGGGCTTAGTGGCTGGCATGGGGGATATAGGTCATGGCTCAGGTAAACCTGGTAAGGCAGGACAAGTCTTCACTGGCCAAAGACAGGGGAGGAGGTAAAGGAGAAATGAAGTAAAGCTGTGTCTCTCTGGATGATCACTCTGAAGGATCCAAGAAGTCAGGCCATGAAGATGAGGGGCAAGACACTTGCTGAGAAGCTTTGGGAGGACAGAAGTAGGTTAGCCTGGGACATGCAGAGGGAGTCCCAGATGCCAGAACTCTTGTCCTTTTCCATGCAATGGATGGAGCTGTACCTGTGCTGAGCATTGAAAAGCCCCAAACTTCAACTCTGGTTCCAGGAAAACTAGGGATGATTGGTAGTGTCCAAGTATATGAGGAGGCGAGGGGTGTGTGTCCCTATGTGTATATATGAGATCCTAGTACATGTGAGTGGGTAGAGGAGGGCTGGGTTTTCCAGGTGTACCTGCTTGAGGGTGGGGGTGTAAGGAGCAAGGCCACAATATGTGAGAGTACATGTCTACACATCTCATGAGCATGTCTTCATTAGAAAGGGTAGAGTGTGTCTTGGTGATGACCATAAGTGAGTGTGAGTGTAAGCTGTGGAAGGCCCATTCACCTCTAGAGACCCAGCCCATTTCCTGAGCAACAGGCAGGGCCGCTAGACCATTGCTTCCGCAAGAGGGCGTCGGAGGGCAAGCTGCTCCCCATCAGTGTGTGCCCAGTGAGCCGCGCCCGGGCTGCTTAGTAGCCGCCTAGAGCAGCTCGAAGAGAGCAAGGCTCCACAGCTCCAGCATTGCTGCTTCTGGTTAAGAGCCCTTGAAGGCTTCTCCGAAGTACCCAATTGTCTCCTCTTGGATGTAGGGCCACCATTCCACCCCAGTACCGCTAATCAGGGTTTCTCTGTCATACCAGGGGAGGCGGTGGGTAACGGGGACTTACGTTCCTTGGATGGGGGAGGATGACTGTGATTACCTAGCTCAAGGGCCAGGTTTCTTGGCACAGAAGGCTACCTGCCATCCCACAAGTGCCAGAGGCCAGACCCACCCCACCCTGCTTGGTCCCTAAGGACTTGGTGGGCACCCAGCTAAGGCTGGAAGGGCATGAGGAGGTTGCCCAGCACATGAGCTTCCAGTTCACAAGTAACCACACACCCACACTGCAAAATTGCAACCCAGAGTCACAGGATAGCTTTAGAACTCGGGTGTTAACTTTTGTGTTTACTTTTGTCCTGTGCACAGCCTCCTGCCTGCTTCCCTCTTGCAGACCGTGACCCCAGAGTTCCAAACCTAGGAACAGACTTCCTATTTCCATTCTTCCCCAGTGTAAGGAACGGGCTTCTCCCTTGCCTTTTCTTTCTATCATGCACCCATTCTGCCCCAGTCTCTGTTGTGCTGAGGAACCAGACCCAGAAATGAAACCTTGGGCAGGTCTGTGAACATAAAGTCTGTGCAGAACCTGGGGATAGAGGCAGGGTAACTGGCCTTCTGTTCCCAAAGCCTGTGGGAAGAGAAAGTCTTTTGTAAGGGGTGGGGGAGGGTAGCCGGGGCTCTTTCCCACTCCTAGGAAAAGTTGATGCTTGGTGCCCATGTAAGTACTCCAGGAGAGGATCAAGTTAGGATGGGTTTTGAGGGACTCTAAAATGCGCAGCCAAGACAGTCAGTCAATAGTTCTTCAGCCTCGCTGTTCATTATGTCTGAGGTTGGAAGTGGGGGCAGTGACCAACATTTCCAAGGCCACACCTAATACTGGGATCCTACAGCGCCTATACCACAAGATGGAGGGAAGCGCTCCGAGCCGTCCTATAGCCCAAAGACCGCCCCTCTAGGTGAGTCCAGGCCAGCGGCGCAGGAGTCTGGGTTGCCGGGTGGGGCTTGGACCACAGAGGGCCCTCAGGGGGAAGACAACCCAGAAACGATAGGCTTTTAGGATTTTAAAGACGCGGGCAGCAAAAATACAAGAGAAAAGCAACCTTCTATGGAAAGAGCCTCCGCTCCACTCATCCAGCTGGGACAACAGAGCTGGAGGAAGAATGCACGTAAGTGAAGCGCGAAAAGAAAACCAGGACACAGTGATCTACTGCAGAAATAGAACTCCAGCGCAGGTCGCAGGCATCTTGTGGCTACCTGACCCATTCAGCTCCTGTCTGCGCTCTAACGCCTGCATGATCCATCCGCTTTGCTCCAAGTCGTAGCTGAGGCTGGAGGCACGACCCGCCTAGGACGCACGGCTGCGGCTTGGGCTCCGGACAACGACCCCCTGCCGACCCGCCCGCGTCCCGCTTTCGCCCGAGACCCGCCCAGCACACAGCCCGCGGCGCTCTGCCCGCCTCCGGCCAATGCCACCTCGCTCCTAGTTGAGGCCGACAGACCAGCCACCGCGCAACCTGCTGCCCACTGCCCGCCGCCCACCGCAAACAAACGCGATTCTGAAAGCGTCCGCTCCGCCGCTCAGCGCGCAGCGCTAACTTCAGCCCGGCCGCCGAGGAAACCAGCCAGGACTCACCTTCGCCTAGCAGCGGCAGCAGCAGCAACAGCCGCAGCCCCGCGGCGCCGGACGTCGCCTTCGCCATCGCCGGTGCGCGCCGGGGACGCGACTGGAGAGTGGCGGGTCTTGGCGGTGAGGTGCTGCGCTCAGCCGGGCCGCCCCA
Source organism: Tamias sibiricus (assembly GCA_025594165.1). Lineage (NCBI taxonomy): Eukaryota > Metazoa > Chordata > Mammalia > Rodentia > Sciuridae > Tamias > Tamias sibiricus. Next base: position 90,057,717 of record CM046663.1, on the reverse strand, counting down.
TGCCAGCCCGTGAAGCGGCGGGCACAGCGGACACTGCGGGCGCGGTGCGTCGGGGCGGGACCTTGGGCGCAGACTCCGGGGCGCTCTCCGGTGCTGCGCTCTGGGCTCCGCTCCCAGGACTGAGGCAACGCTGTCGCGGGCTGAGCGGGAGCAGCGGGCAGGGGCGGGGCGGCGCGGGGCGGGGGCGGCGGGCCGGGCGGGGCCAGGGTGCGGGCTAGGGGCGGGGCTCCGGGTATAGTTGGGGGCAGCGTGGGGTGCAGTGGGGGGGCACCGGTAGGAGTCGGGTGCGGGAAGTGCTGTGCAGCCCTGGCCCGGCGCGTGTGGGAGCCGGGTGCTTGCGGAATGGGGTGCGGTGCGGATCGGCCATCGGTCGCCTGGATCCACGAACCTGCACACACACATCCACTTTCTCATCCTGAGCGACTGCTTGTGGTCCCTGAGTTTCGCCCTTTCCGGCGGCCCAGAGAAGGCTGAGAAGCCACGTGGGAATGCAGGGTCTGGCCGAAGGGCTGCCGGTGCGCCCAAACAGTCTCAGAGATTAGGCCGGCGCCCTTCTCTCAGGCTCCGGGATCGGAGCGCATCCTCCGCCATTTCTCAGAGGATGGATGCGTGGTGCGAGCTTGGCTTCTTCTGGGGCCAGAGGCGTACGTAAGGAGTGGAGGAAACGAGGAGAGAAAGGAGGGGGAGAGAGTAGTCTTCTAGTTTACAATATCTTCTGGTGGAACGAGTGGGGATCCCCCAAGTCTAGTTTGTGAACCCTAGGACTGGTCTAACCAATGGGACCAGAAAACTGGCTCAGGGAACACCTTTCAAATAGATCTGACACTGGTAGCCTAATGGGGTGCTTGATGCCTGCCCTGCCCTCCTCTAAATAGAACAACTCTGAGGATGTAGGGCTGACAGAGTAAGAAAGTGGTTAGCAGGAGCCCAGAAGAATTGAGTTCCCCTCCTCAAAGAAATGATGCCCATGAATAGATTTACAGAGGAAGCCTCTGGACCCTATATGGAAGGTCTTGGGGGTGAGGTTGTATGTGGGTTTTGGGCCTCTGGAAAAGGTCCACCATTCTCACCCAACCCCCACCTACCTTTTGAGGTTTGGCCTCCACCTAGGTGCAGAGGGATAGAGAAATGGAAGCCATTGGGGCCTTGGGGTATACAAGTCCAGGACCCTGAGCCTACGTGTCCCTGAGCAAGCTGTCTTCTGCTGTGTGCAGAGCCCCACCCTCATTCCTGGCTGAGCTCAGGGCTGAATAAGCTATCTGCACATCACTCTGCAGATATGAAGTCAAAGTGAAGTCACTCTGGCAGGCAGGAGGAGGAGCTGCCAAGACAGAGGCTGGCTTGGGGCTGGGCCAAGATGTCCACAGGCTGCCTGCTGATGGGTGGGCCACCACATCACAGGTCTGCCAGCCCAGGGGAGCTACCCTTCAGTCACCGGACCCTATTCTCCATGACATATGCCCCTAGGGCTCTGGGCCTTCAGACTTATGGAGTTAAAGTTGGCCACAGGAAGTTCTCTAGGATGCTGACAGGCCCCGTCTCTGGAGCTATTGGCTACCAGGGCTGCATACTGAGGCCCGTGACCAGGGAAGTGCTGGGGAAACTCTTGGCTACAAACGGGTTCCTGTGGCTGCCTCCTGGGAGAATGCAGAGTGAAGTGGGTGGCTTGACCCACCTGCTGATAGCCTCACCTCCACACCTCCCAGTGACCACCTTAGTTGGTTCTGTGACCGTCTCAAGGACCTACCTGGCCTTCCTCAGGTCTTTCAGCCTCTCCCTTACCCTCACTCTTGGGGGGTCCTGAATGGATACCTGACATCAGAGGGCTGTTTCCCTCTCCTGTAAAAAGACCTGGGGGGGGGGAGACTTCCATATGAACCCTTGTACACACACATACAGTGGGCATACATGCATTTGGGGCATACCTTTCCCCACAGGCATGTCCAGGGGCCTTGACCAGAGAGGGAAGCATCCAGTAGAGGAGAGGGCAGAGGGGAAGCCCTGGGTCTCCTGATCTTAGAGACCTTAGGGAGAGGGTGACTCGACCCTGGCTGGACCCAGGGCATTCATTCAAGGTCTAGAAACTCAGGGCAGCAGGAGGGAGCTGCCTCACTCAGCAGAGAAGACCCTATGGTCCAATGATGGGAGGTAGAGGCTGTGCTAGTGTAGAATCCAAAGGTCTCAAGCTGTGATTTTCTAGGAAGCCCCATCCCTTGCTCCCTTTCATCTTGGGGGAAAGAGAGGTCTGCAAGAGGCTTGGACTCCCTTTCTTGATGCCTTGTAATCAACTTTCTCGGAGTCTCAGTTTCTCCAGTAAACATTGCTCTTTCAGAGGGAGGAATGAAGATAAAAAGGGGGAGTCTGTGTGAGGGTAAAGTCCTATGCTAGCACAAGGTAAATGCTCAGAAGGTCATAGCCATTGTTTTGCCCAGGCCTCCCTGGTACTTAGCTTTGGCATCCTTGCCCCAACCCTCTGTTCTAGGAGCTAGATTAAGGCACATCACAATATGGTAGGTACTAGGCTCCACCCACAGGGCAACTTTTATAAGTATGCAGATTCCTATGTATACGCCTCCATAAAAATCCATTTTTTAAAATTTGTGTGTGCTGCTGGGAATTGAACCCAGGGCTTCACACATTCTAGGAAGTGGCCACCGCCCAGCCATACATCTCTAGCCCCAAATCTACATCTTTTAAAAAAAGTTTCTTAAGAGGTTCTGATGCAGGTTTTTGCTTTGGAGTGATCAGACCTATTTGGACTTGCCACTTGAAACGGGTAACTTTGCACAAGTTGCTTAACCTCTCTGAGCCTCAGTTTTATTACTTTCCAAATGGGGGCTAAGCTAGTATTTCCCCACTGGTGGCTCTGAGGAGTCAGTGGGTGGACAGCTCACATGGTCTTCCTATAGCAAGTGGGAATGTGAAGTTCATTGGTGGCTTTTGAGCAGGTGAGGTACATCTGGAGCTCCTCAGGTCTGACCCCAAAACACAGAACTGGCCAGGGAGCAGGAAGTCAAGCTTAGTATGGACAAAGATGCTCTAGTGAGAAGGAGCTGCTGCTGGAGTGGGAGGCAGAGCAGGATGTACAGGACCATGAACCAGGTAGGCATGGGGGGTTCCAGAGGCATCAAGAAGGCCAGCACAGTGCCAGAAAATGCCAACCCCGGGGATCTTATAAAGGGGAGGAAACAAATCCAAGAGCTGACCCAGCCACGGGGGCACTGGAATGATAGGGGTATTCCAGAACTTCTGACCAAGGCCTCACAGAGTGGGCATAGGTAGAGGTCTAAGTCTCTCCTGCAGGCAGTGTTACATAGTGGTTAGAAGCACAGACTCTGAGGCCAACAATGGGCACTGTTAATGAATTGCTGAGTGACTCAGCTTCCCCCATATGCCTACCATTTCACCCTGCAATCTCATGGGGTGTCAAAGTAGGGGGCAAGTCTATTGCTCTCCCATGGTTTGCCTTCCTGGCCCTTCTGTTAATGCCCTTCAAGGACAGTAGCAAGAAGAAAACCATTGCCTACAATTTGACTTTGAGGTTACCCCAGCAGGGGCTCCCTGGCCAGCCCACCCTCCTTGTCACATAATCTATCCCCATTAACAAATAGACAGTACACTAGGTTTGGGCTTACCAGGTCTGACTGACTCTGTGGTGGTTCCACCAGCCTTCCTGCCTTAGGTGCCCATGGGGGGCATTTGCAGACAGGGCCTCAGCCTGGCCTATGATAAAACCTTCCTTGTACCCTCTCTGGGGCCTGACATGGGTTGGATTCCCAAGGCCTGAGGCTCTGGGTCCAGAACAAAGGCAATATGGTGTTCCTGTCCATCAGTGGTCCTGAGGGTCTAGACAGAGTCCACCTCCATCCAGCTGACCTGTCCTCATCTCTTTGCCTGGTTTACCCTTCCATGCACCCCTCCTAGACTGGGGTTTTTCTTCTAAATTACTTCTACTTCCCCTTCTTCCCACCCACTTCTCCTGGAAGAATATTGTTTCCATTTCCTTCACCCAGCATAAGAACTAGGCTGGCTACATCATTCAGCAGCTTCTATAGGACTTTCTGGGCTGCAATTTCTTCATCTGTATCATGGGAATAATGATGCGGTAGTTGCTGAGTAGTATTGTTTTGAGGATAAAATCCAATGATGTATGAATGGACTCACAGACATTGAGGTGTGAGCATAATGAGAATTTTTTTTTTTGGTCATTCCTCTCCCAGGATTTCCTCATATCTATGGAACTATCTGGGGGGTAGGCCTGGGGCAGGAGCATGGTGTGAAATTTGCAGGTGGCTCAGAATTGTGACCTTGGCAGGAGCTCAACTGGCCAGTCCAGCAGTAGGGTCTCAGGGCCTCAGTGGGAAAGCACAGTTCCTTCTTTTAGATTGCCCAAGGATCAAGCCTTTCAGTCTGCACAGAACCCTCAGACAGGGGCCCATGGCAGTACCTATGAGCCATACTTTTATTATCATTTATTTCCACCAGCTATAGAAGCTGAAATCATCAGGCCACAGAGGTGAGTTTATATTGTTAAGGCAGCATGGAAAGTCAGGTGGCTTCTAAACCCAAACTGACTGTTTTCCTCTCCTCTGGCCTTCCCACCTGCACATCTAACAACTCACACCTCTATGCCAAACATAAGCCTGGCCCGCCCAAACCAAAGGCTTGGTCACAGGCTTCCAGCCCTCTCCATTTAGCCCATGGTCTTCTTAGGGCTGGAAGGAGGGAGAGCTTCAGAATCCAAGAGCCCACTTTGCTGCAGGGGTTACTTAGCGAACCTTGTAATTATACAGTCAGGAGTGGTAGGTTGATTCATGCTTGCACCACCCAGGCTCCTGGAGACTGCTCACACAGTGTCCCAACACAAAGACACAGTTGACCTATGTGGAGTGCAATGGGACCTCAAGCCTGACAGTGCCTTGGTCATCATCTGGAACCATGGAAAGAACCTTCTTGGTTCACAAGCAAACCATGGAGAGAGTCAGTTGGCAAGTCCAGCAGATATGGCCTGAATGCCTTTTAGAAAAAAACATCTCCCAAGGCAGTTTCATAATCTGCCTTGTAATGCAGATTTAGACAACTTTTTACGAATGCACTTTTTAAAATAGGTCTTAATGGATCCTTTGCAGTAGTTACAGTCCATTGTGTAAATGCAAACAGAAGGCTTTTTGAAAACATGTATTATTGATCAGAAAGGCAGCAGCAATTAGAAGCCAGTGTGTCATATTGTTCAATATACACTTCCTATATAGCCCTGCTTGACTCACTCATAACTTTCTGACAAATTATCCTGCCACTAGGAAGCCCTTTCTTTTCCTTTTGGCTTCTGGAAGTGAAGGAGGACCTACCCATCTGTTATTAGCTGGACATAAATGAAAAATTAAGCTTACCTTTACCATTACAAAATCTATTTATGACTTCTCCTCAGGTTTCCAGGCTAAAATACAAATCCTTCAGGTAAGATGGATGATGCTTCTAGATTTGGTCTATAGTGCAGTGGTGGCGGTGGTGGGGGTGGCGGTGGTGGGGGTGGCGCGGGAGTGATCAGGTAGCAATGTGCTGTGGAGAGGCACAATCAGAGTTTTGAGCTGGAAGGCTGCAGAGAACCAGCTTTGTGAAAAGGATGCTGAGTCAAAGGGGAGAAGCCATTCAATAGGGGTACATGGGAGTGGGTAATGCCACCAACCCAGGTTCCTGATGTCCTCAGTGTTTCTTCTTCTCAGTTGTGGAACCTAAAAAGGTCAACTGAGGATAAAGTTGAGACTTGTTTTTGCTCAAAAACTCACAGGTGAACCCACATGTCATGCAATGTGTACACTTCCCATATGATCTTCTTAAAATTTTCATTTATTTGTTGGGTATTTACTATATTCCAGGTGCTATTTTCAGAAATGGAGACACTGCAGCGAATAAAACAGATTCTCCTTTCATGGTGCTTCCCATGGACAGTCATCCAAACACAAAATATACATTCAGTGCATATGAGATGGGGAGGGACATAGGCTTAGGCATTGGCTGAGTGGTGGCGAGCCAACTTTGGGTAAAGAGGATGGAGATGGAGGACAGTGTTGCCTTGTAAACACCAGGAAAAGGGAAGGCCAATGGGCTTTGAAATTCCCTGCACTGTCCCAGCAGAGGCAGGAGTCATTGTTCAACTTCCCAGAAGAGAGTCCCCTTGACAAGCCTCTGTCTCCCCTTCCAGGGGTTCCCAGCATTCCTTTGGAATCTGCAGAGTGCAAACTCTGGCCTGTCTGGGGGTTAAAAAAAAAACGCTGCTCTGTTTTTGGAATGCTGACAAATAGGAAGTCCATGGACTTAATGCCCTCTAATGGCTTCTGCAAGCTGTCCTTGTTCAGGATCTTGGTGGGCTGTAACCCTGGGAATGGTGAGTGTCTTTCACAGCTGGCCCAGGCCTGAGGGTGCTGAGGTGGTGTCGGTCTGCCCTGCTGCACGTGGGGAAGCTGCCATGAACTGGAGGGCAGGAAAAGGGGGGTGTAAGTTGGCTGTGGGTAGTTCTCATTGTGACTAATATGATAGAAGAGCTGAATTTTTAATTTCGTTGAGTTTAAAATAATATAAAATTAAATAGCCACATATGGGAAGTATACTTATCAGGTAGCATGGCTCTGATAAACAGCTTTCCAGCCTCCCTGGGTGCTTGAGGAAAAGGGAGGGCTCCTGGCACAATACCCCCTCCCCCAAGTAGAGTGACAATAGAGAAACAGCCCACTGAGAGCCCCCAGCCCAGTGCTGGGAGTGCCCATGGGGTCCCAGCAGAGTGCTTTAGTTGCTTTCCTTCTGTGATCTGACTTTCTGGTCACTTGAAAATGTCACAGCCCCGAGGAGAAGGGTGGCATTTCAGGCGTATACCCTGGGCACCCACCCATTTGGGAAATATTGTATTTCTCTTCATGCTCAGTCCCTGAGCTCCCCAGTTCTGTAATCCCTTTCCACTGCAGGCAAACTGAGCACAGTGCAGCCTGGGAAGGGCCCTGCTCTCTGGGGCCTCTTTGGAAAGGGGCTGATGAGCTCGTGCATATTAAGATGCAGTGATGAAAGGCTGTCAGGGGACTCTGTGCTGCAGCCTGAGGCCCAAGGGCCTACTAGCTAAGGCTAGGCTCTCAGCACCTCTGCCCTCTGCTCCTGAAAAAGTCCCCTGTTCTCCCAATCTGCAATTGCATACTCCCAGACTTCCTGGCTGCTGCCCCTGCCCCTACCTGCCTCCTTCAGAGTCCCTCTGCTGTCCAACTCCTTGTCACTCAGAAGTTAACAGTCTTCTCAGCCCCTGCTCACACGCTGTGTGGACATACTGCTCCAGGCCTAGTGTCCCTCCCAGTGTAACTGTGTTGGACTTATCTGCAGCCCCAGCAAGTGGCCTTGGAATGACTGTGGCCCTCAGTGTCATCATGTGTCACGTTCATCATTGTTGTCCATATTCTCTGGTCTGTTTTTTTTTCTGCAGTGGGGACAGTGGTTCATTGGCTGCTGAACGCCCAGCACTTGTGTAGCAGGGGTCCTATTGGGAATTCACAGCTGCTGGTCACATGTCTGCCACGCGAATGGTGTTCCGGGTGGACAGGACACCCCAGGCACATGCATATGCTCAGGATGACAGGAGGGGTGGGTGTTTTCCATGAGTCTCAGTCCCCACTCCTCTAGCCTCCCCGCTGCCACTGCACATTCACAGGCTTCTCTGTGCCCCTCTGGGCTGCTCCTCAGTGTGAATGGAAGCCATCTATAAACATCAGTGGAAGGAGCAGTGCAACCAGGGCTTGAGCTGAGATCAGCAGATCAAGCAGGGAGAGAACAAGGAGCCCCAAATAAATCACCTGGGGCCCGACATTTGAAGCATTTGCGTTGGAGACCAAACACAGATGCCCTTTAGATAAATACATTTTTGAGAAGTGTTCCGCAGGAGAAGTTTATGACTTTAATAGGTTTTTAGTGTCAGACAAGCATCAGGAAGTGTTTTGTGGAGCCTCTCTTTAAAAAGCTCAGGAACATTCTTTTCCCTCTGGCCCTTTAAACCTAAGGATAGCTGATCCCAGCAAAGGGGAGGAGCTGCCTTGTCCAGGTTCCCTTGGGATTTGGCCCGAGCTGGGATTGCTCAACTGAGGAATGTTCAGGAAGGTTCTAAAGACCTCAGCTCCAAGTCAGTGGGGCTGGGGGTGCTCCTGATTAGGAAGCTTGGAAGCATCCTGTTTATTCAGAGCAGCACCCTTTCTCAACTTACCACTATTGCGGGAGACGAGACTGGACAGGTGGTCCTCAGGGATGAGAAGGGCTCTGTGTGGAGGATATGGGTCCTCCTGAGGCTCCCAGAGGCTAGTAATTTTCTGTGGATTGGAAACTTTACAAAGTTCCCCACAATGGAGCCCAGGAGTGTGAAGGAGCTGAGCTCATTACAGGCCCTGTGCCAGAGACAGGAGACTCAAGGAGAAGGTCAGATGCAATCATGTCTGGAAGCTTCTCCCTTCCGGCTTAGAGATGGGCCCCCACCTGCCCATCCTGAGCTCTGCCAGGTCCCACAACTACCCTCTGCTGAGCTTAGGTTGGGATACCCAGGGGCCGCACACAGGACTGGGGGTACCCCTCATGTGCTTCTCTGCTCTCAGAACCCCCCTCTAGGACAGGACTGTGTGTAAGGGGATAAGTGCTGCCTCAAATTCCAACCCAAATTGCAGCTCATCTTTGAATGAGGCCAGTACTAAAAAGCTACATACCAGGTCAAATTTACTGTGGCTCTGGGTCACTTTGGGCCAGGCTGGGCCCATTGAAAGCTTGTTTTCACAGGGCCATGGATATCATGGTGTAGGCATGTGGATCCTAGTCAGGAGGGGGCATACTATGGTTTCCAGGACCTGGCTGGCAGAAAACAGGCAGGTGGGAATGAAAGAGGAGAAACCCAGGTGGGTTTGGAATGCTGGAGGCTCCTAGAAGGTCTATAAGAAAGAAGGGACAGGTGTCTCTATACTCTTTTCCAGGGCAGCAGAAACATTTGAGATTATATTGATTGCAGGAAGGGGCCCCACGCAGCTCGTGTTCTGCTCAGGTGAGTTCTGTGCATACCCGGAGTCACATTTTCAGCAGCTCTAGTGCTGGAGCCAAGAGAGTTGACCAGAGAAAGTTTGTCTCAGGTTTTCCATTTGTATGGACATTTTGCCCTCCCAATCTATCCTCCAGGAACTGTCTTAGGCCCTCACCATGCTAAAGCCCCCCACTCCTATGTAAGGATCTCCAGAGATTGTGCATAAACAGGATTGATGTCTCACGAGGGAAACAAGGTAGTGGATATGAGAAGCTGGAATTGAGCAGTTCCTGGATTCTCCTCCAGTGTCAACTCTCCCTTTCTCCCTTCTTGGATGCCTAAATTCACCTCCTCAGTCCCTGGGACTTTCCAAGAAACCCTCATCAGGAGACCACCTAATGAATGGATAGGAAGAATTTAGAGAAAATACCCAGTGTCATCTAAAGCATTGCTCCCATCTTGTCATTTGTTTTTTTTTTTTTGAAAAATCCAAACCCTTGGATGTAGCTGATTTCCTAGCTACCACTCATGACAACTTTTAAAGTTTTTTTTTTTTTAATTTTTAAACAGTTGTGTCTTGGAAACAGATTTCTACAAATTAAAAACTGCTCCATAAAATGGCATATTATCATTGGGGCTCTTTTGACTTGTGTACAGGTTGAGAGGAAATGATCTCTGCTTTGTTTCCCAGGGATGATACACAGCTTCAGTGGGTAATGGTTGCCTGGTTATCTATCTGCATTTGTTATTTATCAGCATTCTCTAAATCCTAAAGGTTTGGGGTTTAATTATGTATGTCTGATTCCTGGAAGAAAGGCCAAATGAGGGTGGTTCTGGGAGGTGAAGCTTTGGGGCCTGAATAATCTCCTTTAGAAATGGAGGCCAGCCCAGTGAGGCATGCGTGAGAACCTACAAACCGTATGGAACCTCTAACTCATTCAGGATCACCACACTGTCCAGGTAGTGGCAGGATCCTCCTTTTGCAGGAGGTGTAGAGGCAAATCCAGTTATTCTTCCTCTGGAGCCCTTACTCCATACCACTCGTGGTTCTCACAGCCCCACAGTATGGAGTGGTGTGGGGTATGTGGATGCTGCTGGTTCTGGGCTCACATTTGGGATCCACTGCTCTAGAGCAAGGTGGGATGGGAGAGAGGTGGTGAGTCTCAGGGTGGAGGCATCCAATGGCTTCCCCTATATCAGCCTGGCCAGCTTCCCCCAGCAGTGCCAAGCTGCCTCTCCTCCCTGCAGCTCCTTCAGGCTATCAGTCTCAATCCTCCTGACATATGCCCACAGCCCTGGCTTTACTTGGGGGCCCCCAAAACCTGCCTTGCCAACTGCAGGCACCTGCATTTGCAGATAGTTCTAGGCTCCTCCCAGTGCCCACTTCTGTATTTGGGCTCCTCCTGATGACCCAGGCCCCTGGGAATCTATTTTCCTGTGACTTTGCCTCATTAGCAAAGAGGCTGGTCATTTCTATGACCTGGGGCAAGATTTCACCTGAGGTCAATGCCCTATACAGTACCGAGCTTCAGGGAATCTCTGGTCATTGGATTTCCTTTGCTTATGACATGGCTACAGTGACAGTTGCATCTTGCCTCCAAGAAGATGGGCACTGACTCAATGAGATATGAGGTGGGAACCTAGCCATAGAGCAAGGGCTGATGTGCTTAACTCTGGGGGTTCCTCTGTCAAGCACAGTCACTTGGTAAAGCCTGACTCACATTTTGTTTATGGGCAGCTCTGGGCTTGGGAAAGCCTAGGGGAGGATGAAAGAGGCTGGGGGACCTGGTATCCATGGGTTGGGGTTCCCAGGTAGTGTCACAAACAGATGGTGTCAACATTGGCAGTGAATCAAGCCAGCCTGAGCATTATATTTTCCAGAGACTGAATTTTTTGATCCAAGGAATTTTTGTTCTTTAATGAAAACCTTGCAGCTGGGGGCAGCACCCCACTAAATGACTGATACTCACCAAGATATGCACTTCTCAGAAATGTCTCCTAGTCAATGAAGAAGAGATAACAGTCAGTGGAATAAAAATTAATCTAGCTACCATAGGAATTAATATAAAAACATCAGATACAGAACTTATAAGGGATGCCACCTTCAACTAACCCTCCCTGGGTTAAATACCCCAGGGACACTGATTTACATTCTGTGCCGTGGTCTCTGCCACCATAATCGATAAGAATGAGAAATGGGGCCAGCTGGGCCTGCTGCCTGGGGTGAGGTGGAGGGGAGTGCGTGGGCTGCCCGGAGTCTGCTGGGAGTGTGTGTGGGGGGTCCAGGCTGGGCCCTCCCAGCCCTCTTTCTGAAACTCCCTGGTTTTCTGGCTCATGGTCCCTCTCACTGGGCCTCTCCAGGAGCTATGGAAAGGCCAGAATGGGGGTAGAGAGGCTGGGCTAGGGCCTACCTGAGGCCTTTGCAGGAAGCCTAACCCCAGGATCTGGGCTCTGGGAACCTCCTGATATGAGGTCTACCTTCATTTATTAATTGATTGATTTTTTTTTACTTCTAAATTATTTTATTGACACCTAATTGTAAATATCTACAGGGTACAGTGTGATGTTTTAATGTATACAGGGTTACAGAGTATTGTGTAATGGTCAAATCAGGGTGGTTAATGTATCCATCACCTTAAACATTTTGGCTTTGGTAAGGTTTGCCTGAGCAACTGCTCATTTCTACCACCCACCATCTAGGATTAGCTGTTCTCTTCAAGGTGTTCAAGGTGATGTGAGCCAGAAGCCCTTCCTGGCCCATCCCTGGCCTGTCCCTAGCCTGTCCCAGGGCTGCTTCTCTGTCTTTACCTGCTGTGAGCTTCAAGCTGGACTCTTGCATAGAAGTCAATGGGCCCCACCCCATCTGCAGAGTTAGCTGTCTCCAAGAACTTGACAAGTGGTGGGTTTCTGCACTCCTCTGTGGTGAGGGTCATATTGGGGCAGAGGTGGAGGATAATGCAATAGGTGAGATAGTGTCTGTCCCCGGTGCTCCTTTCTTTTTCTTCTCAAACCTGCTCTTGGGGGCAGAAAAGCACATGGGTACCTGTCCCTGGACCTGGAAAGCCTGAGGGAACCAGACTGGGAGGACAAGGAGCTTATCCCCCAGTCTCTCTCTGCTGTGCCCTCAGAGTCCCTCAGCCATGACTCTACCAGGTCTCAAGATCCAGCAGCTCCCTGCCCCTCACAGTTTCTGCTGCGCCAGCCTCTCACCATGCCCTGTGGGTTTCTGATATCTTCCTGCACCTCTGCTCCTACATTAAGCTCTAGTCATTTCTCCACTGGTATGCCCTCTGCTTCAGCTGGCCTCTGGCCACAAAGATGCCGAGCACAATTCCAGTTGGGCTAGACAGGATGGGGAAATCCAGTCTTTTGTTCTTAGTGGCAGAATTTGCCTCCTTTGTGTGCCCTGCACTAAGCTGCCAGGGAGAGCAACCCCTATCATTCATGACCAGTGACAAAGTGATTTAAAGTGATTCCAGGGATAGAAAACTCCTGAGGTGCCCTTTCATCCAAACCTCATTGTACTGCTGGAGAAACAGATGACTCAGAGACCAGCCCAGTCCGCTGAGCAAGGCAGGCCTCTGGGCTCCCAAGGAAGTGTTCTCTGCTCCCTCTTGCCCTCTCCTTGGCTGCTGAGTCACCCATGATGCTGGGCTGGGTTGTGACAGAGTCATCCTGAATCTTACTAAGATAAACATAGCCAGGTGCGGTGGCGCATGCCTGTAATCCCAGCACTTTGGGAGGCTGAGGCAGGAGGTTCACGAGTTCAAAGCCAGCCTCAGCAATGGCGAGGCACTTAGCAACTCAGTGAGACCCTGTCTCTAATAAAATACAAAAAAGGGCTGGGGATGTGGCCCAGTGGTCGAGTGCCCCTGAGTTCAATCCCCGGTACCACAAAAAACAAAAACAAAACAAAAAAAAAGAACATAAACCCAATTATTATTATTTACATTGTTATGGGCTGGATTGTGCCCCCACTTCCAATTCAAATGATAAGATCCTAATCCCCAGTACCTTTGAATAAGAAAGGGTTATTAAAGAGCTAATTAAGTTAAAAATGAAGTCATTAGTATGGGCCCTAATCCAATGTGACTGCTGGCCTTGTAAAAGGGAAATTTGGGTACCAAGACACACAAACAGAGGCAAGATAGTTATCTATAAGCCAAGGAGAGAGGCTGGGCACAGATCCTTCTCTAGCACCTTCTTAGGGAGCATGGCTCTGCTGATACCTTGACCTCAGACTTCCAGCCTTCACAACCACGAGATGACAAATTTCTGCTGTTTAAGCCACACGTCTGGTGTATTTTGTTATGGCAGGCTGAGAAAACACAAACACATTGAAAGGAATTTGTTATGATGAACTTAGTTTTGTTTTTCATTCTTTTTGGAGTTTGGTATCTTAGATAGTTTTTGTGCTTTTATTTTATCTTATTCTGCTTATTTGTTAATAATCAGAGGTTGAAAGAAGCTGCTCACTGCCTCAGTGGAGGTTGGTTGAAGCAGTTGCTGGGGTAGAGGTGTGCGAGCCGTTAGAGGCATGGAGCATGAAAGGGAGTCGCAGGCCTTCTCTCCTGCAAGGACCATGGCATGGTGGGAACCACATTGATGCCCTGACATGTCACCATCTCAGTGACATTTTCTGTGCCCATCAGTGGCAGCAACATTGATGAGGAAGCTCCATGGAAGCCCTATTGGGACCGCAATGCCAGTCAGAGAAGTAAGGACAGTAGGCAGTGAGGGCTTATCTGTCCTTCACCTAATAAAAGGTATTTTATTAAATATCTATTTTAATAAAAAGGATTTTGTGGGCTTTACTGGTTTTAGAGTAATTATGCATTGTAAATAGAGTCAAAGACCACTTACCTGGTGAAACGTGTCCCAGAGAATTTCAGCATGTTGCTTAACACTCCAAAGGCCCACCCAGCTTAGAGCCAGGTTTTGGTCTCACAACATCCCCATTACTGCTATTTTTAGAATGGAGGTTGAACATACAATTTTTCTACACAATAGAATGCTGCTTGCTTCAGATCTGAAGGTGGGATTCAGAGACCACCTTTAGAAAAACTACCAAATTTCTAATTCTGAAGGCTGATACTTAACTTTTTGCTACTATGAAAACATTTCCCATTAAATAGAAACCCTCAGACAACGCTTCCTACCAGTGGCACTTCCCCTTCCAAGACATTGGAGACCATGGCCACATGGTTCTTACTGCTGTGAATGTGGCCCTCAGAGTCCCTCAGGCCCTGAGGAGCTGCTCTCTTATCAATCAGAACTTCCCCAGAAGTAGAATTATCATCACCATCAGGCTCTTACTCACTCTGGAGCTTCAGAGTTATTTGCAAACATGCAGCTCCAGGGAAGGCTGGGCAATCACCCAGCATCCTTGTTCTTATATACTGTGGTACTGGATAGAGCTGGTGGTCAGCTGAGATCTTCACTGGAGCTCTCAGCTGGAACACAGGCATGGTGCTGCCCAGTTGGCTCTAGGCTTCTTACAACATGGTGGCCAAAGGCAGGTGATTTTTGGGGTCTTGCCTCAGAAGTCACCCCATCCCTCTCTACCATTCATTATGGTGATCACAAAGGCCTGTCCAGCCTCAAAGAAAGGGCAAACAGACAGTTTCTCAAGGAGGGTAGGCAGGATCCTAGAAGAGCATGTGGGACAGAAATATTGCTGAGGTCATCTTTGGAAAATGTGATCTGACACATCATGCACTAGAGATCACCTCAGGGAATCTGGGTCAGGGAGTAGGTAGCAAATGTGATTAGCCACCAGGACTTGGGAACAAAGTCCAAAATGTCCCCTCATTGCATTGTAGTGAGCACAAGTCACCCACAAGCACATGGGTGTCGTCTCTGACCCTGGAGGCGCCCAAGCACAGACTCTAGAAACAAACATACCACAAGCCTCCTCAGTTCCAACTGTTTGCAATGCCAGGACTCTCTTAATCTACGCACTACGTTGTCCCTGGAATCTCCTTCAGGAAATGACCCACTAAAAAAGAAGATTCGTCATGCCTGGGGCATTTTACAAATCTTGTCAAGCTGCCTGGTAAGCTGTAATTCTGTGAGTAACAGTGGGGCTGGCATGAGGTGATGTCATCAGGGTAGATGTTCTGATCAAGGGCGTGTGGAGAAGGTTTACAGCATGTGCTTGGACTGCCCACATCATAGAGTCCTGGATCTCACCTTCCTTTGGGGAACCTGGGTAGTCCCTACCAGCCAGGACGTTGTGTGTGAGGGTGTCTTAGTGTTTATCAAACACATATGATGCCTTGTGCTAATGACAGAACTCCCTGAGTTGAGGTCTTCTGGGCCTTAACAAGGGAGGAAAAGGTGTAGGGGGCATGGATGCTGTTCAGTACACAAGTATGATGGAGAATGGCAGGACATGGGCTCTCATTCTGTCCTTCTATTGCCTAGTGTGGGCCACCTGGCTTCTACCTCACCTGTCATAAGGTGGTGCCCACCTATGAGCCATGTGTGTTAAGAGCCAAGGGCCCAGGAATGTGGGTGCCAGGGATGCCCTCTCCTCCTGTGAAGACTAGCACATTGCTGGGCACATGAGAGGTTTTTGGTTAGCACCTGGGGATCTCTTTGTGGCTCCCAACCATTCTTAGATTGGGAACTGACCTGTGGCTGGTCACGGACCTCAATACAACCTGGAACCTCAGGGTTGGAGCAGGCTGTAGGCAAGTACTGGGTAGGGTAACCATAAGGTGAGGACAGAGAGAAAGGGGACTTTCCTGCATCTGGATGGAGTTCTCTCCAAGTGTCCACATTCTGGATAAGAGCCAATTTGAGACTTGGAAGAGACTTCCACCATCTTCAAGTTCTATTAAAGAAAGAAAAAGACCATAAACATTTTCTGAAGCCCTGATGTACATGGGTCTTCTTAGAATTTGGGGGTCTTGTATTCCTCGGATTACCTCCCACCCCTCCTGCTGCCCCCACATTCTTCTCCCAGGCCATCCCTGTCACTAATACCCTGTCCCCTCATCAAGAAGTTTGTTCAGGACTAAGGCTTTCCTCAGCTTCACCTCATGAACACTGAGTACTGGAAATCAGTTACCTGATGGATTCAAAGTGGTGCCTGCCCCAGGGTGGCTGTGCTGTGAAAGGCCCAGGCCTTGAGACAAGGGATCTGGGAATTGAACATGACAGGACACTCAACATACATCTATCCCCTTCTCTACTGTGCTCCTTGCATCCTCACTCCCTACTAACCAGCCCAGGCTTCAGTGTCCAGTACTGTAATTGTACCCTTCTTGATTCTTTTGCCTTTTCCATTTGTCCTGCTCACTTGGAAAAATCCTGACCTGGTGGGCTCATCTTGCTACCTCCACCATGCCCATATCCCACTCTCAGCAAACCTTGGCCCTGCTCGTTACTCACCTTGTGACTGCACCATCCCAGCCTTGAAGAGAAACACTACAAAGATTTTTGGCTTGGCCAACCTTTATGTAGCCTCTTGAAACGTCTAGACCCATCTGTGTACTGCCTCAAACAATCGGATTTTAGCAAGAACCCCTCATGCTGAAGATCTGATCAGCCTTGAGGTCTGTTTTAGTTAGCTTCTCCATTGCTGTGACCAAAACACACAACAAGAACAACTTAGAGGAAAAAAAGTTTATGTGGAATTCATGGTTTCAGAGGTCTAAGTCCATAGTTGGACAATTTTATTGCTCTGGGCCCAAGGTGAGGCAGTAAAACTTGTGGGAAGGGCCCAGCAGGAAAAAAAAAAAAAAAAAAGAAGAAGAAGAAGAAAGAAAAAAAAAAAAAAAAAGCCGCTCCAATGGTGGTGGCAAAGAAGCAGAGAGGGGTGGGGGGAGGAGTTGCAGAAGAGATGCTCCCTTCCAGGGCATGCCCCCAGTGACCCACCTCCTCTAGCCACGCTGCACCAGCCTACTGTTAGAACCTATAGGCCCATTCAAACAAGGATAGACTGATCAGGTTATAGCTCTTACAACCAATCATTTCACCTCTGAATATTCCTGCCTTAACACGGGGGCTTTTGAATTACAGCTCACATTCAAAACATAACAGGATATAATAGGGTTTCTTATCCTGCACCATCTCCCAGATGATATCTGATCACCCAGGCCTAACTTCAGCAGGACTCTTGCTAGGTAAAGTTAGCTCAATCTCTCCTATCCTGGAGGTTTCCTCTTGTTAATTTTCTATTCACTGATCCCTTCCCTGCTTCTTGGCTATAGATGCCGTCCTGCCCATGCTATATTCAGAATCAATAGGTGCTTGTACCTGAGGTCCACCATGACCAGAGGAGCAACGGAGTCATGCCTGGATTTCTGACCCACAGAAATCAAGACAACAAATGTTGTTTTAAGCCCCTAAGTTTTTGGCTTCTTTTTTACTCAGCAATAGCTTACCAACACATAGGGGAGAGAAGACCAGGGTCAGAGTATAGTTTAAAATAGAGTGACAGGACTGGAGTTATTTGACAAAAGACCCATAGAAAGGAGAGAGGGAGCCATGGGACCCTGGGGGCAGAGCTAGATTTGAGGACATGTGTTTGAAGATGCTCAGGAGACCAGGGGGCACTGAAATTGAGCAAGAGGGACTAGAGGAGGCAAGGGAGAGAACAGAGAGAGGAGGGGAATCATGCAAGCATTTGGGCCTTGACACTGAAGTCAGGCCTTTTAGACTTTGAGTGGGTACACAGGTCCAGGTGGGCATTAAGGGTGGTCTGGGTGGGGAGTGAGTAGCAGTGGAGATTACTAGAGGTGTGAGGTTTTTGAAAAGGTAGACCGCAGGATTCACATGGGTCTGTAAGCAAACACAGCTTTGGTATCAAAGGAAAGGTGATGGTTTTGGACAGTCCTAGAGGTCAGGTTCACAGGTGAAGCTTGAGGTAGGGGATTAAGAGGGTAGGTAGGTAAATAGGGAGTTAAGGAGCTGGGAGGAACTGGAAGCAAGGAGATCTTTAGAGTGTGGATAAAGGAGAGACACAGATAGCCCATGGAAGGCAGTAAAGGAGATGCAGGAGATGAAGAAAAAAGGAAGGAGGGGAACTAAGCCACTGGGCCACTGCTGCCCCATGTTCATTTGAGCTATCAAGGATAGATCAGTAGTCATGAGGGTGTCATGGGACCTTTGCAGGGGCTCCAGAGAGCACAAAAAGTGGAACCCAGAGAGACTCACATCTTTGAAGCAGTTGTGCCATCAAGAGGCACAAAGAAATGTGGCCTTACTTGAAGGGCAAGTAATGGATGTCTTAAAGATGGGGAACAACAGAATATATGGAGGTCAAGGAGAAGGATCCACTGGAGAGGATACACCCAGGGGGTAGGAGTGAGGGGTTGTAGTTAGAACAGAGACCCCAGGGAGGCAGAAGAACCAGTGCTGGTTGAGAAATCAGTGTCTAGTCCTCAGGAAGTTCTAGAGGATATGGGTGTCCCCAAAGCATGTGCCGGTCCCCTGCACATCCTGCTGCAACTTTGGGACCAACCTCAGAGTGCAGGAGCTGAGCTGGAATGCGTTTTATGATCTGGTCTAGGTTCAGCTTCTAATCTTCTGTTGCATCTTCAGCTTTGTTTCATGTGGTTTGTGAGAAGCTGAAAAATAATTGCTGAACAGGTTTACAAAGGGGAGGAGAGATACCCTTGACTGACCCTCTGAGATCCTGGAAGAAGGCTCTTGGTCACTGCTGGAGGTACAACCAGGTGGTATGTGCTCCAGGCTATGAGAACATGCTCAGTCCAGGCTCTAGCTGTGATTTCAGGTAGAGATAGTTTTTCCAAGTCTTAGTTTTCTTATCTGAAAAATGGAGCAAAAAGAACTCAGCCACATAGGCTCTGTGTACCCACAATAGGAAGGGGGCTTTGTGCAGATGAAGAATGAGACATTTCACCAGGAAAGGGACCCAAGTGGCACAAACAGCTCATGAAAAAGGCCAGAACATCCTAAATATTTCCTTGTGTTGGTCCATTATATATACGTATACCTATGTGTGTACATATATGCACATGTGTACACACACACACACACACACACACACACACACACGGTGTGGTGCTGAGGACTGAGCCCAGGACCTTATTCATACGAGGCAAGTTTTCTACCACTGAGCCACATTCCAGCTCTGATGATTATTCTGAATGTGTAAATTTGCTACTGAGTTGAAGAACAGTCCTATTTTTGATGTGGTATCTCTTTCCCTTCCTTATCATCTGGACCCAGGAGGATATGCTGCCTCTCAATGGTCAAGGAACCTAGGTAGTAAAAGCAGGACTCTAGGGCTGGATGTCTCTATAAATTGAATTATTTTTCTTTTCTGGCCTCTTGGGAGAGGTATTATTTTCTCCATTGATGCAAATGTGTTCAAAGTGCATTTCCCACAAACTCAGAAAATGAACTGTCTTTCCTCTGAGGCTGGGCACAGTGTGCTGCTCCTGCCTGTGCTAGAAGTGCCCTGGATGGCTGTGGACCTCCTGCCAAAGGCATTTCCTGTTATGCAGATCCCAGTCTCTGTGAGCCAGGGGACCCCAAGAGGGCCAAAGGTGTCCCACTCACAAACCTATTGACTGTGCATAGAGGAGAGCCACGCAGGGGGCATCGGATCTTCCCTTTCAATTTACTGGAGCCTGGAGTGGGCACCAAGCCCATTCTCCTCCTCCATCGGTCATTTCAGAATGGATGTCCGTTTCAGAACATTTCTGGGAAGTAGCAAAAAGTTTCAGCCAGGAGCTGGTAACTAGCCAGGAGTTTGGGTTTCAGCCAGTGTATTTGTTAAAAAGAGATGAAAAAGGCAAAGCTGCTATCAAGAGAGACTATCTGGGGTCTGAGTTCACTGCAGGGTCTCAGGAACTAGATACCATCAACCTGGCCTGCCCAGCGGATATGAAAGGAGGTGGTGACTGCACACATGGGAGCTGTCTAATCCCTGCCTCAGCTTCTCAGTACTCCTGAGAGCCCAGAAGAGGGAAAACCGGTTAGGTGATCCAGGAGGAAATGACCAGAGGTGCTCTTGCTATCAAAGGCCTGATTCAGGAAATTGATGGCCTCTGGCTCCCTCCACCAGCCCAAGCTGGCAGTTGTAGGCTATTGCTGATAGTGAGGTGGCTGGAGGTTGGATCCCTGGATCCTGAGTCCTATTGTGCACAGCTCTTAGATTTGCTAAGTCCTGGAAAGAGTGTGAGCTCCCTGCTGGCCCCATAGCTGGACTTCCCCTCTTGCTTCTCAACAGGTGAAATTCTTTTTGGATGGACCCCCAAACTAGGAAAAGGGCAGGGACACTGTGATGATCTCATAAGGAAGAATCATTTCTTAAGTGCCACTACTCACTCCCAGTTTGCTAAAACATGGGCCACGTGCATCTTTTTTAGTAGGATAAAGAAAATAGTAGCAGGTTCTGTGAGGTTGTTCCCCACTTCCTTTTCCTCATAATTTATGCTACTGAGGCTAAAAAGCTAAATATATTCCTGGTTCGTCTTGATCTATGTGTGGTCAAATGATACAGTTCTGGTAAATGAAACTCAAGTGCCAGTCATTTGAGAGATTTGGGGAAGGCTTTTTCTTTTGATAAAGGAGCCAAATATGGCTGGTAAGTTTTCTTTCCATTTCCCTCTTTTCCATTGAAGGTAGATATGATAACAGAAGCTGGGACAGACATATTGCAACCTTGAGGCAGAATGCACAAAAGAGAGGATAAGTACTTGCTGAGACAAAGCCAAGTCCTGGTTGGATTGTTGAATCCAGGCCAACAGCTGCCTACTTGCAGTTTTCTTATAAATGGAGGCAAAATCTTCTTAACTTACGCAGCTGTGTTTGGAATTCTTGCAGCTGAGAGCATCCCTAACTGCTGTACATGATGGTGATAGTGGCTCCATCATGGGGTGGGGGACCTGGGGGTGTGGGCAAGTGGTAGAGTGCTTGCCTAGTGGGCACAAGGCCAATCCTCAGTACTGCAGGGAAAAAAAGTGAAACACTAACTTTATTCTCATTATTTTCTGAGACAAGACAAGGAGTTTCCCACAGTGATCACTAGTGATCACAGTGATCCTGACCATGTGTGGTGGTCTCCATCTATAAGAATAGGAGGCAGAGAAGGACAGCACAGCCCAGGTCTGGGGCCTCCAGTCCGGCACCTCAAGGCCAGCCTGTGCACCTTTCAGGATCAGAGCCAGGGAATGACACCTGGAAGATTAGAGAGACCCTGCAAGTCCAGTCACAAAGAGCCGGGACCTTGGGCAGGGCACATAAGAATGAACCCAGCCAAGATTTTCTCTTTCTTTTCTTCTTCCTCTGCTGTCAAAGATGGTTGACTCCACTTCTGATGATGACTCCACTTTTCTTCCCTTTTAAAGCTACTTTAGTACATTTCAACAACATTGGCCAGTTTTGTAGGTCTCTTTTGGCCTATTATCGCCTAACACTTTCTAAAAAAATACAAAAGAAATAAATGGTAACTATATAAAGTCTATAAATAGTTCAGCAGTATATAAAATAAAAGACTATAATTTTCTGTTCCCATATATTCAATCACTTTTTTCTTCCACCCTCCCTGCCAACTAAGAGGAATAACATTGATTTGGAAATCAGAGTATGCCCTTCTGGAGTTTTCCCTATATAACTGTGCTTTTTTATGTAACACACACACACACACACACACACACACACACACACACACACACATTTTATTTTAAATATAAAAATATCTTTGTGCTGGTGGTAGAGTGGTTGTCTAATATACACAAGGCCCTGGGTTCCATTTGTAAGACCAAAAAAAAAGAAAGAAAGAAAATTAGACCACACATACCATTCTGTTAGTTCTATTTTAACTAATCATAATTCATAATCTTGAATTCAACTCATTATTTTTAGCGCTTGCTCAGTGTCCATGCTCAGGAGCACTATGATTTTTTAGCTCACTGTGTGTAGACAGACGCTGTGGTCATTTCTGATGTGTTGCTGTTATGTGCTGTATGATAGTGAAGCCAGAATCTGATAGGCAGTCAGTATAGATAGGTAAATCGAGTCAGGTTGCATCAAGAAAGCCAATTTTGAATGAGTTCGGGAGACTGTCTTCTGAGGGATTGGAATGTCAATTCCTTCAGAGCCCTTCCTCCACCCTTATCAAGAACCTGCCCCTGCCCCAACCTTCTGCCAAGGTGACCTGTCCCAGGAACTGCCCCTCCCTACAGGGAGCTATAAAGTTGTTAATTCATGTGTCCTGAGCCATCCTGCCCTTCCCCCTTCAGCCCTGCTTCTCACCTTTTGGCCATCCCACCAGGCCTGGACTTGTAGCAGGAAGGAGAGAGATAAGGGGAAGAGAGCAGGAGAACAAAGGAAGCCTAGGACACATAAAAAAGGCAGACCTGCCTCGCTTCTTGGGATACCAGGATACCAGCAATGGCCCCCTTCTCCCTCCCGGGAGAAGTCTGTTACCCCTTTTAAATAAACCCTGCTTTATATGCTTGCCTCGGCGTGCTTCTCTACCGTTCAAACTTCAACATTTGGGGGAGCAGAACTTGTCACCGGTAAACTGTGGTATCAATAGTTTGTGTGAATAAATTCCTTCAAGTGGGAGGCTGTGTGCAAGTTCTCACATGTCACCACTTGCCAGGTGTGGCTAAATGTACCTCCTAAATTATACCTAGGTGTTCTCCCACCATGTGAGAACAAGAACACTCTTCCCATGCCTTCAGTCACTCTGCACACTTTCAATAATTTTTCCAATGACCCAGTAGCAATCAGCACATTCAGTGCCCAAATACTAGTTTCTAAACAGTGTCTCCACTAAAAGAAACCAGGACTTCATAGGGAAATGATTCCATGGCTGGGGCTGGGGAACAAAATGAGGTTGGAACATCTAGCTGTGACAGAAAGGAAGGAAGTGCTCTAAGAATGATGAGGACATGTCAAAGGGTTGGAAGAGCCAACTTGAAGGGCTCCCACTAAGCCCATCCAGGACATTTGAGCACCACATTGAATGGCAGTAATGAATTATGGCCATTAAATAAAATAAAATTCAGAGTCTATAATGATATGAAGTAAACAAAAAGGGAAAGAAAAGATTATACTTTTGGTATACTGTCAGCTAATAAGTGTGATGAAATTTTATTTTTAAACATTATCATTTGACAACAATTTTAACAATTGATTCAGGCAAGAATCATCAGCAGATGCTAAATTTGAAGATGAAAGTTTGAATGGGAACTTGGAATCACACAGACTCAAGATACCTGCCCATAAAAATACTCATTCATTACAGAAAAAAAAAAAGAATAGTAACATTAATTAATCGAGAAACATGGAGAATATTGGTTTAACCCAATAATTAAAGTAATATCATCAATGATGGAAGAAACTTCCATGTCTATCCTGGTGTGATGCACTGAGAAGGTATCAAAGTATATTTGTGACATTTCTTCTAAAAATGCATGACTGGAATCTAATCCTGAGAAACATCCCACAAACCCCAAAATTGAGTCACATTCTACAACATAAACAGTTTCCTTCCAAAATGTCAATATCATGAAGGCCAAGGAAAGTGGAGGCTGTTCCATTTTAAAGGAGACTACTGGGACAGGACAACCAAATGCAATATGTGATCCTGAACATAAAATATTATTGTCAAGGACAATTGATGAAATTGGTATATGAATTCAGGTTAGAGAATAGTATTGTATCAATACCTCTTCTACATGATAAATGTTGTAGAAGATTAAGGTTTAAATATTTAGAGGTAAGGAAGACTGAATGGATGCAACTTAATACAAAAGGCTCAGGAAATTACATATAAATATGGGTAGATAGAGGTATATAAATTTGCATATGTGATGCAAAAGGGTGTGTGTGGGTATAACTTTATATACTGTATATATAAAGAGGGGAAGGAGAAAGAGATGTGAATAGCTGGTGAACACGTAAACAGCTTATGGGAGTTCTTTGCGCTGCTTTTTAATTTTTCCATAAGTTTGGAATTGTTTCCAAATAAAAGTTTAAGAAAAAATTGTTTTGCCAATGTGTTAGGAACAAAAAGACATCTCACAGGTATTTTAATTTGCCTTCAGTTCATCACAAGTGATGTTCAGCATATTTTCACATACTAACTGTTTTTAGTTATTTTGGAAATTGTTCATAATCTTTACTCATTTTCCATTAGTTATTTGTAGTTTTTTTCACTAGGTGAGATGCTTTCTGAATTTGTGTTAAACTTCTTTTCTATTTTGTGCATTGGGAATTTTTCTTCAGTTCTTTCATTATTTTTTAATATTTGTAGGATATTTAACCATGGAGATATTCTGCATTTACATCTAGATTCATATCTAATTATCTTTTCTTCTAGGGCATCTTGATAATTTCCTTAGGAATAACTCCTCCCATCAAGAATATTTTTATATAGCAAACTCTTTAGTAATTAACATTTTTATATGTTAAAATTCTTGTTAATTAAACAGTATTACTAGGGATCAAGTCTGTTCCTAATTTCATTATCATATTTTTAAAATTAAATAATCGTATAGTCACATGCAGTTGTAAGAAATAACAGCAAGGTCCTTGTACTCTTTTCCCAGTTTCTCTCATTGGCTATATTTTCCAAAACTATAGTACAGTATCATGACCAGGATGTTGACATTGATACAGTAGAAATACACATTTTCATGCTGTAAGAATTGCTTCTGTTGCCCTTTTATAGCCTCACCCACTTCCCTCCTGCTCTCTCTTTAATGCATGGCAACCACTAATGAGCTCTCTATTTCTAGAATTTTGTCATTTCAAGAAATATCATACAATACATAATTTTTCTTGATTGACTATTATCATTCAGCACAATTGTCTGGAGATTTCATCCATGTTTCCTGCATCAATAGCTTATTCCTTTTAACACTGAGTAATATTCCATGGTGTAGATGTACCAAAGTTTGTTTAACCATTCACCTTAGGAAGGCCATCTGGTTTCTTTCTGATTTATGTCTATGATAAGCTGCTATAAATTTTTGTGTACATGTTTATTTATTTATTTATTTGTTTTTTTTGTGGTACTGGGGATTGAACTCAGGGGCACTTGACCACTGGGTCACATCCTCAGCCCTTTTATTGTATTTTATTTAGAGACAGGGTCTCACTGAATTGCTAAGTGTGTCGCCATTGCTGAGACTGGCTTTGAACTTGCAATCCTCCTGCCTCAGCCTCCCAAAGTGCTGGGATTACAGGCATGCACCACCGTGCCTTGCTTGTGTACATGTTTTTGTGTGAACATTAAGTCTTCATTTTTATGGGATAACAATTGTTGGGCATACTTGTTATTTGTATTTTTTAAAAATGATTCTTCTTAGTTATAATGATAGTAGAATCCATTTTGATAAAATTATACAAACATGGAATATACCTTATTCTAATTAGGAGCTTATTCTTGTAGATGGGCATGATGGTGGGATTCACTTAAGTATTTTCATATGTGTCCATAGGAAAATTATGTTAGATTTATTCTACTGTCTTTCCTATTCTTATCCCCCTCCTGTATCTTCATTCCCCTTTGTCTAATCTACTGAATTATTATTCTTCCCCTGCCCCTGCCTTTATTGTATTTTTGCTTCCACATATCAGTGAAAACATTCAACCTTTGTTTATTTGGAACTATCTTATTTCATGTAGCACGATAGTCTCCAGATCCATCCATTTACTGGCAAATGTCATAAAGTCTTTCTTCTTAATGGCTGAGTAATACTCCATTTGTATATATGTTGCTGCCTGCAGCTATCGCCGCTGCAGCAACGATACTGAGGGAAAGAATTCGGAAGCAGACTGGAAAATGAATAGGCTCTTTATTCTTGCTTCTTCTAATTTCTCTCTCCGGCTCCAACAACCTCTCCAACTCTAACCACACCTCTAGCCAACCTCACCCAGTTAAATACTTTTTGCCTTAACAAGTATACACGTGTCAACAGCTCAAACTTACAGGTGCGTCACATAGTGTTCATGGGCATAGAAAGATTCTTAGATAAATGCATGAATATCAGGTGAAAATACTGAAACACCTCTTATGGCTCTCAGCTAGCCGCCATCTTAGCTATCTCCTTATTAGGGCTCTTACATATATATATACCACAATTTTTTTATCCAGTCATCTGTTGATAGGCATCTAGTTTGGTTCCACAGCTTAGCTATCGTGAATTGTGCTGCTCTAAACATTGCTGTGACTGTGTCACTGTACTACACTGATTTTAAATCCTTTGGATATATGCCAAGGAGTGGGATAACTCAGACAAAAACAGTCCTACCTAAAATTCCTAGGTTTTTGAGGAATCTCCATACTGCTTTCCAGAGGGGATGCACCAATTTTCAGTCCCACCAACAATGTTTGAGCATTCCCTTTTCCCCACATCCTTGCCAACAGTTATTGTTACTTGTATTCTTGATAAATGCCATTCTGACTGGAGTGAGATGAAATCTCAGTGTAGTTTTAATTTACATTTCTCTAATTGCTAGAGATGTTGAACATTTTTTCATATATTTGTTGATCATTCTTATTTCTTCTTTTGAGAAAGGTCTGTTCAGTTCCTTTGCCCATTTATTAACTGGGTTATTTGGATTTTTTTTTGTGTGTGTGTTAAGCTTTTTGAGTGGTTATTTGTATTTTAATTTTTAAAAAAGAAACTGTCCATCCATTCTCCAGAGTGGCTTGATCATTGTATAGCTCCACCAGCACTATCTGAGTCATCAAACTTCACATTCTCATCAGTATCGGTGCTGTCACTGATTTTTAGTTGCTCTAATAGTGATGTTTCCTCGGAGGTTCAATTTTTACATTCTTTCTTTTTGTGGTGCAGGGCAATATGCATGTGAGGCAATCACTCTACCACCTGAGCTATGTTCCCAGCCCCCAACCATTATTTAACCATCTCCTTTTTGTAAATGCTCTGTATTAAGTTGAGGAAGTTCCCTCTATAATGATTTTCTGTGAGTCTTTTTTTTTTTTTTAAATTGGAAATGTATGTTGACTTTTTCAAATGAATTTTCTATATAAACTCATATGGTCATATAAATTTTCTTCTTTGGCTAGATTAGATTGATTGCTTTTCAAATATTGAACTGGGTTTATATTCCTGGAATAAACATCATTTGGTCATGGTATATGATTATTTTTCCTAATCCAGTGAATTCTCTTTACTATTATTTTTAAGTATTTTTGCATTTATATTTATAAAAATTATTGATCTAGGCTTTTGGTACCAGTTTTTCTAGATTTAGCATCAAACTAATACTAATTTCATAGAATGAATTGAGAATAGTTATCTCCTCTTCTACTTTCTGGAAGAGATTGTATATTTTACTTCAGAGATCTATGTAATTTTTTAAAAATTATTCAGTAGAATTCTCCAGTGAAACCATCTGAGTTTGTATATTTCTTTTTGAGAGATTTCAAAATTACAAATTTAACTTCTATAACAGTTATAAACCATTTCAAATTATCTATTTCATGTTGGGTGAGTTGTGGTAGTTTGTGTTTTTGAATGAATTGGTGCATTTTAGCTAAGTTGTCAAATGTATGTATGGAACTTTATTTACAGCATTCTATTCCCTTATTATCTTTTTCCTATCTGCAGGGTTTACAGTGATATTTCCTCTTGCATTAATAATATTATAATTTGTACCTTTTATCTTTTTTCTTTTCCAGACTTGCTCAAAGTCTCAATTTTATTGATGTTCTTTGACCAGCTCTTTGTTTTAATGATTTTCTCTCTTTTTTTTTTTTTCTGTGTTCAATTTCATTGACTTCTGCTCTTTTTTTCCTTCATCCTACTTGCTTTGTAGTAATTTACTCTTCTTTGTTAAGGTTATTGAGGGAGGATTTTAGATCATCTACTTGAGACTTTTCTTCTATTACATGCATGTGGTGCTATAAATTTTCCTCTCAGCACTGATGTAGCTAGGTCCACAAATTTTGATATTTTTACTTCACTTCAATGTATTTTTCTACTTTCCTTGAGATTTTTTTTTTTTGATCCGTGAATTTTTAGAAGTCTGTTGGTAGATTAGATTTTTAAGTGTTTGGAGATTTTCCTATATGTTTCTAATTTCATTACACTGTGGTCGGGGAAAACACCATATATAATTTCAGTTCTTTTAAAATTGTTGGGATTTGTTTTATAGTTCAGTATATAGTGCGTGTTGGTGTATGTTCTATAGGTACTTAAAGAGTCTGTACTCTGCTATTGTCAAAATGAAATAAATAATGATTAGATTCTCTTGGTTGATATTATTGTTTATTTCTTCTATATTCTTGCTAATTTTCTGTCTTGTAGGTGTATGGACTATTGAAAGAGGGGTGTTGAAGTCTCCAATGATAAATGGACTTATTTTCCCCCTTTCAGTTCTATTATATTTTGCCTTACATATTTTTCAGCTCTCTTATTGGTAGACAGACATTTAAGATTACTGATTCTTCTTGGACCATTGACTCTTTTTTTTTTTAAATATCTTTTTAGTTGTAGATGGACACAATACCTTTATTTTATTTGTTTATTTGTATGTGGTGCCGGGGATTGAACCCAGTGCCTCCTGCGTGCTAGGCAAGCACACCACCACTGAGCCACAACCCCAGCCCTGACGCTTTATCATTATGTAATCACTGGTCATTTTCTTTGCTCTGAAGTCTATTTTGTCTTAATTTAGCCATTCCTGCGTTTTTTTTTTTTTTTATTAATGCTTCCATGATATGTCTTCTTTCCATTCTTTTACTTTTAAAAAACTGCCTAAATCATTATATTTGAAGTGAGTTTCTTGCAGAATTTGTAACTGAGTCATATTTAAAATCCACTCTACCACAATTTATGTTTGATAGGTATATTAACTTCATTTACCCTTCACGTAATTATTAATACATTAGAATTTAAATCTTTCATTTCATTTTTTGGTTTTTTGTTTGTTCTCTTTGTTTTAAATTTGTCTGCTTTATTATTTTCTGCTTTCCATGGTACACACAAACAAACATTCTTTAGAATTACATTTTCATTTATTTGTATTTTTTTGAGTGCATCTCTTCGTATTGCTTTTTTAGTGGTTGCCCTCATTTTACATTATATACACATAATTTATCATAGTCTACTTACTGATCATTTACTGTCATCATTTTACTAGTTTGAACAGAGTTTGGAAACCTTACCTTTGTTTATGTCCCTTTATACTCTCTTGTATATAATACAATTGTCGTAAATACTTCCAACTCAAACACTGAGACTCGACCAATGTTATAATTTTTATTCCAACCATCAAACCTAATTTAGAACACTCAAGAGAAAAAGGAAAGCCTATTATGTTTACCCACACTTGTGCTTACTGCATGCTTACTTTCCTCCTGACGTTCCCAAATGTATTACTTACTTTCTGTTTGGATAGAATCTTTTAGTTGTTATTTTAGAATAGGACTACTGGCAGTAGATTCTCTTAGTTTTCCTTCATCTGCGAAGGAGAATGGGAAGGATTATTTCACTGGGTGTAGGATTCTGGGTTGATAATTCTTTACTTTCAGCACTTGAAACATACTACACCATTCCCCCCTTACCTCCATGGTTGTGATGAAACATCTGCTGTCAATTGAAAGATCATTTCTCTCTTGCTGCTTTCAGAATTGTTTTTCATGTCTTTATGTTTCAGGGGTTTAATTATGATGTGTCTTGGCATGAATTTATCTGGTTTTGTCTGTTTGGTGTTTAATCAGCTTCTTGAATCTGCAGGTTTACATCTCTTGCCAAATTTGGGAAGCAGTCTTTAGCTCTTTGAGTAGTTTTTTGGCCCATCCTTTCTTTTTCCTTTTCCTTTTGAAATCTGAATGACATGAAAGCTATGTCTTTTTGTTATAGTCCTTCAAGTTCTTCCTCTTCTTTTTAAGACTGTTTTCTCTGTATTGTTCAGACTGGGTCATTTCCTTCTTCACTGATCCTTTCCTCTGTCCCTCCATTCTATTGAATAATCTACTGATTTTTGTTAATATATTTTTCAGTTCTAAAATTCCCCTTTTGTTCTTCTTATATCTTCCGTTTCTTTGCTGATGCTTTCTATTTTTCAGTGTATCTCAAGTATGTTCATAATTGTTTGTTGAATCACTTTTATAACAATTGCTTTAAAATATTTGTCAGATATTCTAACATCACTTTTATGTAGATGTCAAAATGTAATAACTGTTAACACTTAATTAGAAATTCCCTAGGATAACTAGAAATTCTCTTTAGAAACCTGGATATTTTCATATTTTGAGAATGAATTTTACATAGACTTTCTGTTTCAGTTTTTTATTTGTTTGTTTTTGGTACTGGGGATTTAACCCAGGGGCAATTTACCACTGAGCCATATCTCCAGCCCTTGTTTATTTTTAATTTTGAGATAGGTCTCACTAAGTTGCTTAGGGCCTAGCTAAGTTGCTAAAGCTGTGATCCTCCTGCCTCAGCCTCCCCGACTGCTGGGATTATAGGTGTGTACCAGTGCTACGGGCTCAGCTGTTTTTTTCTGACAGTACTCTGGCAGGGGAAGTAGGAGACAACACCTCTTTACTGCCAGGTAGAAGTAGAATCCCAGATTTCTCACTTGACCTCTCTGAACCCCTGGGGTGAAGGTGGGGGACTCCTCATTACTGCTGGGTGGTGCTGGAAGATTCATTTACCCATGTGGTCTTCACTGAGACTGCGGTAGAGGTGAGGGATGAGTACTGGCTGGTGGTGATGAAAGTCCTAGCTCCCTACTTGGCTTTCTTGACCACTGGCGGAGTGCTTTCAGACACACGTCATGTGGAACAGTTTCACGAAGGTGGAAGTATAGGTCTTTGCTCTCCTGGGTGGGGTTGAAACCAGTTTTTTCTACTATGTTTAGTTGGAATAGAGAAATTATTGTCTAAAGTTTTCTGTCTTAATAGGCTACCCTTTTCCTGTTACTTTGGCTAAACAGAGCTGGCTTTTATGAAGCTTTTATGATCTGGCTTGCTGGCTTTTCTGGGTGGATGGCTCTTCAACTTCATGTCTAAGATAACAAGGCAAAAAAAAACAAAACAAAACAACAACAACAACAAAAAAAATCAACTCAAGGAATTTACCCACATGTTGTTCCTCTGATCCTGAGGTCCTAGCCAGTCTGCCTTTTGCTTTCCACCTTTCTGAGTCATCTCATGTTTGTCTTATATTTAATACTGAGAGTTTTTTTTTTTCATTGTACCTAGCAGGAAGAATATAGAAAAGTACATTTACCCCAGCTTCTTGGAAGAGAAGTCTCCTCATTTCTAATTTGGGAGGTGCACATGGAGAGTTTTGTCTGCTCTTTTATTATATATATATATATATATATATATATATATATATATATATCCATAGAACATATGTGGCATTGTTTTGAGGTAAGTTAAATATTTGAATTGGTTTAAAACCGCATCCATCATTATATAATTTAGGAGTTATTTAGGAGAATTTTAAAAAGCTTTAAAACACATAGATTTTGTGTTTGTTTTGTTTGCTCATTCTTTCATTATTAAATTTAAGATTTTAGGGTTGGGGTTGTGGCTCAGTGGTAGAGTGCTTGCTCAGCATGTTTGAGGCACTGGGTTCGATTCTCAGCACCATATATAAACAAACAAACAAACAAATAAAGTAAAGGTCTATTGAGAGCTAAAAAATATTTTTTAAAAATTCAAATTTTATTTCATTGCTATATGTAGTCTTAGGAATTCTTTTTGGAATGCATTGGAAATTTCTTTGAAGCTTCTTATGTGACACTTCAGTCTGAAAAATATGAATTCTTTACTTTTCAGTAAAATTTTATCACACACAAGATTAAATTGATCATAATTCAAATTTCCTCTATATTTTTCTTTTTGTATTTTTTTAAATCTATGGGTTTATGAGAATTACGTCCTAAAATATCTCATTGCAATTGCAAATTTCACAATTTCTCTCTTTCAATCAATGATGCTGATTGTGAAGCTGTATTATTAGGAACATAAACATATGATTACTATATTTTTATGATAGATTGGAATTTTCTTAAGTATAAAATATCATCCTTGGTCACTTTAGATTATTTTTTATTTGAAACTTGTTTAGTAATATGTAACCTTTTGGGTAGCATTTCTCTACTATACCTTTTTTATGTTCCTATATCTCTAAGTTTGTGTGTGTGTGTGTGTGTGTGTGTGTGTGTGTGTGTGTGTATGCATGTTGGTGGTGATAGACATAAGCATAGAGATGGAATTTGTTTAAACTCAGTCTGAGTCCATTTCTTAATAGTGGAATTTAACTTATTTATTGTGAGGTTTGATATGATTTGATTTATTCCTGCTGAATTATTTTACATCTACCCAAATATTTATTTATTTATTACTTTTTTATTTTAGAAAAATTGTAAAGGGTTTATTTGGTGAAATTGAAGTAAGACTCCATAGTGCATGGAGTCTGTCTCCAAGTGAGGCTTTTCCGCATTGTGGGCTTTTATGGCTTGGTTGGGATCTTTCCATTCCACGAATTATTCTGGGGCTGTTACAACTATTTTCTGCCTACGTTTAGTGTTCCTGCACCAGTTTTGCCATGTTGGAAATTTCTCTATCAGTACCTAAATGAAACCCACCAGTAGGGGTGCTGGGAGGTAGATAGTTTGGGGGCTGTATTCTCTGTCACTCCAGGTGGAATAATCCTTGTCATTCAAGATGGAGACACTCCTATTCTCCCTCCTCCCATCCCCCTGCTCATGTCCATCTAGCTACCTACACCCATCAAGGACTCCTAACTCTGAAATCCTTCAGATTTGGGGCATCAGATAACGTCTTTAGCTGCTTCCCGATGGATGACCATTTATGAGAGTTCAGTTCTTTGCTAACTGTCAAGAGATTGGGAAAGGGAGTTTTAGGATTCCTTGTTTTAACCTAAAAGGAAGCATTTGATGGTAGAAATATGCTGTAGAATCTTTGTTCATGCTTTCTTATCCGCCCCCCCCCCCCTTTTTGGGGTATAGTCTTTGTTCAACCGAACCAGGAGCTAAAATCCATTGAGCTTACCAGTTTTTCACTGTCCTTACTCTACTTATGTTCTCTTATACCCTTGTTCATGGTAAAGCCCTAGCTTGGTTAAATCCACCTCTGCCTACATATGCCTGTGCCCTCACAACTTAACAGGTGGCAGAAAAGCCCCCAACCAAGCAGCTGGTTTTATTTCACATTCATGGTCACTAACCTCAAGGGGCTCACAGTATTGCCTGACAGTCACACTCTAATCTCTGGATGGTTCCTTTCTCTGCACTCAGACAACTATCTTAAACCTTCTCCACTTGAAACACCATATTATCTGCAGATTTTGTGCACTTTGATTTATACACATTATATTTCACAGAAAAATAAGAAATTAGGGGAGTTATGTCCATGAACTCCACTCATATTTACCCACCTACCAACATTTGCCTCAAATATGCTCTGCATTTGCTTAATAAATGGTATTTGCTTCTAGTGAGACCATTGTGTGTTTGACCCCTGGATCTCATGTCTACTTAGGGACATTGTTATTGTTAATTTATTTGCATCATCAAAATTTCCCCTTCCACTGGAAATTTGCACCCAAAACACACAGTAATTTCTCCCATCTCAAAAAAACGAAACCCTTTCTTGACCTCCTTTAGATTCCCATTTAATATCCAACTTCTCTTCTTCCCTTTAGAGAAAGAACAAGATTCCTCAAAATCATTATACTTGCTTCCATCTCCCATTGTTCCATCAAAATTGCTCCAATCAAGGTCACCAATGACTTCCATCTTGCTAAATCCATTGCTCAGTTCTCAGTGTTTTTGTGACCTCTGCAGCATTTGACATTCCCTCCTCCTTGAAACACTTTTCACTTGGTTTTACTCCTATCTTACTGGATGTTCCTTCTCATTTTCTTGCTGCCCCGCCCCCCATCTCCCTACCTCCTAATGAAGATAGGCCACAGGATTCAGTGCTTGGGTCATCTTTTTCTTTCTTGTCTTCGGTTTCTCCCTTGGTGATTTCATGCACTTTTAGGGCTTTTATACAGACTGTAATTGGTTCTCTTTATCTGCAAGTTTGCATCTTCAGATTCACCCACTGAAGATCTAAGATATTCAGAAAAAATGTGTCTTTGTTGAACATGTACAGGATTTTCTCTTGTCATTATTTCCTAAACAATGCAGTAGAATGACAATTATTTTTATAGCATTTACATTATTGTAGATATTAGAAGTAATCTATGGATGATTTCAAGTTACAGGATCTACATAGGTTATGTACAAACACTAGACCATTTTTTATATGAGACATCCATGATGTTTGGTATCCTTGGAGGTCTTGGAACTAGTGCCTTGTGAATGACTGTATACACTAATGATTCTCAAAGATACATTTCTAGCCTGGGTTTTTTCCTTAAACCCCAGTCTCATATGATCCCTTTTTACTTGTCTTGTGACATCTAGAGGCATTAAGACTTAACAGGTTAAAAGTTGAAAGGTTAATATTTCTCCTCAGACCTGTTTCTTTTACATTCTTTCCTACTTTAGTAAATGGAAGCTCCATTTGTTCAAGTCAAATATTGACTCCTTTTTCCTTTCACATTAATTGTTTGTATATTACAAATTACCCCATAACTCAGTGACTCAAAATAGCAAACATTATCTCGTAATTTCTGTGGACCAAAAGTGACTTGGGTGGGTGGTTCTACCTCAAGTTCTCGCATGAAGATGCAGTTGAACAGGAGGCTGGGCTTCATCCAAAGGCACAACAGAGGAAGGATCTGCTTCCAAGGGTGTTCACTTAGTAGGTCTCAGTGCCTTGCAGGCTGCTGACCCTTTCAGTTACTCACCACTTGGGTCTCTCCATAAACTGCCAGAGTGTCCTTATGACATGATAGCTGGCTTCTCCCAGATGAGTGATTCAAAAGAGTGAGACAGTGTAAGAGCATCCAAGAGGGAAGCCACAGTCTTTTTATAACCAAATCCTGGGAGAGACATATTATCACTTCTGCCATATTCTCTTCTCTAGAGTGAGTCATAAAGTCCAGCTTCTGATCAAGGAGGAGAGATTACACAAGGATAGGAATAAAAGACACAGCATCATTGGGTGACTTCTCAGGGTTGCCTATCCCACATCCTTACCCAACTTGTCAGCAACCTGTCACCTCTGTTTCCTCTTTGACCTCCTGTCCTGCTGCTGCTCCCCCTGCTCACTCCATTTCAAGTCTCCACCATAGAGTGTTTGCACTTCCAGTTCCCTCTGCCTGGGATTCTCTTCTCTCTGTTCCACATGATTTGCTTCCTCATCTCCTTTAGGTCCCTACTAACATGGATGGTTCCTGCTGAGCACTCAGTTTAAAACTGCAAAACTCCTTCCACACTTGCTTGCTCCTTCCCTGCTTTGTTTCCACAGCATTGGTTACCAGATAGTATGCCACATATTTACTTGTTGATTTTGATTATTTTGTTTTCCTTACAGGTTGTACATTCATAAGGATGGGAATTTTTGTTTATTCATTTGTGCCTCCAACATCTAAAAAACAATGCCTGGGACATTGGAAGCCCTCCAAAAATATTCAAATAAGTTACCAAATTAAATTTTTTGTTTTCATGATTCCTTTGCTGAAAGCTACCAAGTTTAATTTTATTTTTCTAGTAGTCACTCCTAAATTTTGAATCCAAATACCTAAAATTATTTTTCTGTAAAAATATATTTTCCTCTATTAGGAAATGAGGATCACAGCATGCGTCTACCCTCCTCATCTTTCTTTTACAACTTCATCTCATGTTGCAATAATCTGGAATTTCAGTTCTATCAATTATTTATTCTTCCTCTTTCCACTCAACCAATATTTATAGAATATCTACTGACTTTCTTTTCTTTTCTTTTCTTTAGCAATTAAAAATGATTTAAACAAACCTTGTTCTACATCATGTCAGGCATAGGTGTTACATGATGTGCTCATTTACCAAAATCGTAAAGTTAATATTTGCACATCTACATTGAGAGGCTGAATATACAAATAGACAATGACCACACCATATATAAAAATAGAACTTTGGCCTACAACCTGCAGCAACCAGCCCAGGAAACCAACCCCTGCTGTAAGTCAGACTTGTAGGAAGCCAGATTGTAATCTCTAATGACAACCTAGGAAATAAAACAGTAATTCCTATGACAATTGGGCACAAATGGCCAGGCCTTGATTAAGAACTGATAATTTTCATAATTTTTCTCTGTGCTTACAACTTAGGACCAACCAGAAAAAGCTGAATATCTCCTCCTAACCAATCATATTGGATACCTGTTTCTAGCTCACTGCCTGTAGTCAGAGAACCCCTAAGGCCTCCCCTTTGCCCATTATTGAACTTTCCCACTCCTCTGCCTACCCTTGGACCTTGCACAAATGTGAATGATGGTAGCCATCTCTCTTGCTATAGCAAGCTCTGAGTAAACAGGCTTTGCTTTTCTCATATGGTTGGTCTTCATTTACTTCTACACAATGTTTGTATTTTTTTTTTTCTTGGATATAGATTTATCCCATGGCCTTGAACATGATAGACAAGTGCTCTAGCATTGAGCTACATCCAATGTATGTAAATTTTATAATAAGATGAACTTTAATAATTGAGTAGAGGTGAGGAACTGATAAATGTACAGAGGTTGTTGGTGGTTGAATCTAGAGATGAAGCTAGGGATTGAAGCTAGGGTTTCATCATACTGTTCTGTTTACTTTCCCTAATTTTTTCCATAATAAGTGTTACAAAATTATATATATGTGGCTACCACTGTTACTCTTATTCTATGTACTTTCTTTGAGTCCATTTTTTGTTTGTTTTTCTGGAATTGATTCATTCTTCAATCAAAAGAGAATTACTGAGTATCTCTTGAGTGTTGGCCTGTTCTAGGCACCAGGAGCAATAAACGAAACAAACAGCAAATCTCACTGTCAGGAGTCAGTGGGTGAGGCTGGTAGTGAAACCAAAATACACTTTGTTAGTGATTAGCACTGCTGTCACCTCCTTGTTAATGCAGAATGAGGGGGATGGAGGGTGGTAGTGATGGTTTTGTTGCATCATTAAGGGCTCCAGGATGGCTCTGAGCAAGTGATTTTGGAGCAAGAATCTGGAAGAAGAGAACCAGGAATATGTCAATAGGGGAAGAAAAACATTACAGGCCAGGCCCTGAGACAGGGCAGAGACAACAAGACCTCAGGTGCCCTGGTAGCTGTGGCCTGCCTGTCTCTATTCTCAGCTGTGGGACTGTTCTGTGTGTTCAAACTCATCACCCATCCATGGTGTTCCTCTTAGCTGTGTGCTGGGTCTTTTTGCTTTTTCACGTGGATTAAATGAGACAGTTTGGGGCCTTTGTGAGACAGTAGGACCAGGCTCAAAGGCAGACTGAGGTGTAGGAAGGTAAAACCAGGCAACCCTCAAATTACATCCTCTAGTGGACAATTTTGGAAGCTTTTGGGGGGAGGTCCCAGCAGCCCACAGTTCCCATTGATGATACATACCTGTAATGACAACCATCCCATCTTGGCATCAACTACCTGTTCTCAGGCTCTACTTTTGGGGACAGCATGCTTAGTGGGTTGGAGGAACAGCAGGGAAGCCTTGGTGCCTGGAGCACAGGAAGGTGAGAGTCTGGGAAGATGAGACCCCAGGGTGCTGAAAGCCCTAGTAGAAATGGTAGACCCAGAAGAAGAATGAGGGGAAACTTGATGACCAGCCTCAGCTTTCTCAGCATCACTGCATTGAAAATCATGGGGTGAAGGGCACGTGCAGAGGGAGACTAAACAGGAGCAACTTCAATGGTCTAGATGAAGGTGATGAGGCTGGGACCTCTGGTGGGGTCACAGGTTTTGCTGATGGTGGGTGAGGGCAGTCATTAGGTACCAACAGCTCCTAGAGTTTCTAGATGAGCACCTAGAAGGGCAAGGTTGCCACCCATTGCAGCAAGAAGGGCAATTTGGGGATGTATCTGAGTTGGGCATAGACAGGACACTTTGAGGTACCTCTGAGAAGATCAGCTTGTGTAACATCAGTTCACAGATGGTGGCCAAAATCTCTAGGATTAGATCACTGAGTAGGAGCAGAGCTGAGGTTCCGGGACATTCCAAAGTCATGCATCCAGACGAGGGGTAGGGCCAGTTGAGGTCTTGCAGGGAGGTGAGAAACTCCAGGGCCATCTGGGTGGGCTGTACCTGCCCCCACCATGGAGAGAGGTGCTTCCAGGACAGAGGGCCTCACAGCTTCAAAGCAGCAATATGGAGGGCTGGGTGGGCATAGAGGTGAGCACAGTCCTCAGAAGCACTGAGACCTATAGATAAGTGGCAGATGGCCTCCTAGGCCTTTTTTTTTTTTTTAAACTAAAGTGCTCACATTTTCCCCTTCCATGTCATTTGCTTTTGTGGTGGGGGGAAGAAGTGGCTTATTTTTTCCTTATGGTTTTCCGTTTCTCTCTCTCTCTCTACCCCTCTCTCTCTCTCCTTTTTTTTTTTTTTTTTTTTTTTGGCTTTGAACAAATTTTTGTATAAGGAAAAAAAAAAAAACCAATTCAGTGAATTTTATGGTGAAAGGTAGAATTAGGTTCCAGATGCATTTTGGATCTCATGGTGGGTAGAACAGCCCCCTGATCCCAGGCTGTCTGGGGGTCTCATATGAGACTCAAGGAAGATACCTGGCAAAGGAATCTATAGTTCTGAAACCTCTAGGTGATTCTGAGACTTGTCCCCTAGTCAGAACCAGACTGGTTGTGACTAGTTTCAGACAGGCCATGTGGCCTTGGGAAGTTGTGTTCCCTCCTCTGTCCAAAAGGATTCAGTGGTAGCCTCTGCTTATCACCACCTGTCCTATGGGCTACAGTAAACCCTTTGTTATTGTTTGTTGGGCCTGTCTTTTCTGAACTGAAAGCAACAAATGAGTTACTTTTACACTTTAAAACTCAATATTTTCATTAAATTGGAAAGGAAAGGGCTGGGGGTATAGCTTAGAGGTAGAGCACTTGCCTAACGTGTGAAGACCTGGGTTCAATCCCTAACACCACAGTATAAATAAATAATAAAATGCAAAGTTTACATTTTTAAATGATGGAAGCAGTTAAAAAAAGCATGTTCCAGGTTGCTCAGTGGAGTTCAAGGCCACCATGCCTGACCTACTGCCAAGGCCTCCGGGTGTTTGTCAGAGTACATGGTGATTGGGGATGCCTATTAATTTATTTCAGGGTTTCTCAGTTCAGACCTGTAATATTCTTGGCTTCTGGGTCTCCCCTTGTTTCTGCTCCCTCCTATTTTTCTTCTTCCAAAATGACCAAAAGAAATACAACTTCCCATTTAGGTGAGAAAAAAAATTCATTTAAGTAGCCTTTTAATAAAAACAGAGGCTCTCCCCCATCAAAAAATCAATTAGGCAGCGGAGAATTTTATTAGTCAATCATGTAAGTAATTAAAAATATTGATTGATGGGGGCAGTCTGTGTGAGAGCTGCCTCTCCCCTCACTGCAGTGGGTGGGCAGTGGCTGGCACAGGGAAGCTGGGAAGGGATCTAGAATGGGGCACTTTAAATCATTCCCCAGTGTGCCTCCTCCAATGTCAAGCAGGGACACACAAGATAAGGGACTCAGCGGATCCTAGAGCCTGTTTTCTCATGTGAAAATCAGTCCTGACTACACAGGGTTCTCATGTGGATTGAATGAGATAGTTTGGCTCAAAATCTGGCCCATGGAGATGGGGCTGTATTCCTGAGGATGCAGGAATTCTGGATTCCAAGACTACTCTTGTCTTGGGGCTTTGGGTGTAGAGGAATAGAATGGTCACTGGGGCCCTCCCTGTCTCCTGAAATAAGACTCTCTGGGTGGGGGTGGGGGCTCTCCAGGTTAGAGACTAGGATAGAAGGTGTGATATTGGGGCTCAATTTCCCTTTGATTCTTCACTCGCAGACTTAATGGTGGTCCTTCACCAGTAGAAGGCAGGTCACCTCCACTTGCACATGGCTTTTCCAGGATGCCTGGGTTTTTTCATAACATGGCAACGGGGTTCCAAGGATGAGAGGGAGAGGCAGAAAGGGGAGAGGGGGAGGGGGGGAGGGGGAGGGGAAGGAAGAGAGAATGAATATAAATGAGAGAACCAGGCAGAACACAAATCATTTTGTCCTATCAGTCTCTGATCTGATCTTTTCTCTTCTTTCTCTCACTCCTTCCTCCCTCCCTCCCTTCCTTCCTTCCTTCCTTGCTGCCTCTCTAGCTTTCTCTGTATCCTTTCCTTTCTTTCTTTCTCCCTCTCTCTTTCTTTTTTTCTTTCTCTCTTTCTTTCCTTTCCTTCCTTCTCTCCCTCCTTTCCCTCTTCTCCCTCCCTTCCTCTCTTTCTCTCCCACCCTCTCTTTCTTTTTTCTTTTTCTAAGATCGAACCCAGGGTTTACATATGTTAGGCAAGCACTCACTAAGTTGCCCACTCTGACCTCAAATTTGTCATCCTCCTGCCTTATCCTCCTGAGCAACTGGGATAATAGGTGTATGTCACCATACCTGGCATAGCCCTTGATTTCACTCGGCATTGCTTCTGCCGAATTCTGTTCTTCCAAGGAGTGATAAAGGCCCCTCAGCTTGTGGCCCTGGAGGACCTGCCTTGGCTATGGAGCTGACCATTAGCTTTGGTTTTGGGTCCTGGCTGACTTTCAGTCTTGGTTGTTCTGCTGTGGTGGGCTCCACCTTCTCCATCACTGAGGGAAGGTGCCTACAGTGAGGCCCCCAGGGTCAGGTAGAACATACTCACTGCTGCCCTGCAAGTGACCCCTTGGCCTCTAAGCAACTTAGCCTGCTTGTCAGATGCTGAGACTGGTACCTGGAAACTCAGCCTCACCCTCCTGAGCTGGCCCTGACAGATTCAGCAGCTCTCCTCTCACATGTGGCTCTTGCCTGAATGTACAGTTCATGAAGCTAGAGCCCACATAAGGCCCAGCACCCTGAAAAACCTTTTCTGGCTGTGGAGGCAGCCTGAGTCCTTTGACCCCCACTCTGACCATAACTGGAGCTTGTTCTGCCTTGCCCAGGAGGAGTGGGGGTGTCCATGGCCTGCTGTTCCTACAGGAAGATCTTGGGGACATCCCCTGAACTCTGAACCCTGAGAGTATTCAGGTACCTGAACACTGAGGTCTCTGTGCCACAAACCTCTACCAGTGGGAGCACAGGCTTTATTCTGGCATGAAGTTGCGAGTGCTTCTCCCTGCTAGGCTTAGCCCGCCCCTCAAAGTCAGATCCTGAGTTGGGGCCTTCTTGACAAGCAGTTTCACTAAGTTGCTTAGGGACCAGGGGGTCACTTGTAGGGCAGTGGTGGGTATGTTCTACCTGACCCTGGGGTCCTCACTACAGGTACCCTCTCTCACCAAGATTATGGACAAGGAAGAAGATGCAGCTCCATGAAGTAGACCTCTGTAGGGGGAGGGGAAGGCTGTTTTGAGTATCATCTGCTGTCACCCTCCCACCCCATTCTTTTGCCCATGGGCAAGACATTCCTGAGTATACTCAGGAGGGAGCACTGGTCTAATGGAACCTCAGCTCCTTAGGGACCTGGGGCAGTCACCCCACGCCAGGCCTAGAGCCCATCTGCCCTATTTTCTCAGGGCTCCTGCAAGCCCTGCCTCTGCTCAGTCATCATGACCCTAAATTCTCCCCCACCAGGAAGGATTCTGAGTCTGTTTTTTGGTACAGTTTCCCAAAGCCACCTCAAAAGTGGACCCTAGAGGCACTTACATGCAATCTGCTCGTCCTCCATAAAACTTGGCTATTTGTTTAGACTAGCTGACATTTCCACAGTCTTTTATTAAAGAAAATATCCTGGGGAGAAGGCAGGATGTTTGCACAGAGCTTATACCCTCTGCCTCTGGCCCCCAGTGCCCCAGAGCTGGTGGGTAGGGAGCTGAGGCTCACATAAGCCCACAGGAGCTGGACAGGTCTGCACGCTACAGACAGGCAGGGAAGTAGGGCTGCAGCCTCCCCCTCTCCCCTTCTGTCTTGCTAAGAGGGGTTGCAGCAGTACCCTCCCACCAACTGCAGACAGCCTGGCAGTTCACCACAGGTTCAGGGACTCTCCAGGTCCCTGCTTGCCTGGTACTAGGCTCTCAGGGGTTGAACACAGGGTGAAGCTCACTTCACTTCACCCCTTCCTCTTCCTGGGACAGAAGTTCCTGAAGCAGAGCTGCAAGATGCCTGTGTAGACCAGAGCAGTTCTGTGGGTTGAGTGGTACATTAGTTTGTCTTAGTCTTTGGTATGCTGGGTACTTTCCTCCCCTTCGTGTCTTTCTGCAAGTCTTTGCCAAGGGCCCTGGCATCCAGGGTACTGGAATGGCTGCTGATAGATGTTATTTTGAACTGATGATCTTAATTATTCTTTGGGATCCATTTCAACAGCTACATCCTTCCAAAAGCAGGAAGTGTGGCCACCCCTT
This sequence comes from Tamias sibiricus, assembly GCA_025594165.1. NCBI lineage: Eukaryota > Metazoa > Chordata > Mammalia > Rodentia > Sciuridae > Tamias > Tamias sibiricus. The sequence continues at coordinate 90,015,287 of CM046663.1, read as the reverse complement.
TCTCAAACCACTAGATCATGGTGTCACCATTATATCATCATCCATGTGGGTCCCAGTTTTGCTGTTAACTTCCAGAATAACCTGGAAAGCCCTCAGCTCTTTGTGCAGCTGCCACCAGAGCACACTGCAAGGACCATGGTCTGCTGTGTGGAAAATTCTAGAGTACATACTGTGGCAGATTGAGCCTCCCCAGGGCAGTCCTACAGGTGTCTCCATCTCCTGCTATGCTTGGAAAGCAGTTGAGGCAACATCCTGGAATCTGGCCTGGCAAGCAGAGGGAGCAAGGGCACAGATGTTTCTGGGTCTGGGCTCTGATTTCCTCTTTGAGGTGCACTTGTTGTCAGGGCTGGTCATAGCAGGGCTGAGGCGTCTCCTGGTACAGTGCTGAGGCCCTTGCATACACCCAGGTCAGCTGTTTGGGGCACCCCTGGTTGTGTCTGGCCTTGGTAGTTCTGGAGAGAGGATAAAAAGGGCCCATCAGCACCACCGTCCAGCATAGCCTCAGCAAGGCAAACCAAAGATTGTGGCTGATTTGGCCTTAATTAAATCCCACCACAGGCCCTGATGCATGCACTGAGATAAATTGCTGGGCTCAGGCAATATCCTTGCACGTCTGTGTAAACAACCTCGCACATCCTCCACTCCAGCTCCCACCAGCAAATCACAGGGGACATCTCCATTTTAATTGGCACAAGGCTTGTATTGAGGCTGACTGCCGTGATTACTCATCATCACACTCTACCACGAAAGGGCTGTGTGTTTGTGGATTAGAAAAGTGCAACTGCTTGGGTTCAGTACCACCCCTTCCAGAGGGTGAGACCAGGTGCAGCCTCCAGCGGGCTTCAGTCAGGCAGGTCTGCCTGCCTTTCCCTTCTTAAGCTCTCATTCCACACAGACTCAGGGGAACCATGCCTCTAGAACAGGAAAGGAGGCTGGCAGGGCAGACAATGGCAGGTGCTGTAGCCCCTAGCATGCCAGGGAGTTGATGGCTCTCTTGTGTCTCTCTGGCCTCTGGGTAATGTCTGGGGACTCCCTATTGCAGGAGGGCTGAGGGTCAGAAGAGGAGCAGAGGCTTCCAATCTGAGGTCTTAGGCCCTAGACAGACTTTTCTGGGCACACCCAGGAATGGAACCAGGACTCCAAGCAGCCAAGGCACCTCTGATGAGGGCTTTAGGTAGCCTGGGCTCCCCTGAAGGTGCAGAGCACCCCTGCCCTACCCTGTGAGTATGACTGAGGCCATGTGACTCCTGACTGGGTAATAGAACCCACTGGGTCCTGCTGGGGACCTTAGCAGTCTGAGAGATGAGCTGATCAGACAGAGCTTGTTTCTGGACCCCAATTTCTTCTTTGAGGTGTACTTCTTAGGGCTGGTCACGGCAAGGCTGAGGTGTCTCCTGATACAATGCTGAGGCCCTTGAGCCTACCCAGGCCAGCTGGTTGGGGCACCCCTGGGTGTGGAGCAGGCTAGAGGGGGAGACCTGGAAGGTCCAGGCAAGGGTCAGGTACCTAAGAGTTAGCTGACTCCTGTGTCACTTTGCTGTCTCAGTTCTGAGAAGGGCCTCTGTGTCCTGGACCCAGGGCCAGCAGGAATCACCCCATTTCTGTCCCACTCAGGCTCCACTGAAGCCCAGAGTGAACACTTCCTGGCTCTGACTCCCTCCAGGCATGTGCAGAGACCACACTAGGAGACAGGATGGGAGTCCCCATCCTGCAGTGGCTACAGCTGATCAGAGGCCCCTCCTGAGTGAGGAGGAGAAGCATGAATTAGCTGGTGTGGGCTGCTCAGATGACTTGGAGTGGATAAGGGAGGACACTCCACAAGCTCTTCAAATGGTCTCTTGGCCTTTAAATATTATATAGACCGAAGAAAAAAATGTAACCATGTTTTCTTCCAGGGCCAAGGAGAACATACCTGCAGATTCTTCCATCTCTAAAAGAGACACCTATTTTCCTACCCACCTGTGCTCATCTGGACTCTGCCCTTGGTGATGGTGCCATGATCTGGGCTGTAGTCAGAGGACTCTAGACCTCCCAGGCTCTTGAAAAGCTGTGGTCTCAGATAGGAAGGCAGTCCCAGCAGGTCTTGGGCCCATCTCTCAGCTGTAGGGAAGGGGCTGCTAGTGAGGGAGGGGCACATCCCTCAGACTGGGAAGGAGCTCATTTTTGGCAAGTCACTACCCTGCTGATGGCCCCAAGTCTAGTTTGCAGTTGGGACCGGTTGTCAGTGGTGCTCCAGGGAGGATGCAGGACTCTTCTGTGGAGGCAGAGCTCTCTCTCTAACCTTTGAGAATTCCCAGGGTGGTGTGATCTCCAGGGTGGGCTGGGCACTGGGCTTAGGAATGCTCACATAGGGATTCCTGTTGGGAGCAGCCAGAAGGACCCCCCTCCAGTCCCCAGGCTGCACAGATGTGACTGCCAGCTGCAGGCTGGGGAGCCTGCCCTCCACCCACAGGGGCCCCTCTGGTCTTGGCAAACCTGCCATTGCTCCAGGCTGCCTTGCGTTTGGGGAAGTCACTCCAACTCTGGGAGCCTCATGGACTGAGATACTGAGAGGGGCATCCGGCACTGAGAGTGGTGTCCATCTCTGGAAGGGAGTTTGAGTCAGGTAGGGATGACCCAGGACTGAGAGGTCATTTCAGTGGAGACCTCCCAAAGGGTGGGCCTGCTCTTCCCCCAACAGCCTCTTCTGTGATTTCTGTCTACTTGGGAAAATGTAGGGACCTCTCCTGAAACTGACTTAGTACAAGATACCCAGGAAGAGTGAGGAAAAGCAGCTGGTGACAAAGACAGGGGCTGGAGAAAAAGAGAGGAGACTTCAGACAAGATCTCAGGGAAAGGGTGGCCCCCACAGGAGGGCTCAGCCCTAGCAAATGACCCCGCTCTGGGCTGTTCTCCAATGCTCTTGAACTGCCCTTGCTCTATGGCTGACTCCTGAGTGTCCCTGGATCACCCACTGGCCTATTCCAAGATTATCTAAGTGTGTTCCATGGATCCAAGTGTTTCCCAGGGAGTGCTTCAGGGGTCACAGAGGTTTGGGGTTATAGTGTAGGGGAGGTGGAGGACTTTTCTGTCTTCTTATTTTACTTCAGGAGACTGAAAAGCACAAGAGCCTTTTCCACTGAACTTCCCACTGAAAATTCCACCAAACTTTCCGAGATTCTTTCATTCTGACTCTATCACAGCATCTCTCTTCCTTTCCTGTTCTATTCATCATTCCCTGCCCTAGGCTTCCTTCCTTCTCAATCCCCCAACACTTCTGCCTCCACCACCTCTCCTCAGCCTCCCCATCACCACCACCTCCGGCACCAGCACAGCAGTCTCCTTCTTAGGTCCCCTTCCCTTTCTCCACCTCTTCATAGTCACCTTGATCCCGGCCACCTTTGTCTTGTGCATGGGCTAGGGCAGCAGCCTGTCATTGGCCTCTTGCTTCCCTTTGTCTGCTTCCCACTTAAGCCAGAGTGAACTTCCCCAATAACTGGTAGACCCTGTCCCTTTTTCATGGAAACCTTCAAGTGGCTTTCTGCTGCTAGAAGCCCAAATCTCATGTTCCTTAGGATGGTCCAGGGCCTTTTGTCTCCTTCCCCTATCTCTTCTTCAGCAGCACTTCCTTGGATCAGGCTGCCTGCCCCACTCCTATCCCTTTGCCCCCTTGAGTCCTCTCCTATCTGATTTACCTTCTCCTCTCGGCCTCAGCTCAAATGTGGTCCCTGCAGAGAGATTTTCCAGAACATTCCAACTCCACCCCCCTTCAGAAATGGTGCTCCTCTAGGGAACTCTTAGTCCCCTAACCCTGGCTGCTCCTCCATGGTGCTTGCTTGTCCCCGTTGGTTAGTATGGCGCTGCTTGTTTGCAGTCATGTTACACACCTGCGTGTCACACACACACTGAGTGGAGGTGGTACTCGAGCGCATCATCTCAGCTCCTTCAGCAGGATGGCTGCTGCTTGAGGGCCAGGACCATGTTCCCTGTATCATGAACACAGGTCCTTATGACCTGTGTAGGGGAGCCTTGTGCCTTAGACAAGAAGCTCTGTGTAGAGAAGAGCAGGAGCCAGCTTCAACTCAAAGGCCCCGGCTCAGAACCAGAACTCCTCTGCTGATGTTGGCCTAGTACAGAGGCCCTTCCCTGGACAGGACGCTCATGACACCTGGCTGCCCTCCAGCTGTGGCGGACATCTGCGGCAGCTGGGCCTGGCCCACAACTCAGCCACATGTGCTCTGTCTCGAATCCTTCACTCAGGACATCCAGGATGATGTGATACTCACACTGCAGTTTCCTGTGATGTAATTAACTCCCTGGAGCACTGGGAATAGCTGGCCTGCTGGGGGTGGGGGCTCCATGCAGGTGTGCATGCACTGCTGTGCATTTGCTCCTCTGGGACCTGGGGGTCTGCACAGGGAGACTCACAGGGTTTGGTCTGCTTTTTTAAAGAGACAGTATCATGGGTTGCCTGAGCTGTGTGGAAATTCCAAGGCCCCGCTTCCTAAGGGCTGATCCTAACCAGTGGCTGGCCCTCTGCAGGCGCTCAGTGCACTCCTCCATAAAATGGAGGATTGGAATTCACAGCAAGTGTCTCAGGGCAGGTTTACCTAGAGTGAGCTGGCAAGATGCCATTGAGGAACAGCAGGAACCTGTGCTGCAGGGTATGGAAGGGGTGGGAGGGAGACACTGGGCTTAGCTGCTGGACACGAAGTTGTTTATGGAAAGTGCAGAATCTCAGGGAGAAATTAGCAGGAGCAGTGGTGAGCAATGTTTTTCTCTGCAATTGTTCCCAGCTGGCAGCTAAATCCAGAAGTAGCTGCAGTTTCTTGCAGCTTGCTGAAGGACCTTCAACTCAGTAGAGGGATCTCAGCCAAGTTGGCAACTTCCCCGAAGTGACCTCTCTTGGATACCTCAGGACTTGTGCAGTGACCCAGGCCATAGAAGCTGACCCATGCAGGAGTTAGAGACCATTACTTTCATGGCTGATCTGAGTTCTGTTCAGGCCTGAGCTGCTGGGTGTGGCTCAATCTGAGGGACCTGTCATTTTATGCTAGAGCTCATCTGCCTGTGGCGATAGAGGGCACAGATGCCTATGAATCCTGGGGGGTTCTCTGGAAGCTGGAGAGGAACAGAAGCTTCGGAACCCTGCCCATTGTTACAGGAAGAACGTGCATCAGCCTCCAGGGTGGAGTCTTGCCCTTCTCCTGCAGTCCCTGCATGGGCAGAGGGGCTTCCTGGGGCTACTGAGAGCTGGCCAGGGATGTAGCTGGTGTCACCACTGCCCTCTCAGTTAATGCTGTGCAGGCCTCAATCTATATGCTGCTACCGCCTCCATCATGCAGGTCTATGTGCATGTATCTGCCAAGGGGCTCAGGTCCATGAGTTCCCCAGGTGGCCCTGCTCCTCCCCCAGTATCCAAGCTTGGCATTTGGGATGCAGCAGTGTCCAGAAAGGCTTGCCTACCACCTGGGAGCACAGGTCATTGGGTGATAATGGCCCCCTGCCCACATCGTGTGTGGTGGTCCTTGAGTGGCACTCCCCCTTCCTCCCTGGCCTCAGCTGTCTTACTGGAGCATTGCCTGCTCTACCTGCCCCAGGGCCACCTGAGGTCCCAGTGGCAATGTTGTGTGAAAGGACTGAAATAATAAGGTGATAAAACCCATAAAACCCAGCTGCTCCGGTAATTATTTTGCCTTCTATGTCCTTGCGGTGCTAACTCCAGGGCTCTGGGCTGAGCTGGGTGTCTCTAGGTAATGAGATTTGGGAACAACTTGTTCTCTTGTGCACAGTGAATCAGATACCAAGGCCATGGTTCTGTAGTTTGTGCCAGGTGGGACCCAATAGGCCTCTGATTGGGGACTGTGGATGAGCCTGCTCTCTCTGCCTCTGTTTCCTCTTCTGTGAAATGGCTTGGAATTCTCTTCCATTCTAAATATTTCTCTTGTCTTCCCCAGGGTTTTTACAAGCTGATGTTCCCCAAGGTGTGGCACGGATTATTCTAGAGTTTTAGACACATGCACTGAGTGTGGAAGGTGAGAATGCTTCCATCCTCATGCCCTGATCCCCATGTTTTCACAACAAAGGCATATCCTTCTAAGAATGAGGCAACCTATCTGCTGTTGGAGTGTTACCCAACCATGCTCTCTGCAGAAATCCAGGAGTCCTCTGTGATCTGGGCTTGGAGTGACTCCTTGGAGGCCAGGCCTGTCTACAGATGGGGCACCAGCCTCTGACCACTCCCTAAAATGCTACTCATGCCGAGCAGATTCCCTCTACTTCCTACTCCCATCTCCGAAGCTCCAGAACTCCTGCACAGAGGGGCTTTTCCCACCTAGGAAAAGTGTGGACATTGGGAAAGTCTCCCCAACTCCCTGGGAGGTTGTCAACCCCAAGCAGCCAATCTGTAGCCTAGGTCCCTCCCACTGAGATCCCTGGACACCTGTATTCCCTCAACCCTATGCACCCAGGCATTATATGGCTTGTCTGCACTATGCCCTCTGCTCAGATTGCATTTGTGTCCCCAGATGTCCCTCTGTGAAGTTTCTTATAAGTTGCCTTCTCAGGCACTCTCTCAGAGCCACTTCTCTGGGAGTGGCCTGCTCCAGTGCTCCAGTCCCACCTGCACACTACCTCTCATCTGCCAGCTGTCTTCCTCCTCCAGGCAGGGGCTGCAGCTCACCACAGCCATCCTCCCGCTCGTGCTGTGGAATGCATGACTGAGGGTGTGACTGAGCTGGCAGTGGCCAGGTCTCCATCCTCTTCCATGACTGAGCTGGACTGGTCTAGTGGGCCACAGACCTGGTAATGAGGTCAGAATCACAGACTCCATTCATTGAGCCGAAGGATGCTCTTGGTGCCATTGTGGAGGGAGCATGTGGATGGGTCAGAGAAGAAGATGTTGAGGACAGAGCCTGTGAGCAGGAAGCATGTGGCCTCCCTCTGCTCGTGGACATTCCTAGGGCCCTAAGCTTCCAGCTGGACTGTTGGGCATGTTCTGGAGCTTGACTGATCACATGCTTCTGTTGAAGAGATGAATTGGCCACACTGTGCCAGGTGCCTCTCATGTGAAGGACTTGAGGAGGGGCAGGGAGTGAGCAGCCTCTGGTGGGGAGACATGTGCTTAGAGACAGGAGCATGATTGTATGAAGTACATGTTCCACCAGTTCCAGACTACTCTAGTGTGTACTGTGGAGAACAAAGAGGCCTGAAACTCATGATACCTGGAGCATCATTATTTTGTCCTATTCTTAGAGAGTCATACAAGAAAGAAGTTCTGAGAAACCCTGTAATGCAGATCACACACAGGAGCAAAAGCCTCTGGCTTTGTAAAACTTGGAGCTTCCCAGACCCTTCTACTGAGAGGCTTACCACAGCTATTACCATCCCACAGAGCCAGTAGTCCTGCTTGTCTCCTTGAGCGGCACTGTAGAGATGTTAGCCTGGAGAGTCCTTGACACACCTGAGGAGAGCACAGGTTCCCCTGGGAGGACCACATGAGGCCCATTGTGACCCTCATTATGCCCAGGTGCAGGCTTATGGGCTACCCAGAAACCCTCCTGAGAACTTCCCTTTTTTGCTGATTTCTGTTAACCCTAACACAGTTTCCAGGATTAATAATAAACAGATATTTGAAAAGGTATTACAGAGGTAGTCATCATGAATATCATAATTCAATGAAAAGTGAAGGGTGACAACCATGTAGCCAAGAGATTTATTCACCAGCCTATGTGGCTGGTCCGAGGTCAAAGAGGTGCTGGGAGAGAGGAGTCAGGGAGAGGGGTGTGTGCAAGCTCTGGTGGGAGAGAGAAGTCAGGGAGAGGGGAGTTCAGTGAAAGCTCTGAAAGGAAGGTTTGTGCCTGGTCATGCCGGCTGTGGTCTCTGGAACTGTCGGCTAAGGCAGCTGCCCCTGTGCTGAAGGCTGGGGCTGGTGGCTGGGGCAGCTGCCGTTGGGCTGGAGACAGTGGGTCTGGAGCTGGTGCAGTGGCTGCCTCCTCTCAGCAGGGACGAGCTGTTGTGTGTATGTCTCTCAAACTCCGGATGAACGGGACCCTATATAGGGATTTCTGGTGAGTGGTGTACCAGAACGACCCAAACATCATTGGCTCTTTGCCCATGGAACAGGGTGACCTTTAAGCCTATTGGCTCCTGCCTTGGGAAAAAACATCCTGCCCAGAGAACAGAGCAACCTTCAAGCCCACTGGCTCCTGCCCAGAAAATGAAACAAAGTTGCTTTGCTCAGGATACAGAAACAGAGGTAGTCATCATGAATATCATAATTCAATGAAAAGTAAAAAAGGGAGCATTCCAGATCATTCTCTGTGAAGATAGATGCAAAAACCTTAAATAGAGTACATTCAACCCACTGTATCTGTAGTTTCTGCATCCTCAGATTCAACCTCCTGTGGATTGAAAATATTTGGAGAAAAGTTGTGTCTGTTCTGAATAAGCACAGACTTTTTTCCCCTTATTTTTCTCCAAACAATATAGTATAACAACTATTTACCTAGCACTTACATTACATATGTTTTATATCTGATCTGGAGATGATTTAAAATATATTGGAGGATCTGTTTAGGTTATAGGCACATACAATGACATTTTATTTAAGGTACTTATGCATCCCAGGATTTTGATATCTGTGTATGTGTATATGGGGTGATCTTAGAATCAGTCCCCTGCCAATACTGAATGAGTAAATAGCATCAGCTGTATATTAATAAGACTTCACAACCAGCAGAGTGTCCCTCTGATGAGCAAGGGAAGGTACCAATGGAGCATGGGTTGGACCACACATGGTACTCAGAAAATGTAGAGGGGACTTGGGGATGACAGTATTTCATTTCCTGAGGGAAGAGACCAGGCATTTGCATTTTAGGGAATTCATGGAGCTGCACCTTAGGGTGTGCAGACACTGTGTGGTGTTATACTTGAAAAAAAAAGTTTAAGAAGAAAGGCAACTAATGTGGAGAAGAAGTTAGCTCTATGTAGAGCAAACAGAAGATTAGCAACTTAAGAATCAAGAACAAATACAAATAACCTATAGAAAAAGTGGGCAAAAGAAATAAAAGAAAAATTCACTCAACAGACAACATGAATGGCTAATAAAAATGTGAAATCATATGTTCAATATTATAGATATAGAGAAAATGCAATCATAATCATAGAGAATATACAAGTTAAAACATTGAAATACCATTTCAATACTTATCAGCTTGGAAAAAATCATGTATGATAATCTCAAGAGCAAATAAACTGATGAGCAATGGGAACTCTCACACCCACAGGCAGGGGTGTAAATTAGTCCAACTACTTGGAGAAACAGAGCACAGAAATGTGTGAATTTAAAAAAAAAAGAATTCCTGAAGATGCAGAAATTCCACTCTGAATACATGACCTTGGGTACAACTAGGAAGCTAAATAAAGATGTGCCTTATGTAGTATGGTTTGATATAGCACAAAGTTGGAAGTAAATTAAGCCATTAAGGAAGTAGATGAATAAGTTGTCAGATATTTCTATCATAGGATCCTTGTGAGGAGGTTAAAATGAATGAATTAGATCTATATGTGCCAATGTGGATAAGCTTGAAAATAGATTAGAGTTTGAAGCAAAGCATTTGTGAACCATAAATGCCTACATGTGCTCATTGGTCTGTGTGTATGTGTGTGTGCACACAGACATGTATGTGATTATATGTCATGAAACATGAAAATAGACTGTGAAGAGGTCCTCCACATGGTACCAGAGTTTGCTTTCATGGAGAAGGGAAAGCAACTGGGTTTTGAGTCAGGAAAGAATGTTATCTGTAAATTATATTGCTTTTATATGAATATAAAAAGAAGTTTTAAACACAACCAGGTCTCAGCATTTATAAATGATGCTGGTGTCTGTTATATTGTTCTCTGTACTTTACTATAGTTAAAAAAAACTGCAAAGGGAAAACAAGGGAATTAAACTGGGGGAAAAATATTTAAAAAGGTAAGTAGAGCTGGAGAAGGGGGAAACTACTCTTACAACTGCAACAGTGTAGGCTGGATATCTGGGTTCACACTCACAAACTCATCCAGCCCATGACTGGGGCTGAGCCCAGCACAACTCCCCACCTCCTTTGGAGGACAGTGCCTGCTGGATATCCTGGAGTATTGCCCTGGTCACTTCCCCAGAGCCTGCTCACTTAGGCCCTAGCATCATGTCTCCACTGGCCTCTGGGCAGCTCATCTGGGTTCCAGTTCACCCTGGTCCAGGAAGCACTTAGAGATTTTGAGGCTCAAGTCCTAGCTAGAGGTCAGCCCCATCCATTCCTACCAATATTCAGCTCCAGAACTAAGCACGGAGCTTTATGCCACCCTCCCATTCTCCTTCTGTTCAATGCTGGATGGGAAGTTAGGTTTACACCAAAGCTATAAAAATAATGGAAAACATATCCTGTGCTTAGAATCATCAGAAATGGTGCTTGCAGCTATCACTGCTCTATTCCCCTTTCATGCCACCTTCTGTTGAGCCAATACCAGGAAACCAGCAAGGATCTAGGAGATTGAGATTCCTCTTCTCACAGAGAGGACACTACATGCCCATACTCAAATATTCTCTAACTAAATGCCTATTAAATATCTCAGACTGAAGACCCAACTTGTGTTTGCACTAAAGTGGAGAGGAAATTGTAGAAATTGGAGGCTAGAGGCAGAGAATCACTGTGGCAGCTCATGAAGTTCTGATTGGGCAGCACAGTACAGGGCAATGAAGAACATGTGTGGAAGAAAGAGTATGAAAGTGAATAGCGCTTCAGTAGATAGACTGTGAAGAGGAGTCAAAGATGGCTCTGAGGTTGAAATTGTCTCTTATATTTTCAGTTTTATGAGTACTTCTTATGCCAAAAGGGTTCTTCAGGGACGAGATACATTTTTTTCTCCCCACATTTCCTTGCACACTTGTCTTAGGAAACAAAATGTGTGCTCACTGACAGATGGGTGGGTAGATGAATGGATGGTTACTGGAAAGATGGATGAGTGGATGGATGAATAACTAAAGAATGAATAGACAAGTAGTAGGAGGATGACTAGATGGTAGGTGAAGTTTTGGATGGATGAATAGGTGGACAGATAGGTGCTGAATGGATTATATTGGATTAATGAATAGATGGACAAATAGTTGAATGATGATTGAATGGGTAAAATAATAAGTAGATGGGTAAATTGTGTGAATGGATGAATGGCTGGCTATGTGAATGGATGGATAGATACACTGAGCTAGATGGTAGGCATGGGGCAGAGGCACACAATAAAGGAAGTCATTCCATGTCCTGGGTATCCAGGCACCTGTTGGTTTGGATCAGGGTATGTATGTATTTACGCTGCTAAGCTCCTGCTTGCAGTCATTTCCTAGGGATCCCAGAGCAGTCTTTTACCAGAGAGTGGCAAACTCAAGATTCAATCTGTCCCAGATCACTGTAGATCCAAGCTCACATCCAAGTTTACACTGGCTGGTGCTATTTAGGCACAGAAGACAGATACTGAGTTGGGCATGTGCACAAACACACACACATGCTGATTAAGAGAGGGGCACCTGACACATTCACATGCACAAACACAAACATCTGTGTGTGTGTGCACACACGCACACACATATGCACACATGCACACACACACTCAAAACCAAGGTTTTCCTCAATAACAACAGATGAGCTGACCCAATGAAGACTTGAACAGACATTTCACAAAAGTACATTTGCAAATGGACAATCCATACTGAAAATCCACAAAACAATGAAATTAAAAATTTAAACAAAAAATAATCAAGAATTAATAATTTAAAACCTCCAAATCTTTAAGTATGTCTGAACCTCCTTTGTTCCTTGTCATCCCCTGAAGTAGGCTAGTGGCTCTTGCTGCAGACAGCCACGGAACTGAGCCATCTTCCTCCCATAGCTACTCTCTAGTCCATTGATTTTGGCCCCAGCAGCTGATTTTCTTTGTGGCCCCAGGTCCCAGACCCCAGCCCTGCTCCGAAACTCTGCTGTTCCTGCCCACCTGCCAGCACATGCACACCCAAAATGAAAGTTCACCCCCACAAGACCCTTGATTGGATGAAAGATACGTCGTGTGCACACATGGGTTGGGGTTTGGAGGCTTCTTCCTGCCCCAGGGCCTGTCTAAGGAGACAGTCACCAAGGGTTGTGGTCTCTATCCTAGAATGCATGGCTGCTCCATGCATGGGGTGGTCTTGTAAGCAAGGCCCTGAAGGTTTCTTGGGTGAGAGACCATCTTTTGGGAGTCTCCCCACATCACATAGGGGTATTTGGAGGAAAGGTAGTACCCCTGCAGTGGGGGTAGAAGAAGGACCCCAGAATGAGCTTCAGTAAAGAACCAGTGCCTCATAGATGGAGCAACCTACCAGACCTGTATTCTCTAGGTGGTACATTCAAGCTCCTCAGCCTGAGGGCAAGAAGTGTTGAACTCAGAGCTCCATATTCTAACCTGCTTCCTGCCATCTAGGCACCACACCAAATGGGCCAAAGGAGGGCCTCTCTGCCCAACACTGACAAGGTCCTGGAGGGTGTGCTGGGAAGTGACAGGTTATTATGCGGCAAAACTGGCACCACACTTCCTCTCCCTTCCTTGAGACCCATTTGTCCCTCTGTGCCCATCACAACTACCCCTAATCTCCCAGCCCTGAGCCCTGAGTTCTACAATGGAAGTTGCCTGTGGCTTTTGCCAGGTCCCTTTACAAAAGAAATCCACATTCCTGTAGCCCATTCAAGACCCAGACCCAGGAGCAAAAAAAGAACCTAAGTGAACAGGGAGAGAGGAGAGGCTAGGAGTGAGAGCTATTATCTTGAGTTTTTTCTTTTTAATTTTGTCCTTGACTCAGAGAAGACAGAATGAACTCACATTGGTGTGGTTTAAGAACTCATGGAAGCCATCTGTGGGGCCTCCTAGTGCTGGTGCTCCCAAGAGCTGGGAGCCTTCTTCTTCTTCTTCCTATCTTTCCTGGGAGGAAGGGGAGAAAAACAATGAGCAGGCGCAAGGTCCAGGCCAGCATGATGCCTCCATGGAGCTGTAGGAGTTTTGCAGATACCACGACAATTGTGTGATACTACCAGCTGGGCCTCTCACCCACCAGCTCAGGGACTCCCCACAGCGTTATGGCATGGACCCCATTCTGGGTGATGCCACTGCAACAGCAGGGAGGAGCTGCTATCTCAGCTTCTAAGGAGCACTGGAAATGGACAGACATAAGTTTCAGGGGAGCCAGCATCATATTGCCCTCCTCAAGACTTTGGATTCTGAATGTGAAGAATTCATGGTCTTGTCTGCTTTTTCCTACTGGAACCCATTGGTGTTTGCAGTACATGCTGGGGCTGTATTTTGTGGGGTCTCTGACCTCATCCCCACCTCTATCCCAAGAATCTTCCATGACATCTGTCACAGTGGGCTCCAGGGAGAGAGGCTCAGAGTTCTTGTGCCCACTGGGGAAAGCCTGAAATGACGGTAATGTAATCACTGCTTTTGTCATGGTATCATGTTCATGCCTCTTGATCCCACACTGCTGGACAGGGATCCCCTGCGGTGGGCCTGACTGGAGGCCAACCTGGGTGAGGGTCTGTTGGGTCTGGCTCCATCCATCTGTCCAGCCTTGGCTCCTGCCCCCTGAGCATCCTTAGAAACTTTCCTGGACCATCATGGTCATTTTCAACTTCATGCCTGTTTTCCTGGAGGGCCTCCTACAGACTATGCCTATCCCTGGAGCCAGAATCACTACCCAAGGCATGTCCTCTGTGACATCATCTCCTCTGATTGACTTACCAAAATTAAACTCTCTAATCTCAGTTAGCATCTAATCTATATACCTGTGTATCTCAAAGCAAAGTGTGAGATGTCTACCTGAAAAGCATAGGCAGTATGTTCAAATTCAAATAATATTTTATAAATAGTTGCAATCACATTTGGAAATACAAAGTCGTGCTAAAAATATATGGACAGGTAAAACAGATTGGTCAGTCGAAGACCTGTAGGCATTCTACCAGGTAAATGCTAGTGGACCTACCTGGAGGCCAACCTGTTTGAAAGCTCAGGGTGAACACTCACGTATGGTTTCACATGCTCAGAAACAAGCCAGTGACCGTCTATGTTAGCATTGAGAAAGACCCAGGAGAAGTTTAGAAAGATGGCCTAAGGCCCCTGTGTGTGGATAATGTGTGGATAATGATCTTAGGTGGTTTTACAGGGAACAGAGTATAGGAGCCTGCCCAATGGTCAGAGCAAAGGGGTTCTGGCTCCTGTATGGTTGTCTTGGATCTCCGGGAACACTGTGGTCTGACAGAGCATCACCAGGAGTGGACTGGTGCTCCTCACCCTCCCTGAAGGGTTTGTGTCTTAAACTGGGTGCTGTCCCTGTCAGGCTGTACCTCTTTCTGATAGGCATCTTCTCTGTCCTTTTTGCTTCCAAGGATAAAGTGAACCCCAGCCTTCCACTGCCCTGGGTGCTAAGCTAGACAACCCTGGGGTTACATAGTGCACAGGTTTGTGTTTACTCTCATACCCGCCCCCGCCAACCACACTTCTGGGTATAGAACCATAGATAAGGGTCTGCAGAGGAAGGGGTAGTGCTCCAATAAGGGGAAAAACAAAACAAAACCCTTTTGCTGGGACAGGAATTACTGCTGGTCTCAGATGACTCCAAGAGACAAGGAGTACCTGATTGCCTGGGGCTGACCCCAGGCAGGACTCTGTGCTTCTTCTCAGAAAGAAAATGATAAAGATGGTGCCCATTATTGTTTACTGAGCACCTAGTGCATTTCAACAACAAAGGATTTGGGATGGGGCAGGGAGGCTGCTGTTGGAGACTGAACACAGGGCCTTGTGTAGGCTATGCATGCACTCTGCCTTTGAGATACACGTATAGCTTCTGGACAGAGGATTTTTTTTTTTTTTTTGTAATAGGTAAGATTATTCTTCCAATTTAACAGACAAGGATAGTTGTGGTTTACAGATGCCAGGAAGCCTGCCTGAAGTTGCACAGAGCTGAGAGTTGCGAATCACTGGGCTTAACTCATCCCTGCCATGAACCAGCAGCTTCACAATTCCCACTATGCCCCAGATCCGGTCCCTCAGAATCCAGAGGTGCTCTTAGAGGTGTAGTTCATGGGGACAAGACAGAAGGTCCCTACAAAACAGGCCTGCATGGGTACACCCTGGGCAGTGATGACTGGGAGGTTACCCAGTGGTAGGCCTTGCAGAGAAATCCCATAATAGACCTAGTGGAGTTCATGATTTCAAGGAATCTCAGAAGAGGGGAATCCCCTATTCTCTGGAAAAATCTACAAACAGATAAAGCACAGTGTGTTTATTATGGGGACCATCATGCAGTCACTAGAGGGGAGATTAAGAACAAGGACAGCTGGATGGGGTAATTTATGCAGACGTCAATGGCCATAAAGTGTGGCGGGAGACACCCAGACCCCACTGGAGGCTGGTGTGTGTATGTGCACACACGTACATGTGCGTGTGTATATCCATGTAAGTGCACCAATGGTTATGTAGGTATATGCACATGTGTGAGAAGCTCAGGCTGGAGACTGGGCAATGGTACCTGTTCAATAGTAGTGCTGTGACTACTCTCCTTCCTCTGAAAACCACCTTAATGAAAAAACATAAGGTCTGGAGTTGGATATTATATTAGGAAAAAAAAATCATGCTACAAAAGACAGTGTTGGAACAATGGGAGAAATTTGAATATGAATGGAATACTAGAAAATAGTATTGCATCATGGTTGAATTTCCTGATTTTGATTATTATGCTATGTTCCAGCAAGACAGTGTCCTTGCCTTGTTAGTGGTTGGTGAGTCTAAGCCAAGGGTACATGTAACTCATTGCATTGTTCTTGCAACTTCTTGGTAGGTTTGAGGTTATTTTCAAAATAAAAAGTTAAAAAATCAAAGTACCTTCTATGGTGGTGGCAATGCTATATGTATAATTCTTTTAATTAATTACTTTATTTATTTTAATTAGGTATATATGACAGCAGAATGCATTTTGATTCATTTGTACACAATTGCACCACAACTTTTCATTTCTCTGGCTATGTGTGTAATTTACAAAAAGGGAAGGGAGAGGAGGTGAGGCTGAGAGTTGAGGATACCCCTAGGGAAGCTAGGAAGGGGTCTTGCCCTGTGACCCTGTACCGTGCTGGCCTTTCTGGGTGTCTAAGCAGTCTGTTCAAAGAGGTTTACAGACTGTAGAGGCTCTGAAGTGTAAAGTGAAAGGCCCAGGTCAATTGAAAATCGATCATTCAGGAGGGGCAGGTCAGCTACACGCAGGGAGCCTCCTTCACAGGCCAGAGCTGAGTTGGCCCTGGGGAAGCTGCTCACTCCCCCTAACCCTCCCCCACTCTGCAGCACCCCAGGCAGTGGGGGAAGGGCTGAGCCCTAGCCCTGAGGGCCAGACTCAACTCCCCAAGCAGAAAGTGTTGATAGAACATGCCTGTTCGAAGAAGGGAAATCCAACAGGTGCACTAGTTCTGTAAAGAGTTTTTTCTGATAAAAACAAAATACATACAAATGTACAAGTTACAGAAATATTGGTGATTTCAATGTGAACTAAATGTTTTTAGATTTGCATTTAAAACCAGCACTGAAAAATATAAAAAGGTAAAACTCTTACTGATAATTTAAAATTTTAATTTTTCTTGACTTAAAATTGACATTAAATAGCGAGTGAAAACACATGACACAAGGAAGACTACAAAGAGAGGAGAAAACTTTATGTGAAGGCCCAGACTTCATTCTGCAGAGGCCCCAGAGCTACAAAGAGAGTGGGGGACATGCTCCTCTCCCCAGGGTCTGCAGGAGCTGTGCTTATGGGAAGTGATTCCATTTCCTCATCTCCAGCTGTTGGTTGCATCTCCCTTGCCTACCCTAGGTCTGAGCCTGTAAGCAGATCTGCCGTCTCTCCTTTCACACCCCATTGGAAGACATGGCCCCTTTGGTGTCTGGGGAGCCAGCCTTTTACTTGAAAGTGGGATGATTAAAGGCTAAGCTGGTGGTGATGGAAATGGCTCCATTAGCTGGGGATGGAGGTAAGGAATGGCTTACATTCAGCTTCCTCCCCTATTCTTTTATTCTGCTCTAGGTCCTCCACCAGAGTCCTGGGCAGCCCATGGTGGGTAGGGTGGTTGGGGAGGCACCAATTCCTTTTTGTTTGCAGGCTGGTTCTAGGTGTAGGGCCCAAGGATTGCTTTCCCTGGGTCCTCAGGGTCCCTTTAAAACTTGAACCTTGTGGAAAAGGAGTCCTGTTCCAGGTTGGAACTCTAAACTATAAAATGGAAGAGCCAGGATATTGAACACACTCAAAATTCTCAAGACTGGCCATTAATAATACTCACAATATTCACATTGTCCCACCAGAGAACTGCTCTCACTATGTTGGCCCCAAAGCAGTAAAATAGGAAGACTCTGAGGGACTTGGTGAGCCACAGAAAAGAAACTAATACAATAACCAAGTTTGTCAAAGAAGAAATCAAGAAGGAAAATAGAAAATATTTTGTAATAAAGTAAATGAAAACACATGAGAAAAATATTTTAAATAAAATATAATTAGAATTGACAAACAGACTAACATGGACAGATGGGTGATGGGTAGATGGATGAATGAGTGGTAGTTGTGAGGATGGATGATAAATGGTGGATGGATGGATGGTAGATGAATGGCTGGATGGATAGATAAACAAGGATGGATGGAGAATAATCTTTTTCTCTTGTGTTAGTTTCTTTTCTGTTACTATAACAAAATACCCAAGACTGAGTACTTTGTAAAGAAAAAGAGTTTTATTTGACTCATGATTCTGGTAGCTGGAATATAGCCTGGAACTGGCCTCCTGTCTGTATATAACATGGCAGAAAAACAGAAAGGAAACTGGCTGAAGGCCTGAAGGCAGAAGGGGCCAAGCATATGAGGAGGCCTTCCTTGCTTTATCATGGAACTCACTCAATGAGACTGGCATTAATCCTTTCCAAGGGCACAGACCTCATGACTTAATTCCCTTGCACTAGCCACTACCTCTGAAAAGCCATATCACCTTTCAAGATCACCACCCTGGAGACCAAACCACCAGTAAATGAACCTTTGGGTATTCACTCAGACCATAGCCAAAGCATAGCGTTATTTTTTTTAGGAGCATGTTATTTAATTTCCACATATTTGTGAAATTTTCAGTTTTTCTTCTGTTACTGACTTTTTGTTCTATTACATTATGGCTAGAGAATATTCTTTGTTATGATTTCAATATTTTAAATTTTACTGAGGTTTATTTTGTGGTCTAACATGTGGCCTCTCTTGGAGAATGTTCCATGCACACTTGAGAAGAAGTATGTTCCACTGCTGTTAAGTGGAATATTGTATACATGCTTGTTAGGTCTACTTAGTTTATGGTGTTGTTCAATTCTTTTGTTTCTTTTTTATTAAAAATTTATTCTAATTTGTTATATATGACAGCATAATTCAATTAAATTCAAATTACATAAATAGAGCACATTTTTTCATGTCTCTGGTTGTACACAAAGTAGAGTCACACTATTCCTGTTTTCATACAGGTACTTAAAGTAATGATGTCAATCTCATTCCACCATCTTTCCTATCCCCTTGCCCCCTCCCTTTCCCTCTGTTGCTGCCTACAGCAATGATACCGCGGGAAAGAAATCGGAGGCAGACTGGGAATGAGTGGTTTCTTTATTCTTGCTTTTTCTTCTCTCCTTTCTCCTCTCTCTGATGCCCCCCCCCACCGGCCTGCTTAAATACTCTTCACCCATTAAGCATACACGTGTACAGATGCGGCACAGAAAGATTCTACAAATTCATTAAGGTTGGGTGTAAACAAGTAAATGCCTCCTTATGGCTCTCAGCGAGCCACCATCTTAGCTACTTCCTCATTAAAGGCTCTTACATTTCCTCCCTTTTGTTTTAAAAGAGGGAATAGCTTAAATGGATGGGTGACGACCCTCACCACATCAGGATCGACTGTGCCTGTCTTAGGCATCTGCATGTGCAACCGACATTCTTACCCGTCATTGGATAATCAAGGTCATAAATAAAGTGCCCTTGACTCCTGTCTTAGGTTGATATGTTGGTCACATGAGACTTTCCCGTCTTTGACTACCAGCCATCCAATCGAGCCAACCAATCATGAGGAGATGCTCTGGTTTTAAGGCGGCAAGCTTTGCGCTGATGAGCCAAGTTCCATTAAGTAGCGAACTAAGTTCTCTAGACAAATAGACAAATCAGCTGCCCTAAGTTCCATTAAGTAACGTACTGAGTTCTCTAGACAAATCAGCTGCCCTATTAAGGTTAAGAAAAGGGATACCCATAAGGTATTGTCATGTGTAATGTCCTAAATATCCTATAGTAGAAAGATCTGCCAAAATGTCCACTTGCTCTTGGAGAAGATCAACACGTTGATTGACAATTTCAAAATGTGGTGCTGATCTAGGAGGCCCTGTGCATGCAGAGCAGAGGCCACACTGCTGGTGAAGTTGTTTAATGCTTGAGCAGTAGGAATGCTTGTAGCGATTGCAACCCCTGCAGCTGTAGCAGCAGTAGCTGTCTCTTCTATGTCTAGACAATGTCACCGGCAAGTCTTCAGGGCCCGCTAAGACTGGCATAGGGATGTACCTAGAAACTCAAGCAAAAATCATTAGAGGAAAGGCAGTGCCATTCCAGCACTGAGTCAAGAAGCGAGTTGTAGGAGTACAATTCAAACTAAAAAATAGAACTATTAGATCTTAGGTCAGGTGTTTTAGTTCTGAAGTTGATCTCTGTTCACGTACATTGCTGCTTGAGCTCCCACGAACATTAGCTGGCAAAATATCACATTCATAATGGATTAAAGATAGGCTGAGAATATTTAGCTGACAAAATATTACATTTAAGATAGATTAAAGAAAGGCTAAGAGCATTTTAGAAAAATATTTTGTTAGCTGGAACTTTTGAGCCTCTGCATACACAGCAACCTTTTATGAATATACCTATTGAAACAATTTAACTTTGTAAATTAATAAACAAAGTTAGTTACAAATAAATAATCCCATGTCAAATACCAAAATATCAGGCTGAACAGTATTAGTCATATTCCTTGCTGAAGAGAAGTCCTAGAGATACTTATAAATTAAGTTTGAAGGTACCTTCATTTTTTATTTGTTTACCCAATTTGAATATTTTTGACTTAAATGAATTAAAGGTATTTGGATCCATTTTTTTAAAATTAATTTTCATGAGCGCTCGGTTTTTGTTGTTTGTGACGTCACATTTACATGAAATCTAGACAGACGCACAGACATTAAGACATATATAAAAAAGAAAAACACAATTGTGCGCACACTAAAGAGAGATCCTCTCATCCTAGGCGGGAGGAATGAGACTTAAGTTGTGAGTTTATTGAAGGAAAAAGCGTGCATGCAGCTTAAAAGTGTCTTAGCTGAAAAGGCAAAGATGAGGTCCCATTGTCGGAAAAGAGACGAACTCGCACAGGTGCGCGGATTGATAAGGGAATCATTCCACAACAACTTCATCTTGGCCCTTTTGATTTGGTACCTGTTTTATCAATCTTGATGGTATCCACACTGGCGAGAACGCGTGCTGTGGAAAGACACGAACAGATCCTCGCCGCCAAATTAATACTGGGTCTGGGCCCTTCCATGTGCCTGAAAGAACATCTTTCCAATAAACCAAAGGTTTATGTTGTTGATGTGGATTCCAGTGTCTGTCTCCAGCCGAATATCCTTAGGAAACCAAAGTTAAAAAATTTAAAGTAAAAAGGGCAACGGCTAATCTATCTTTAGGAGTCATCCAATCTCCTTCTTTTTGTTTCAAAAGCATAAGTTTGAGTGTGCGATTAGCTTGTTCAGTTATACCTTGGCCTTGAGGATTATATGGAATACCAGTCTTATGAAGTATTGTGAATTTGGAGCAAAACTGTTTAAAAGATGAGGACGTATATGCAGGGCCATTGTCTGTCTTAAGCATTTTGGGAATGCCCAATGCAGCAAAAGCTTGTAAACAATGAGATGTAACATCTTTAACTTTTTCTCCAGCATGTAAGGAAGCAAAAATCATGCCTGAGCATGTATCTATGGTCACATGAATAAATCACAATTTTCCAAAACTTGGCTCATGAGTGACATCCATCTGCCATAAATGATTGGACATTATTCCTCTTGGGTTAACACCATGATGAGGATTGGGCGAATGTATCACACAAGATTGACAAGCTTTCACAATTGTTCGAGCTTGATCTTTAGTTATTTTGAAGCTTTGTTGTAAAGTAGTACTATTAACATGAAATTGAGAATAGAACGAGGTAGCTTGTTGGACTACTGAAAATATAAAGATTGTTTGAGTAAGGGCATTGGCCTTTTGATTACCTTCACGGAGAGGACCAGGCAAATTAGTATGAGCTCTGATATGTCCAATAAACAAAGGTTCTTTACGTTCCCATAGAAGGTTTTGAATTTGAAAAAACTATTTAAAGGCTGGAGTATGAGGTGCTATTGGACCTGCTAGCTCTAATTTAAGGATGGCATGTACAATATAGTGGCTGTCTGAGAAAATATTTATGGGCTATTCTCTAAAACTTTCAAGAGCTATAATAATAGCTTCTAACTCTACCAATTGAGCTGATTTATGGGCAGTAATATGAATCACATTTTCTTTTTGAGTGACTACTGAAGCAGTACTGTTAGAGGACCCATCTGTAAATACATTTAATGCATTAGGAATAGGTTGATTTTTTATTACCTGTGGAAATATAATGGGATGATTGATACAAAAAGATAGTATAGGAGACTTAGGAAGATGGTTATCAAAATTTGCAGAAGTAGAGCATCTAGCTATAGCCCAATCATTATCATTGAAGCATAAATATTCAACCTGTGACGATGAGTAGGGAGTAATAATAGTAGTGGGGTGAATGCCAAATATTTTAATAGAAGACTTAAGTCCTTGGAGAATAAGTTTAGCCACCATGGAGGTGTAAGACCCAATTGTATTTTTAGGAGAGACGGGCAGATGTATCCATAATAAAGGCCCCTGTTGCCAAAATACTCCTGTGGGTGTATATTTTGAAGAAATAATGATCAATATCAGCGGTCGAGTAAAATCAATTCTATCACAATGGGATCCTTCGATGGCCTTTTCTACCAACTTTAAAGCTTCCCTAGCATCAGGAGTCAATGTTCGCCGTGAAGATGGATCAGGGTTCCCGCGAAGGATATCAAATAAGGGTGTTAATTGGCCAGTAGTGAGGCCTAGTGTAGGGCGAAGGCAGTTAATGTCTCCTAGCAATTTTTGAAAATCATTAAGAGTAGCTAGATGTTCCTTATTTATTAAGATTTTTTGAGGCCTAATAAAAGTATCCATAATTTGGAATCCTAGATTTAATATTGGAGATCTAGTTTGAACCTTTTCTTCAGCAATGTTTAGTCCATATCGTTTCAAGTTTTCTGATATATTGCTAAATATGGTGAATAAGACTTCTTTTTTTTAAATATTTATTTATTTACTTTAGTTGTACACAATGCAATGTATTTATATTTACGTGGTGCTGAGGATCGAACCCAGGCCGTGCATGTGCGAGGCGGGCGCTCTGCCACTGAGCCACAACCCCAGCCCCCTGAATAAGACTTCTTGATTAGGATGAGCAAGCAGAACATCATCCATATAATGGAGGCACATAAGCTCTGGGTATTTGTTCTTGATAGGCCGAATAACTTTATCTACATAGATTTGACACATAGTGGGGCTATTAGCCATACCCTGGGGTAAAACTTTCCACTGAAATCTTTGGTCAGGTCCATCATTATTAATAGAGGGAACTGAAAAAGCAAACCTGGGGGCATCCAAAGGATGTAAAGGAATGGAAAAAAAAACAAACAAACAATCTTTTATGTCAATGGCTATAAGATGGAAATTTTTAGGAATAACTATAGGATTAGGAAGCCCAGGTTGGGTAGGGCCCATAATTTGCATAGTTTTATTGATTTCTCTAAGATCATGTAACAATCGCCATTTTCCTGATTTTTTCCTAATCACAAATATTTGGGAATTCCAGGGAGAGGTAGAAGGTTCTATATGTCCTGCCTCTAGTTGTTCTTGGACTAATAAGTGGGCTGCTTGTAATTTCTCTCTAGATAGGGGCCACTGAGGGACCCAAACTGGCTTATCAGAAAGTCATGGTATTTTCAAAATTGTTTTCTCAGTGGCCCCTAAAAAAAACATCCTATACCTTTTCGATGACAATTTCCTTTAAGCTCAATAGGGTTAGGATCACCTTGTAAATTTTTTCCTAGTCCTTTACCTGGAATATATCCCTGTTTTTCCATGAGACTCCAGCTTTTACTTGTAACACCTACGGGCTTGGTTGCAAGGTGTACTCCCATTTGTTTTAATATATCTCTTCCCCATAAGGTAACTGGCAAGCTGGACAGAACATAAGGCTGAAATGTTCCTTGATGCCCTTCATCATCCTCCCACCTTAAAACTGTTGCACTTTGTTCTGGTCTATCAGAATATCCTAAGCCTCTCAAACTAGTTGAAGCCTTCTGTAAAGACCAATGTTTGGGCCATTGTTGGAAGTTAATAATAGAAGAGTCAGCCCCAGTGTCAATTAACCCTTCCATTTCTACTCCCTGAATTTTTATTTTGCACATAGGCCTCTGTGAACAATCCTGAACCCAGCAAGCCATAGATCCCGAGCCAGTGGAACCAAATCCCCTATTCTTCCTATTTTGAGGCATACACTTAAATGAGTCATGTAGACTGGGAAGAAGAATCAGCTGAGCAATTCTATCACCTTGGTTAACAAAGCCAATGCCTCAAGGTGAACTGAGCATAACCTTGATTTCTCCTTGATAGTCAGAATCTATCACTCCTGGAGTAACTTGAAGTCCGGATAAGCTTTTAGAACTTCGCCCCAGGATAAGTCCTACAGTCCCTAAGGGAAGAGGTCCCCTGACTCCCGTGGGAATCAGTTGAACCCCCATCTCAGGTGTTAGCACTATTCAGGCAGTGGAACAGAGGTCCAGCCCTGCACTTCCTTTTGTCCCTCTGACAAGGGAGTTAATGGGTAAAAGGGATTGTGTCAAGGAATCATCTGGATAGATATTTGAGGATACTCCTTCTCTAATGCCTCGTATATTTGTGGGCCCCAAGGCATTGGGCCCTGTGCCCCGTTTTTTGAATTGCCAGACAAAATGTTACCATCAATATCAGTTTGGGATCTGCAGTCACTAGCCCAATGGTTTCCTTTTTTACACCTGGGGCAGCAGCCTGGGGCACGAGACGAGCTTGGTTTTATTTCTATTGTCTCTTGCCTTCTTTGGGGATATTGTTTTCTAAAATAACCTGGTTGACTATACTGATAATAACTTTTAGGTTGATCCCTTCTTGTGAAATTAAGAGGAGAGGCACCTCTCACGGCTGCTGCGATTACACTACCTGTAATAAATGCATCATTTATGTCCCTGCAAAGCTTTATATAAACAGAAAGGTCTTTTTTAGATTTCCAAGGTCTGATAGCATCTTGACAATATTTATTGGCATTTTCATATGCCAGCTGAACAACTAATGGCATGGCTTGATCAACATCTCCAAAAACTCTACTTGCTGTCTGTAAAAGATGATCAACGATTTCAGCATATGGTTCATTGGGTCCCTGAATTACTTTAGACAAGATACCCTGTAAGTCACCAGATCCTTATAATGATTTCCATGCCTTAACAGCTGCAGCATATATTTGAGTGTAAACTCCAGGATCGTACTGAATCTGAACCTGTAAATCAGCATATTGCTCTTCTCCAGTTAACATGTCTACGTTACGATCTGGAAATCCTGCAGCCGCATTTCTTCGAGCTGTTTCAACACAGAACTCTTGAAATTGCAAACTCCAAACTAAATACTGTCCCCTGCTCAATACTGCCTTACATAAACCTTTCCAATCTGTAGGAGTTAAATTCAAAGTATTAAGAGATTCTAACATGCTTATAGTGAAAGGAGCTTGGGGCCCATATGTCATTGTTGCTTCTTTAAAATTTTTTATAATTTTGAAATCTAGATATTGATGGTATCTTTGTTCATTTTGATTTTCAAACACTGGCAGATCCCATAGTTCCTGTGAATTTTGACACGCAAGGGCACGCAAGCGCCTAGAAAGACCCCTAATAGTCTCTACAATTGATTCATCCCATGGGAGAGCAGAGGGCACAAGTGATTCCTCCACTTGACGGTCCTCCATCCTGGTCCTTTTTAGTTCCCTTTTGCTCATTTTATCGAAGACTGTGCTCTCAAGATCACTTTCACTTAATCCTTCTCACTAATACTACCCTCACTGGTCCTAACTGACTCAGTAACACTTTCCTGAACCCCAGGTCTAGTTGAGAGCAGGCATTCTCTAACTATCTCTAACAAATCTTCAATAGCCTTGACAATTCGGATCTTTGAAATTTTTGAACCCATTTTCCCTCGCCTTTAACCGCTCTGGCTAGAGACTCCTGTGAGGTTCCTCAGTACTTACCTGCCGTGCCGATTCCCCGTACAGGCCACCACTTGTTGCCGCCTACAGCAATGATACCACGGGAAAGAAATCGGAGGCAGACTGGGAATGAGTGGTTTCTTTATTCTTGCTGCTTCTTCTCTCCTTTCTCTCTCTCTGATGCCCCCGGCCTGGTTAAATACTCTTCACCCATTAAGCATACACGTGTACAGGTGCGGCACAGAAAGATTCTTAGTCAAATTCATTAAGGTCAGGTGTAAACAAGTAAATGCCTCCTTATGGCTCTCAGCCAGCCGCCATCGTAGCTACTTCCTCATTAAAGGCTCTTACATCCCTCCACCCCCTTTGCCCCATCTAAAGTTCATCAATTCCTCCCATGCTCTGCCCCCCAATCCCCATCATGAATCAGCATTCTTATATCAGAGAAGACATTTGGCATTTGGATTTTTGGGATTGGCTTACTTCACTTAGCATGATATTCTCCAACTCCATCCATTTACCTACAAATGCCATGATTTTATTCTCTTTTAATGTTCCATTGTGTTTATGTAGGTCTACTTAGTTTATCCATTTATCTACTGAAGAGTATCTAGGTTGGATCCACAATTTAGCTATTCTGAATTGTGCTGCTATAAACATTGATGTAGCTGCATCACTGTAGTATGCTGTTTTGAAGTCCTGTGGGTATAAACCAAGGAGTGGGATAGCTGGGTCAAATGGTGGTTCCATTCCCAGTTTTCCAAGGAACTTTCATACTGCTTTCCAGATTGGTTGCACCAATTTGCAGTCCTACCAGTAATGTATGAGTATGCCTCCCCCCCCCCCCCCACATCCTTGCCAACATTTATTTTTGCTTGTATTCTTAATAGCTGCCATTCTGACTGGAGTGAGATGAAATCTTAGAATAGTTTTGATTTGTATTTCTCTAATTGCTAGAGATGCTGAACATATTTTCATATATTTGTTGACTGATTGTATATTATCTTCTGGGAAGTGTCTGTTTAGTTCTTTAGCCATTTATTGATTGAATTATTTGTATTTTTGGTTTTTGGAGTTCTTTATATATCATAAAGATTAGTGCTCTATCTGATGTGCATGTGGTAAAAATTTGCTTTGACATGAAGGGTGCTGTATTTTGTCAAATGCTTTTTCTGCATCTATTGAGATGATCATATGCTTCTTATCTTTAAGTCTATTGATGTGATGAATTACATGTATTGATTTCCATTCTGTAGGTTCTCTCTTTACCTCATTGATTGTTTCTTTTGCTGAGAAGAAGCTTTTCAGTTTGAATCCATCCAATTCATTGATTCATGATTTTATTTCTTGCAGTATAGGAGTCTTGTTAAGGAAGTAGGGGCCTAATCCGACAAGATGAAGGTTTTGGGCTACTTTTTCTTCTATTAGGCGCAGGGCCTCTGGTCTAATTCCTAGGTCCTTGATCCACTTTGAGTTGAGTTTTGTGCATGGTGAGAGATGGGACTTAATTTCATTTTGCTGTACATGGTTTTTCCCAGTTTTCCCAGCACCATTTGTTGAAGAGGCTATCTTTTCTCCAATGTATGTTTTTGGCACCTTTGTCTAGTATGAGATAACTATATTTATATGGGTTTATTTATGTGTCCTCTATTCTGTACCATTGGTCTACAAGTCTATTTTGGAGCCAATACCATGCTGTTTTTGTTAATATTGATCTGTAGTATAATTTAAGGTCTGGTATAGTGATGCCACCTGCTTCACTCTTCTTGCTAAGGATTGGTTTGGCTATTCTGGGTCTCTTATGTTTCCAGATGAATTTCATGATTGCTTTTTATATTTCTTTGAGGAATGTCATTGGGATTTTGATTAGAATTGCATTAATCTGTATAGTGCTTTTGGTAGTATGGTCATTTTGACAATATTAATTCTGCCTATCAAATAAGAGGGTAGATCTTTCCATTTTCTAAGATAGTCTTTAATTTCTTTCTTTAGTGTTCTGTAGTTTTTATTGAAGAGGTCTTTCACCTCTTTCATTGATTCCCAAGTATTTTATTTATTTATTTATTTTGAGGCTAATATGAATGGGACAGTTTTCCTAGTTTCTCTTTGAGAGGATTTGTCACTGATGTACATAAATGCCTTTGATTTATGGGTGTTAATTTTATATCCTGCTACTTTGATGAATTTATTTATTAGTTATAGAAGTTTTCTGGTGGATTTTTTTGGATCCTCTAGGTATAGAATCATGTCATAGGCAAGTAGTGATAATTTGAGTTCTTCTTTTCCTATCTGTGTCCACTTAATTTCTTTCATCTCTTTAATTGCTCTGATTAGAGTTTCCAGAACTATGTTAAATAGAAGTAGTGAAAGAGGGCATCCCTGTCTTGTTCCTCTTTTTAAAGGGAAAGGTTTCAATTTTTCTCCATTTAGAATGATGTTGGCCCTGGGCTTAGCATAGATAGCTTTTACAATGTTGAGATATGTTCCTGTTATCCCTAGTGTTTTGAACATGAAGGGGTGCTGTATTTTGTCAAATGCTTTTTCTTCATCTATTGAGATGATCATATGATTCTTATCTTTAAGTCTATTGATGTGATGAATTACATGTATTGATTTCCATATGTTGAACCACACTTGCATCCCTGGGATAAACCCCACTTGATCATGGAGCACTATCTTTTAAGTATATTTTTTTGTATTCAATTTGAAGAATTTTATTGAGAATTTTTGTTTCTATGTTCATTAGAGATATTGGTCTGAAGTTTTCTTTCTTTGATGTGTTTTTGGTTTTGGAATCAGGGTGATATTGGCCTCATAGAATGAGTTTGGAAATGTTCCCTCTTTCTATTTCATGGACTAATTTGAGGAATATTGGTATTAGTTCTTCTTTGACGGTCTTGTAGAACTCAGCTGGGTATCCATCTGGTCCTAGGCTTTTCTTGGTTGGTAGGCTTCTGATGGCATCTTCTATTTCATTGCTTGAAATTGATCTGTTTAACTTGTGTATTTCATCCTGATTCTGTTTGGGCAAATCATATGACTCTAGAAATTTGTCAATGCCTTAGACATTTTCTATTTTATTGGAGTACAAATTTTCAAAACAATTTATAATTATCTTCTGTATGTCTGTAGTGTCCATTGTGATATTTCCTTTTTCATCATAGATGTTAGTAATTTGAGTTTTCTCTCTTCTTCTCTAGCATGGCTAGGGGTTTATCAATTCTATTTATTGTTTCATATAACCAACTTTTTGTTTTGTCAATTCTTTTCAATTGTTTGTTTTGTTTCAATTTCACTGATTTAAATTCTGATTTTAATTATTTCTTGTCTTCTACTGCTTTTGGTGTTGATTTGTTCTTCTTTATCTAAGGCTTTGAGATATAATGGTAGGTCATTTATTTGTTGACTTTTTCTTCTTTTATGAACTGCATGCAATGAACTTTCCTCTGAGTACTGCCTTCATAGTGTCCCAGAAATTTTTGTATGTTGTATCAGTGTTCTCATTTACCTCTAAGAATTTTTTAATCTCCTCTTTGATGTCTTCTGCAATCCATTTTTCATTCAATAGTTTATTATTTAGTCTCCAGGTGTTGGAATAGCTTCTATTTTTTATTTTATCATTGATTTCTAATTTCATTACATTATGATCCGTTAGAATGCAGGGTAGTATTTCTACTTTTTTTGTATTTGATAAGATTTGCTTTGTGGCAAATGGTCTATTTTAGAGAAGGATTCATGTACTGCTGAGAAGAAAATGTATTTATTCATTGATGGATGAAATATTCTATATATGTTTGTTAAGTCTTAGTTATTGATTATATTATTAAGATCTTTAGTTTCTTTATTTAGCTTTTGTTTGGAAGATCTATCCAGTGGTGAAAGAGGTGTGTTAATGTCATCCAGAATTATTGTGTTGTGGTCTATTTGATTCTTGAACTTGAGAAGAGTTTGTTTGATGAATGTAGATACTCCGTTGTTTGGGGCATATATATTTATAATTGTGTCTTGTTGATGTATGCTTCCCTTAAGCAGTATATAATATCCTTCTTTCTCCCTTTGACTAACTTTGGCTTGAAGTCTACTTTATTTGATATTAGGATGGAAACTCCTTCTTGTTTATGCAGTCTACGCGAGTGATGTATTTTCCCCCAACCTTTCACCTTCAGTCTGTGGATGTCTTTTCCCATGAGATGAGTCTCTTGAAGGCAGCCTATTGTAGGGTCTTTTTTAAAAAATCCAATCTGCCAGTCTATGTCTTTTGATTGGTGAGTTTAGGCCATTAACATTCAAGGTTATTATTGAGACATGATTTGTATTGCCATTCATTTTTGTTTATTTTTGGTATTTAACTTGACTTGGTTTCTCTTTTGATTGGTTTTTCCTTTAGTTTAATACCTCCCTTTGATGATTCTTATTATTGT
Source organism: Tamias sibiricus (assembly GCA_025594165.1). Classification (NCBI taxonomy): domain Eukaryota; kingdom Metazoa; phylum Chordata; class Mammalia; order Rodentia; family Sciuridae; genus Tamias; species Tamias sibiricus. Next base: position 89,985,373 of record CM046663.1, on the reverse strand, counting down.
TTTTCATTTACTCCTCATGGAATATTTTGCTGAGGATGTTCTCTAGTGCAGGCTTTCTAATTGTAAATTCTTTTAACTTTTGTTTATCATGGAAGGTTTTTATTTTGTCAACAAATCTAAAGCTTAATTTTGCTGGATGTAAGATTCTTGATTGGCATCCATTTTTCTTTCAGAGTTGGTATATGTTATTCCAGGATCTTCTAGCTTTCAGGATCTGTGTTGAGAAATCTGCAGAGATTCTAATTAGTTTTCCCCTATATGTAATCTGATTCCTTTCCCTTGTGGCTTTTTAAAATTCTCTTCTTATTCTGTATGCTAGGCATTTTCATTATAATGTGCCTTGGTGTGGATCTGTTGTGATTTTGTACATTTGGTGTCCTGTAAGCCTCTTGTATTTGATTTTCCAGTTCATTCTTCATGTTTGGAAAATTTTCTGATATTATTTCATCGAATAGATTGTTCATTCCTTTGGTTTGGAACTCTACACTTTCCTCTAACCCAATAATTTCTTAAATTTGGTCTTTTCATGTTATCCCCATAATTCTTGAATGTTCTGCTCATTGTTTCTTACCATCTTCAATGTGTGTTGACTTTATTTTCAAGATTATATATTTTGTCTTCATTGTCTGAGGTTCTGTCTTCCAAGTGATCTAATCTGTTGGTGGTGCTTTCTATTTAGTTTTTAATTTTGTTTATTGTTTCCTTCAATTCAAGGATTTCTGTTTTTTTTTTCCTTCAGAACCTATATCTCCTTACTGAAGCAATCTTTTGCTTTCTGTATTTGCTTATGTAGTTCTTTATAGAAATGATCTTTTGCTACCTGTGTTTGCTCTCTTATGCCATCCTTTAATTCACAGAACATTTTAATTATGTACATTCTGAACTCCTTCTCTGTCATTTCTTCTTCTGTGTTGGCCATGGATTCTAATAATGTAGTATCTTGCTTTGTTTGGGGCACTTTCTTCCCTTGTTTGCTGTTCATGTGTCTTCCCTTCTAGCACTGCAGATCCGAGGTGTTACAGTTTTTACTGTATAGCCGTATAGTGTCCCTTCATGGTTCCAATACCTCTGCTTTAAGGGGGAGAATAATATTATCAGATCCCAATACAAACAATATACAGTCTTAAACCAAATAGCTCATATTAAGATGTTTATTTTTTTTCACAATATACAGAAATGGTGAGTTCAATCCTTATCTACAATATAAACAGTAGATTTGCAGAAGGGTCTACAGTTTCTAATGGCGGACAAAGAAAGAACCAGGGGTGAGGTGTAGGTTGAGATGTTAAGGAGGAAGGAAATGAGGATATAGAGTTATTAGATCTTAGGAAGCATGAAAGAGGAATCTAAAGAAGTTGGCTAATAGCAGGAGAAAAGAGAGAAAGTGATTTTGGGGAGACAAGGAACTGGGAAGATAGTAGAGTACAAAACACAAACAAACATAAAAATTAAGAAAAATTAAAAATGTAAAAATAGGAGACAAAAGAATATACAACACAACTATAATATACTATTCAGACATCCCAGTCCTTAGTAGCCTAATCCATGAAGAATACTTTGTTTCACAAATGTTGGGGATATGAGGGTGGGAGAAGAGAAAGAGTTAGAAAAGAGAGAGAGAGAGAGAGAGAGAGAGAGAAAAGAAAAAAAAATATAAGGATTGTTTTTGTTGGAGTTCAGTATCTTTCCTGCTTCCCATCTCATCCAATAGGTGGGGTTGTCTGTTTGCTGGTGTCTCCACCCTCAGGATGGTGAAAGTTATTAGGATGGGAGGGTTGGTCTTGGGGCGGAGCTCCTGGGGGTGGGGTTAGGTGACTTGCTGGTCCCTAATGGGAGACTGCATCCCAAGGAACTCCTTTGGGGCCTGCTTATGTGATGTGGGCACCTGGTCTTATCTCCTTATTTTGCCTGTAGACCTCACAATTCCTGGTGTCTAATTTAGTCTCTGAACTGTATCTCACCCACCCCCTCCCTTTCTAATTCCCAATCAGGAACCTCCCTCTGCAGAGGTCTTGTGGGCTGAGCTCTGGTGGCTGCGCACCTGTCATGGAGAGCTGCTTTGTATTGGGCAGTTCAGGACCAGGCTTTGCAAGCTATGGACTAGCCGCATAGGCACAAGCACTGTGCCAGGTTTGTGGCTATGGGGGAGGAGGAGAGCTGGGGACTATAGGTACCTTGATATTGCTTCTAGGCCACTTCTGGTGTCCCAATCTGGGAGTTGCCTCAACTAAAGATGGCAACAAAGGTGCCCCAAGATGGAGGTGGTTGCTTTCAGAGATGGGGTGTCGGGTCTGGTTGGGTCGGGCCAGGTGGTGGATAGATGGGGGTCCACACAGGAGTGGAGGCTGGAGGTCCTGTGCATGGGCAGTGGGAAGGTGTCCTGTGTGGGAGTGGCTGCCAGGATACTGGGCAGGTGGTTGGCCAGGGGTCCTGTGCAGATGCTGATGCTGGTGGTCTTGCTCAGGCACGGCAGCCAGGATTCCTGCATGGGAGCAACTGTCAGGGACCTCTAATAACTCACAGAGAAAGAGTATTTTCACTACTTGAATCCCAGGTCACAGAGTGACACAGAATGCAGCCTCTCTCAAGCCCGCCATCTTGCATCTCCTCAACTACAATTTTTTTCTATTCAGACAAGTACTCATAGAACTTTCTTGTAATATATTTTGGTGCCTTTCTTTTTAACCTAGGAGAGGAATTGCTGGTTCATAGGGTATGCTTGAGTAGATCCTAACAAACCATTTTCCAAGGTGACTATTCTAATTTACATTGCCATTAACAGTATTTGATCATTCCAGTGACTCAACATCTTTGCCAATTCTTGGTTTTGAAAGATGAACATTGAAGTTTTCTACTTTATGTTTGAATTGTCTATTTTTCCATCATTTCTGTTATTTTTGGCTTCGTGTATTTTGTGGCATTTTTGTTATGAGCATATGTATGTTTATACTGGTTATGTATTTCTAGTGGATAAAGTCTTTTGTTATTATAAAATGTCTTTTTTGTTGTTCCTAGTTAACAAGTTTTTCTTTAAGGTCTATCTTGTACATTGGTATAGCCACTCCAGCTCTCTTTTGTTTATTGTATTCATGGTATATCTTTTCCCATACTTTCACTTTCAATCTATTTATGTCTTCAATTCTGCAAAACTTCTGATTGATGTTTAATTCACTTACATTTAATGTAGTTCCTGACAAGGTTGGATTGATATCTGTCATTTTACTATTGGTTTTCTCTCTCTCTCTCTCTCTTTTTCTTCTATTTCAACATTATTGTTTGTTGTATTAAATAGATATATCATTGTAGTGCTCTTGTTGTTTCTTTTACCACATATATTTTTAGTGATTTTCTCAGTGAAACTGGGGATTACAATCAACATATTAATTAAAACAGTATAATTGGAATTAATACCAATTTTGTACAAATTTTAACATATGTCTATTACTTCTCACTCTTGTGCTGTTGTTATACAAATTACATCTTTATACATTTGAAGTCCATCAACACAATGATTACTTCATGCAGTTGTTTTTAGAATCAGATAAGAGAAGAATAACAAATAGAATCCCAAACTCTAATTTACTTATTTACCTTTGTAGATACCTTTGCTGGTGATCTTAATTTATTTGTATGTATCAAGTTACTGTCTAGTGTCCATTCAGCTGAGGGACTGCAAGAGCTGTTCTGCTAATAATGAAGTCTGTCAATTTTTGTTTATCTGGGAATGTTTTAATTTATATTTTCTAAATGGTAGCTTTGCTGAATATGAAATTTTCAGTTGAAAGTCATTTTTTCATTTTCTTTCAGCATTTTAAATATGTTATCCCACTGCTTTTTGGCTTCCGTGATTCCCAGTGAGAAGTCAGCTGTTACTCCTCTTAGGAACACTTTACGTGTGATGAATTACTTTTCTCTTGACTCTCTTTTGTTTTTTATGATTTGTCTAAGATGATCTAGATATGGATCTTTTATCCTATGTGGAATTCATTGAGTTTATGTGCATATTAATGTTTTCATAAAATTTTGGACATTTTAAACTTTTATTTATTCAAAAAATTCTTTCTGCCCTTTCCTTTCATCTTCTTCTTGACTCCCCTTATCTATATACTGGCACATTTGATATCCTCAAAATTTCTGAGGTTCCATTTATTTTTCTTTTCTTTTTTCTTTTCAATAGCTAGCTTTTATTTAAAATTTTGTATCAGTTTAAAATTTTCTTTCTTTTTTTTTCCTTCTCTGCAACCTGAGTAATCTCAATTCATTGATCTTCCAATTTACTGATTTTATATTCTGCCAGTTGGAATCTACCATTAAGTACCTCTAGCAAGTTTTTCATTTTAATTATATGCTTGTCAACTCAAGAATTTCAATTTGGTTTTTAAAAAATAGTTTCTGTTTTTTATTGATATTATCTATTGGTGAGACATTATTGTCATACATTTCTTTAATTCTTCATAAATGGTTTCCATTAGTTCTTCACATGTTTGCAAATACTCATTTGAAGTCTTTATATTGTAAGTCCAACATCTGATCTTCCTCAGGGACATTTTTTATTTGCTGCCTTTATTCCTGTGTATGGGCCATACTTTGCTGTTTCTTTGCCTGACTCAAATTATCTTTTGCTTAAAGCTGGACACTTTTCATAATGGAAATGTGGCAACATGAAGAATCAGATTCCACCTCTTACTCAGGATTTGCTTCTGTTGCTATTTGTTTAGTGTATTTCCTGGATCAATCCTATAAAGTCTCTTTTCTTTTCAAGTGCAGTCACTGAAGTCTCTTCTTGGTTAGCGGAGGTCAGCTAATAACTGGACAGAGATTTCCTTGACTATCTTAAACAACAGAGTCCCCCAGTTTTTGTATGAGACTCTGGGTATGCATCGGAGCACAATTTCAATGCTCAAGCATGCCGCCTACAAGTCTACTTTAACTTTCACTTTTTGATTATGTAAAGTCTCAAGTGAGAGATTATATCCTTGTCAGATGGTTCCTGAGCATGCACACAACCTTGTGTTGGACAGTGTATTCTTCAATTTTTCAAGTTTTTTTTTTTTTTTTTTTTTTGTCAGCCCCTTGTTAGCCTCAACTGATACAGCTATCTTTGGTAGAACAATTGCTCTCGTTTTGCCAACAAATAAATGCCTTAGGCATAGAGCTGTTTATACACAATGAGCTCTGAGTCAGGAAGAATTAAGACAAGCCCTGAGAACACAGATTTTAGGGAACTAGCAGGCAGGTCAAATAGTGATAATTCTTCTGGGATGGAGCTTTTTACAAAGACTAAAATCCATTCTATTCACCAAGTCAGTAAGAGAGTGAAACATTTAAACTGTTGAAAGAAAAAGCCTCAACTACCTAGACTTTTATATCCAGAAAATTGCAGATCTGCCCTGTGAAAAATGTGAGAAAAGCATTTTCAAGCAGAAGGAATATTAAAACAGATCAGAAATTTAAACCTACAAAGATAAATAAAAGGTATCTGAGAAGGAATAAATTAAGGTAAAATAAAATAATTTATTTCACTTAGCAGATCTAAAAGATAACTGTTTTAAGCAATAATAGCAAAAATGTATGGGTGATTATAACTTGTGGATAAGAGAAACCAATGAAGCAATGCCATAAGAGACAGGAGGGAGGAAAATGCTCCATCATCATGTACATGAATTACATGTGAATCAGGGTAGTGTTAGTTGAAGGTAGGCTTACATTAGTTAAAAATAATGTGAGTTTTTTCCTTTTTCATATCAGGGATTAAACTCAGGTGAGTCACATTGAGTCACATTGCCAGCCCTTTTTTTGTGTTTTATTTTGAGACAGGGTCTCTGTAAGTTGCTTAGGGCCTTGCTAAGTTGCTGAGGCTGGCTTTGAACTTGCGATCCTCCAGCCTCAGCCTCCTGAGTCACTGGGATTATAGGCGTGCACCACTGCACCTGGCAAAAGTGATTATTGTTAACTCTAGATAAAGTACTAAGAAAAACTAAGTACTAAAAAGGAATAAAATTTAAGCATGAAGGAGGTAAAATAGAATCATGTAAAAATGCTCAGTGAAAACCAGACAAAGCAGAAAAAAAAAAAAGCTTCCAGCAATGGATAAATCTGGTTACAAATATGATTGACAATAATCCAAATCATCGATAATCATTGGAAATGTGAATAATCTAAATACATGAACTTAAGGGCAGAAATGTTTGAAATGTAGCAAAGAATAAAGGCCTTAACCAAGTGTTGTTTATAAGATACTCATTTTAAGATTGAGAATCTGTAGGTTAAGACAAAGAGATAGAAAAATACACTATGCCAAAGCTAACCAAAAGAAAACTGGTGTAGTTATATGAATTTCAGAATAAGGGAGTTTATCAGGAACAATAGGAGCACTATGTAATAATAAAGGGTTCAGTTTTCCAGGAACACATAACAATCCTAAATATGTATGCACCTAACAAGAGAGTGTCTAAATATATGAGGTGGAAATTGATATAACTAAAAAGAAATAGATACATTGACTCTTAGAGTTGGAGACTCCATGTGTGTTGCCTTGATTAAATTAACTGGATTTAATTGACATTTATATAAGTCTCTATTCAGTAACAGCAGAATATGAGTGTGTTTCAAGTTTGCATAGAATATTTATCAAGAGACACCAAATTCTGGGCCATAAAATATGCTTTAACAAATTTAAAAAAATAACAATCACACAATGCATGTTCTCAGATTGCAATGGAGTTGCTTAGAAGTCAATAACAGAAAGAGAGCAAGAAAATCCCCTAAATATTAGGAAAATAAACTACACACTTCTAACACAGGAGTCAAAGAAGAATTTTCAAGAAAAATTTAAAAATATTTTGAATAAATGAAAACCAGATGTTACTTACCAAAATCTGTGAGATGCAATGGAAGCAGTGATTAGAGGGTAATGTATAGCATTAAGTTCATATATAAGAAAGGAAAAAATAAAATTAATAACTTAAGCTTTTACCTTAGAAAATTAAATAGAGAAATTTAAGCTCAAGTCAAGTAGAAAAAGGAAATAATAAAAATTAAAAATACAATAAATGAAATTGAAAAGAGAAATGTAATAAATAAAAACAAACTTTTATTGAAAATTTCAATAAAGTTATTAGACATAGCAGGGATAGAAAGAATAACCAATTAGTAATATCACAAATAAAAGAGAGGTTCCCTTTATGATCCCATGGATATTAAAAGGATAATAAAGGAATATTCCAAACAATCTGATAACTAGGTGAAATGAATCAATTCCAGGAAAGATACAAACTAATGAGACTCACAAAAGGAGAAATAGATTAGTTGAATTGGCCTATATACATTAAGGAAATTGAATCAATAATCAATGACCTTCCAAAATTAAAAGAACTCACCAGACTCAAATGGTTTCACCCATGATTTCTATCAATCATTTAAGAAATTACCCACAACTCTTTCAGAAAATAGAAGAGGGAATATTTCCTAATTCATTCTATGAGGTTAGCATTACCTTAATATAAAAACAAATAAATACATTATAGGAAAAAACTGTAGACCAATATTCCTCATAAATATTGATTCAAAAATCTTCAACAAAAGTATTAGCAAATCTGGGCTGGGGTTGTGGTTCAGTGGTAGAGCACTCGCCTAGCATGTATGGGTTAGATCTTTACCACCACATATAATAAAATAAAGGTATTATGTTCACCTATAACCAAAAGAATAAATATTTTTAAAAAAGTATTAACAAATGTGTCTGTAAAAATTTGGTAAATTGAATTCATCAAAAAATTTAAAATTTTGCTTTGCCAGACACTTTTAAGGAAATGAAATAACAAACTACTGAGAAAAAGTATTTGCAAAACACATATCTGATAAATGACTTGTCTACAAAAAAAAAACTGTTAAAACCCAATTAAAATCTGGCAAATGATCTGAAGAGACACCTCACTAAAGAAGATATGCAAATAGTAAATAAGCATATAAAAGCATGGTCAACATCATCTGTCATTAGGAAACTCCAAATTAAAAGAATAACAAAATACCACTACCTGCTTTTTATAATAGCTAAAATCCCTAAAAATAGCAATACCAACTGCTGGTGAATGTGCAGAAAGTAGGAGATCTCATTGCTAGGTGTGTGAAATGGTAGTTATTTTGGAAGAATGTTTGGCAGCTTCTAACAAAGCTAAACAGTCTTACCATAAAATCCATCAGTCACACTTCTAGGTATTTATCTGAATAATTGAAAACTTACATTCACATAAAATAAGCACATGAATGTTCAGGGCAGTTTTATTTTTAATTGTCAAAAGTTGAAAGTAACTAACATGTGTTTAATAGAATGGATAAACAAACATCCATACAATAAAATATTATTCAGTGATAAAAGTAAATGAACCATCAAGCCATAAAAAGACATGAGTGACTCTTAAATGAATGTATATTGCTAGTCTGAAAAAGAATGCAATTACATAATCCCAATTATACATTCTGGGAAAAAAATAAAAATTGTAGAGATGGTAAACAGATTGGTGGTTTGGTTTGGGAGGAGTGTTGAATAAGTAAAGCTCTATTTTTAAGATAGCAGAACTGTTCTAGTGATACTGTAAAGAAGGATACAAGATTTTAAACATTTGTCTAATCCATAGAACCTCATAGCATAAATGTGTGCTAATTAAAAATAATCTAGGAGGTTGGAAGATCCCAAGATGGAATGCAAAAGGTGATGAACGGATCTAACTGTATTACAAATGATACGTCTGAAGTGGGGAGGAGTGCTGACCTAAGTAATTTTAGAAGTGAGTGGTGTTTTATAAGACTAAAGATAAAGGAGCAGTACAAAAGCACTGCATTCTAGTTAATGCAGTTGTTCCTCCCAGATGGGTTGACAATTCTAAAACAACTACCCTTGTGTACTGGAACTGAACAATTGAATAAATGGAAGGTGGATGGTGGTTGCAGTGGGAGGTTACATATAAGCAAGGGGAAGGGAAGCATAGATTGATATATTAGGATTAGAATTGCTTACCTCAGTATGAGCTACTATTTAACTTACTATGGATATTAATAGATACAGAAATATATAGATACAGATAAAGACTGTTGATTGAGAGAAACACAGAGTTTAAAGTTGTAACAAATGAAACTTGATTTGGGAATAGTATTGCAATGGGAATACATGTACCATGTTAAACTATGTATGTATTCAGAGAAGTTGAGACAAGGGGAAGTTTTTAAAGGCAAAAATGAGGAAGACTACACACTATATTTTGAAACAAAAATCTCTGGACTCAGTGATTTATAGCAAGAGTGAACTCAGTCCTCAGTTGAACATACAGTTATAGGGCAGATGTCCTTGCCAAAGTCCTTTTTGTATGAGGTGGACTTCATGCAAGTTTGTGGTCCTGGCATTCTTTTGTGATTACTTCTATCAGGCAATTATGAGTAAGAACCCTTTCTTCATCACCTCTTGGCTTTTTAAAATTACTTTTAGGATGGACATACGTATCTCCATCTTTATTTTGACAAGTTTCATGAGACATAGATAGAGATGTGTTGTATTAAAGTTCTCCGGAGAACAAGAAAAACAGAACCAATTGTGTGTATTACAGAGAGAGGGAGAGGGAGAGAGGGTGAAAGGGAGAGAGTGAGAGGGAGCACCAGAGAGATTTTAATTGGCTCACATCATACCATTGTAAGGGCTGGAAAATCTGAAATATGTAGCATAAATTGGCAGCCTGGAAATTCAAGGAGTAGATGTTCCAGTTTTGGGTCTGAAATTTGCAGGCTGGAAACTCAGTCAGGGTCTCTATGTTACAGCCCTGAAGAAATTCCTTCTTTAGGAAAGAAGGTTTTTGCTCTTAAGGTTTTCAAATGACTGGATGAGGCTCACCACATGATAGAAGGCAATATCCTTTGCTCAAAGTCTATCAATTTAAATGTTAATTACACCAAAAAATGACCTTTATGGAACATCTAGACTGGTGTTTGATCAAACAACTGAGCACCACAGACTAGTCAAGTTCACATAAAACATTAACCATCATACACACAAAATTAACAATTATATGTTTGTGTATATGTATATATATATTTTATCTATCTATCTATCTATCTATTATACACACATATAATTCCTTTCTATGTCAACTGAGAGGGTCAAGAAATTATGACACTTAGTAGCAATGAGCACATCCAGCACCCCAAACTTGATTCCAAATGCCGTTCTCCAGCAAAAGAAAGCAATGCTTCTTAGAGAATGGTTGATTCTGTGACTGAGGCAGGAAATCCAGGCATGTGTCACTGAACAGGACACATTTTAAGAAATGCATCATCAGGCAATTTTGTCGTTGTGTAAACATCATAGAGTATACTTACACAGGCTTAGATGGAATAGCATATATACACCTATGCTATGTGGTATATATATATATATATATATATATATATATATATATATATAGTATATCCTATATACTATATATATATAGTATATCCTGTTGCTCCTAGGGTCATGATGAACAAAGCAATAAGAGATTAAATCAAGCACAGGAGAAAATATGCAATCAAGAGACTCCATAAACATGAGATGTATAAGGTTACTGCCAGCATAGCACATCACACTGTTTACAGTTTTTATAAGTTAAAGGAATACAGTCTAAAATAACAATAAAAAGCATAGTATAGTAAACACATAAATCAGTAACAGTTGTTTACTGTCAAGCTTTTGTACCATGGTGGTGTGGTAGATTAGTTTTCACCACTATCACCACAGACACATGAGCAATGTGTTGCACAATGACAGTATGATGGCTAAAATGTCATTAAAAAGAGAAGGAATTTTCAATTCCATTATAATCTTATGCAACCACTGTCATACATGCTGTTTGTTAACTGAATGTCATTATGCGGCACATGACTGTATTTTGTTTTGTAGGTCTCAGACTTCTGTATTTAATTATGACCATTTTGTTAGGATTTTGACAGAGTGAAAATAAATGAAGTGTTCAATCTGCCAAGTTTAACTGGAAGTTTCATTGATCCTTCCCAGATCAAACATTCTGCAGAATATCTGGATCCTCTCTACCCTAAGATCTTGGGGCTTAGCGCTGGCCCAGAGGCTCCTGACAGATGTAAACTAATCACTAAATGGATAATAGAGCTGAGAGACCTAAGTCAGAATACCAACCTCTCCAAAGCTCTGATTCCCCTGGAAACCCATGATGTCATAACTTTAAAGGAGAGACGATGATACAATACAGGTAAACTGCTCTGAGCATCATCCTATCCAGGCAGGAGGTGGGTTCCCATGTTCTGCCCCTCTGGGGCCCAAAGGAACCTCTCAATGGAGCCCAAGTCACCAAAGCCAGCCAGCACCCTGTCCCCCAAAAGCCCTGGTGGGTGGCCACTTTGCAACATAATCTTGTTGCCTAGATGGCCCACTGGAGTCAGATGGGACACAGGCTCACCAAGGAGTCACCCAGAGAGTCCTCTGACCCCATTTGGTCATGATATACTAATGGGAATTAATTCCATGGATTTCTTATCACACAAAGAAAGCTAAAAGCTGAAACCCAGAGTGACCAGAATGTGGGCTGTGAAGCTTGAGAAAAGATCCTGCGTGACCACAGCTCCTGGAGTCTTTGTTACCCAGGGCTCTGACCCTCTTGGAACCAGGAGGATGCTGTGTAGGATTCTGCCCTCAGCTGCTGGCTGACAATGCTGCCACCTCACTGTATTCAAGGTGCAGGAGAGGCTGGCCTGGGATGTGCCCCCACCATGCAGGAGCTGTTGCAGGTAATGTTACCACTTCTGGGTCCAGTTTGAGTGCCAGTCTGAAAGGCCACCTGTGTCAGCAAGGAAACCATCTCAAAGGATCAACAGCATGGATGGTGTGCTGACTCCTCCCATCCTCACTGAGTTCTGGGAGGGGGTCCACACTAAGCCTCATTGAGGAAGCTAAGGTTTATGGGATTTACTTCATTGCCTCCTAAATAAAATACCTTTGAGGGACAACCAGACCCAGGCCCCCTTCATCCCCACATGCTCTGTGCCCAGATAGCCTTGGGACCATCATCCCTACCTGACTCTGCTCTCTCCTTCATTCTCTGAGTTCTGGACCCTCCTCAGCAGTGACACTCCACAGCTCTGCAGCCTTAGTGAGCCCTGCTGTGTGGAGCAGTGAGTGTAGATATAGGCAGCATACAAGGTGGCACAGGGCACTGATAGCACTCGTGTAAATATCTCAAAGGGATCAGTGTGCCCAGAATTAGCCTGGGGAACCCATTTCTGTCATGACCTGCTTCCAAGAGACTGCCTTGTGGAGGGCCTGGATCCCAAAGCCAGCCAGCCAGTACCCCTGAGCCACCAAGTCTTCATCCCACTGACACTCCCAACCAGAGGTCCTTTGTTTGTGGACACCTGTGCAGCCTCCCCAGCTGGGCATCCCTTGCTTGTCTCAGTGCTGCTGGGGGCAGCTTCTCTGTAGAGATTCCACTAGCCTTTCTGTGCCCACCATTTACCAGCTGCTCTGAACCCAAAGCCTGGGTCCAGGACAGAAACAGGGGCTCCAATGCCTCAGCATCCCGCCAATTTATCTAGTGCTGGTGTACAGGGTGGGGGACCTCCTGGTCACACTCCTCTGCTGAGGCCTCTGTCTCCAATGTCAGGACAGCTGCCCAGTTCCTCTAGCCCCTTGAGGGACTGACCTAGGGTCACTGTCCTCCCCTTTGCAGTGTCTCTCCTGCAGGTCTGTGGCATACTTCCTAAGTGCATTTTTCTATTCTCCTCCCTGAATTCTCATACTACTCCCTCCTTCTCCCCTCTTGGGTTTGCCAGGTGATGCCTATGCCAGGAAGGAAAGAACTCCTGGAGGGCCGGAGCCCAGAGCAGCAGGCATGGAGCTTCACAGGGATGAAGGGAGGCCATGAGAACTGCTCTGCCCCTCCCCTCCCCAACAGCCCTGCTCCAGCAAAGCCGAACCCAGCATTTCAGCTGCACTTCCTTCAGGAAGAGGTTCTGCTGAATCTTCATGTGTGTATGATGCATCCCTTATTTTCTGTCAAGATACGTTCTCCATTTATCAATAAAATCAATGGCACAAATCCCACACCAGGGGCTGACTTGAAATCTCTGCTGGGAAGCCCATCCCTTTAACTACTTCTCTCTTTGCACAGCTCCCTCTAAAAGGAAATCATGCAGACCTTGTGGGATGCAGAGGGCATGGCCCTGTAGCCTGGCCTTCCTCAGCACTATCTTTGCTGGGTGGATTGAGTGGGAATGGATGGCTGCAGAGTTTGAACCACATGTGTCCACACAGAAAGGGACCTCTGGTTGGGCGCACCAGCAGGATGGGGATTTGGTGCCTCAGGGGCACTAGCTGGCTGGCTCTGGGACCAAGGCCCTGCTATCTCAATCAACTCAGTACCTCCACCCACCAGCCAAACCTGGAGCTGTTATGTAGCTGGTCACTGGGGAAAGTCCATATTGGGAGAGGCAGACTCAACCCAGGCTCCTCCTGGAGTATAGTTCAAGGGGTGAGGTGGACTGAGCATTCCCACTGGAGGATCCCTACGGAGATCCCTTGTGAGGCTCTGAGGCTGCAGAGCCCAGGCAAACGCTCTCAGGAAAGGTCCTGCAGCCAATCTGAGGGAGGGACAGGGTTCCTAGGATGAAATCTGTGGAGCACCTATCTTTGTCCTGGAGCACTGGAAGCAGGAGGCAGGTTCCCAGTGCCTCCCCCTGAAGGGCCATGGTTAGTTCCATGCATCTCTCAGAGATACCAGCTCCTATCTGGTCCCCAGATGGACTCACCTAGCACAGGGTCAGCACAAGGCAATGGAAAATTTGGAACTAAGGGCCTTGGTGCCCAGGGACCTCACCCCTCTGAAGGGAGCCTCACTCAGGGATTCTTGATTCCAGGGAAGGAAGGCAGGACCCTTCAGGCAGTGCCCTGGAGCTCTGGGAGGTCACCAGAACACAGGCTAGTGGTGTACCATGACAGCTTTAGGTAGAAAGCTTTAGGTAGACATTTTGGGCTGTTAGGTTGGAGCAGTAAGGGTGTGGTCAGCAGGAGGGATAGAGGATACAGGGGTCTGGGGGTGGACATACCTTTGTGGATTGGGGCTGGCAGGGTCCTGGATGACCTCTCTGAAGCTTTGGAACATACTGAAGCCATAAACAAGAATAATGGAGCTGGGAAGCCTTGGAAGTTGCCTGGTACAAGCTGAAAACAAGAATGGCTTCGAGGACTGAAAATGCCAGGCAGATACATATATCCCTGGGAGGCCAGCTCTTGGGCCAGTTATCATGGGACAGGCATGATGGTCTTGGCAGGAGTCTGGAGAGCCTCCAAAGAAGTGGTTTCCATGGGTTCCAGTGACCAGGCTTTGATTGGAGGCACAGATGCAGGCCCTGGGCTCCCCAGAGGCAGTATGGGCTCACTCTTTTGCAGTCCTGGAGGTGCAAGTCACAAAGAGAACTGCAAACTTAAGTTTCAAGGTTGGGGTCTCAGGGGCTGAGCTTTCTGTGTCCCTGAGATTCCTACTTATAGGAGATGCACCTGCTAGACAGGTGTGAGGTACTGGACCAGGGACCTCTTGGCATGTAGTCCTGAGTTCTGGGCTTTTCAGTTACACAACAGGCATGAACTCTTAGTTCATGGTCAGGCAAAGGACAAACCAGCCCCCTCTGAAGGTCTGCTCTCCAGTTTCTCTGTCACCAGCTGATACTTTCTTGATGTTAGTTGTGTGTCAGGCCCTGCACCTGGCACTTTGAACCCAGTGAGAAGACAGCTTTCACATTTACACCATGCCCTGCCATGGAAAACCCTAGACTCAGCATAGATTCCAGATAGAATGGTCTTCATAGGCATCCTGAAAATGGATCCTGACAAAAGCAATGCAGACTCTTAAAGTACTAATTTGTTCTGGTACAGGGGAGCCCAGGGCCTGCATGATTTGTGGGACTGAGTTCAAAATTGAGGTATGTGTGTTGGAGGGAGGGAGGGTAATGAGGCTGGAGAGAGCCTCCAGTCTTCAAAAAGAGATTGGCTTGAATAGCCTCTGACCACAAGGGACAGCACTGGAGCGTGAATCTGGGATTCCTTCTCAAGGCTGGATCAGGACTGAAGGACAGAGGCTGCTGGGATCAAGGAGCATCCCTGGCTAGAAAAGACCTGGCCTATGGCTGCTCCTTGGTGAGACCTTACTCCATACATCGTTCACACTGCCCAGGCCTAGGGAGCCAGCATATTCATCCATGTCCTCCAGTTTAGGCTCCACAGAAAAGGACAGGGACCTGCCAGGCCCAGGACAGCAAGACCAGCTTGGTCTTGCCCCTCCCCGGCCCTGCAGGCCAGCCCTCCTTGTCTATTCCCTTCTTACCAATGCAACACTGTAGCTTTGTCACCATTCCTATAAATCACTCTGCTTTTTAGACTTAATCTCATCCTAACGAATGATTACCTTCAAATCATAATTTCAATGTGCTTAGGGATTTTTCCCCCTCTAAATATAGTCTCAGTGAAGATGATTTCTCTAGAGAGTTTCTAGCTTTGCTAAGCAAGTCATGTCCTACCAGCCCTCCCTGTGCTGTCCCTAAGCTGGTTGATTCCTCGGGAGGACCACATTGAAACCGATTCCCCTGAAGCCAAGGTGGCCGGAACACTGCAGCTTCAGGCAACACCTTTTTCTTTGTAAAACCAGGTGGAATGCTCTAGTTTACCCTTGTAGATTTCCTCATTTTATCATCTAGGTGTTGCCACCTTTATCCCAGGGCCACTTCTTTGTGTCTTATAGTCTATTATGTCAGGGGATTATTATAGCCACACCACCTTTTTTTCTAGTAACACTTACATGAGCAGCTTTTCTCCCAGTCTCTGACCTTTTGCCCTCTTATGCTTCATTGTGACTTTTGTTAAGCAACATCTGGCTAGAATTTGCTTTTGTGTCCAATCTGACAGTCTTTGTTTACCACTTACCATTATTGTTTTTATTGATCTATTAAGATTTACTTCTGTCATCAATTTTTGTGCTGGCCTTTTCTAAACATATATTTCCCCTTGAAGGAGCCCTAATTAGGAAGGGCTGTTGCAGCTAGCTGGAAGCCATAAGTTCCACCTGATATGTATGTGACGCACCTGTAGGCACCCGCAAAGCTGAAGGTATATAACCGGGTGAAAGCGGTCCGAGTGAGGAGAACGGAGAATTCAGTCAGCCGGGCAGTCACTCGGTCGGTCAGAAGAATCAGAGCGGCCAGAACGTAGGCAGAGCGGTTACAGAAGAGAAACCAGATAGAAGAAGTAATGACTGATCAGAGTTAGGCCGAGACTCCTGAGGAAGACAGAAGACAGAAGAAAGAAGAAGGAAGAAAGAAGAGAGAAGAAAGAAGCTCTAATCTTTAAGCTAAGCTCTATCTTTCTTTCTCTCTAAGAAGCTCTATCTTTCTTTCTCTCTAAGACTCTAAGCTAAGAAGACAAGAAGAAAAGCTCGCTTTAATCTTTCTCTCTAAAAATCTTTCTTTCCCTCTCTAAGCTCTAAGAAAGTAGAAGTAAAAGTAGTAAAAGCTTAACTCTGCCTCCAAGAGTTTTTCCTCCCGGTTTTCGGTACCAGGTAGCTTACATCCCCTCTCTTCTAATTTCTATGAAAGTGACAGAATTTTCTGTATTTTCTTTCTCTCTCTTAACGGTTTGAAAGTTGTAGGCTAATAATGCTTCCCAAACATCTCCACTTCCTAATTCCCAGAACCTGAGATTACCTCATATGGCAAAAGATGAGATTAAGGACCTTGAGAGAAGGTACTTTTCCTGGGTTACCCAGGTGGACCTTAATGCCATCACATGTATCCTTATAAAAGAGAAGCAGAAGTAGTTTTGACTTTTGACTGAGATCTACTTAGCTAGAAGGTCCTGTGAAGATGGAGGCAGGTATTGGAGTGATGTGACCATAAGCCCAGGAATGTTGGGGCAGTCACCAAACATGGAAGAGGCAAAACAAACAAAAGAAAAAAAAAGAAAAGAAAAAAAGATCTTCCCCTAGAGCATCGGGACATCTTGATATCTGTCTTCTGGCTCCAGGACTATGAAAGAATAAGTTTCTATCATTCTAACCTAACAAATTTGCAATAGTTTGTAATAGAAGCCGCAGAAAACTAATACAGAAGTTATATTTTATATTCCTATGACTTAATACATTTCCCAGAAAAAAAAAATGTTTTTTGAGACAGAGTGAAGTTGCTGAGGCCAGCCTTTAACTTGCCATCCTCCTTCCTTGGCCTCCCTAGTAATTGGGATTACAGATGTGCTCCACTGTGCCCAGCTTTACCCTGAAATTTTTAATGTAGATACTAGAACATGTGTTTTCTTTGCCTGGACACAGCCAATATTTCTGTCCTTCTCCTCAGTCAGAACTGAGCATCTTGAACTTTGTTCTTTGGCCTATTGGCCTTGCCTTGCTCATACTGCCATGATTAATTTTTCATTATTTTTATTTATTGTTTATTATTTTTTACAACTTTCAATAGATTTACCTACGTATTTATCAACTTCTTTGCTTACTATTATTTCTTTTTTTTAAAGTAAAATATATGTAACTAAAATGCCATTTAAAATGTACAATTCAGTGTTATTAATTACATTCACAATATTGTACAACCATCATCACTATTTTCAAAACTTTTTTATCACCCCAAATAGAAGGTCTGTAGCCCTTAAGCAGTAACTCCTTGTACTCCACATCTGGTCTTGGTAATTTCAAATCTACTTTGTCTATGAATTTGCTTACTTTGTGTATTTCATGTAGTAGAATCATACAATATTTATACTTTTGTATCTGTCTTATTTCACTAAGCATAATATTTTCAAGTTTCATCTATGTTGTAGCAAATATAGAATGTCCTTTGTGTGATTGAATAATAATCCATTGTATGCACATATCACATTTGCTTATTCATTCATCTTATCATGGGCACTTGGTTATTTCTAGCTTTTGTATTTTTACAAATACTGCTATAAACTTTAGCATACAAATATTTTTTTGAGTCCCTGTTTTCAATTCTTTTGAATATACACAACTGCTGGGTCATATGGCAACTATGTTTTAGTTTTGTGAGGAACGGCCAAACTACTTTTCCCAGAAATTGTACCTTACATCTCTCCAACAATATGTGAGAATTTCAACTTCTCCATATTCTTGTTATTTTCAGCCTTTTTGATTGTTGTCTTTCTAGTAGGTATAAAGTGATCTCATCATAGTCTTGGGTTGTATTTTCCTAAAGATCAGTGATGTTGAGCATCATTTCAAGAAATTTTTATTCAAATCTTTTGCTCATTTTTAATCTGGGTTGTTCAGTCTGTTTGTTATTAATTTTTAGAAGTCCTTTGTTCTGAATATGAAATTATTATCAGAAATGTTTATAAATATTTTCTCCCATTCTGTAGGTTGTCTGTTTATTTATATGATAGTGTTTTGATGAACGAAGTTTTAAAGCTGATGGAGTCCAATTTATATATTGTTGTTATTGTTGTTTGTGCTTTTGATATTTTGATATTTGTTATGTTTACTTTTAAGTGTCTCCCAGTGGACCAAATGCTAAAGACTTGGTCCCCAGCCTATGGTATTGGGAAATAGTAGAACCTTGAAGAGGTGGGGCCTAATGGAAGGAAGTTAGGTTACAGGGGAACATGTCCTTGAAGGGGCTGCTGGGACTCCAGCCCCTTCTCCCTCTCTTTGCTTCCTGGCTGTTATGAAGTGAGCAGCCTTGCTTTCCTTTTCTATTTTTCAGAAAAATTTGAGAAGGATTTATAAATTTTTTTCTTTAAATATTTGGTAGATATTTGGTAGAATTTGAAGACATTTAGTCCTGGACTTTTCCTCATTGAGAAGCTTTTGATCATTGACTCAATCTCTTTACTTGTTATAAGCCTATTGAGATTTTATATTTCCTTTTGAAATAGTTTAGGTAATTTTTGTGTTTCTAGGAAATTGTCCGTTTCATCTAAGTTACCTAATTTATTTGTGTACAATTTTCTTAGTTTGTTTCTTTTAATCCTTTCTATTTATTTTTAGTTCTGGCCAGTGGTTATAGCCCCACTTTGGGTTTTTTGTTTGTTTGCTTGTTTGTATATGTCTCCTTTTTTTCTTGTCGGTCTAGCTAAAGGTGTAAGTCTGTTTTCTGTTGCTTTAACAAAACATATGAGACTGGGAACTTTAGAAAGAAAAGAGGTAGGTGTACTTAGTTCATAATTTTGGAGGTCCAATGACATAGAATCAGTTTCTACTTGACTCTGGTGAGGTCCTACCTGGCTACATCACAATATGGTGGGAGAATATATGAGAGGGAGAGATCACCTGGTGAGACAGGAAGCCGGAGTCGGATTCAGAAGCCAGTTTTATTCTTTTATAACAACTCACTCTCTTGAGAAGCAACTCATTGCATGAAATAAGCATTAATCTCCTCTGAGGGAGATACCTTCAATGATTTAGCCAACTTCCCCTAAGCCCCACCTTTTAAAGCTTCCACCACCTCAATAACATTAGGAACCAGCAAATGAACCCTTGGGGGACACATGAAAACCACTCCAAAATATAGCACAGCCAAGATTCCAAGTTCACCAAAGAACTGATTTACTGAGAACCAATTTGCCAAAAGGCAATTTTAAAAAATCAATTTTATGACAGAATTTGCTAGGTGACCAATTTGCCAAATGTTTCAATTAAAAAAAACAAACATTTGTTTCATTAATGATAATAAAGTTCACAGCTATTGGGTGGAATTGTCTTGACAGTTACTAAATACTTCTGTAAAGTTTAAGCTGACTGGCTGTTGTGTTGTTTTTGTAGCAAGACTTGAAAGGATGAGTCAGCTAGCTGAGCACTAAAGATCACAGGGTGCAGCGTCTTTATAATAGTATGATCAGTCCTCCATACCCATGGGTTCCATATCTATGGATTCAACCAAACACGGAACAAAAAATATTTTTAAATAATTGCATCTCTACTAACATGCGTAGACTTTTTTTCTTGTTATTATTCCTAAAGCAATACAGTGTAAAAACTATGTAGACAGAATCTGTATTGTATTTGGTACTATAAGTAATCTAGAGATGATTTAAAGTGTATAAGAGGATTTCATAGGTTATATGCAAATACTACACCATCTTTTATGAGACTTGGATATTGGTGGATTTAGGTGTCATGACAGGGATTTCCTGGAATCAATCCCCTGCGGATATCAAGAGAAAACTGTATATTAAATTCTTGCTCCTGGTTGAGGTAGCTGCCTCCTGCCTCCTTCCTGATCATTGCACAGGCTGACATCCACTATTTCTCACTGTTCATTTCTGTCCTTCGCTTTTTCTCAAACCCAGCCACATGTTTAAAATGTTTGCTATATTTTGCCTGCCTTCTCTGAAGTGTGTGTGCATGCGTGTGAGTGTGCCTCTGTGTGTGTGTGTGTGTGTGTGTGTGTGTGTGTGTGTGTGTGTGTGGTGAGAGTGTTTCCAGTGTCTCTAGAACATAACATTGCTGAAATGGAATCCACTCTGCCCTTTTGGTAGACAGAATACTGAGTTCACACCAGGAAACCCACCTGTTGGTTGTCACCCAGGGATTGGGGATGGAGCTGGGAGATTTAAATAAAATTCTCTTCACTTCTAGTCCAGTGCTGCCTTCTGAACTAATTTTCCTTTAAGTACTTGAGTCCTGTGGTTTACAAAGTCATTTTGAGGAGGAGGAGTTCTGAGCCTCTCTCTCTTTCCAAACCAAGGACTTTCTAGGTATTTGATTCTACCCAATGCTGTGATCCCAGACACCGACAACACACATGTCCAGTGGATTCTCCCACAAGCCATCACATCTGTACAGCTGATGTCATTTACAGATGAGGTTACTGAGGCTCTAAGTGGCAAAATGTTTCACTCATTTTCAATTAGCCAAAAAAACAGCAGAGCTGGAACACAAGTCTATTCTTCTGCTTCCTACTCTGGCAGTCTCTGCAATAAACAGTGTGTCCCTATCTCACACAGTGGCAGGGCAGGGGATGCCCAGATCAGGGTCAGTGCTATAGGTCTGGGCTCAGGCTCTGAGAGGAGCCTTGGCTCAATGAGCAATAATTCAGTTCCAACCATGTGCTGAGCCATCTCCATCTATTCCCCAGGGCAAAATCAGGAGGAGTGCCTCCCACAGGCTAGGATCCTGGGAGATATGTGTGGGAAATATAAAGCCAGATCAGAAAGATGCTTCCATCCTCCACCTCCCTCCATGGGTGCCTGGGCAGAGTGCTCAGTGCTGGGTCCCTCCCTGGCCTTAGTTTGCTGGCATATAAAACAGGACCATATGATTTGCCCTGCCCTGTGATTTCTCTTAACTCCATGTCTTTCTGGGTCCTGTTTTTTCAGATGCCGGGAAGGTTTCATTGCAGAGGCTGGAAACAGGGGTGGGGCCAGGGAGTAGATGCAAGGTATATTAGCTATCAGGAACCCCTAGAATTATATGGAGACTGGGCTGCAAGGTTCCATGGTGTTGGGCATGACAAATCTTGACTTTTGCTCACCTACCTGGGTGGCTTGCTGTGGCTGCCTGGAGTTCTGTGCTGAGAGAGATCTTGGGGACTTGTCTGGTCTCAGTGAACATGGGAGCTGTAAGTGGTTTCCGTTGTCCACTGAAAGGGAATCCAGGGTGAAGGCAGTGCCCATCTCATGTCCATAGAGAGAGGAGAGAGAGCTATAGCCAGGACAGGGCCAGCAGGCTCTGCCGCAGAGCCCAGGCCTCCCACCCCCAGCACTCTGGAACTCTCCAAGTCTCTTCCAAATACTGCCAGGTTCAGCAGCTGTGGCTCCATCCATACTGGGAGTGTGGGTTAATGTGGTGTTACATATTGCATGAGGCAGCCTGCTGATGAAGCACACCAGCGATTCTTGCTTACAGGCAACCCCGCCTCTGAACTCAATGCCCAGAGGATCCCATTAGCTCCACTTGGCAGGTCGATAGGTACCTCAGGGAGGTCTGGAGGGACTATTGTGGGGCCGAGGCTGAGATGCTGCCCTGAATGTTTGTGCCCTGGGAGGAGTGTGCCTCATGGGCACAACCTTGTCTGAGCCACCTTAGACACACCCTGGGAAGTAAAACACAGCCATGGCAAGCTGAAAGTCCAAGACTGGCATATGTGATGTTGGTTTTGTGCCCCTGTATCCCTAATCCCAGGAATGGTGTAATGGTGTGGCCTGCCCAGACCTAATTGGTCTCACGGTGCCCTCCCCTGTCTGGGATCACAATTTCTCTCTGCCATCCCTGAAAGCAGCTACTTGGCTGCCTCAATTGCCCATTGAGCCTCAGCTCTGCCCAAGTGACCTCAGATAACACCTATCATGACCATCTTCATGGGCAGCTGCCACCTGGTGGGGAAGGGAACTCTCAGGGGCATCTCACCTTCAGGCTTCATCTTTTCCAGAACCATTCAGGGTAGGTCTCCATATCTTACCTGACCACATTCCCCAAGGATGCAATTACCTTTGTCATAGACCTATTTGGATGAAAAGGCAAGGTGGAGGTGATGGTGTTCACCAGGTCTTCCCTCTGGCCAGCTCCTTGGATTTGACAAGGGTGGGTGATAGATATATGTGTCCTCAGGTACACACACCCACTGCCACACACCCAGGATGGAAAAAGATCCCTAGGACTGCAGGGTAGACCCTGTCAGAGATGCCACCTTTTGCTTCCAGATGCTCCACTTCTCACCAGGTCTGAGATAACTGGATGTGAGGGTGATGGGCTCAAGCCAGAAGGCACAGTCAGGAATCTTTCTTATGAACTTGTGTCTGCCAGGTCCTTTGACTAGTAGTTTTGGGGTAAGCTCTCAGGCCATGTCTCTGAGCTATTAGTTTAGAGGAAGTGATGCTGGCCTCTGAATCACACAGGGGGCTCTCACCCTGTGGTGCAGAGCAGGCAATTGTACAATGTCAAGACACAAGAAAGAAGTCTATAGCTCAGCAGTGCCCTTCTGGTGCCTGCCACATGTAGCCAAAATATGGGCTCCTCCTAGTGGTGGGGGGGACTGGTGTCCACGGCCTTCTACCCACAGCCCTGATTAGCTGCTGTACTATGATCTGGCTCAGGCCCCTGGACAACACTGCCTGTCAACTTGGTCTGGCCCTCAATGCAAGGTACAAGGTACAGTGTGGAGCCTACCTAGTACAGGGGCCTTGAGGGTTTCTGACTGCCAGACCTTCTGGAATCAAGAGACTCAGAGACTAACCCCTGCCGCTGCTGCAACCCTCACCCCCCAGAGCACAACATGAGGTCACTCCAGATCCACATAGTCTTCTATCAGCACCATCTTGGAGGCAAAGGGGTTGGTAAAAATGGAAAGTCAGTCCTTGGCCTGGCCCATGGAGGAAGGTACAGCCTGGCTATCACTCTCCAGGCTTCGGATAGAATCATGGTCAATAAAAGTGTCTCCCTATTTCATTAAAGTAAATTACAGAGGGGTCTGGCTAGAGGCAGCAAAGTGCTGGGTGCTGATAGACACAAGCCTCCCCGTAGGGAGGAGGTCAGCCTGGGAGCCGATGGGGAGGAGCCAAGAGTGGGGTCATACCCAGATTCTCACACCCTGGCAAGGTGTCTGAGCAGAGGAAGGGGGCTTGTTTGAGGTGGGTCCAGGCTGGGGTCTCAGAGTCAGAGGCCAGTTTTCTCTCTGAACCCTGGCTGGGTTCTACACCCTGGTTAGGGACCTAGTTAGATGACATTCTCATCATTAATGTGCTTCTAGGTCTCAAGGGGCTATAAGCACCTACAAACAGGAATGGCAGCTCTCCAGTTTTACAGGCCTGGAGGCAGCTGGGTGTGGATGCAGTTGGTTCTCTGAGGCTGGGCTGACTTTCATGAAGAGACCAGGTTCTACTCTGGATGCTGTGTTAGCTGGAAACTCAGTGGGGCTGGCATCCCGCCAAGGGTCCAATTATAAAATTAAAGGGAAATAATATATGGGGAATGGTGCTTCCCTGGGCCCTAGGGGCTAATGTGCTCTACCTATGTCCTTGCTAGGCTCTAGGGTACCCTGGCTTCAGAAAAGCATTATACCCTACCCTCCACAGGCCTGGAGCCCATGTAGACAGCCTCTCCTGTGGCCACAGCACATTGATACCATCCCTAGGTGGAAAGTCAGTGGATCACAGCAAAGAAAGGCAGCACGTCAGGGATATGGGGCGGGGAGCAACTTGTTCCTTTCCAGTGACCACACCCCAACATCCCTTCCATACATGAAAGCTCTGAGACACCAGAAGGGACTTGGAAAGAGGCAGGCCTACCAACAGCCCCAGTCTGAGTATTCCTGAATCTTCCAGTAGTGCTGGGATGGGGTTGAGCATTTCCACACTTCTTTTTTCCTCTCTGTCCTCTGGGGCTCAGATCTGAGGCTCCCCCTCCCTCCAGAGCCCCTGTGCTAATGGGATGAGTAAGCATCCATTAAGGTGGAGATGACAGGAACTGCCACCAAGGAGACTTCCTTTGATCTTGGGGCAGCAGGAAGCAGAGGAGTAAGAAGGGCGACCTTTCCCAATAGCCAGTGTTTACTGATTCCAAATCCCTAGTCCAGGGTGCATTTGGTGAGGGATTGGGAGAGAAGGCTACAGTGTCAGGTCCCTGGATTTGATTGGGGACATCTGCAGAGGAAGGGCACAGGCCCTGGATGGCTGTGGAAAGTATCTCAAGGGGGCTCACTGTGCTCTCATATGCTTTGGCCAATCCCAGAGAGGATGAGGATCATTTGTTTTACAGAACCCTTTCTGAATTCCTCCCTGCCCTGCAAGGGGTAGTCTTTAGGAGTCAGCCTGAAATTAACAAGCTATGCTGAGGCATCTTCCAGTGCCTCCCTCCAGTTACGACTTATAAGTCAGGGGGCTTGACTTCTGGGCTGTCCCTGCCAGCAGGACCCCCAAGGAGTTCCTCAGCAGCCCCATCTCAGCTTATTTCTCATGAAATATGAGATCCTGTCCCTAGTCTGAGGACTGAACACTCTCCTAAAGGCAGATTGGCAGGGCTTGGGGACCCTGGGTTCAGGGCTGTGGGGTTCAGAAAGCATTTGAGACACCAGGAGGGACCTGGAGGGGCAGGCCTCCCAGCAGTCCAGGTGTGAGCACACCTGAGTCTTCCCAGTGCTGAAGCTCTAGGGACCCTAGAATGAAGGCTGCCTCTGCCTGGTTCACCTGGGTGTTACTTGTGGGTGCAGGTCAGCCATGGCCCAAGGCTGCTGCTCCTTCCAGCAAGGTGCAGCACCATATGCAAGTAGTCCTATCTGTTCTCTCATCAAAGTTTATGACTGCAGAACTCAATACTCCATAAAGGCTGTGTGAGCTTAAGCAACAAATGGGGCCTCACCCAGCTGATCATGAGGAGGCAGTGGCTTCAGTCTTTTTTTTTTTTTTTTATTGTTTTTGTTCTCTTCAGATATTCTTGTGGCCTTAGTCTTTTGATGATACAGGTCACCCCTTGATTCTGACCTGGCCAGCCGCAGCCAGGAACAAAGCAGTGTGGGGAAGGACACTGGGAACACAGCACTCACCTGGTCCTCGGTTTTCCTTAGAATTGTCTCCAACATAGCAGCCCCTGACTCCTCCTTGACTCTGCAAACCCCAAAATGTGGCCCACTGCAGGGTCAAGAAAGGTAACCTGCCCAGTGGGACTCTCCACAGTGAAGTATGCTAGGGTCTCCAGGTCAGCCCCAGCCCCCTGGAGAAGCAAGGCCAGCCTTAGTAGTGCTCTCAGGAGGACCTCTGTGGAGATGCTGGGACAGAGGTATCCATGCAGGCAGGCCATCACTGATGTCAGGGTCCTGGTTGTGAGGGCCCTTCTGAAACCTGGAAATGATTATCACCCATCTGGGTTCAGGAAATACCTGGTAATTGTGAGGGTGGGTCAAAGATTCTGTCAGGATTAGCAGAAAAAGGTCAGAAATAAATGCAGAGAAAGAAAAACCAGAGACCAGTAAGGAAAACAGAAACAGAGGAACAAAGACTGAAGAGAGGCAAATACAGAGATGGAGAGAAGATTGTGAGGGAGTCAGGAGAAAGCGGAGAATGAACTGAGGCAGAAGCCATGGCAGACAGATGGGAAGTGAGCTTGGATCCTGTGGAGAGGTTGGATGTGTGGATTAATGGGGCGAATGATGTGTATGGGGGTGGGTGGATGATGCCACGACCACTTCCCAAAGCCATGGTGGCCCATCACTGTTAGGCACTGGGCATTTTTGAGGCCCTGGGCCAGTTACTTGGATCTATGGCTTGGGGCTTTCCAGACCCCTGCTTTGCTGCTCTGATAGGGCTGGAGAGGTCTAAAAGCCAAAGACTAGCCTTGTTTCACAGAGGCAGCCACTGTGGTCAGGAGTTTTAGAGATAAAGCTGGGAAAGAGGCTATGAAGAAGCCACAGGGCATAGGCCTCTCTCCTCCAAGGGTGGGCTAACAAGGCAGACCCCACGCAGTTGGCAGAGTTCAGAGACTTGCTTTGGAACATAGGACCCTCCCCACAAATGACCCCTGCTCCTTCCCAGTTAGACACAACAGCACACATTCCCAGGGACGTGGGTGGGCTGGCAGGCTGGGTCAAGAGGAACAGGAAGGGGTCAAGGGTAAAGTCATACCAAGTCCAATAGGGCTTTGGCAAAACCCTGCTGAACACCTTGGCCTCCTCAGGTAACCAGATGAAGCCAGTTTAGGGACATGTCCAGCCCTAGAGCCCACAGTATCATGGGACGAGAGCCCATCTTGCTTGCTACAGGCAATACAAGCCGCAACTCACATTTCTGAGGAGGACGTTGCTCAAGCCATCAGCTCGAATTCCAGCACCCAGGCCTCACCTTCTAAGACGTGAGAAGGTTGATGGTTTTCTCCTCTGCAAGGTGAAGTGGGGAATGCTCATCTCCTAGGGTCATTAGGAAAGTAGAGGAGATGATGTGTGTCAAGTGCCCTCAGCTCCTACTCCATGGAAAGCAAGGTTGCTGGGGTCTCCCAGGAAGACCTTAGCCAGGTGTGCAGCGCCCATCAGGGACTGGAGAACCCCAGCCTGAGAGCACCTGCCTGATGAATCCCGAGTCCAGTCAATACCCTGGACTCCAGGAAAAGGGAGGTTCAGCAAAACCGGGCAGCTCAGCCTCCACTGAGAAGCAGGAAGAGTCCCGGGCGGGGGGGGGGGGGAGGGCAAGCACCAGGCCATAAACGCAGAGGGGAGCGTCCAGCAAGAAAAACTAATGGTCCTTCAGTGGAAGAGGCAGACAGCTGGGATTCACAGGCGGACTTCCAGATCGATACTTGTGTGCTGATTTGCTGAAAAGGCTTTTATGAAGTTTAAGCAGAGTTCATTGTTAAATACTCTTATGTTCAAAGGATGTGGGCGGCCGTATTAATTCCTTTTCTTTTACAGATCAATAATTACATTGCTGATTTGCTTAAAAGGCTCAGGTTGAGGCAGGGGTGAGGGAAGCAAGCCTCACCACTCCAGGGAGCATGTCTGAAGGTCCAGGAAGCACCCCACTGTTTGACAGTGGCAAGAGACAATGGGCATCCCATGTGGCAGCCAGTTCAGGGTGTCCTGCAGCCTCCAAGCTTTCTTCTGAACTCAATTCTCTCCTCTCCTTAAAGTTCTTTCTCAGGACTGAGTATACACTATGGTCTTGCTCTTGGGGATCTGTCCTGGCCACCTCTGCTCTTCTCTGCAGTCCACTCCATGGACCCAGCTCAGAGGACATGGGAGAGGAGGTCCAGCAGGAACTCTGAGCTGGGGCAGGGATAAATAAGGTGGCAGAGAGCCCCCAGTGGCCTGGACCAGTGCCATCACTGCCCTCAAGGTAGGAACAGGGAATCTGTACCTTAAGAAGGTGTCACATTCATGGGGAAGAAGGCAGAACACTGTCACTATGAGGTTTTCTTAGCTTTGAATGTTGGCCTTGATTGATTGCTCCTGAATGTTACAAAAGTTAGGGAGTATGACTGGTGTGTGAGTTTGCCAGGGGATCTGGTAGGCCCCAGGGGCATCTAAAGGTGGTCTTGGGTACTGCTGACTGCTGTAGTCCCTGGTTTTCTCTAGAAGGTATTCTCATACCCAGGAACTCTGGTGGTCTGCACAATGGGTTGGGAGGTGGGAAACTATAGGCTTGGGACTGTCATTCCTGCCCTAGAACAGGGTTGAAGGCTGTACCTTCTTGGACAGCCTGCAGGAGGTCTAGCTGTAGGATCCCAGTCACTTAATTTGACCCAGTCTCAGGTGCCACAGGACACATTTTATAAAGAAAAAATGGGCAGGGTGGCAAGAGACAGTAATTTATCTCATCTGGATGGTCAAGAGTTTCCTCATCCAGGCCAGGGTTTATATCATTGGTTGGTGCTGTGTAGGGAAACCACATCAGAGTTCAGTGGTGAAAAGCACCTGTAATTGATTAATTATATCTATGTGGACATGGCAATGACAGCAGTGACACAGACGTCATATATTTTCAGCTTCTCATGGATCATAGCATCTAGCACTAAGAGCACTATGCTGTTTAAGGCCCAGTTTGCAGAATCTCCTGGAAAATAAAGCCTCCTGGTTGAGCAGCTCCTGGGCTCTCCTCCTGACCCCGCACATGTACACAGGTGCATGGATGCTGTTGGGAGGCCATTATGAATTCTATTTCATCTAATAGCCTGGTCAGGAAATGGAAGAGTATATTACAGATCATTAAGTGGGTAAAGGAATTCGACAACCTTTGATCCGAGTTGGGAAAATAGATGGCATGAATTAATTTACAGGCTTGTGGAGAGAAGAAAAGTCATCCTTCAAGAAAAGTGACAGGCAGGGAGTTCACTCTTGTGGGACTGATTCTGGGGAAGGCATGCAGCAGCTCCTCTGGGAGTAGAGGGCTTGGATGCCTGGCATGGGGCATGGGAAATGGGAGGTTGAAGGAGCCCTAATTAGGAAGGGCTGTTGCAGCTAGCTGGAAGCCATAAGTTCCACCTGATATGTATGTGACGCACCTGTAGGCACCCGAAAAGCTGAAGGTATATAACCGGGTGAAAGCGGTCCGAGTTAGGAGAACGGAGAATTCAGTCAGCCGGGCAGTCACTCGGTCGGTCAGAAGAATCAGAGCGGCCAGAACGTAGGCAGAGCGGTACAGAAGAGCGGTTAGAAGACAGAAGAGAAACCAGATAGAAGAAGTAATGACTGGTCAGAGTTAGGCCGAGGCTCCTGAGGAAGACAGAAGACAGAAGAAAGAAGAAGGAAGAAAGAAGAGAGAAGAAAGAAGCTCTAATCTTTCTACTCTAAGCTAAGAAGACAAGAAGAAAAGCTCGCTTTAATCTTTCTCTCTAAAAATCTTTCTTTCCCTCTCTAAGCTCTAAGAAAGTAGAAGTAAAAGTAGTAAAAGCTTAACTCTGCCCCCGAGAGTTTTTATCCCGGTTTACGGTACCAGGCAGCTTACAGGAGGTGGTTATCAGAGGGCCATGGCTTCCAGGATACCCCCTCCTGCAGTCACAATATCACAAAAAGCACTGACAAGTCTTTCACTTCGCCCTGGCCAGGGGAAGGGAATGGCCAGCTCTTGGGGAATGTCCACCAAGGCCAAGGAACAGCTTTGAGGTCAACACATGCACCAGGTGCTTCCAAGGGCCAGGCTTGTGTATGATGTCTGGGTTCCTAGGACTGACCTGTGTGACTCTGTGAGGAGGTCATGGACAAGAGACAAAGGCCCAGAGCAGGAATGTCACACCAGGCTCTCAAATTCAATGTCCAGTCACAGACATTTCCACCTGGATGTCTAGCAGGTATACAAAAGCACTTATTTTGTCCTCCGTTCCCAAGATGCCTCATCCAACCCCAACTGAGAGCAGCTCTGTCTTAGGCCACAAGTCCTGGCTTCTCCCTGGGCACTGGCTTCCCATTCCCCATATCCCACGTACCAGCAGATCCCATGGCCTATCTTCCAAATATTCCCAGAATCTGACCTCTCCTCATCTCCCTGCCCCAACCCCTACAACAGCCTATGCTGTTCTCTTTTGTCCCCCTGACCTAGAGTTAATCTATGCCCCCACTCCAGGAGCCACAGTGATCCTCTGAGACCTCAGTCAAACCCCACAGTGGCCACCTTAGATTCATATGTTGCAGCCCAGATCCCCAGTGTGGTGGCATTAGGAGGTGGGCCTTTAGGAAGTGATTAGGTCATGAGCGCGGAGCCCTTATGAATGGGACCAATGCCCTTGTAAGAAGAGACATGGGAGAAATGATCTCTTTCTCTACCATGTGAGGATACCATGGAAAGGTAACTGTCTGCGGACCAGACACTGATCACACTGTCACTTTGATCTTTGAGACATGTCTGTTGTTTAAGCTACCCCATCGGTCGTGTCTTGCTAAGGCAGCCCAAACAGACTAAGGAAGCCCAGGATAGGGGCTGACATGGAGTGGGACCTCAGGATCAATTGAATAAATAAAGGAGAAGCCTGAGGAGGCCACACAGGCAGGCGTGGACCTGTGGGTCACTGGGGGCCACACGGATCGCTTGCACTTCATTCTGTTCTGCTCTGAAGAAGTTTCCAGCCTGGACAAGGAGCAGAAAGTTCTGTGAAATTCGGCATGTGCTGTAATGGACACAGGTTCAGGGTGTGGGCATGAAGGGGAAGAGATGCCCTGGAGAAATCCTTCCCAAAGCATGAGTGAGCTGTTACCTGGGCAAGATTTGGAAGGCCTGAGCTGTTACCTGGGCAAGATTTGGGGAAGGCCTTCCAACTAGTGAGCAGCATGTACCAAAGCTGAGCGGCATGAAGTTTCCAGGCTTAAATAGGTACAGCATAGCTGGGCCCAGGGCTGTGTGCCAGGAGTGAATGGCCCAAGGCAGACAGGGCTAGTCCTGGGTGTTTGTGGCAGTGGTGGGGCACAACATCCTCAACATCCTAGAGGTCCACTGTCTCTCAAAAGCCTTGGATTCACAGTGAGGAATTTTAATGAGGAAGATGTGATCTCATTGTTTTTTTTGCATTAGAAAATTAAGCCACCAGTAGGTGTGGGGTGGATCAAAATGGAGACAGAATGCAGCAATAGCATAGCAATGAGGAAGGAGCACCATGACCCACTCAGGAAGGGGGAAACAAAGTTATCCAAGAGAGTAGACATGGGGAAAGCAATGTGGGTAATTTTCTAGAGGATTCCCTACCCACCAGCTGTGTAGACTTTGACATGTTCCTTAGTCTTTCCCGTTCTCAATGTCCTCAGCTATAAAATGGGCTAACAAGGAGAATCTCTCTAGAGCAGACTGATGTTAGACCAGGTTGGTGCAGAGAGTGTCTGCCTAGAGTCCTTGATCCCCACTGGCTGACTCTGCCTCAGTGTACCCCACTCCCTGGAAAGAACCATATGTACAGACCATCCATGAGCCTCTGTCCTTGGACACTCATGTCCTCAGCCTGCCCATTAATAGCTCTGTGAGTGCAGAGCCTTGATGGGTAATGAGACCTTTCTTGAAGAACACCCTGTGCTTGGCCAAAATGTGTCCTTAGTATGCATGGATGCTGTATCCATTAGCTTCAAGTGCACCATCATATTGCTGGAGCAATTGTTCCTCAAATGGAATTACTTCCCACAATTATCCTCTAAAGAGACAGGCCCTGGGATATGGACGAGAGGTGCCGGGAGGCCAGAGCCAAATCAAATCAGGACCTGGCTCATAGGAGATGGGTCTGGCACTGGGGTTTGCATGGTATGAGTGTATGTGGGGACCTTCAAGGCCCTCAACTGTGCTACCCCTGTTGCCCTCCACTCTAGTCCCCATTCCATGGAGACTGGAGCCCCAGCCAAGAGAGGTTGGTGAGCCAATCCGAGCAAGGATGCTGCTGAGTGAGGAGAAAGGCAGGCTCTGGTCAGGCTCTGGAGAAATCTAAGAGGAACAATAAAGCACATTCTCTCTGAGTGGGGCTGAGTCTATGTGGCCCTGTGGCGTCTGCCCTCCCAGAGTGCATTGTCCCAGAGTAAGCAGTTTGACATGAATAACCTTAATAATAACTACATCAAACACTCCCCTAAAGACTTGTGTACATTCCTACCCTCAATCCTTACAACAAAACTGTAATGGGTACTATATTGTCCCATTCCACAGGAGAGGAAACTGAGGCAGAGTGGGCCTTTAGTAGGCATATCTGGGGCACTAAGCACCTTCAGACTCTGTTTTGGGCATGGAGAACATAACAGTGAATGAAAGAGTCAAACACCTGGCCTGTAGGGCCAGAGGGGGAGGCTGGTCCTGAGTACGTAGACAAATATATGAGTCTGCTCAGTGTTAAGAGCCTCATAGAGAGAGACCCTCTTCATAGGAGGGGAGGAAAGTCCCCTAAGGAAATGTCTGAGAGGAAGATAGGCAGTTTGCAGGGAAGCAGGATAAAGGATAAACAGCTCCAAACAGGGGGCAAGAGCTTTCAAAGGCCCTGACCTGGAATGAGCCAAGTGGTGAGGTAACAAGGGCGTTGAGGAGGGAGTGCCTTATGTTTGTAAAGTGGGAGAGGAGACAAAGTTGGAGGGTGCTGGGTGCAGTGGCGCACGCCTGTAATCCCAGCACTTGGGAGGCTGAGGCAGGAGGATCGCGAGTTCAAAGCCAGCCTCAGCAATGGCGAGGCCCTTAGCAACTCAGTGAAAACCTGTCTCTAATAAAATACAAAAAAAGGGGCTGGGGATGTGGCCCAGTTGTCGAGTGCCCCTGAGTTCAATCCCTGGTACCAAAAAAAAAAAAAAAAAAAAAAGTTGGAGGCTGAGCAGGGACTAGCAGAAAAGTGAGAAGAGTGGGTTTGGGCTGGCTGCAGCACAGGGGACCCAATGAGCATTTCAGAAGATTCTGCTGCCCCCTGCCACTTTTGACCCCACCATGGTGGGGACCTGTGAATGCTATCAGTCCAGAAAATGCTAGACTGTACCTCCTTCCTTTTGCACTCAGCAAATAGTAGCCACTCAGAATACTAGTTTTATTAAATTGAATCAGCCAGGGCATTTTCTTATCTCCATCCTGTTCAGAAGTGGGCTTGCCTCCACTGGTGTCTGGTCCCATAATTCAGTGCGCTCTACTCCATGGGGATCAAAGGCACAAGCATGTCAGATTAGGATCTGGGTCAATATATGTTTTATTGTCCTTCCACACCACTGCGGTGGAGGGTGATCGATTGCCCTCGTGGCTGCTGATAAGGAGCGGGCTTAGCTCGGTCAGACAGGCCCTCAGGCTCCATAAAGAGAACCACGGACTCCCCAGCACCAGAGAACGGTGCCCTCTCCAACACCAACGCACCCTGCCCCCACCCTGCCTGGTGACTCTCAGAAAGGGAGAGGAGGGGATGTTCTTGAGCAACACCGGATGAGTCCCAGCAATCCTGGGCACTTATCTGGGGGCCAGCCAGAGAATAAGGGGGGCCTGGTCAGGGCAGAGGATACCCTATCTACTGCCCTGGGGGCTTTCCAAGCAGACCAGGGCGTGAATGTCACCTAGCACCATTACTCTCATGTGTTCCCCCATCATTGTTGATCCCCACACCTGAGCACACTTCCCTCAGCATGGAAGGGAATCCTGCCCAGGGTCAAGGCATTACCATCTGCCGGTGACCTGGCCTGGACCCATCAAGTAGAGCACCTTGTCCTGGTGAGGTGGGGTGGGGAGAGATGTGGTGAGATGTCATTCTCCATGACACACTCTGAGCTGTGATTCAGAAGACCCCTAGGCACTAGCAGCCACGAAGACCTTGAGTGCAGTCCATAAACACTGATGTGATAGGATGTGCAGCTGTACTACTTGTTTTCTTTAATTTGAGATGCTTTGTTGTTGTTGTTGTTGTTGTTTCATCCCTATGATCCTGCCTTGCTCCCAGTTGAACAGAATCTGTCCCCTCTCCTGGTGTGACAGCTGTGCCTTCTGGAAGTTTGCATCCTGCTTTTTTTGAGCACTGCACTTCCCCTGTGGCAAGCAGCATGCAGAACTGACTAGCAAACAGGAGCTGACATGCAAAGGGCCCTGCCTCGTCACCTCTCCTCAACGCCAACCAGCAGCAGCACTGTAGAATATGTTGGATTAGCCAAGATTCTCCATCAATCCTTGGAGTAACTCTGAGAGAAAGATGCTTCCATTCCCATTTCACAGATGAGGAAATTAAGTCTCAGAACTTCCTACTCTGTTTCCATGAGGCTGCTTCTCCTCTGCTACCATGAAGGGCTTTTTACCTCTTCCAAGTGGACCAGCCCAGTGTTAGAACAGTGAGTAAATATTGACCCTTAGTTTCCCTATTCCTCCCACCCCAGCAGGCATGACCTTTGCTGTGCCCAGCATGGGGATTACTTGCAGGAGAATTTCAGATATGTGTGACTCCCCACATCTGCCCCTGTCCAGGCCATGTCCCAGCCCTCTGGGTATCTTGAGGGACATCCCAACCACTCTAAGACAGAAAAAAAAAAAAAAAAAAAAAACTAGTATACTTTCCGCCTGTGAGCCATGAGTTCACCTTAATGGAAGGTGCGGGGGCCTTTGCCTTATTTACCTGAAACTCTCATTGCCCCTTTGCCCATCTGCCCTGCTGTGAGGCAGGAGGCTGCCCTTGCATGTTCCAGGGTGATTGGCTGCTGGGTTCACCCTCTTCCCCAGTTGGACCATCTAGCCCAGGTAATATAAACCAGTAGCAGCCTCAGCCAAGGCACCTAGAGATGCTGGCAAAGATGCATTTTTTCCTTGTTTGTTTGTTTTTGGATTAAAAGACCTTCTGGAGTTCACTGAGAGGACTGGCCTTTCTTCCTCATGGTTCTGTCCCTTACAGAGGCCCCTCTTCCCACTCTCTGTCCCCTCCACATGCTGTTTCTTACACTGGAACAATCACGTCCATTAGTTGTCATAGCAACCAAGACAGGGCAAAGTCATTTTCTAGAAGGGGCCCTGTGCAAATTATGGCATTACACAACTTATTGCCAATCTTTTTAATTAAAACATTTTGCTTTCAACTCAGCTAATGGCAGAGATCAGTAAACAGGGGAGATTGAATTACTGATATTGAAGCTCCCCCATCTCTTAACAGGCTTAATTACTGGTGGGACCACAGTGAGGCAGAGGAGGGGCTGCTAACAAGCAGGTGGGATAGACCCACGAGGCTGTCCTATGAAGGTAATCAAATGAAGTACACAACACGGAAAGGACATGCATTAAAAAAATTTTTTTTAAACTCTTGTAGGAAATAATGAGCTTCTAGAGTTATGACTACAATTCAGTTTCCAGGAACTATGATGTCACATTGCTAGCTGTTCAATTTCTGTTTAATTAAATTGCTGGGTTTGACACCTGGAGGCAGAACTGGGTGTCTTGGATTGTAGGGCTGACTGATAAGCCCTAGACCCCAAGTGCCCCCAAAGCTGGGCCTCCTTCCTGTGAGGTGAGGAGAAGAGGGAAAGTTGCTCCCCTCCTCCCAGACAGTTAACATCCTTCTGACCAAAGCTCCAGGGAGCACTTTCTCTCAGGGCAGCTAGAAGCTGCTCAGCAGGAAATGCCCTCATATGGGCCTCATTTAGTGAGGAAAAACAAAGGCCCCCAAGAGAAGGGTCTCACCCAGCCAGGGTCACACAAGGGGACTAGAACTCAGCCCATTTTCCAAGGGTCCTCTGTATATAATGAGTTGTGCTAATTACAGTCATCACCTTCATCTCACCTAAGTTACATAATACCCAGGTAGGAACTGTCGCTATTTTCAAAATGAAACTTCCTATTAAGCAAAATTGCTTCAAGTATGTGTGTATGACATACAGTATAGGTTCATAAGTGCATGTATGGGTAAATGGGTGTGTTGTGTGTACTTATGTGAGTGTATATGTGAGTACAAGAATATGTGCAAGATGTGTGTGTGTGCGCGTGTGCACGTGAGCGCACGCGTGTGCATGCATGCGAGAATGTGCATGTCTCATGAACATGAGCACAGATACTTCTAGGGTTTTTGCTCCTGAATGTTGTGGGCCAATTAGGATTCCCATTAACAGAGCAGAATTCAATTCCTCATGAATGAAATGAACATCACAGATTTACCTAACACCAGATCACAGTCAGCTTTTTTGCTGTTGTGACCAAAAGACCTGACAAGAACAATTTTAAAGGAGGAAAAAGTTTATTTTGGGGCTCCTGGTTTTAGAGGTCTTAGTCCATAGACAGCTGGTTCCATTGCTCTGGGACCTAGGTGAAGCAGAACATTATGGAAGAAGGGTGTGGTGGAGGAAAGCAGCTGGCACATGGCCTCAGGAAGCTGAGAAACTCTGCAGATCAGGGGCAAAATGTATACCCTAAAGGCACACCCCCAATGCCACACCTCCTCCAGTCACACCCTACCTGCCTACCCTTACCACCCATTTGATCGATGTCAGGAGATTAATGTGCTGATTAGGTTAAGGATCTCATAACCCTATCATTTCACCTCTAAACTTTCCAGCATTGTTTCACACATTAGCTTTTGGGGGACACCACATATCTAAACTATAACAAAAAGGTAAAGGAATAAAAGATATACCCAGAAAATCTTAGACCAAAACATTAAAAAAAAAAAAAAAAAAAACTGACATGGGAATACTAATAGCACACACAACAGATTATAGGGTAGAAAAAGCATTCCGTAAGGATAAAGAGAGGCACTATGGTTATGTCTGTCAGTAAGACTCACTGACTATGAACTGGTGTATACCTGGTAACAAATCTTGGAGCAAGAAGAAACTGATAAATTTGCCACTTCAGTGAAGCTTTAAACATCAGAAATGGTTAGCTCCAGGAAGGGGGGGAGGCAAAAGGAAAAGAAGTCTCATGAAGTTTCAAAGAAAGCTATCATACAGTTCATATTCTCTGACCACAATGCAATAAATTGGAAATCAACAATTAAGAAGTACTTACATAAAAGAATGTTTGGAAGTTTACAAATGTTCTCCTAAATCACTGAAAACAAGATGAAAATTTCAAATCATTCAGCATTGCAGGAAAGGAAACTAGTATATAGCAAAATTTGTAGAATGTAGCTAAAGTAAAGAGGAAACTGTATGGGTTTTTAACACATACATTAAGAACAAGAAAGATTTAAAAATATTTAAATTAGGGGCGCGGTTTGTAATCCCACACTTTGGGAGGCTGAGACAGGAAATCGCGAGTTCAAAGCCAAGCAATGAAGGCACTTAGCAACTTTCTCTAAATAAAATACAAAAAAAAAAGGGCTGGGGATGTTGGTCGAGTGCCCCTGAAAATCTCCGGTAAATAAAAAAAAAAAAAAAAAAAAAAAAAAAAAAAAAAAAATATTTAAATTAAAATACTGAAAAAGCATGTAAAGAAGCACCAATGAGCAGAAATTAATTTAAAAGATTCTTAAAAGAAACAAGAGCATAAATAAAGCCCAAGGCCATTTCAAGGTTTTTAATTCTAATGAAATAGGTAAGGAAGAAACGAACTCTGTTCTCAGAACTCTCTCACCTAAATGCCTCTTCATTTCCTCTCCCCCATTGGATTTGATCTCTGACTTGGGCAAGTTACCTTTACCGTTACCACTCCACCCACCAGTGCTCAGGGTACCTGGATGCTTTTTAAGGCCCTGCAGCTCAATCTGTGCTCTATAAAATAGCAACATTAATCCCACCAGCCTGTGCCCTGCATTCCTCACAAGAATACAGGGCAAACAATAGAGTTAGTGCTTGGTCAACCATGGAGTTCTGTGTAATGTGCAAGATTCAATTTGAAGCCGTGTGTTAGAAACTTAATGCAAATGAGCACTTGCCCATCTTTCATTCACCCAACATGTTGGGTGAGCACCTACCACAAGCTATGCCAGGCATGGATAGAGAGCAATGGAACCTTCATTTTCCACTCCTGGCCCCCAATTGTGAAGAAGAGGCCCCACAAGATAAAGAATTATATGAGTGTGAAGGATGGGACCACCTTCTTTGGATGCACAACTGAGTGTCCCTCTGTGGTCTCCAATTCACATCACCCCTTTTTCTGACCTCAGGGTCCATCCAGGTGCTGGGGATCTGTAGGAAGCAGAACTTCCTTTCAAAGGATCTGATCCTAGAGGCCTCACTCAGGTATAGTAGCTTGGCCTGTTGGGATGTTTGGAGAAGCAGAGCCCAATACCCATTGGCCTTCCCTAAGGCATACTAATAACTAGAGCTTCCTTAAATTTTA
Organism: Tamias sibiricus; assembly: GCA_025594165.1. Classification (NCBI taxonomy): domain Eukaryota; kingdom Metazoa; phylum Chordata; class Mammalia; order Rodentia; family Sciuridae; genus Tamias; species Tamias sibiricus. The sequence goes on along the minus strand of CM046663.1, from coordinate 89,947,221 downwards.
CCCTGTCCCAAGCTCTGTTAGTCAGCCGTCTGTCATTGTGAATGAAATACCTGAGATAAACAACTTAGAAGGAGGAAAATTTTATTTCAGTTCACAGTTTCAGAGGCTTCAGTCCATGGCCCCTTGGCTCTGTCACTTTGGGCCTGTGGTGGCACAGGAGATTGTGGTGAAAGGAGTGTGTGGCAGAGAAGACTGTTACCTATGAGCAGCCAGGAAGCAAAGACAGTGAGGAAGAGACTGGGATCCTAATTAGCTCCTTCAAGGGCACACCCCCAGTGGCCTAACTTCCACTAGGCTTCACCTTCTAAAGGTTCCACCACCTCTCAGTGATGTTACAGGCACCTTTAACACAGAGCCTTTGGGGGACACTTCCAAACTATCAAACTCCTCACCACATACGTTTTCTCAGTGAAGAGTATTTTCTCCTTTGCCTATTCTCACCCCCATTTCACAGATGAGGGAATTAAGGCTCAAAGAAAATGAATACCATATCCAAAATCCCAAAGCACTAAGATGGAGTAAGGTTTGACTTGGGTGTCCTGACTCCCAACCTCACCCCCAACCATTTGCCCTGGCCTGCCCTGGGCCACCCCACAGACAGAAGGGCAGCCTTCACCCCTTGGGGGAACAGGCAGTTACCTGGGTCCCCCATTCAGAGCTCCCCTGGCTTGGCTGTTTCTCATCGGCACGTCCTTACTACATCAATCTTATTTACCCGGAGAGCTGGCAGCTGAATTACAGAAAAGCCCCTTCTCCCAGTGGAGCTGGAGACCTGGAGAATTGCATTAACCCTGGATCCATTTCCCGCCTTGAATTCTCACCCTGCTTTACTGCCGTTTTAGGAACTAGTGGTCACAGTAACAGTCACAAGTTCTATCAATCACCCTTCAGCAGCGGCTGTCCACATGGAGGCTGTGGGCAAGTATTGAGTGGGGGAGTCCATCTTCCTTCCTTTGATATATGAGGGAACAGAGACCTGACCATCAAACCACTGGGAATTTCTCATCTGCCCACGATGTATCCCCAAAGTGAATGTTAATCAATACTGTAGATCCAATTCTTGACTTCAACCATATGGACAGCCTGGTAAAAATGGCCTCATTATGCTCATGGGAGGTGTTGTGTTCATGGTGCTGCTCTGGTGATCCTTTATGAAGGTGGGGGTCTTTGTGCTATGGAAATGATACAAGCTACTACCTCTCTCCAGCACACATGCATCAATGAACAAGGTGACTTGCCCCCTGGGTCAGTGTCTTTGTCCTGTTCATGCTGGACACTGCAAGTTCTGTTAGGGCCTGTAGGTGGCTCTGTGAATGACAGATAGGGATAGAGGTGTCATGTGGCACCCTTCTTTCCTGTTCTGCAGGAACATCTTGGTGCAAATCCTGTTCAGTGTCCTCACCAAGACCTTGAACCTTAGTTTCCACCTCTGGAATGATGTGGGGTCCCATCCCACCCCAGGCATGAGTCTCTCTAGCCCATGATTTGCTAGATAGACTCTTCTCTGGACTTCAGATGAACCTAAGGGATGGCCAGCCTTTTTACATACTGGCCCTGGCAAATCCAATCCCCTCCTGGGGTTACTGGGATGGAGAAGTAGATTGCATGGCTATAGCACTGGGTCCAGGGGATCTGGGAGAAGCCTAAGTCTAGTCCCATAGCAGGGCATGGCCCTTCCCACCCATGCCTCCTTCTGCCCTCCAGCTGCACTCCCTGTATTCCCAGAATAATCATTGCTGTCCCCAACTTAGTGTACCAAGGCTCTGCCCTCCCCAAATGACCCTAAGTTGGCACAGATGCAAGGTTTGATGTCAGAGGCGCTGGCCTGAGTACTGGGGTGTAAGGAGCTCCCAAGACCATATGCTACCCACAGGAGGAAGCTGGAGAAGGGGCTCTCAGGGCTTTATGACTGATGGCCTACTTGATTATCCTGGGCTATCCTCAGCTTGTTCTGGAGCATTCACTGTCAGGAAATCCCAGGGTCCTTTCAGGCTCCCCCATGATGGGCTCAGGGAAGCTTGGAAGGAGGCTGGCACCCTGCACGGAGAAGCTGACCCTCTCTTGCTGACTGATCCCTTAGGCCTAGCCCGACATGTGGAGGATCCAATGGCCGTTGCAGGCTGCCCCTGTTGGAGTAGGCTGGGCCCAGTCCTCCCCCAAGGTACTCATTTAGGTCATGAGGACAGGGACTTACTTCTGAGCTCAGCTGTTCCCTCTCTCTCTCACACAATCAGGGAGGAAGCCTGAGCTGAAAGGCAGAGCCATAGGAGGGGATTGGATTTGTCAGGGCCACTGTGCGATAGGGCTCCTTTGTCTAAACTTGGCTTCCTTTGTAACTTGGGAAAAGAGCAGTCATCAGGGGGATTCTAAGCAGCCAGGATACCTTGGAAACTCTGTACCCTTAAGAATGGGCTTGTGGCCTCTCCCTGGTGTTCCTGGAGCTCCAGAAGTCCAGCTCCATGTGGCAGCCTCCTCGGCTCACTTCACACCTCCATCTCAACGGGCTGCTTAGGGCCTGCTGTAGGCAACTCTTAATATCTGAACCTGAGGAAGCACAAAGGCCTTCCCTGCTCCAAGTAACCCATAGGCTCCAAAGTGGCTCTAATGAATCCAGCATTCTTCCAAGTCCCCTCAACAGTCTACCGGCTCGTCCCTTTAGACCCTCGCCCTGGAACCTGAGAAATTGGAGCCTCCTTCCCCTGCCTGGACCTGCCTCTGGCCCCCTGCCAGTGACAGTCTCTGTGAACATAGATGTGTAATGTGTGTGTGTGTGTGTGCTTGTGGTGTGTGTATGTGTGTGGTGTGTTTACATGAGTGTGGTATGGTGTGCATGTATGTGTGTGTGTGGTGTAGAGCACTATTTGTATGTGTGTACAGTGTATGTTTGTTCTGCATGTATACGTGTATGCTATTGTGTGTCATGTGGTGTCTGTGTGGGCTGTGGTGTGGTGTGTATGTACAGTGCTTGTGAGTGAGAGACAATGGCATCAGATCTCAGTGATCCTTGTCCCCTCTTGCAGTGTGGGTGCAGGCAGGGGATGGGAGTGGGAAAGGGAATCCCCCTAATAAACTGCAGACTCCACCAGCTTTTCCCCTTTGCTGGGGACACTGGTGCTAGGGGCATTTCCCTGACCTTCCCTGCTGCCCTGGCCAGCTCACCCACACAGGTCTGTGTACTTCTGTGGCTGGAGGTTATGTAGCAGCGATAAATCCTGCCTTCCCACTGCCTTCTCTTGATATCTCCTGAGCAGAGCATGGACTCCAGATGGTGGTGAGTCCACTGGAGGTGTGAGAGACTGGACAGGCCTGGCAATTGGGAATCAGAGGGTTTAGGATACTCACCCCAACCCCCTAAGGGAAAGCTGGGCAATCCACAAAGCATCTGAGCTGGGAACACTGAGCTAAGCCCCTAAGCACAGGTTTCCTGGGTTCCTGGTGAGACAGAAAGGTGCCCTGTCTCCTCCTGCCCTTGGTCTGGGGAGGGGGTAGTTGAAGGTATCCACCTTAAAGGTTTATTGTGCAATGATGAGTTCATTAGGGAATTTCTCCCATTCAAACTTACTCTGATGCAGGTCAGGTTGAGTTATGCTTAAACAGAACAGTCTTGATTTTTACTGACCAGAAATGCATTTCTGGTGGACAATCAGGTGCATTTCAGAAATATGGTCTTGGAGTTCTCTCTAGAGGGAGTCCTAGCTTATGCTGACCCCCTGAGACCTCCAAGACCCTGTTCCTCATTCACAAAATGGGAAAAAAACAGAACAGTTGTGACTTTGGATTGTCTTGAGGGTTGGCTGAGGTGAATCACCAGTATATGGCACAGTCCACAATCCCAAAACCCTAACCATAGCAGTTCTCATCAGAGGAGCAACCCAAAGGTGAGGCCCGAGGGCCATCCAGAACTCCACAACTGCCAGGGTGAAGATATGGCTGAGCTGCTGCCACCAACTCTCAGACAAGTAGACCCTGGTGGGGCAGCTTGTGATCCAGGGCTGTGTGAGGCCATGTGTGTGAGTGTGCAATGCAGGTGTATGTTGTGTATGTATATGTGCATATGTACAGTGCATGGTTAGCTGTGCATGTGTATGGGGTGATGTGTGTGTGGTGTGTATGGTGTGCCTGGGTGTGGTATGTGTGCATGTGTGTGGTATGTATGAGAGTGGTGTGTGATGTGTGCTTGGTGTGGGTGATGTATATGCATATAGTATGTGTGAAGTATATGTATTTGGTATACATATGTTTGGGGTATGTGTATGTGTGGCATATGGTTTGTGTGGTGTGAATACTGTGTGTATGTATGGTGTGTGTGTAGTGTGCATGTGTGTGGTATGTATGATATGAACGCATGTGTGTATATGTGATGTCTATGGTGTGTGGATGTATGAATGTGCACACATATGCTGTGTATGGCATGTATGTGTAATGTGTATGATGTGTGCATGCATATACATGTATGATGTGTAGTGTATGTGTGTGGTATGTGGTTGAGTGGCAAAAATATGTGTGGCATGTGATGCATGATTAGTGTGTGTGTATGTGTGTGTGGTATGTGTATATGTGAATGTGTGCATGTGTGAAGTATTTGTGTGGTGTGTATGAGGTGTGTATGCATATGCGTGTGGTTCATATGCTATATATACATGCATGTATACTGTGTGGTATGCATGTGTGTGGTGAGTGCATGCATGTATGTGTTTAGTATGTACAGTATGCATGTGTGTATATGTGCTGTATGTGGTGCATATGTGTGTGGTTTGTAGTTTGTATGTGTATGTGTATGGTGTTTGGTGTGTGTGGAGTGTATGATGTGTATGTGTGGTGTGTATGATGTATATGTATGTGGTGTAAGTTATTTGTATGTGTACATAAATGACATGCATGTGGTGTGTATGTAGTACTAGTGTGTTTGCTGTGTGCATGCATGTGTAGTATCATGTGTATGATGTGCATTATGCGTGTGTGGTGTGGTGTGTGTTTAATGTGTATGGTATGTATGCATGAATGTTTATGTGTGTGATATATATATATATATATGTATGTGTTTGTATAGTAGGTAGGTCAATGTGCTTGGTGTGTATGTATGTGAGTAATACATATGGTGTGTATGGTGTGTTTACATGTGCAGTGAGTGTGGTGTGTATATGTGTATGTGTTTGGTATAACACTGTGCTTCCCGAGGTCTGAGTGTGCCCACATCCCCATTGACCTTGTTTTTCAAAATGGGTCTCTTGTTGAAATAAAACTTTCTTGGGTAAACAATATATTCCAGGTGCTGCCTGTTTAGTATCAGGTGCAGAAATGAGTTAATCCTTGAAGAAAACAATATTGAACTTGTTTCAAATTCAGCTACTTTGATTCAGCAAACCATGAAAGTGAAAAACAAGGTTATCTGACAATCTTTGGATGGTAGCTATGTCTCTGAAGAAGGAACAGATCAGCAGGATAATAAATAAGATCTAAGAGTTGCAGTTACAGAAACAAGGTCCCAGATTATAAGATCAATTTTTGATATTTTAATGATGTATCAAAAAATTTCTACTGAGAAAGAAAAAAAAAAGAACACACACATACTGTGATAGAGTTGAAAGTCCTGTGACCTATAGATCCAACAGGCAATTTACAAAAATAATTGTGTGTGTGTGTGTGTGTGTGTGTGTGTGTGTGTGTGTGTGTGTGTGTGTGTAATGGGGTGGAGAAGGAAGAAAGGAGATGGGAGACATGTCGAATACCACCACAGGGATGCAATCTGACGAATGCAGATGGGACAGGGCTCCATGATACAAAACTATTACAGGGAAAAGATGGGAGGGGGAAGCAGTTATAGATGTAGAGACTGGGTTTACCTGGATCTAGTTCAAATCAACTGTAAAAAGAAGTCTTTTGGGGGATGCAATTGGAAATTTGAACATTGATTGAATATTTGGTAATGAAAAGGAATTATAGTTAGTTTTCAGAACTGACACTAGTGTTGTGGTTATGTTTTAAAAATCTCTCTTTTTGAGATGTGCACTGAAATATTCAGGAATGAAGCCATATAATTTCAATTTGCTTCAAAATAATAAGAGGAAGTAGATTAGGGTGCAGAGAAAGCAAGATGGGATTTGGGAGGCTGGATGTTGGGTATGCAGAAATTCAGTATGCAATTCTCTCTATTTTTATATATTCTTGGAATTCTCTGCACTAAGGGTTAATAAGATGAAACAACAAGGCAGACCCCACGTGGAGGTAGGATGTTTTTCAGCATGTCCCATGGCAGCATTTTCTCCAACCCCTTTCCTGATCCAGGGACAACTTTTCTGTCCTTGGCCCCAGGGATGGGGGAATGAGCGAGTACCACACTTGACCAGGGGTACCACCTTTCATTAGCAGAGTCTGGACCACACAGGATTGGAATCTGACCAGCTCAGGCAGGAGTCAGAGCCAAAAAGAAAAACAACCGTTACCTACTGACAAAGAAAAAGCCATTCCTGTCATGGAGGAGGAAAAGTGAGTGGCAGTGAGGTAAGAGAGAAAAGCAGAAATGAGTAAGGGGCCATATCCACAGACAAGACAAATCAAAACATGCATCAAAGCCTGTTTTGCAATCTGCTATGTAATATAATATGGTAATGTTTGAAATTTATTATGTGCATAAATTACTGTTTTTTGGGGGGTACCAGGGGTTGAACTCAGGGGCACTCTACCACTGAGCCATATCACCCACCCTACTTTATATTTTATTTAGAAACAGGGTCTCAGTGAGTTGCTTAGCACCTTGCTTTTGCTGAGGCTGGCTTTGAAATCAAGATCCGCCTGCCTCGGACTCCTGAGCTGCTGGGATTATAGGTGTTTGCCACCATATCTGGCCAGAAATTACTTTTAACAAAAACAATGCAAAACAACAATAGCAGCAACAAAGAAAATTAATAATAGATAAAGCAAAAACAGAGCAACTGACTACTTTTCCCCCCCCTTTTTTTTTTCCCCATGATGCTGGGGATTGCACCCAGGGCCTTGGGTATACTAGCTGGGTCCTCGACCAATGAACTACACTCCCAGCCCAGAAACTCAGTACTTTAACAGAGGGTGTCAAAGAACATAGCCTAAAAGCCTATATGTTTTAAACCATTTCAAGAGCTCCTGAGAAGTCACGAGTGTCCAAAGATGGAGTGAGCTCAGAGCATCTCAGGAGGTGTTGGGCGTGAGCTGGAGCAGTGGCACTCACCCACCTTGGCTTCCTGTGTGAGGGAAGGCCAGGCCTATCCCCTGAAGGTTATGCCATGCCTTCTCTTGAGAAAGTGTCTCTGAAATTCAGTGTGACCGAGTGAGTTACAAGGAAACACTCTAATTCAAACAATCTATAAAAACTCTTATCAAGCAGTTTACAAACATTACAATGCCTTGTCCTTAATAAGTTATAAATAGCTTCTGTCTCCAACTATTCTGACTTTGTCGTTGGACTTGAGCCTCTTGGTGGAACTTCACTGTTAAGGGTATCCCAGTGTTGGGTGGGTAGAAGTTGGGCTCAGTGGTCTCTGCAATCCCCTTGATTCCTCTCTGGGTCCCAGGTTTGAGTTTAATTAAAAGCACATGTGGAGGGGGGGTGCTGGGGTTGTGGCTCAGCGGTAGAGCGCTTGCCTAGCACGTGCGCGGCCCGGGTTTGATTCTCAGCACCACACAAAAAAATAAATAAATAAATAAACGCATTGTGTACAATTAAAGCAAATAAATAAATATTAAAAAAAAAGCACATGTCCAGGCTGGGTATTGAGGGACATGGAGGATGTTTGGGATATAACCTCCCACAAGGGAAGCCATAGGTCCTCTCTTCCACGCTACCTCTTGGCAGGATTGGCTGGGGCCTGAATCCAGGCGTGCCCAGAGCCTTTACTCCCCCAGGAAAAGCCCTCATGGTTGATTTTTACCTGCCACTCCAACTACCCTTGGTGCAGTGTTTCTCAAAGCTGGATGATGAAGGAACATGTATAAGACATGAAATCCAGTGTGTTCCTTATTAAGATAGACCTGTATGGGGTGTTTTCTTTGCTCTCTGTGGCATTATGAGTCTCTTTTCCTCCTGGAGAATGCATCCCTGAGTGCTACTAAGGGTGCTCATGGAGAGGAGTATGGGGTGGTGGCAGTGTGGACCTGGTAGCTCTTGGGGGTGGATGGCAAGGGTAGAGGGTGGGGGCAGGGAGTGACTCTGGCCTGACTCCCAAGTCTGGGACTAGCGGAAGTGGACATGCTAATGCTGGCGTGCAGGCTGCAGAAGCAAGGCCTTCATTCGATTTGGGAACGCCTCTCCCGGCGCAGGCCTCTGGTTTGGCTCCTATTGAATTAGTCAGCTAAACAGAGCAGGAAGGAGCTGTTCACCTAATTGTACTTGATGGATCTCTCTATCTTGTTCAGATGCCAGACACAAGATAGCTGCCCCTTCTAGGCTGGTGCTTTGGGGGCCCTGCCCCCACCCTCCCCAAGGAAGCTTAAGCTGAGAGGCTGGACCCCAGGAAAAGGACTCTGGGCAGGGTGTACAGAGAGGGCAAGCTTTGTCACAGCAACAACAGGGGAGGTGACCCATGGGCATAGTGGGTATCTGACTAACTCTGAGGGGTTAAGGGCTCCTTGTCTGCCTAATTGTGTCCCCTTTAATTACAGTGACTGAAAGCCCCTCCTAATTTACTTTAGGACCCTGGGATGACATCTTAAGAAGGATCACATCCGCTCCCCAGCACATGCCCCTGAAAGACCTTCCGCCTCCAGATCCATTCTCTGCCTGTTCCCACATCCGCTCCTTGCCACCCCCACCCCTGCCCCTGCCCAATACAATTTTGGTGAAGGCTCAAGTGGTAAACAGAGACCAGCTCCCTTTCCTTGGGGACCCAGCCTCTGAGACTGATCTGAAGCTGATCTGAAGCTCCAGTCCTGATAGTTGTAGAACTAGTACTTAGTGGATGATAAGTTCCCTTTGTTTTCAGCAAATTCCAAATGTTCTCCAGGCCTGGAAGAAAGAAGAAAACCACTCAGAAGGCCTTACCCTGCCTGCAGAGAAAGGGGTCACCATATACCTCCCAATGTCATCTTCCTCTTCTCTAGGGGGAATGGATGAGGGAGTCTTACAGTCACCATAAGGCATTGCCACCTTGGGTGCTGGAGGAGGGCCCTTGATGCCTCTCAGTTTTCTCATCAACTGTCTGCCCTCCCCACCCCCAGAGACCTAGGGTCTCCCATGCAGCCCAGAAAATGCCAACAATAGACAGAAGAGGCTTTTGTATTAGGCACTGGGGTATCCACTATCTAGTGAGAAAATGGGAGTGACCCACCCCGTAATATTTCAAATGTATTCCAGAGCAAATTTCTACATTAACAAAGAAACCATAAAAAGCTACCTGGTACTGGTGAGAAAAGCCCTTCAAATCATAAAAACACAATGAAAACCATTTTTAAAAATGAAGGATTCACTCACTTCAAAATTTAAAAAGCAAAGTAAAATGAACAGAGCTTCTAGGCTAAATCAGAAGGCAAATAATACCTTCCTCAGGGGAAATGTCACACACATAATGACCAGAAGATTGTATTTCCTGTATAAAAAACTCTCAAACTTCAGCATGGAGACAGTAAACACTGGCCAGGAACAGAAGTGGTCACATGACAGAAAAGCATGCAGGTCAAAAACCTATAAACCCACAAGACCCTGACTCATGCAGCAAGGTGATTTTTGAGTGGCTGATTTGTGTATTGCTTTCTGTATTGCCCTCTCAAGAACCTGGAAAATTCCATGTACCAGCACTCCCTTAGAAGTAGAATCACCTGAATGGATGAAACTGGGTATTCTAGGAGGGGTGGGCAGAGAGAGAGCTTCCCAGACGTAGAAAGGGCAGGGGCTTTGCAAACCCTGGAAGAGAGTAGGTCAGAATGCTGCACCAGAAGAAGGATCCAGCACCTGTTCTTGCTAGGGGTGGGGCTGTGGCAGGGGAGGGAGGGCTTTATTGCCAAGAGGTGGGGTATCAAAGTCTGCTGTCCTGAAAGCCCATGTAGAAAAGGACCACAGTGGTAGAAGTCTCAGTGGTAGGCATGTAGCCACTGGGACTGCAAAGTCTCCATAAAAGACTCCATTCCATAAGGAAGTTCCTCAAAATAAGGCATAGGGTCTTAGAATTGTCAAGAAAGAAGGGGGGGGGGGTGTTGGCCAGAGGGAGGGAGGGAGAGAGAGAGGAAGGGAGGGAGGACGGAAGGAAGGACTTTAGTAATACCTGTGAATTGTACAGGAAGGATCACACTTGTTTTACTAGCAAGGAATACAAACAAAAACTATAAAGTATAAGATCTACCCACAATAATGCCAAATTCAATATTTTAAATATAATTCAACATTACTTATAGGGAAATGTAGGGTGTACTTATGGGTGAGAGTGGATTTGGGGACACAATTTCTAGGGGTGATCTTAAAAATGATCATAAATTTTGATACAAAAATTCTCCTTCCTGGAATTTATCTTAAGGAAACAATTTGAGATGTGCCCAAGGATTTATGTGTGGATTTGTTCACACAATTCACCTTAATGGCAAAAATTAGAAAACATTTAAATATATACAAATAGTGGAATTATGGTATATCCATGTACATTAAGATAATATTTCAGTTCAATATTTGAAATCACAAGTATATTCTGAAAATATTATAAAATTAGAAGTGCTTTATGCAAAACATGTGTGCTTTAGTTTTAAAAAATTCATATCTAGGTATCCTGGAGGCTGTCTGCTAAGGTAAGCAGAGGAGACATGGTGTAAGTGTCTTTCCATACTTTGTTTTCTCCAGAACTTTTTCTACTTAAAATATTTTTCCAATGAAAATGCCTTGATTTTATAATCATGTAAAATAAATGTTATTTTAAAGATAATCAGAATCAAACCATTGGAGCCAGAAAAATGCAAGCAGATAGTAAAAGTTGTCTACTGAGGAGTTGCTCCATAGAGGAGCCATGCTCTGAGTCAAGAAGCTGCAGTTCCCCCAGAAATCCAAGGTGACACACGTGACTTTCTGGATAAGGAAATTCTGAGAGTTGAAATAACTAACCTGAGGGTCAGGCAGAGAGATGGCAGGGCTTTAACCCTAACACTAACCCTCCAGCAAATTCATCCATCTTCTGTATTCCATGTTGCCTGGGCAATCCTTTCATTTTTCAAATAAAAATACCCTGGAGCTCAGAAATGTTTAGCACTACATGCTTACATTATAAAACAGGAAAAGTCACAAATCAATGATCTAAATTACTATCCTGAGAAGTGTGAAAAAGAACAAAATAACTCTAAAGCAAGGCAGAATGAAGGAAATAATAATGACAGAAGTCAAGAAATTGACAACAGGAAAGCAATAGAGAAAACAATAAAACAAAAATCTGTTTCCTTGAAATAAACCTATGGTAACATTGGCAAAGACAAAATGAGAGAAGATTCAAATTACTGATATCAGGAATAAAACTGAGCTATCATTACAGACCTTGAGCCACTTAAAGGAGAAGGAAATATTATAAATAATGTCACACTCCTAAAATTGATAGTGTGGAAGAAATGGGCCAATTCCTCAAAAGCCACAAAATACCAAAACTCAAGCAGCATGAAACAAGTGTTTTGCAACTCAAATATTTGTATATGTAACTTGAATAACCCTGTAGGAATTAAAGAAATTAAATTTGAAATTTAAAGGAAATCTTCAGGCAGGCCCAGATGGTTTCATTGGAGAATTCTACCACATACTTTATGAAGAATTAACACCATATTATAAAATCTCTTCCAGAAAATAGAAGGGGGAACATTTCCCAATTCATTTTATGAGACTAGGACTGATACCAATACCAGACAAAGACAGTACACACACACACACACACACACACACACACACACACACACACACACTACAGATCAACATCTCCCATGAATTTCAACACAAGAATTGTCAATGAAATATTAGCAATCAAATTTAGCAACATATAAAAGGAATTGCACTCCACTACCAGTTGGGATTTATTCTAGGTATGCAAAACTGATTCAATATTATAAAATCAACCAATGTAATATGCCCTAGCAACAGATCAAAGAATAAAAATCACACGGTGATATAAATTGATGCAGAAAAAACATTTGACAAAATTCAACACCTATTCATAACAGGGACTCTCAGCAAACTAGGAACAGAGGACATCTCAACTTTATAAAGAGCACCTACACAAAACCTTTGGCCAATATCACATTTAATGATAAAAGACTAAAAGATTTCTACGACTGGCAACAATTATCACTTCTCTTATTCAGTATGGTACTAGAAGTCCTACTCACTGCAATATGACAAGAAAAAGAAATAAAAGTCATGCAGACTTGGAAAGAAGGAAGTTTACTGTCTCTCTTTGTAGATAATATGACAGTGTATATAGAAAATCCTAAGGAATCTGCATACAAATCCTAGAACTAATAAATGAGATTAGCAAAATTTTAATATACAAGGTCAAAGCAAAAATCAATTTCATTTATATATACTAATAAATAATGCATGGAAACAAATTAAAAATACAATATTATTTATGATCATTACAAACATAATGAAATACTTAGATATAAATAATAAAACATGTACAGAACTCAACATAGTAAAGATTTCAGTTCTTCACAAATTCTATAGATTTAAGGCAATGCCTACCAAAATCTAGCAGGAATTTTTGGGGAACATAGATAAGCTTATTTTTCCATAAAATATATGTAGAATGATGCAGGCCCTAACAGCAAAAACAATCTTGGAAAGGAAGAATAAATAGGAGGCATCACTCTGCCTGATATTAGAACTTCTTAGGATAATGTGTTATTGGCAGAAGAACAGACATATAGAACAACAGAACCCAGATACAGATCCACACAAATGTGCACAACTAATCTTTGACAAAGGTACAAAAAGTAATTCAGTGAAGGAAAATTGCCTTTTCAACAAAGGATGCTGGAACAATTAGAAATCTATAGGCAAAACTAATGAATCCTGACCTAAATCTCATACCCTGTATAAAAATTAACTCAAAATATATCATGGATGTGAATGTAAAGTTACAAAGCTTTTAGGAAAAAGAAAACAGGAGAAAATTTTCTGGATCTAAGTCTAGCCAAAGTTCTTAGATAATACTAAAAACAATTAAACTTCCTCAACGTGAACATTTTTTTTTTCAGTGAAAAATCCTGTTAAGTGAATAAAAAGACAAGAAACTCAATAGCGAAAATAGAATAATAATTTGATTAGGAAGTGGGGAAAAGATACCAATAGTCATTTCATGTAAGCGTTCATACTGACGGCAAATAAACTCAACAAATTAGAATCACATTGAGATTCTACTACATACCTATCAAAATGGCTCAAATTAAAAAAAAAATAGTGATAACACCAAATGCTGATAAGAATGTGGAAAAACTAGATTCCACATATGTTGCTGGTGGGAATGTAAAATGGTACAGCCATTCTAGCAAACCATTTGTCAGTTTCTTACAAATCTAATATGCGACTATCATATGACCCAACAATTACACTCCTAGGCATTTATCTCAGAGAGATGAAGATTTTATATGCACAGAAAAAATCTGTACGTGAAAGTTCATTGCAGCTTTTTCATAATAGTAAAAATACTGGAACCATTTTAGATGTCCTTAAATGAGTGAAGGTTTAAACAAATTGTAGTATATCCACTCCATGGACTCCTACTCAGCAATGAAACACAATCAACTACTGATACACAGAACAATCGGGATGGATCTCCAGGGACTTATGCAGAGCTTTTTCTTTTTTCTTTTTTTAAAAGCCAATGCCAAAAGGTTACATAATCTAATGATCCCATTTATATAACAGTCTTCAAATGACAAAACTGTAGAAATGGAGAGTTGGTTAGTCCAGGTTTGCCAGGGGCTAAAGAGAGGGTGGGGTAAGAGAATTGGATGGGTCTACAAAAGGGAAAAAACAGGGATCCTATGGTTTTGAAAGTACGGTATCTCCACTGTATCAACGTCAATATCTTTGTTGAGATACTGTACTGTAGTTTTTTTGTAAGATGTGACCACTGGGGCTAGATATGTAAAGGGTCCATATGAAATCATATACATGAATGTTATACATGTTCTACAATTATATAAAAATAGCAGTTCTTTTAAAGGGCCCTGACATGGCCCAGATACATGGCCTGGGAGCCAGGTGAAGTGGGCCTCCAAGTCAACCATGGTGGTGGTTGTGGTTTGGATAAGAAATGTCCCTAAAAGACCTATGTGTAGAAGGCTTGGTCCCCAATGCAGCAGTGTTCAGAGGTGGGTATTCGGCGAAGTAATTGGATCACGAGGGCTCTGACCTCATCAGTGGAGTACTCCATTGATGGATTAATAATTAGATGACATCAGTGGGAAGTGGTGGAAATCCTAAGAGGTAGAGCCTAGTTGAAGGGAGTGGGTCCTCAGGAGCATGCACTTGGGGACTGTATCTTGTCTCCAGCCTCTTCCTTTCTCTCTCTGCTTCCTCATTGACATGAGGTAAGCAACTCTTCTCTACACACCCTTCTTCCGTTACGTTCTGCAGCACCCCAGGCCTAAAGCAATGAAACCAGTTAACCATGTACTGAAACCTCTGAAGCCATGAGCCAATATAAAGCTTTACTCTTTTTAGTTGTTATTCTTAAGTTTAGTTGTTGTTCCAGGGATGGAAAGCTGACCAGTACTGTGGTGGAGTATACCTCCTGTGTACCCCACAACATACCTGAAGCATCTTCTTCCTCATCTACCCATGGCCAATGCATTACAAAGTCCTGAATATCCCAGTGGAAAATGTGCTAAGTCCCTCTGCCCCTGTCCATCTCATCACTAGTGCTGTAATTGGCTTCTGTCCCTTTTGGTTGCACAACTGCCCCCGTGTCCAAAGAGCTACCAGGCTAGGCTGGCTGACCTTTCCTGGCCCCATGGTTCCCAATGCATCCCCTACTCCAGTCAGCTCTGAGGGTCAACCTTCAGCTTGTCTTGGAGTGCAGAACTTCAAGTGAGTGGACACACTGGTGTCTACTCAAGGGCTCCCACAAGTCCTGTTGCAGATGGCCTTGTGGTCTCTTCCCTTCCTCTTAGGCTCCATCCACATGCCATGAGGGACTTCTGGGAAGCAGCCAGTGTGGCTGCCCAGTAGCCAGGAAGGGTGCGCAGAGGGAGAAGAGTTTTTCCACCTGGTGGGTCTGAGGTTCTGGCCTTGTGTGAGAGAGGCTCTCTCCAATGCAGCAAGGACCCACAGCAGGCCCCTTTGGGCGGGAGGCTACAGCAGTATGACATCACTGCTTCCAGAATGTCAGAGCCTGTCCAGAGACAGCACACTGACCACCTGGCTACAGCTGCTGTCCCTAGGAAACCTCTGCTCCCCACACGTTTGCTTCTGGACACAGAGCCCATAATTGGACAGGATTCTGTGAGAGACAGGGACTTTTCATCTGTCTGATAGATCTGCTGCAACTTCCCCTAGCCTCTCAGGCCCTCCCTCAGGGATTCCTAGTCTCTGTGCTGCTGTAGCAGTTACTGTGCTGTCCCCTTCACCTCACTTCCCTCCCACCCTCTGAGGCCCAGCTTGCCTTAGGAGGAAATACAAGAGGGCCTGAAAAAGACAAAGGGTCAGATGCTGAAACCTAGAAACTCAGTGTTCAGCATCAGGGAAGGGAACCCAGCTAAAAGGAGGGATCCTGTGCCTTTGAGACTGGGGTTCATAAGGAGACACAGAACCCCTGAGTGGGGAGCCCAAATGAGCATTGCACAGTGTCTGGAACACTGGAGGGTAGGTTGGGACAATGGCCTGGCTGTGGGAGATGCGTGGGTCCTGGGCACTCCACTGGGGCTGTTGGGGAACAGCTATGTTCCCCACAAGAGCAGAATAGGCTTTGATTGCAGGCTTTGGTCTGACCCGGAGCAGACTGGTAAATCAAGTCAACAGAGGCTGTGCTCAAGGCACAGGGAACTCTTCTAAAATGGTCTCCTTCCTCCAGCCCACTTCTGCTTCTACTAGCTAGAGCAGGAGCCTGCTTCCGGGCTTGTTCTGGAGGCCAAATCAGTGTGACGCTGGGACAAGAGGGGCAGGTAGAGGCATGCACAGAGCCTAAGGAGCCCAGGGAGCTGAAGACCCCCCGCCAATACATACACCACATGTTAGGCATCTTCAGCAACCTCATTCTCTGGCAGCAGCAGCAAAGGTCAGGTGGAGTTGGCAACCTCTGCACAGAGACTGGCAGCCATTGGGGGTATGTGTGCAAAGGGCCTGTGGGAGTCCAGAGCAGCCAGTTTGAGGTAAGTTTGGGGACAACCCAGAAACAATGATATATGGCATAAGCATGATCATTATGGTGAGCTAGACAGAGATAATTTCCTCTCATTTCAGATGAGAAAACAGAGGTCCAGAGAAAATCATTAAGAGCAGGCCAGAATTTATGTAGGGCCCTCTGTGACTCCAGGCACTGGG
This sequence comes from Tamias sibiricus, assembly GCA_025594165.1. Taxonomy (NCBI): domain Eukaryota; kingdom Metazoa; phylum Chordata; class Mammalia; order Rodentia; family Sciuridae; genus Tamias; species Tamias sibiricus. The sequence goes on along the minus strand of CM046663.1, from coordinate 89,930,747 downwards.
CTTCTTCAGGCTGTTGATCTTGCTCTGGTTGAGGCTCCACTGGGGGCTGCATCAGGACCTGCTCCTAGGTATCCAGCAGGCAGCTCTGGAAGAATCATCTATGGAGCACGGACCACCACTGCATGGGTCTAAATTGGGAGGGCACTACATGGGTTTCAATATATCATCAGGTCCATTTTGAATTATCAACATTCACAAAGCTAATACTGAATAAACAGAAAGACATGTTAAAAAGGGGCTTGGGCAGCCCCAGGACAGAAAACCTGGGTTATTCGGCTGAGTCTGCCTCTATGGGCCTCGTCCCTCCTGTGTGTGGGGCTGGCTGGGCCCCAAGGACAGCTGAGTGTGCTTTGGAAACAGCCAACAACTGCTATTAGCCCTGAGAAAATGCTAGCAGTTGCTTCTCCAAGTGTCTTCTGCAGGGGGGGCCAGTGGGCAGGTGGTCAAGGGTGGCTATTTTCCCAGCAAGTGAGGCATGGGGGTTGGTGGAGAAAGCACTGCAGAAGCTGTGCTGGTCCTTCCTGGGCTGGCTCAGCAAGACTTATCCCTTACCTTGTACCATCTTCTCCTCTGGGACTTGGGGGTGTCCCAAGCACATGTGACTGCTTCTGCTCCCTGGTCTCTGTCCTGCAGTCCTGGAAACAGAAGTTACCCCCACCCCCTGTGTGATCTCATTAAGGCTGAGAGGACTGCCCAGGGTGGGGAGGAGGCTCCCACTCAAACAGCTGTGGCCTGAGGTTCCCTTCTTGCCTGCTGGACTTGGTGCCAGGCATGGCTGCCTGCACGGGTGAGAGAGGTCCTGGCCTGAGCAGCTCCCATCCTGGCAAAAGAGCTGGGAAGGATGCAAGTGCTGACCTGAGCATCTCACCACTGCCAAGGACAATGCTCTGGATGGCTTGCAGTTCCAGATGTCTGCTTAAGACCTCACTCTTTGGCCAGAGTCTCTGTTGAGGCTCAGAGGATCCTAGGAGGAGCAGGGAGCCAGGACTGAGCCACCGCTGACTCTGCATTAGCAGCCCTTAATCATGCCCTTGGTATGTGATGCAGGCACAGCTGGTTCACAGCAGAATACCCACAGCTGAGTGGGCTGGCCCATGCCAGCCCCTGCTTCCCCTTTCCTTGTTACAGCAACCCCACAAATATGTTGTGGAGTAGTGGGGAGGGTCTCACCCTCTGAGTTCTGTCACAGAATCAAGGGATCTCACTGCAGAGGATCCACGTCTGCTGACGGCATATGGCAAAACTGTCGGCCGTGTTGTGGTCTGAATGTCTTTGTCTAGCTTTCATTGGATTCTTAAAGAAGCCCATTATACAAAGAAGGTCAGAACTGAGGTCCAGGCCACAGAGGACTCAGGACTCTGCTCCTCCATAGTCTGCTTGTGAAGGTGAACCTCTGGGAAATAGCAGGCTATGAGTTCTCTATATCAGTGCATGTGTTCAGAGTGGAGTTGGCAATGGAAGGTGGGGGTAAGATGGAAGAGAGATCTAGGGATAAGGCAGTTCTCTCAGATCTCTCAAAATCTCATAGGCACACCAAACTATATAAAATTTAAACTATACAATTTAGGAACTTGAAAATGGGTGATTTGGGATAAATTTTGATGCTACAGAGAACTGTGTACCTAGATTATCAACTTTTCCACTGAAAACCTGGAAAAAATAAAAACGATCTTCTAAACTGTATTAAAGAGTTTAGCCAAAAAGCAAGCACTTCTCAAGACAAAACATGTAGAGATTATGGACACCCAGAAAGGCAAGCCAAGAACAGTCAACATCTGGAATGAAGGAATTTTGAACTCAAGCTCTGAGTTTCATGACTTTCTGGTAGGCAGTGGACAGAAATCAATGTCCATGACTGGCCCAAATTTATACAGGAGATCCTCATGAAGCCGATTGGGTATATCATAAAATAACGTAATTGTAAACTAGATTAAGGATAAACTAGACCAAGGGTAAAGTAGAAATAAGTCGAAGACAATTAGCCACCATGAAACTCGGGGATGAAAGAAGATAGGCAAAAATGAAACAAAACAAAACAAAATCTGCTGAGGAGTTAAGGATTTATAAACATAAACCAGTGATCTTTGTGTAGGTTTCTAGTCTTAGTTCAACAGATCTGGGTGGTCTGAAATCTTTAAGCTGTCAATTTAATTTTCAGTGATGCCTTCAGGTACCTGGAAGATGCGAAACAACATCTTCCCTGGAAGAAACCATAAATGGTATTCTAAGGGAAAATGAAATGTTCACAGTCAAAAATGATTAAACACACAAATCAAGGAACAAAATTGATAGAACCCAGAAACAAACCACATAATACGTATACTTGAATGTTTGACTAGTGAGGAATATGGAAAATTTTCAATCTATAGTCTTTATAAAATTGCAAATCCACATAGAAAAAAAGTAAAATTATGTCCCTATTTCATGCCATTCATAAAAATCATTCCAGGTAGATTAAATACCTACATATGAAAGAAATAAAAAAGTTTTTAGAAGAGAACATGTACAATTTCCTCATGACCTCAAGCCAGGAAGTATTTCTTAAACAAGAAACAAATTGAGAAATTCAATGACATTAAAATTAAAGAACTTCTGTTTCTTAAAAGATTTTATAAAGAGCGTGGAGAATACAAACCACAAACAAAAAGAAGAATTTCCTGCCAAAATAACTGAAAAAATGATACATAATATGTAAAAAAATTCTAGCAAATCATTAAGAAAATTCTAGCAAAAATCACAATTCAATGGAAAATAAACAACCATAAATCAGATTGACAGCAATGTTAAAGACTAAAACTATTAAGTATTGGCTAGGATATGGAGAACCAGTACTTTCTCCTTCATAGTCCTATAACTTCTGTAGGGAATATAGGGGATCATGTACATGCACATACTATATGACCCCAAGAATCCATTCTTGGTATATCCCTAAGGAAACTCTTTATGTGGCATGGAGACACATATGCAGACCTTCACAGTAATATTACTCCTAATAGCAAAACCTAGAAACTGCACAAATAGACAACAAGAGTAAATTGAATTTAAAAACTGTATCATAAACATGACAGATTACATAACAAGTAAAAATGAACAATCTACGGCTGCACATATCAATGTGGAATGAAAGTAACAAAAATAATATTGAATAAAAGAAGTAAATTATGGAATATACATGATATTATTCTTCTTATGTTTGAAAAGAGGCAAAACTAAACAAAGTATTGTTCAAGATGTGTATACCTAATAAATCTCTATCTGCTATTAACGGGTTGTATGACCATAATAGGTCAATTTATGTCACTTAGCTATAGTTCTTTCATTTTTAAATTAACTTTTAAGGTCTTTTGAGATTAAAAATTCTATGATTTTTTGATGGGTGTCTTATAACAAGATTTTGTCAAAATCCATTAAACATTGGCCAAAGAAAGAATATTTGAGAGTGCAAGGATTTGCATGTCAGAATATTAAAGGTTGTATTCCTGGAGACTTAGATTATTGTCCTCTGTTATGTTTGTTCATTAGTGATCATTGTGAATAGGATACTGGCATGGAGGTTGTTCTTATAACTGGTAACTCTATGACTTTTTTTCCCATTTTGTCTTCACCTTTAAAACAAGTAACATGCCTTTTTTGTTGTATATGCCTTATACAGATTTAAAGGCACTATTAAATAACAAAATATTTATGATTCTACCATATTATAATTAATATCTGACATAGTATTTATAGTGCTGTGTACCTGATGAGTGAATAAATCATGAATGAATCACTAAAACAGCAACAACAACAACAACAAAAAACCCAGAAAACAGATGTGTATACCTAAATCCAGTGACTAGTGTCCTTATAAGAAGTCTGTTCTGACACAAAGTGCTGCACAGGGGGAGGGCCATGTGACAGATGAGGACATTGGTGTGGTGGCCAAGGAATGCCAATGATTGTGAACAACTACCACAAGCTAGATGAGGCAAGGCAAGATCTTCCCCTTTTAACTCTGTAGACACTTTGATTTCAGACTTCTAGCCTCCAGACCATGAGAGGATATATTTTGATTGTTGCTATGGTTTAGTTATGAAGATATTCTCCAAAAGCTCACATGTGAGACAATGCAAGAATTTTTAGAGGTGAAATGATTAGATTATTAGAAGTGTAACCTAATTAGTGAATTAATCTACTGATGTGGATCAACTGGGTGGTAACTGTGGGCAAATCAGATGTGGTTAGAGGAGGTAGGTCATTGAAGGTATGCCTTTAGGGTTTATAATTTGTCACTGGTGAGCAGGTGCTTCCCTGCTTCCTTGTTGCCATGTCTTGAGCTGCTTTCCTCCACTATGTCCTTCCACCATGTTGTTCTGCCTTACATTGGGCCCAGAGCTATGGCTGTCTGTGAATTGAGACCTCTGAAACCGTGAGCCAAAATAAACATTTCCTTCTCTACTTTGTTCTTGTCAAGTCTTTTGGTCACAGAGACAAAAAAAGTGGAATGAAACCATTGTTTTCAGTCATCTAGCCAGTGGTAATTTGTTATGGAAACCCCAGGAAACTACTGAGGAGGTAATGCTTTATTTTAAAAAGGCAAAAGAATTAATCATTACAAAAGTCAGAACAGTAGTTGACTACAGGCTAATGAGGCAGATGTTTGCAGGTAGGTTATACACAGAAAGTTCAAGGTGCTGGAAGCTAGGTAGATATTATATAGTTACTTTTAATACTGTATGATTATGCTGTATGTGCTCTTTTCAAATGTATGATACATTTAATAGTTTTAAAGTGGTTGTCCTGGGTGTTCTAGATATAGTTATTGTTAAATAACAATATTAATTTAAAAATCTGCTATACAGAATATACAAACATTTTATGTACTTTATGCCACTGTAATGATCTCATCATGTGGAAAATCAGGGATACCTACCAGTCTATCTGGCAACCCTGTAACGTGTAGCCTTCATAATTTTAGTCTCCAGACAACTTTTTGGGTCTTTTATTCCCTTTCCTGGCACATGTGGTCACTGCTTTTAGCAGTGAGCCTTTCTGAGGAAGCCCCTCTAACAGGGTTGCAGTCAAGAATGTGTGAATGTAAGAGTGAACTGACTCAGCAGTGAAGAACTTTCCTTTGAAGGGGGCCATTTGCCTGGCTTGAGACAAGAATCTGGGTTATTGGTTCTCCTCTATTTTTTTTTTTTTTTTTTGAAAACAGCTTTCTAAAGGTGAATTGAGAGACAATAAACTGAATATATATAACGTTTCATATTTTGACATTTTCACATATTTATATACCCATGAAATTATCTCCACAATCAAAATAATAAACGCATTCATCACTCTCAGAAAAATTCTCTTTGTAACCTTTTCCTCTGGCCTCTGTTTCATGTCACATGTAAGAAACCATTGCCTAATCAAGATCACCAAGAATTATACTCATGTTTCTAAAAATTTAAAAATTTTAGCTATTATAGTTTGATTCATTTTGAGTTAATTCATGTATATGGTGTGAGGTAGGGTTCAACCTTGTTTGCATATGGATTTCTAGATGCACCAGGACTATCTGTTGAAGGCTGTTATTTCTCCATGAAGCTAACCTGCTTCATCTTTCAACATTTAGTATGATTTCCCAGTAAAGATACCTGGGATTGGGCTTTTATTTGAGTAATATTTGAATTCAATTTCTTTACTTGGCACGTGTCTACTCAGATGTTATGTTTCTTCTTGAGTCACTTTCAGATGTTTATGTTTTTGTAGGAATTTTATTTAAAGTATTTAATTGCAGGAGCCCTGTTTGGGGAGATGGCTTAAATTGTGGTTGACTATGGGCCATAAGGATTTGGGCATTGTCGCCTTCCGTAGTCTCGCGGGACTTGTCCCGAGATCTCGAGTGACTTGGCCGAGATTGCTGATCGGGTCAGCGCCATTTTGGTGGTGTGTGTGGCGCGTGTTAGTCGTTGTTAGAGCCAGAGAGTAAAGTTATCAGAATAAAAAGGCTGTTTGTCTCCAGTTTGCCTCTGAACTTCTTCCCGTGGCTTCGTTGCTCCAAGCGGCCATCGCTTCAGGCGGCAACAGGTAGTGGCCCGTACGGGGAATTCGGAGCAAACAGGTAAGAACTGAAAGGTCTCTAAAGATGGGTTCGAATATAACTGAATCCCAAGTGATAGAGGCTATACAAAGACTCCTTGATATACCTGACTCTGTTCTCAGTGAGGAAGATATAGAAAAAAGTGAAAGTGATCAAAAAAGCGTAGCTTCCACTGGGCCAAGTAAGACCAGTAAAGAGAGTATTAGAAGAGTCCCCAAAATGACAAAAATCCAAGCTATTAGAGCTATTCGGGAGTTATTGGAGATAGCTGAAGGATACTTGCGCTTGATGGAACCTGGGCCTCAGGATATTGCTGTCAGTGAAATTAGCAGTGGTGAGGAATCTAGTAAAAGTGATCCTGAGAAAATGAGGAAAAAGAAACTAAAAAAGACCAAGAAAAAGGACCATCCAGTAGAGGAACCACTTGTGTCCTCTACTCCCCCATGGGTGGAATCCATTACAGAAAATATGAAGGGTATTACTAGGCATTTGCATACCCTAAAAACAGAAATAAAAAGTCTTTCTGAGCGCTTATGTGCTCTCGAGGGTAACTCACAGATACATTGGGAACCGCCAGCATTTGAAAAGAAAAATGGACAGAGGGTCCATCTGTCAGTAGATTTCAAAACAATAAAAAATCTCAAAGAGGCAGTAATGACTTATGGGCCCCAAGCTCCTTTCACGTTGAGTATGCTGGAGTCCCTTAACACCTTTAGCTTAACCCCCTCAGACTGGAAAAGTCTATGTAAAGCAGCATTAAGTGGGGGGCAATTCTTGGTTTGGCGATCGCAATTCCAAGAACTTTGTATAGAAACGGCTAAAAGAAACACGGCTGCAGGGTTTGGAAACTATAATATAGACATGCTCACAGGAGAAGGGCAATTCACAGACTTACAGGCTCAAAAAGATTATGACCCAGATGTATATGCTCAGATAAACGCAGCTGCCTTAGAGGCATGGAAAACTGTACAGGGACGAGGAGATCTCTCTTTAGTGTGCACACAATTGTATTTTTTTTTTCTTTTTATACATGTCTTTATGTCTGTACATTTGTCTACATTTCATGTTAATGTGACGTCACAAATATATGTTTGTATGTTTGTGTGTCTGTCCAGTGTGACGTCACAAATAACAAAGCGCTTATGAAAAAAAAAATATATATGGATCCAAATAACTTTAATTCATTTTAGGTTAAGAGTATTCAATTAAGAGTAAATAATTTTATAAATGAAGGTAATTTCAATTTTGATTTATAGGTGTCCCTGAGACTTCTCTTTAGCAAACAATATGACTAGTGCTATATAACCTGATATTTTAGTGTTTTGACATAAGATTGTTTATTTGTTATATTAACTTCATTTGTTTAATTGCTCATTAATTTCAATTATCTCAACAGGTAAAAGATTGCTCTGTATACAGAGACTCAAGGGTTCCAGCTAACAAATTATTTCTCCAAAGTGCCTTTACCTTTTCTTTAATCTATCTTTAATGCAGTAATTACCCTCAGTCTTTCTTTGTTTTGTTCTAAATATGATATTTTTCCAACTTATGTTTGTAGAAGCTTAACCAGTGATGTGTGTGAACAAAAATCAACTTTAATTTTCTAATCTAATTATTCAATTTTGTAGTTTGACAACTCGCCTCTTGACTCAGTGCTGCAATAGCACTGCCTTTCCTTTAATAATTGATGCTTGAGTTTCTAGGTAGCGGGCCCTGAAGATTTGCCGGTGACATTGTCTAGACATAAAAAAGACGTCTGCTGCTACAGCTGCAGGGATCGCAGTCACCGCAAACATCCCTGCTGCTCAAGCATCAAACAACCTCACCAACAGTGTGGCCTCTGCTCTACATGCATAGGGCCTCCTACATCAACGTGTTATAACAAATGGACATTTTGATCTTTCATTGTTTGGGACTTTACGGGACAATGCCTTGCGGGTATTTGTCTAGAGAATTCAGTGTGTTACTTGATGGAACTTAGGGCAGCTGATTTGTTTAAACAATTTGATATGCTATACAATTTGGCTCATCACCAAAAGGCTTGTCGCCTTAAAGCCGCAACATCTCCTCACAATTGGACGGCTGTTAGTCATCATACACAGTCGATCCTAAAGGGCTCCATTGGATGGCTGGTTAGCCAATGATGGGTAAGATCCCCAGAGGGGGACAACCTAAGACAGGCACAGTCGCATGGGACAGTCTCATGTGGCCGACATATCAACCTAAGACAGGAGTCAAGGGCACAGCCTTGATTATCCGATGACGGGTAAGAATGTTGGTTGCACATAGACGTCCTAGAGCATCCCCTCTTTTAAAACAAAAGTGGGGAAATTCAGGAGCCCTGTTTGGGGAGATGGCTTAAATTGCGGTTGACTATGGGCCATAAAGATTTGGGCATTGTCGCCTTCCGTAGTCTCACGGGACTTGGCCTGGGATCTCGAGTGACTTGGCCGAGATTGCTGATCGGGTCAGCGCCATTTTGGTGGTGTGTGTGGGCGCGTGTTAGTCGTTGTTAGAGCCAGAGAGAAAAAGTTATCAGAATAAAAAGCTGTTTGTCTCCAGTTTGCCTCTGAACTTCTTCCCGCGGCTTCGTTGCTCCAAGCGGCCATCGCTTCAGGCGGCAACATTTAATTGACATAAATAACTTATAACATTCCTATATAATCTCTTTCATTTCTATAAGATCAACTCTATAATTCTCATTGGGCTTGCTTTTATAATTTCTTTTTTAATTGATATTTTCTATTTAAGAAGACATTGTCTTCATAGCTCCTTTTACTTCTTTAGCATGGTTTCCTTTGAAGGAGCCCTAATTAGGAAGGGCTGTTGTAGCTAGCTGGAAGCCATGGGTTCCACCTGATATGTATGTGACGCACCTGTAGGCACCCGCAAACCTGAAGGTATATAACCGGGTGAAAGCGGTCCGAGTTAGGAGAACGGAGAATTCAGACAGTCGGGCAGTCACTCGGTCGGTCAGAAGAATCAGAGCGGCCAGAACGTAGGCAGAGCGGTTACAGAAGAGAAACCAGATAGAAGAAGTAATGACTGGCCAGAGTTAGGCCGAGGCTCCAGAGGACTGGTCAGAGTAAGGCCGAGGCTCCCGAGGAAGACAGAAGACAGAAGACAGAAGAAGGAAGAAAGAAGAGAGAAGAAAGAAGCTCTAGTCTTTCTCTAAGCTAAGCTCTATCTTTCTTTAAGCTACTCTACTCTAAGCTAAGACAGAAGAAGGAAGAAAGAAGAGAGAAGAAAGAAGCTCTAGTCTTTCTCTAAGCTAAGCTCTAAGCTCTAACTCTAACTCTAAGATCTTTCTTAACTCTAACTCTAAGAAGAAAAATCTTTCTTTCCCTCTCTAAGAAAAATCTTTCTTTCCCTCTCTAAGCTCTAAGAAAGTAGAAGTAAAAGTAGTAAAAATCTTTCTTTCCCTCTCTAAGCTCTAAGAAAGTAGAAGTAAAAGTAGTAAAAGCTATACTCTGCCTCCGAGAATTTTCCTCCCGTGGCGGCACCGTGGCTGGCCGTGACAGGCAGCATACAAATGGTGGTCCGTCCGGGGCTCGGCAGGCAGAGAAGAAAAGCTAAGAAATAAGGAGAGCAACGAAAAAGCATAGCCTCAGACTCAGTTGAGACCAGCAAAAAGAGTAGTAAACAAGAGAGCATAGCCTCTGACTCAGTTGAGGCCAGTTAAGAATTAAGCCGAAGCAGAGTAGCCAGCGAAAAGCCGAAGCGAGCCGGCCAAAAGCCGACTTAGTTGAGGCCAGTTAAGAATTAAGCTGAAGCAGAGTAGCCGGTGAAAAGCCGAGCCGGCCAAAAGCCATAAAAAATGAAGAAGCCAGACTCAGTTGAGACCAGCAAAAAGAGTAGAAACAAGAGAGCAGAGCCTCTGACTCAGTTGAAGCCAGTTAAGAATTAAGCCGAAGCAGAGTAGCTGGCCAAAAGCTGAAGCAGAGTAGACAGCGAAAAGCTGAAGCAGAGTAGCCAGCGAAAAGCCGAAGCGAGCCGGCCAAAAGCCGAAGCAGAGTAGCCGGCCAAAAGCCATAAAAAATATAGAGAAAAAGCCTTGAGCTTTAGTATAAAGAAAAAAGCCATGAGCTTAAAAGATAATAGAGAATTAAATAGCATGGTAAAAACCATGCAGAAAAAAAAAAAAAAGCCATTGAGCTTTGGCAAGAAAGCCATAAAGAAAAATAAAGAAGAGGAGAAAAAAAAAAAAAAAAAAAAAAGTCAAAGCCGCTTATGCAATTGTGCTTAACTAGGTGCGTTAGCTGCTCCTCAGCATTAGGCTTCCTTAAAGCCACAGCACCTTCTCAAAAAAGGGCTCAAATATCCACCCTTTCAAAAATAAAAGGTGAAAAGCTAGGTAGGGACAAGAAAATAAAAGAAAATAGAGAAAATAAAATAGAGAAAATAGAACAAAAGCACCTTTTTAAACTAAAGGGAAGGAATATGAAGGAGCCCTAATTAGGAAGGGCTGTTGTAGCTAGCTGGAAGCCATGGGTTCCACCTGATATGTATGTGACGCACCTGTAGGCACCCGCAAACCTGAAGGTATATAACCGGGTGAAAGCGGTCCGAGTTAGGAGAACGGAGAATTCAGACAGTCGGGCAGTCACTCGGTCGGTCAGAAGAATCAGAGCGGCCAGAACGTAGGCAGAGCGGTTACAGAAACCAGATAGAAGACAGAAGAGAAATGACTGGTCAGAGTTAGGCCGAGGCTCCTGAAGAAGACAGAAGAAAGAAGACAGAAGACAGAAGAGAGAAGAAAGAAGCTCTAGTCTTTCTCTAAGCTAAGCTCTAAGCTCTATCTTTATCTTTCTTTCTAAGACTCTAAGCTAAGAAGAAATCTTTCTCTGAAGCAGAGTAGCCAGCGAAAAGCCGAAGCGAGCCGGCCAAAAGCCGAAGCAGAGTAGCCGGCCAAAGCCATAAAAAATATAGAGAAAAAGCCTTGAGCTTTAGTATAAAGAAAAAAGCCATGAGCTTAAAAGATAATAGAGAATTAAATAGCATGGTAAAAACCATGCAGAAAAAAAAAAAAAGCCAAGAGCTTTGGCAAGAAAGCATAAAGAAAAATAAAGAAGAGGAGAGAAAAAAAAAAAAAAAAAAAAGTCAAAGCCGCTTATGCAATTGTGCTTAACTAGGTGCGTTAGCTGCTCCTCAGCATTAGGCTTCCTTAAAGCCACAGCACCTTCTCAAAAAGGGCTCAAATATCCACCCTTTCAAAAATAAAAGGTGAAAAGCTAGGTAGGGACAAGAAAATAAAGAGAAAATAGAGAAAATAAAATAGAGAAATAGAACAAAAGCACCTTTTTAAACTAAAGGGAAGGAATATGAAGGAGCCCTAATTAGGAAGGGCTGTTGTATAGCTAGCTGGAAGCCATGGGTTCCACCTGATATGTATGTGACGCACCTGTAGGCACCCGCAAACCTGAAGGTATATAACCGGGTGAAAGCGGTCCGAGGTTAGGAGAACGGAGAATTCAGACAGTCGGGCAGTCACTCGGTCGGTCAGAAGAATCAGAGCGGCCAGAACGTAGGCAGAGCGGTTACAGAAACCAGATAGAAGACAGAAGAGAAATGACTGGTCAGAGTTAGGCCGAGGCTCCTGAAGAAGACAGAAGAAAGAAGACAGAAGACAGAAGAGAGAAGAAAGAAGCTCTAGTCTTTCTCTAAGCTAAGCTCTAAGCTCTATCTTTATCTTTCTTTCTAAGACTCTAAGCTGAAGAAGAAATCTTTCTCTAAGAAGCTCTATCTTTCTTTATCTTTCTTTCTAAGACTCTAAGACAGAAGACAGAAGAAGGAAGAAAGAAGAGAGAAGAAAGAAGCTCTAGTCTTTCTCTAAGCTAAGCTCTATCTTTCTTTACTCTACTCTAAGCTAAGACTCTAAGCTAAGAAGAAAAGCTAAGCTCTATCTTTCTTTACTCTAAGCTACAGAAGAGAGAAGAAAGAAGCTCTAGTCTTTCTCTAAGCTAAGCTCTAAGCTCTATCTTTATCTTTCTTTCTAAGACTCTAAGCTAAGAAGAAATCTTTCTCTAAGAAGCTCTATCTTTCTTTATCTTTCTTTCTAAGACTCTAAGACAGAAGACAGAAGAAGGAAGAAAGAAGAGAGAAGAAAGAAACTCTAGTCTTTCTCTAAGCTAAGCTCTATCTTTCTTTACTCTACTCTAAGCTAAGACTCTAAGCTAAGAAGAAAAGCTAAGCTCTATCTTTCTTTACTCTAAGCTACTCTACTCTAAGCTAAGAAGAAAAAATCTTTCTTTCCCTCTCTAAGCTCTAAGAAAGTAGAAGTAAAAGTAGTAAAAGCTTAACTCTGCCTCCGAGAGTTTTTCCTCCCGGTTTTCGGTACCAGGTAGCTTACCAGGCAGCTTACATTCCTTTAGTCATTTGATGATTTTTTTTTTTTTTTTGTACTAGGGATTGAACTTAGGGGCACTGTACTACTGGGCCACATCCTCAGCCCTTTTTTGTATTTTATTAGAGACAGGGACTCACTGAGTTGCTAAGTGCCTTGCCATTGCTGAGGCTGGCTTTGAACTTGTGATCCTCCTGCCTCAGCCTCCCAAGTGCTGGGATTACAGGCGTGTGCCACCATACCCGGCTTCATTTGATGATTTTTAATGACCATTTGAAGTCTGTTCAATTAATATCTGGGCCCTCTCATAGCATTTTATCTTACCTACTTTTTTCATCTTTGTATGTATGAATCACACTTTCAGGTGTCTTTATATGTCTCATAAATTTCTGTTGAAAACTGGGCCAGTAGATTTCATAGCTACTCTGGATATTGGTTTCCTTTCTTCTTTTTCAGGGCATGCTTTCATTGTGGTGGTCTTGTATATTTTTTACTGACTCATCTAACACATTCTAATTAAGTCTATTTTTACCAAAGTTTGTCTTTTATTTATTTAATTTTTTTGGTACTGGGGATTGAATGCAGAGAAGGGTTAACCACTAAGCCACATCTCCAAATCAATTTTATATTTAGAGAGAGGCTAAGTTGCTCAGGGCCTCACTAAGTTGCTAAGGCTAGCTTTGAACTTGTGATCCCCCCAGCCTCAGCCTCCCCAGTTGCTGGGATTACAGGAGTGCACCACTGCACCTGGCAAATTCTTTTATCTTGATCTTCAGAGAATGCATCCTTGGACATGCACACAACATTCTGGCATAACAGTGCTTTACAAGGGCTTTCTTCAACTGTCTCTTTCTTTGATCCCCTGTTAAGCTCTCTGCCTCTTTTGGTATGTTCACTAATTGATGGTAAATTTTCTATTGTTTTTGAGAATGTCCCAGTATATAAAATTCTCCACAGTCTGATCTGAATAATTTCAGGCAGAGATCATTTTTAATTATTTTTCTGACCCCAGGAAGGCTCTTCTTAGCTGTCTCTCTTCCTGGTCTCTTCCGGTAAACTAGCTGGCCTACAGTTTAGTTTGTTGTTCATAAAGTTAAAAGCTTCTTCTTTGCCTATTACCATCACCTTCATTATTTTTTGAGATAGTCCTTAGACTTGAATGTGCCCACACTGTTTGAAAATAAAGTCACTTTCTCAGGGAATATCTCTGGAGATTTGGGATTATGTTGTTCTTATGGATGGTCTCTTCCCCTGTGAAAAATCATGGGAGAGTTCTCTGGTCACTAGTGGAAGTGGTAGCCTCTTATCTTCTTGGCCTGCTTTTCCTAATGTGGAACCTCTGCTCTTTGAGTAAGCTGGGCTGATTGTGATCAGAACCTCAATATTCTCAGCCTGCTCTAGCTGGGGTGGAGCCTCCACTGATGCATCAGGACACAAAAGAAAAGAATCCCCAGTTTCCCAGAAGTACCTGTCTAGAATTAACACTAAACTCAGAGTTGTTAAGTATTGGTGTCCTGCCAGACACCATGAATTATTTTCTACAGATACTATGATGAATAATCACAGACTTGGTGGCTTAAAACAACAGAAACTTAACCTGAAACTGTTATAAGCAATGAGAATTCTGAAATCAGTGTCACTTGACCAAAATCAAGGCATTAACAGAATCACATGTCCTATGGATGTGTAGAGTCCATCCTCGACTCTTCTACTTTCTGGTAGCTGCTGACATCCCTCAATTTGTGACAGCACCATCCAGTTTCTGCCTGTATGGTGACACTGAATTGTTTCCTTCTCTGTGTGTATCAAATCTCCTTCTGTCTCCCTATTATAAGGGCATTTGAGGCCTACCCAGATAAATCAAGATGCTCTCATTTCAAAATCTTTGGCTTAACAACTTCTGCAAAGATTATTTTTTTGTTCAAGGTAACATTCATAGGCTCTCAAATTCGGACCTGATATCTGTAAGGACCATTGTTCTGCCTACTATAGTGTCCTTGGATCAAAGATTCACGTGTAATCTTTATGTGATATTCCCATACTATATGCAAATAAATTCACCCTGTCCCAACATTGTCAAAATTCTCAATCCATTACAGCTTGTCAAATCTAATTCAGAATCTCAATTAAATCATGAGTCTTGGTGAATTAGTCAGGGTCCTTCAGAGAAACAAAACCAATAGGATGAATAGTTAGGAGATGATAGATAGATAGATAGATAGATAGATAGAGATAATAGATGTGAGAAGGGCATTGAATCACACAGTTGTGGAGCCTGATAACTGTGTATTCTATAAGCAAGCTGGTGAACCAAAGACAGTAGAATGGCTCAGTCCAAGTTCAAAGGCCTAAGAACCTGAGGGCCACTTGTGTAAGTTCCATAGTTTAAAGACCAGAGAACCTGGGATTCTGATGTCCAAGAAAAAAGTGTGTCCATGCTCCATAAAACAGAGAGCAGACTTATCTTTCTTCTGCTTTTATTCTGAGACCTCAACAGATTGTATTGTACCTGCACATTTGGTGAAGGTGGATCTTTTTTACTTAGTTCGCTAAGTAAAAAACCAACCTCTTCTAGAAAACATTTTACAGGCAAAATAAAAAATAATTCTTTATCAGCTGTTGAGGACCCCTTAATCACAAGGACCAAGTTGGCATCTAACATTAACTATCACAGTTGTTATGATCCATCCTATGACAAAATTCTTCTTCATCCTATGAAACTAGAGAATAAGTTATTTGTTCCTAAAATACAATGGTGGGGCAATCATAGCATACCAAAAGAGGGAACCAAGGAAGGAAGAGGTCACTGACCCCAAGCAATTTCAAATACAGCAGAGTAAATTTCATCCAGTTTTGAGATCTGAAAATAGTCCTCTGTGGC
The DNA here is from genome assembly GCA_025594165.1 of Tamias sibiricus. NCBI lineage: Eukaryota > Metazoa > Chordata > Mammalia > Rodentia > Sciuridae > Tamias > Tamias sibiricus. The sequence continues at coordinate 89,915,453 of CM046663.1, read as the reverse complement.
CCTAGGCTCTGTCCCTGGATCCATGCTATACACCTGCAGTCCTGGCCTCTGCCTTCCTGGCTCCAGGCTTCAGGTCCATGACTCTGTGCTTGGAGTGATCCCTTCTTTTTTTTTTTTTTTGTTTGTTTTTTTTTGTGTGTGTCTCTGTGTATGGTGCTAGGGATTGAACCCAGGGCCTTGTGCATGCAAGGTAACCACCCAACTGAGCTAGATCTCCAGCCCTGTGATCGTTTATTCTGGAATGATAGTACATATTTGAGCTTTATTATGAATCTCCTTCTAACCTGTAGAATCTAGGGAGTCTGATGGAAATATTTTGAGTCACAAGTTGACCACTATCTCTGCTCCTTTCAGTCCAAACCAGCAATATTTATGCTGGTATAACATTCTCAAAACCCTTGCAGGACTTACAACTATGTCACTGGAACTCATGACATTAGACAAAGGGGGGCTTCACCAATCTTTCCTGAGTAATCCATCTGTACTCCTGGCCTCTGCTAAGATGGAGCGGATCCATGAGTCACATGCCAAATCTCTTAACACTAGCCAAAGGTTGTTTAAGAACGATATTAGTAAGTACTCCTTGGACTTGTGCCTTCATAGAAGCACTAATTAAAGTGACAAAATCTTCAGAATTCATGATTTCTGAACTCCGGAAATCTAGTCAAACTGTAGGTTTAGAGCAACCAGGTGAACACTTAAGAAAGGAAAAAAAAAAAAAAAAAAAGCAACGATAGGAGAGACCTGTGGTTTTTTTTTTTTTTAGAGATATCATGAGAATTTACTAATGAAAATGCAAATGAGATAAGAAGACTGGAACTGGTGAAGCAGATATGAGTGAGTGATTGCATTACTAAAATGAGAATTGGGATGGGGTGCAGACAGGAGAACTGGAATTGCACTGGGAGCTGAAGAGCCTTGGGAACAGGTGTGTCTTTTTTTAAATTTATTTTTTTATTTATAATAATTACAATTCATAGTGCACATATATAGCATCTTTTTACATACAACTGTTTGTATACAAAGTATATTCGTACCATTCAGGTCTTCAATCATGCATTTAGGATAATGATATCCTTCTCATTCAACCACCTTTTCTTTTTTTTTCTTTTCTCCCCCTCCCTCCTCCCTTGCTCCCTCCCTTCCTCTCCCTTCCCTTTGACCATTCTAGTGTTCCTCTAATCCTCCTATGTACCCCCCATCCAACAATACTGTGAACTAGCCTCCTTATATCAGAGAAAACATTCGGTATTTGGATTTTTGAGATTGACTAATTTCACTTAGCATTATATTCTCCAACTTCATCCATTGGTATTTTTTACTTACCTTGGTTTCAACATATCTCCCTAGTGTGGTGGTCATCTTAATAATAGCAACCCACTCTTCTGTTTTGGAGTCATGGTGCCAGAGAGATAACATTGTTCTAAAAAAAAAAAAAAAAAAAAAATGCTGAAGTCTGTTTTGACCTGCCCAGTGATTCACTGATGGGTTTGCATTTATTTTACATGAGTCAGAACTCTCCCAAGGTGGAAGAGTATCTATGCATTTTGTTAAAAACATTGAAAGCAGATGTATTAGCTTCTGTTGCCTAAGAGCGTTAACAACTGGGGCAAAAAATAGACACAAAAAATCTTGGAGAACCAAAAATCTTGGGAGGAAAACCTAGAGGATGAAATATTTTGGGGAATGAGAGTCTTAAGAAGCTAACCACATATTCCTCGGAACCTAAAAAGCCATATGATGCCAGGGAAGGGGTGCATGCTCAGAAAAGCCCAGAGAAAACTCTAAGCTCAGTCTTTTTTTTTTTTCCCCACTATACTTAAGACTAGAAAATCCGGAAGTAAAGGCAAAGGCAGAGTTGTAAATTGGTTCAGTGTTTAAGATGTTCTCCACCATGTACAGTCCACCAGGAAAAACTGGCAGGTGTTTGGTTCAAATTATATCTTATTTTATTTTTTGGTTCCAAGTGTTTAAGGAAATATTTTTGAGTCACTGGCTGACTACTAGCCTAAACAAACAGGAGCATCCAGGGGGGTTGCACACAACAAGAGAGGTTAATACAGGGGCACAGAGCATGCCCCCAGCAGCCTGCAGGTTCATACCCTCCACTGCTCATTCCCTGCCTACTCAGTCCTCTCCATTCAGTCAACAAATATAGGCCCTGTTCTGGGATGTCTTAGTCAGCTCAGGCTGCTATAACAAGATATCACAGACTAGGTGACCTAAACAACAGATATTTTTACCTCACAGTATTGACATGAGAAGTCCATAATCAAGGTGCTGGCATATCTGATGTTCGGTGATTGCCCACTTCTTTGTTTGAAGATGGTCATTTTCATACTATGTTGTCACAGTTGGAGAAAAGATAGAAAGGAAGCAAGTTCCTTCATGTCTCTTTTATAAGAGCAGTAATACAATTATGAGTTTTCTACTTTCATGACCCAAATCACCTCACAAACACAAACTCCTCACCTCCTAACAGCATCCCACTGGAGGTGAGATTTCAACATATTAATTGGGGGGGGGGTGGGTGGACATAAGCATGCCATTCCTCACATTCCCTTTTTTCCATAGGATAGTGATTCCAGGACCCTTGCTGATACCAAAATCTGTGCATGTTCAAGGTCTTACATAAAATAGTATAGTACCTGCATAAGTCTATGTACATTTTCCAACATATTTTAAATAATCTCTACATTACTTAAATACCTAATACAATGTAAACAGTATGTAAATAGTTGTCATACTGGATTGTTTCAAAAATAATGATAAGAAAAAAATCTGTAGGTATTCAGAACAGATGCAACTTTTCCCAAATATTTTGATCCACCATTGGTTGGAACCATGAATGAAAGATGCAGAGATACAGAGAGTTGACTGTATATCAATAATAACATTGAATGTGAATAAACTAAATAACCAAATCTAAAGGAAGAGATTATTACATTAAGTTAACAAATATGACCCAATCAACTACTGTCTACAGGAAAACATTTTAAATTCAGGTACAAATAGGTTGAAAGTTAATGAAAAGAACATATCATACAAATAACAACTACAAACAAATTGGAGTGGTGGTACTTAGATCAGATGAGAGAGAGATACTAAAAAACATTATTAGGAATAAACAGAGACACTTTATAAGGAGAAAGCATAGGTCCATCACAACAATGAAATAATTATAGACATGTAAGAACCTAAACACAGAACCCCAAGATTCAGTATAATCCCATGTATGCTATCATACCATAGTGGAACAAAACTAGACACAACAGCAAGGAAACTAATAGAAACCACATGGTGATTGAACAACACTCTCTTAAATGAAGAATGGATCAAATAAGAAATAAGAATAGAAATCAAGAAATTCTTAGAAACAAACCAGAACAGAGACAACATGTCAAAATCTTTGGAACAGTATAAAATCAGTTCTAAAAGGAAAAGTTATAGTACTGAGGGCCTACATTTTAAAAAAAATAGGGAGATCCCAAATAAATAAGCTTATCCTTCACCTCAAACCCTTAGAAAAAGAAGAACAAACTAATGTCAAAACCAGTAGAAGACAGGAAATAAGATCAGAGCTGAAATCAACAAAATTGAGAATAAGAAAACAATACATAGGATCAATGCAATGAAGAGCTGATTCTTCAAAAAGATAAATAAAATTGACAAACCTTTAGCCAAACTAACCCAAAGAAAGAGGGAGAAAACCCAAATCAACAAGATCAGAGATGAAAAAGGAGATATCACCACAGCCCCTTTTGACATCCAGCGGATTATCAGAACTTATTTTGATATTTTATATTACAATAAACTGGAAAATCTGAGACACTGATAAATTTCTAGACATATATGACTTGCCCACATTGAATCCAGAAGATTTACAAAAGCTAAACAGACCAATATTAAGTAATGAAATTGAAAGACCAATTAAAACCATTCCAAAAGCTGGGAGTGGTTGTTCACACTTGTATCCCAGTGGCTCGGGAGGCTGAGGCCAGAGGATCATGATCACGTTCAAAGTCAACCTCAGCAACGTAGTGAGGCCTTGAGCAACTTAGTGAGACTCTTTGTCTCAGGAAATAAAAAGGGCTGTGGATGTGGCTCAGTGGTTAAGCGCCCCTGGATGCAATCACCGGTACAAGAGGGGGACGGGGAAGGGAGGGAAGGAAGAAAGAGAAAGCCTTGCAAAAAAGAAAGGCCAAGGACCAGATGGATTCTCCACTGAGTCCTACCAGGACTTTAAAGGAGAAATCACGCCAGTATTTCTCAAAGTATCCCAGGAAATTGAAAGGAAGGGAACACTCCTGAATACATTCCATGAAGCCAGTATAACCCTGATACCAAAACCAGATGAAGACACATCAAGGAAAGAAAATTACAGACCAATATCCCTAATGAACATCAATACAAAAGTTCTTAATAAAATATTAGCAAGCCACATTCAAAAATATGTCAAAAATATTACACCATGATCAAGTAGGTTTCATTCCAGAGATGCAAGAAGGGTTCAAACATTTGCAAATCAATAAATGTAATTCACCACTTAAACAAGAATTTAGGACAAGAATCACGTTATCATCTCAATAGATGCAGAACAGCCTTTGATAAAATTCAGCACATATTCATGTTAAAAATTCTGGAAAAGTTTGAATCCATCCCATTTATTGATTCTTTGTTTTAGTTCTTAAAATAAAAAGCTTCTTCTCAGCAAAAGAAACAACCAGTGAAACAATCAGTGAGGTGAATAGAAGACCTACAGAATGGGAGCAAATCTTTACCACAAGCACATCAGATAGAACACTAACCTCAAGGATTTATAAAGCTCTTAAAAGCCTTAACACCAAAAAAACAAATAACCCAATCAATAAATGGGCCAAGGAACTAAACAGACACTTCTCAGAAGATGATATACAATCAACAAATATATGAAAAATGTTCAACATCTCTAGCAGTTAGAAAAATGCAAAGCAAAACAACTCTAAGATTTCTTCTTACTCCAGTCAGAATGGCAGCTATCAAAAAAACAAACAACAATAAATGCTGGCGAGGATGTGGGGAAAAAGGCACACTCTTACATTGCTGGTGGAACTGCAAATTGGTGAAGCCAATGTGAAAAGTAGTATGGAGATCCTAGGAAAACTTGGAATAGAACCACCATTTGACCCAGCTATCGCACTCCTTGGCCTATTCCCAAAGGACTTAAAAACAGCTTACTACAGGGACACAGCCACATCAATGTTTATAGCAGCACAATTCACAATAGCTAGATTGTGGAACCAACCCCGATGCCCATCAGCAGATGAATGGATAGGGAAACTTTGGTATATATACACAATGGAACACTATTCAGCACTAAAAGAGAATAAAATCATGGCATTTGCAGGTAAATGGATGGAGTTGGAGAAAATAATGCTAAGTGAAGTTAGCCAATCCCAAAAAACCAAAAGTCGAATGATCTCTTTGATATGAAGATACTAACTTATAAAGGCAAGAGAGAGGCAAGAGAGAGGGGATGAGAGGAATGAAAGAACTTTAAATAGAACAAAGAGGGGGGAGGAAGGGGAAGGAGCAAGGGGATAGGAATAATGGCAGACTGAGTTATCATGATTACCCTAAATACATGTATGAAGACACAATTGTTATAAAAATACTTTATATAAAACCAGCAACTTGAAAAACTGTGCTCTTTATATGTAATATGAAATGAAATATACTCTGCAATCATGTATAACAAATTAGAATAATAAAAAAACTTAAAAAAAGGAAAAAGAAATAAAAAAGAATGAACATAAATCCACTCTTTGTACTAAGTAGAAGAGTAAAAAGAATTTTCCAATTTGTGGCATGCTATATCCTCTGTGTTACTAAGGATCAATGAATTTTAGAATTTGGAATCAATTCCAAATATTTCATGTTGAGATGAGGAGGCTTAAGGAACTAAATGATATTCTCAAAGTTATTGGCAGAAATGAGAATACCATCAAGACTTTTTGAATCCCCACTTAATGGTTCTTCTGCTATATTATATATTCATTTATGGTAACATTTCAAATAAGTACAGTACTTTTTTTATCATTGGGTTATTTGTTGATACAAGTGCATTTTCATCAAATATTCTACCTTTGTGCCAAAATATATATAATGTGCCCTCTGTAAGAGTTTTTCCTGATGCAAGCAAAACATTTTCTCTTATGCTTGAGAGTGATCAAAAGAAAATAGACCCATTAACATTACTGAAAAAAAAATTCTGGAAAAGCTGGGGTCAAAGGAACTTATTTCAACATTGTAAGAGCCATTTATGACAAATCCAAAGTCAACATCACAATGAATGGGGAAAAACTAACAGCATTTTCTCTGAAATCAGGAACAAAACAGGGCTGTCCACTTTCACCAATCCTATTCAATATAGTCCTTGAAACAATAAAGGCAATAAGACAACAAAAGGAAGTCAAAGGGACACAAATAGGAAAAGTAGTCAAACTATCTCTGTTTGCCAGTGACATAATTCTATATCTAGAAGACAAAAAAAAAAAAAAAAAACTCTCCACTGGAAGGCTTCTAAAGCTTATAAATGAGTTCAGTGAAGAAGCAGTATACAAGATGATCAACACCCTAGGAAATAATCTAAACAAGGTGGTAAAAGAACTCTACAATGAAAATTATATAACACAGAAAAAAGAAATTGGGGACCTTGGAAGGTGGAAAGACATTTAATGTTCTTAGATAGGCAGAATTAATATTGTCAAAATAGCCATACTCCCAAAAGCAATATACAGATTCAATACAATCCCACCAAAAAGCAATGACATTCTTCACAGAATTAGGAAAAAACCCAATTCTTAAATTCATTTAGAAAAATAAGAGACCTAGAATAGTCAAAGCAATACTAAGCAAGAAAAACAAAGGAGGAGGCATCATAATACCTGATCTGAAATTATACTACAGAGCTTAGTAACAAAATAAAACAAAACATGATATTGGCATCAAAATGGACATGAAGACCAATGGAACAGAATAGAAGACACAGAGACAAAATCCACATACCTGATATTTGACAATGGTGCCACAGTATGTTTTGGAGAAAAGACAGCCTTTTTTTAACAAATGGTGTTGTGAAAGCTGGACAGCTTTTTCATTTTCAGAAAAATGAAAAATAAATCTCTTTCTCTTACCCTGCACAAAAGTCAAATGGAAATGGATCAAAGACTCAGGAGTTAGACCAGAAAACTTGCAACTGCTGTAAGAAAACATAGGATCAACACTCCATCATATAGGTGCTGGCACTGACTTCTTTAACTAGATCCTCAAAGTGAAGGAAATAAAACCAAGAATCATTAAGTAGGATGCCATTAAACTAAAAAGTTTCTGCACAGCAAAGGAAATGACTAAGAGCATGAAGAGAGAGCCTACAGAATGGGAGAAAATCTTGATCAGCTACTTCTCCAATAGGGGATTAACAACCGAAATATACAAAAAAACTCAAAAAAATTAACAATAAAAACACAAATAACCCAATCAATAAACAGGCAAAAGAACTAAACGGAATCTTCTCAAAAGAAGAAACACAAATGGCCAACAGATATATGATAAAAAAGTCCAACATCTCCAGCAATCAGGGAAATTCAAATCAAAACTACACTAAGATTTCATCTCACTCCAGTCAGAGTGGAAATGATCAAGAATACAAACAATAATAAATGCTGATGAGTTCTACATTATTGGTGGGGCTTCAGATTAGTACAATCAAGAACTAAGGATGTGGAACCACCATATGACCCAGCTATCCCAATACTTGGTATTTTCCTAAAAGAAATTGGCATACTACAGCCATACAGCTACTGTTTGTTTCACAAAAACTAAATTATTGAATCAACCCAGGTGCTGGACAACAGATGAATCAACTAAGAAATTGTGGTATGTGTGTGTGTACACACACACACACACACACACACACACACACATTTATGAAGTTCTACTCAGCCATAAAAAAGGATGAAATTATGGAATTTGCTAGTAAATAGATGGAAATGGAGAAAATCATGCTAAGTGAAAGAAGACAAACTCAGAAACTCAAAGGTTGAATGTTTTCTCTCACATGCAGAACCTAGAGTAAAATTTAAAAGGGCAGGGATAGAATAATATAAAGATAAAGGTAAGATCAGTAATGTAGAAGAAGGAGATTGAGAGCAGAGTGGAGGGATGGTAACAGGAGGCAATGCAGAATGAATTCTTAAAATGTCACATATAAATATACCACAGGAAACTTCACCTTTATTCATAAGTAGAAGGAGCCAATCAATTATAAATAAATAGAGAAGTGAATGGATGTCTAGCAGAGTACAGGAAAGAGAATGGGAGATGGGAGGGAGAACAGGAGGGAAAATGAGGAATCATGAACTGAAACTGAATTTCATGCATGTATGAGTTTAAACCAAAGTACTATGTATAACTATAAAGTACTAATAAAAATACTTTGATGTATGTATATGTCAAAATAAACTCTACTGTTCTCTTTAGATATATAATGTATATTTAAAAAGAACATATAAAAATTTTTTAAAAAACAACAAAATACTTTGAGAAAAATGAGAATGAAGACTTATTCCAAAATTTATGGGATGCAATTAAAGCATGTCTACAGGGAAATTTAAAGCTATAAATGCCTATATTAAGAAAGAAGAAGGACACAGAGACAAACTGACATAAATATAGTTATCGCATATTAAACAATGGCACCAAAAACATACATTGGAGAAAAGATAGCCTCTTCAACAAATGATGCTGAAAAAACTGGAAATCCATATGTAGAATGAAATTTAACCCCTATATCTCACTCTGTACAAAACTCAACTCAAAGAGGATCAAAGATCTAGATATTATACTAGAGACTTGCACCTAAAAGAAAATTTAGTCCCAACACTCCGACTTCCTCAACAAGATTTCTAAAATGCAAGAAGTAAAATCAAAATTCAGTAAAAGGTATGGTATCAAACTAAAACTTCATAGCAAAGGAAATAATCAAGAGCATGAAGATAGATCCTACAGATGCGACAAATTTTTTGCTTTCCACACCTCAGATAAGGTGTTAATTTCCAGGATATACAAAGAACTCAAAAACCTTAACACCCAAAAAGCAAATAACCCAACCGATAAATGGGCAAAGGAACTAACCAGACACTTCTCAAAAGAAGATATATGAATAGTCAACAAATATATTTAAAAAATGTTCAACATCTCGAGAAATTAAAGAAATGTAAATTAAAACTACGCTGAGATTTCACCTCACTTCAGTCAGAATGGCAATTATCGAGAATACAGGTAACAATGTTGGCGAGGATGTGGGGAAAAGGGTACATTGATACATTGCTGGTGGGACTGCAAATTGGTGCAACCACTTTGGAAAGCATCATAGAGATTCCTCAGAAAAACTAGAAATGGAAGAACCATTTGACCTAGTTATCCCACTCCTCCATATATACACAGTGACACAGCCACATCAATGTTTTTAGTGGCACAATTCACAATAGCTAAGCTATGAAGCCAGCGTAGGTTCCTAGGAGCAGATAAATGGATAAAGAAAATATGGTTTATATACACAATGGAAGAAAGAAGAATGACTATGACATTTGCCCACAAATGAATGGATCTGGAGATTATCATGCTAAATGAAATAAGGCAATCCCAAAACAGCAAAAAACAAAACAAAACAAAAAACAAAAACAAATGTAGAATGGTTTCTCTGATATGTGGAAGCTAACTCACAATAAAGGGTGGGGAGAAGAAGAATAGATGTTCAGTGGATTCAACAAAGGTGAATAAAGGGAAAGGAGGGGAATAGGAAAGGAAAGACAGTGGAATGAACCTGACATAACTTTCCTATGTGTATATATATGAATATACCATGGTGAATCTCAAAATCATGTACATCCACTGAGATCCTAATTAGAATAAGACATACTCCATGTTTGCATAAAAATGTCAAAATAGACTCTACTGTATAACCTAAAAGAACAAATAAAAATCTTTAAAAAAGAAAGAAGATCTCAAATTGATAACCTTAACAGAAACAGGAAAATAAAGAGCAAACTAAACACAAACCAAAAAGAAGAAAGAAAAAAAGGATTATAATAGATATTAATGAAATAGAAAATACAAAAGCAACTGATATTGACTCAATTATATTATTAAATTATTATGTATAACAAATTATGTACAACAATATTGCACCAATATAAATTTTAAAAAAGTAATAGAAATTGATAAATATTTAACAAATATGATATAGAAGAGATGATTCAAATTATTAAAACCAGGAATGAACAGAGGTGATATTACTAACAACTTTACAGAAAAAAAAAAAGAACTGTAAGGGAATACTATGAACAATTGGAGGCCAATGCAGTTAAGTAAGATGAAATGAATAAATTACTAAAGAATCACAAACCACTAAAACTATCTTTAAAAAATCCAAATAGACATAAAAATCAAAGAGATTGAATTGATAGTAGTAATTTTTAAAACGTACCACACAAAAAATATCATCCCAGGTGGCTTAATTACATCAAATATTTCAAGAACTTACCCAAAATCTTCACAAACATGTCTGGAAAAATAAGCAGATAAGGAAGAAATACTTCCCAACTAATCCTATGAAGTCAGTATTACCCCGACACCAAAACTTGACAAAGAAATCACAAGAAAATAATCCTGTGACCCAATACCTCATGAATATGGATGCAAAACTTTCAAAAATTTTAGCAAACTGAACCCTGCAAGTATAAAAAGAATTATATGCTATGACCAAGCGGGATTTATCCCATATATCAATATTGTTTTAACATCTGAAAGTCAATTTGTATAATAAATCATATCAATAGAATTTTTAAAATCATATGATTATCTCAATAGATGTAGAAAATAACATTTGGCAAAATCCAACATACTTTTATGATAAAAAATAAAACAGTCAACAAATTAGCAATTGAAGAGAATTTCTTCACCCTCACAAAGGGCATCCATGAAAAGCCCATGGTTAGCTACTGAAAACTTTCTGTCTAAAATGAAAAACCAGACTAAAGGATGTCCACTGTCTCTACTTCTATTCAACATGGTACCAGATGCTCTGGCCAGAGCAATTAGGGAAGAACATGAACCTGAAAAAAGAAGGCATGGAGATTTAAAAAGAAATAAAACTTCATTTATGTAGCATGATGTTTTATACAAACAATCCTAAGGAGTCTACTGAAATTAAAAAAAAAAAAAACCTATTAGAATTAACAAACATGTTTAGTAAGAGTTCAGGATGCAAAATCAGTATACAGAAATCAATTGCATTTCCATGCACTCCCACACCTGGAAATAAAATTTAAGAATAATTCCATTTATAATATTATTAAAAAGAATAAAGTACTTAGAGTAAATTTAATAAAAGAACAACAAAATTTAGACTATGAAAACTATAAAATGTTAAATTAAATTAAAGATCTAGCTGTCTAAAGAAGTCTAAATGCTGCTGTGAAAGTATTTTGAATATATGATTAGTATCTCCGAACAGTTGACTTTAAGTAAGGGAGTTTATCCTCAATAATGTCCATAGCCCTCACCTATCAGTTGAAGGTTGTAAGAGCAAAACCAGATTTCCTGTGTTGAAGGAACTGTCTCAAGACCTAACACAGAAATCTTACCTGAGTTTCCAGCCAGTTGATCTGATCTACAGGTTTTTTTTTTTTTTTTTTTTTTTTTTTGGTACTTGGGATTGAACTCAGGGGCACTCGACCACTGGGCCACATCCCCGGCCCTTTTTTGTATTTTATTAGAGACAGGGTCTCACTGAGTTGCTAAGTGCCTCGCCATTACTGAGGCTGGCTTTGAACTCGCGATCCTCCTGCCTCAGCCTCCCAAGTGCTGGGATTACAGGTGTGTGGCACCATACCCTGATCTACAGTTTTTAAACTTGCAAACCTCACAGTTTCATGAGGCGATTCTTTGAAATACATAAGTCTCTTAATTTAAAGAAAATGTTAGTGTATTCTATTCTGTTTTTGTAGAAAACTCTGACTAGTACCTTTGTGAAACTGATCTACAGATTCAATGAAATCCCTCTCAGAATCCCAGATGACTTATTTTGAAAATGACAAGCTAATTCCTAAATTCATATGAGTTAAAAGGAGCACAGATAGACAAAACAACATTGAAGAAGAACAAAGTTAGAGAATGTACACTTTGCAATTTGAAAACTTCCTACAAACCAATGTTAATACAGTGTGTTCCTGGCATACACATAGACATGTATATCAAAGGATTAGAATTCACGATCCAGGGATAAACCCAAGTGTCTATGGTCAAAACATGTTTGGCAGGGATGCCAAGTACATTCAATGAAGGAAGCAATGATATTTTGAGTAAATGGTGCTGGAAAATCTGTATAGTCAAGAGTCAAGCTGACCCTTACCTTACATCACTTACAAACTCAAAATGAATTACTTTTCTAAATACAAGAGCTAAAACTATAAATTCTCAGAAAAAAACGTTTAATATTCTTGACCTTAGATTTGGCACTGACTTTTTAGATATTTTAGTGAAAGCAGAAGAAACAATAACAAAATAATTTGAATTCCTTAAAAATTAAAACTTTCTGTGTATGCATCAAAGGACACTATGAAGAAAATAAAAAGACAACCCACAGAATTGGAAACAAAAATTTCACAACATATGTGATAATGATGTAGTATTCAGAATATGTAAAAATCTCCTAAAATTCAACAACAAAAGATAATCCAATTAACAAACTTTTAAAATGGGGGGAAAACTGGAATACATATTTATACAAAGAAGACATGTAAGCTGTGTAAGCCAATAAATACATGCAAAGAAATTCAATATCATTTAGTCATTGGGGAAATTAAAATCAAAACAACAATGAGATACCACTTTACATCCATGTAAATGAACATAACAAAAAGAAAGAAAGAGAAAAAAGAAAGGCAGAAAGGAAGGAAGAAAGAAAGAAGATGAGAAAGAAGATGGTGAGAATGTGGGGAAAACTGGAATCTTTATATACTGCAATATGAAATGATACAGCTGCTATGGAAAAGCAGTTCAATGCTTATTCAATAAGTTAAACCTGGAATTATCATATGACCCTGCAATTCCACTCCTAGCTATATTCTCATGTGAATTGAAATCCTATGTTTACTTGAAAACATTTAGACAAATGTTCATGGCAGCATTATTTATAATAGCCCAAAGTGGAAACAACCCAAATGTCCATGGATTGATGAATAAACAAAATGTGGCATATATACATAATGGAATATTGTCAAGCCCCTAAAAAGTAATAACATAATAACATCTATTTCAAAATGGATAAGTCTTCTAGCCTTGGGTTCTATCCCTAGTACCACACACACAAAAAAAGGATGAATCTTGAAAACATGCTAAGTTAAATAAAATATAAAGTGACATATTGTAGGATTCCATTCATATGAAATGTCCAGAATAGAAAATACTTAGAATCAGAAAACAGAAAATGGTTTCCAGGAGCTGGGGGCAGAGGGTTGGGGAGTGTCTTAGTTTCTTTGGGCTGCTATGACAAAATAACTTACACCAGGTCCTTCATAAACAACTGATGTTTATTGCGCACAGTTCTGTAGGCTGAAAGTCCAAGGTCAAGGCACAGCAGATTCAGTGTCTGGCAAAGGCTCATTCCTTATAGGCAGCACCTTGTATGCATCCTCACATGGTGGAAGGAAAAAGAAGCTAAAAGTTTCCCTCAGGCCTCTTTTATAAGGGTAGTAATACCATTCATTAGGGCTTCACCTCATGAACTAATCACCTCCTAAAGGCCCAACTTAATACCATGACGTAGGGATTGGGTTTCACATGAATTTCAAGGGGGCACATATGTTGAGGGTATACCAGGGAATGACTATTTAATGGCTGTGGGATTTCTTTTGGAGGAGGTAAAAGTGCACTATCCAGTAGACTAGATAGTGGTGATGATTTCACAGCATTGTGAATGTAAACTATAGAATTATACTCTTTATAATAGTTAAAATGATAAGTGATAAATTTAATGTTATGTGAATTGTATCTCAATAAAGAAAAAGAATATTTGACAAAGAAATTCAGGAAGGAAGTTAAGGGAGAAAAAAGGCTGTTGAGGAAAAAAAATAAGTTGGAAGCTAAAATCTATAGTCTATGTACTATAAAATTTGGACAAAACTCAACTAACAAATCCAAACACACAATGTCTGGTTAATAATATTCTTAGAGTGGCATAAACAAGAAACAGAGAAATATAGAACGGGGGGCGGGGGAATTGGATGGCAAGACCTCTAGAGAGAAGCTAGAACCTCAAATTTTGAATATGGAGGCCTCTGAAGGTAAAGGTAACCCAAGTTCACCCAGGCACAACAGCCCAAGTAGAAGACATTCTTTGGCTTCACTCTTGGCCACTTTTGGGTAGAAACTTGAGCAATCACCTCAAATAATACTTTTATACTGGTTCTGGGAACACAGCATTTCTAGGAGGCCTGGCATTTACACAGAATTGTCTAGTCACTTGGGTTTGGCTGTCCCTCCGTAGTATGTTTTCTAATCGAATCTCCTAATTTTAGGATCATTTGCAATCTGGGTAAGCTAATAATTTTCCAAATTATCAAATGCTGGTTCCTTTTTGCCCTTCAGTTCTTTCCTCAACTTTTCTCTTTCTTCCTGCACCTCACGATAAGTATAATAAGAAGAAAAACAGGTTGCACCTTCCCCCATATTTTGCTTGGAAATTTCCTCATATATCTAAGTTAATTGCTCACAAGTTCTGCTTTCCACACACTTTAAGACACATTTGAGTTAAGGTTTCTGACACTATATCATGATTGCCTTTCTTCCCATTCCTGAATGTTCCTTATTTTCTTCTGAGCTATCACTGGAAGCACCTTTAACATTCATATTTCTACCAACATTTGTGATGACATGTGTTCTTTGAGACAAAAAAGCCTTTCTCTATTAGGCCCCTCTCTTCCTCCCGAGCTACCACTGACAGAATATTTAACTTCCATATTTTTACTGTCATTCCAGCCATCATTGGATTTTCTTGGATGCTTCTCACACTTCTTCCAGCTCTACCCATTGCCTACCTCTACATCACATTTTTAGGTATTTGTTATAGCAGGATCTATTTCTCAGTAACCAAAATATGTATTATTAGTCATAACTTAGCCTAGTAGTTTAAAGGACAGAAATAGCATAGTGGCTTAAAACAACAGGAATACTATCACAGTTCTAGAGGCCAGGAGTCTGAAGTCAGTATCACTGGGCCGAAATCAGTGTTGGTAGGGCCACATATCCTATGGATGTCCATAACAATGCTTCTCATGTCCATTCATTGCAGTGACTGCTGACATTCCATGGTTTGTGGAAACATCATTCTGCCTCCTCTGTGTCTATATGTCAAATCTCCCTCTGCTTTTCTTTCATAAGGGCATTTGTGATGATGTTTAAGGTCCACCCAGATAATTCAAAATCATCATCTTATCTAAAGATCCTTGATTAAAATAACATCTGCAAAGATACTTTGTGCTTGACAAGGTAGCATTTATAGATTTCAGGGAATAGGACCTGTTGTCCTTGAGAAGCCATTATTCTGTTGACCATATCTTATCTCTGACTGGAAATTGAAGGATGAAGGAGCCCATCTTCCTGGTGATACCCACTCACAGAGAAGTTTCCATCCAAGGGTGCTGAGGGCAGGGTGCAGAAGGAGGGAGCAGGTCATGACTCAAATGCTACAGACTCTCATAGTCCTTACTGAGTTTTAGTATATTTTCTTGAATAAATTTTTTTTCCTTTTCTGTATTCCTCAGGATAACTTCTAGAGCCTTTAAATGCTTGGATTTCTAGAAATAATTTTGACTTGTCATGTTTATTTTTCTGGGAGTGAGTTAACAATGCTTCTCATGGTACAGTTCCAGAATCTCATCTGTGTTTTGTTCTCTCTTCCTCTTTTTCTGCTTCCCTTTTACATTAAGCAAGTATTTTATGATTATACTTTATCTCCTTTTTTAACTCATTAGCTATAAGTTCTTGTTTTGTTATTTCAGGGTCTGCTTTAAGGCCATAGTATACATCTTTAAATGATCACAGTTTACCTTTAAGTGATATCAGTTACAATATTCGAGCATAGTCTAAGCACTTTCATCAGTATACTTCCTTCTCTCTTCTCTTTGCCTTTTTGTTGTTATTCACTTCACTTTTACCTGTTATACATGCCAATATACATTGTTGTTATTTTTTCTTAAACGATTAATTTTGGAAGATGGATATTAAAATATTACTGAGCCATAAAGAAGAATGAAATTATGGTATTTGCCAGTAAATGGATGGAACTGGAGACTATTATGCTGAGTGAAATAAATCAATCCCCCAAAATCAAAGGCCAGATGTTCTCTCTAATAGGCAGATACTAACCCACAAGAGGGTGGGGGAGAATGGAAATTTATTGGATTAGACAAAAGATAATGAAGGGGAGGGAGCAGTAAGGGGAATAGAAGAGACAGTAGAATGAACCAGACATAACTTTCCTATGTTCATATGTGAATACACGACCAGTGTCACGCCACATCATGTAACAACCACAAGAATGGGAAGTTATACTCCATGTATGTATGATATGTCAAAATACATTCTGCTGTCATGTATAACTAAAAAGAACAAATAAAAACAATAAAAATTTACAAAAGAAAATGGATACTAATAAATTTACCCATGTAGTCCCCATTTGTAGTGATTTTCATTCCCATTTTTAGAGCTAGATCTCCAATTTGTATCACTTTCCTTTTGCCTGAAGGAATTCTTTTAGTATTTTTCAGATATGCTTATGATAATTTCAGCTTTTATATGACTGAAAAAAAAACTAGATTTTTATCTTCACATTTGAAAGACATCTTTGCTGAATATATAATACTCTTCTGACAGTTTTGTGCCATTTGTAATTTAACAGTGTCACTCTGCTGACATCTTACCTGCATTGTTTCTGATGAGAAATCTTGTGTAATCCTAATTTTTGGTACTCTGGATATAATGTATCTTTTTTCCCCTCTGTTTTCAAGAAATTCTCTTTATTACTGGTTTTGAGCAAGTTGATTATGATGGGTCTTGGAGTAGCTTTTTTCATGTTTCTTGTGCTTATGTTTGGTTGTGCTTTGAAGTACTCTAAATTTGGAAACTTTTCAATCACTACTTTTTCAATTTTTTTTTTCTCTTCTCACTCTCCTTTGGTGGCTACAACGACAATGTATATTAGGCTACTTGAAGTTTTTCCTCAGTCCACTGGTATTTTTAAAATTTATTTGCATTCCTAATTCATTTTGTGTTTAATGTTGGGCAGTCCCTGTTGCTATGCCTTCAAATTCACTAAGCTTTCTGTAATACCTAATCTGCCATTTGTCTCATCCAGTGTGTTTCCTGTGTCACACAACATAGTGTTCACGTCTAGAAGTATAACTTTGATACTTCTTTTATCATTCATTCTCTACCTATTTTTAACTTTGATTTTGAAACCGTTGTACAATCACAGAAAGTTGCACAAAAAAGAAAGTTGATCTAGAGTCAATGATTAGAAGCCACAGAAAGCACATTTTAGCTCAGATAAGGAAATAGTTTCTGTCAGAGAAACCTCAAGAAGAAATGAAGTGCCTAGCATGTGGTGAGTTCCCTTCACACATCTAGCAGAGACTGGATGTCTGATTGGTAGAAAGGCTATAGCTACAGTTATGCATTTAACATAGGACCAGCATATGTGGTCCCCTAAGTGAGTTACAGATAAACTTGCCAGGTGATGGCACCTTCAAATTAATCTTCAGGATGTGGAGCTAGCCTCTGACCCTCAGACCTTATCCTCCTCGTATCACAAGGATGAAGACCACAGGTGGCAAACATTCTACCAAGTTCTTTTTGCCCCCAGTACCTGCTTTTTTTGGGGGTTGCAATATGGTAAGATTCAGATGTTGCAGTTATATTTGGTTCAGTCTAGTCATAGCAATTGCAGTCTCCCTGGCCAGATTCTTAACTTCACTAGACTCTCTTGCAGCTAGCAGAGGCCTCATGATCACAGTTCTGGTCAAGGTAAGAAGCCATTGGGAATTGGAAAAGCCAATCAGCTTTCTGAAAAAAAGGAGAGGTGGAAGAAGATATTTTGCTGGTGCCATCTTCTCCCTTCTTGATAGGTGTGATTCCTGGAGCCATGAAGGCAACTATCTTTGAATCATTAAGGTAAGGTGGGGGGAATGTAGAGACAATGGACCCGGGCCTGATGTGATTTAACTGCAACAACAGCCCAAGTCATCTACTTTCCATCTCTTGAGGTTAAAATGTTAGTGCCATTAATGTTTTAATCAGGGGTTGGAAAATTATCACCTAAGGTGTGGCACTCCTAAGCTGTGTGTCACCTATAGGCCACACTACACCCACATCTCTGCTATACTACCTGAGGAGATTCAGGGATGACAGTGCTGCAGGAGAACCTTCTGCTCTCTTCATGCAGCTGGGCTGGCTCAGGAAAGGCAGGTCCCACCCAGGTTGCACTGTCTCCTGTCTGTGTGATCAAGAGGGGTTGCCCACTCTGAGCCTGATCCACTTACCTGGGATCAGAGAGAAGGGCCTGCATATATGCTTAGTTGCTAGAGGAGGGAGAGGAAGCATCAAGTGTTCATCAACCACCCCAGGGATGGAAAGGGGCCCACAGGGTGCAGATAGGCCAGGTGAGTGGGGACCATGTGAAAGTCCCCAGGAGCAGGAGGTGGCAGATCATATTTTAGGAAACCATCAGGGAGAAGAAGAAGGGCAAGAGAGTGAATCCTTGACACACTTGATTTATCCACCAGGGAGAAGTCTGTGCCAGAGCAGGGATGTGGTGTTTATACAGTGAAGCCTGGAAAACACAAGTGCTTGGTGTCCTGCTCATGCCTGTCCCCACTGGCCACTGGACACGTAGCCAGACAGCCAAGCCTCATGCCAGCATGGGTCCAAGAACCCTGACCTCAGCCACAGAAGTGCTCAGTTTAGGGTCTCAGGATGTGACCTACATGCTTCCCAACACAGGTCAGCTATAATTTTTGCCTGTGCAAAGTCACACCCAGAGCTGCTTTGACTCTTCCTTGGAGTTAACGGTTTAGATCTAGAATATCTCCCAAAGGTTCATGTGTTGAAGTAGTGGTCCCCAGGGCAGGAGTATTCAGAGGTCGGATTTTTCAGAAGTGATCGAGTCATGAGGGCTCTAATCTCATCAATGGATCAATCCATTGATTGATTTATAGCTTAATATGTTATTAAGAAAACATGGTGGAAACTTTGGGAGGCAGAGCCTAGTTGAAGGAAGTACCTCACTGGGGGCATAAACTGAAAGGGTATATCTTGTCCCCAGCAGCTTCCTCTCTGTCTCTGCTTCCTGGCTGCCATGAGGGGAGCAGCTTTCTTTTACCATCCCCTTCTACCGGCATGCACTGTCTCACCATAAGCACAGAAACAATGGAGCCAAGTAACCATGGACTAAAGCCTCTAAAACCATCAACCAAAATAACGCTTTCCTCCGTTAAGTTGATTTCTCTTAGGTATTTTGTCACAGTGATGAAAAACTAACACACTGGGCCTTCCCTGATGGCTTGCCTTGGTGAGGGTTAGGAATCCCTTTCACAGGACCCCATGAGCTCTGTGCCTCCCCACAGCATTGCTATAGCCTCCCTGAAGCCAGGCTATCTGCAAGTGGGAGTTTCCTTGGGTGGCCAAAGGCCTCGGCCCTGTATAGGGGAGGGTCTTGGCAAAGTCAGGAACAAGTGTAATGTCCCAGCTCACCCTGCCCTGTGCAGAAGCAGTGCCTGGACAGCCTCTGGATCCCAGATTCTCTAAAAAACAGAGGCACAGCTGGGGTAGGGGGCAGGCAAGCAGAAGGTTTCCCTAGGCAATGCGGAGGGGATATTTTTAGATTCTGTTGTGTTTTTCATAAGAAAATATTTTTGGACCAAATTCATCCTGAGTGGCAACATGTGGCTTCTAGCTAATTATGTAATTAATCAGCGGGGTTGAGATGGTGTGGGTGAGTGAGTGAGGAGCATGCCAATGCCACTCCACAGACTGGAAAACATGCAAGAAGACCATGGCCACTGAGGATAGAGGCCACACTGAGTCCCAATATGCCGCCTTCTGCAGATCAGCTTGGCCCTGAGTCTGCAGGAAAGCATGAGGGTTTAAGGGGCTGGAACTGCAGCCGACAGCTGCAGATACTCTGAGAAAAAGAGAAAGGTGCACTCAGATGGAAATCCTGAGTGGATCTAGGTCCAGGGATTTTAGATTCTTGAAAGTGGGATGCTCAGTAAAGCTTTTGACCCTCTTGTCTCCTTCCTCTTGGGTCACCTGCAGTGTATTCCATAGCTACACAGTAGTCACGAGTCTGTGAGCTGGCAGTTTCTCTGAGACCCATGGGGCCAATGCTCCATGGGTGCATCATGTAGTTGTGCAGGTCATACCCCATAAGAAACCAACCACTGGGAAAATGGGGTTTGTAATCCCTCCAGAGCCCTCAGAGTACCCAGGCTCAGGGCTCCCACGTCCTCCCAATTCATACAAAGTATACATGAATGTCACAACAGTTCAGGGTCATTCCCAGCTAGCCTCACTGAGCAAATGCATGGTACATAGAATACTGAGCCTCAAGACAAATGGTGCAGACCTCTCACCCTCGAATTATCCCAGAGGAACTTCTCTACACACTTAAAATTAATTGGGTTTCCCTCATTCACTGTCCTTCATGGGTATCTCCTAGAAAAGGCAGTGAAGAGAGAAAGTTACTGACCCAGCTCTGGGCTGCTTGAGTCCCAGCAGAGGTAGAGAACTCTCCCAAATATTCAAAGACTGAGCTTCAGACTCAGACCTTCACAAACCTGTCAGAAGGTGGCTGCCTAAG
This sequence comes from Tamias sibiricus, assembly GCA_025594165.1. Lineage (NCBI taxonomy): Eukaryota > Metazoa > Chordata > Mammalia > Rodentia > Sciuridae > Tamias > Tamias sibiricus. Next base: position 89,894,494 of record CM046663.1, on the reverse strand, counting down.
CCAAATCCTGGTCTGTATCATTTGGGGGAGATTTTCACCAGTTTTTCTCTCTTCCATTTGACGTGGGGGATCTCAAATCTCAATGGTGCAAGCCCCCTCATTGTGTCCTCTATGGTTTACTGATGACATCCCATGTCCCTGGGGGCATCAGCATCTTCCCTTTTGTGTCTCCACCTATGAGAGCTCTGAGTTATCTTTGATTTTTCTTGATTTTCATGCCCATGGGAATCCACCAACCCTGCTGGCTCAAATGCTGACACACAGCAGCTTCTCTCCTTCCCTGTGCCTAAAATCTGCTGCCAGTCAGGCCTCCTGCCTGTGCTCCTTCCTCCAGCCTCTCCCACTACTCAGGACTCAACTCCAGCTACTGAAATGTCTCATGGCATGAAAGGTTCTTCCCAAAGAAGGGACAGTGCTCATGAATCTGGCAGCAAGCTGGATCAGGAATTCTGGATGCTTCACTTAGGTCCGACTTCTGAGCCCAAATCCCAGTGACTCACTGCCAGGCTATGCTCTCTATGCCTCGTTTTCCTTTGCTTATAACAGGGGAAGAGCAGAGCCTCCCTGGAAAGGTTGTCTGAGGATGAGGGGAAGGCACCAGAGTTCACTCATGCTCACGCTCTGCCTAGCTGCTCAGGGCAGGTGCCAGGCAACCTGGAATCCAACTTTACTTACAATTCCAGCTGGGATTTATAAACACGGCAAAGCAGTTTTAGCAGAAGTAAGCACTGTGGTCTGAAGGTTTGTGTTCTCCACAAATTCATATGTTAAAATCCTAAGCCCCAAGGTGATGGTGTTAAGAGGTGAGGCTTTAGGGAGGTAGGTAGGTCATGAGAGTGGAGCCCTCATGAATGGGATGAACACCCTTTTAAAAGAGCCTGAAAGAGTATCTTTGCCCAGCAAGTGAGGGAGGAAACAGGAACCAAAAAGCAGGCACTCACCAGACACCAAATCTATCGGTATCTTGATCTTAGGATTCTGACCTCCAGAACTGTGGAATATAAGTGTTGTTTATAAGCAACTCAGTCCATTTTGTTATAGAAGCCTGATGGGACTAAGGTATTAAGAGACTTTTCCTCAATGGATAGTCTTTCTCCCTAGGTTTAAAAGAGAAAAAAAAAAATAGGTCAATAAGACATCAATGGTTATTCTGAGTTTTGAGGGGAAGCATGCTTTGGAACCAACTGATCAATGAGCCAAAAAGTATCTGACAGTGGCTAGCAGACTACAGTCCCTCCATGACTGAGCTGCAGGTGGCTGGGCCTTCCCTCTACCTGGGTCCCAGGAGTTGTTGTACCAACTTGTCGTTCTCTGAGGGACAACAGCAGGTTCTGCCCCAGTGACAGTCTGATGCAACCAACATTCTGGGTCTCAGAGAAGGTCCCAACCTGATGGTAGGATCAAGCCCCAGCTTAGTCCAGGCACAATCCTGCCTTGTAAGCACCCCTGACTTACACGCACCTGTGACTTCACTCTTGAACTATGTGGATTTTAACCTGAGGTGGGGGGTGGAGGCTGGAACCAATAATCAGTGTTCTTTCTATTATTTTCCCCCTTTGTTCCCTGTGTCAAAGAAGTGGGCACTTAGATTTTTCAAAGGTCTCTGGAAAGAATGCTTCATTCAGGAGCTAGTGTGTAGCTCAGTGGTAGAGGATTTGCCTAGCGCACAGGAGGCGCTGAGTTCTATCCCCAGCCCAGGGTGAGTAGGGGAAGTGAGTACTTTATTCAGCAGGGAAGGGAACATTAGGATGCTGAAACAGAGAGGGTAGCATTGGCTGGGAACAGTGTGATGGGGCATAATTCCAGGTGGCTGTAAGGGTTACATGCAGCTGCAGAAAATCTGCTTGCAAGGTGCTACCCTTGTGTGGGCCAAGTGAAGCAGAACCTCTTTTGGCCATATTTGACCCACCCACAGCCTGAGGCTGCCTCTTGCCTCATCACAGCATCCCAGGTAAGAGTCCCTAGTAGTCCCAGAGTCTCATTCCTTTGCCTTTGCCCAGTACCATTCAGCCTGACACGCCCATCAGCTTTTAAGGGCCTGGTAACTGCCTCCTTCATAGTGAAGCCTTTCCTCAGTCTCCAGCCAGCAGAAGACATTGGCCCTGGCTGAAAGTATGGGTCCCTCCCCTCCCATGTAGGGGTCAGTGCCCCCTCTTCCACCCCAGCTCTGCCTGAGCTGGGGCCACCTTGGCCATGTTCCCAGTTAACCCCGGCCTGAAGAAGGTGGATGAGCCTGCCACTCACCACCCACCCCCTGCTGATGCAGCAGGTTCCTGCAGCCTGACCTAAAATAGCCTGGGCTGGGAAACCATAGCAGCGACAGGGACGATGGCAGCCCAGCTGTTGAGAAGGCAGCATTCTCACCTCCTCCTTGTTTGTCAAATTCGGCTCAAGCCCCATTTCCTGGAGAGGTCTCTGCCACCTGCCTGACTCAGCGCTCTGCGTGGGCTCACCAGGATTCTCCACCCCCACCTCCTTCAGGCATGGAGTTTGTACCTTGCAAGTGGAAGAGCAGCAGAATAGAGGACAGAGTGACACTATGGGGAGGGAAACAGATGAGAGGTGGGAAGACAGGAGTTGGAGGGTAAGTGGCACTTGGCTTCATAGGGTGGGAAAAACAACCGTAGCAACAAAAACAAAGGTTTGGGGCCAACATCGGTAGGAAGTGTCTTCTCAAAAAGTCCTAGGGCACCCCTGCTCATTGCACTTCATCCAGAGCTACTTCATAAGACTTAACCATGGGAAAATACACAGATTTTTTCTTTTTTCCTAATTTGGCTCCCTGACCCTCAAAAATGACAAATTGGCCAGGAGAGTTTGGGGTATTTTGGTATAGTTTTTATTGTTGTTGTTTTGCTTGTTTTATTTTGTTTTACCTATGAATGTCTGGATTCTCCAGGACCATTGTTGAAAATGCCATCTTTCCTCTATTTTTTTGTCCAAAAATCTGTTGGACATGGCATGCTGTATGCATGTACTGAAATAGCACACTGAATACCATTAATATGTCTAATTAGTACATGTTTTAAAAAAAAGCACAGTATTTTAAAAAATCAGTTGGACATATTCATAAAGTGAATATATTTGTATGGGTTTATTTCTGGTTTCTCTATTTAGTTCCAATCATCTAGGTAACTAACCCTCCACCAATGCCATACAGTTTTGATTAATTCAGCTATATGAAAACTCTTGGTAGAGACCAATTCTTCCTATTATTCTTTTTAAAAATTGTTTTAGGTAGTCTAGTTTCTTTGTATTTTTATATAAATTATAAAATAATTTTGTCTATATCTTCAAAAACCATTGTTGGAACTTTGATAAAAATTGTATTAAAGCAGAATATCATTTGGGGCAGAACTGATATCTTTACCACGTTGAGTCTTCCAATCTTTGAGCACAGTGTGTCTCCATTTGTTTAGATCTTTGATTTCTTTAATCAGTGTTTGGTAGTTTTGTTAGATTTACACCTACATATTTCATTTATTTCAGTAATTGCTTTAATTTAGTGTTTGTTCATGTTAGTATGTAGAAATACACTGATTTTTTGTATGTTTATCTTGTATTCTAAAACCTGGCTAAACTCACTTATTAGTTCCAAGAGTATTTTTGTTTGCTTTGTTCCTTGTAGTTTTCTTTAAAATTTTCTATGTAGAAAATCATATCTTCTGCAAACAGAAACAATTTTATTTCTTCCTTCCCAATCTGAATGCCTTTTATTTCCTTTTCTTGCTTCATTGCACGTCTAGAATTACTAGTACAATGTCACATAGAAGAGGTGAGAGTGGGCACCCTTGCTTCTTCCCCTGATCTTGGGGGGAAATCATCTGGTCTTTTTTTTTTTAATTTAATTTTTTTCTTTTTTATTTATAATAGTAGTATGTATTACAATTCATAATGCACATATATAGCATCTTTTTACATACAGCTGTTTGTATACCAAAGTATATAAGTACCATTCAGATCTTCAATCATGCATTTAGGATAATGATATCCATTTCATTCAACCACCAATTCCCCCCCACCTCCTTACTCCCTCCCTTCCCCTCCCTTTCCTTTGACCATTCTAGTGTTCCTCTAATCTTTGACCATTGAATATAATGTTAGCTGTAGATTCTTTTTAAAAATACTGTTGGAAAAAAATGCTGTTGGTCAAGTTGAGGAAGTTCCCCTCTGTTCTTATTTTTCTGAAAGTGGTATCATGAAAAAGCATTGAATTTAATTGTTTTATTATCACAAAATACACATAAATTAAAACTTATCATCTTAAGCATTTAAAAATTTAGATGTCAATGACATTTAGGACATTCTCAATGTCATACAACCAATTCCAATAGTTCTAGAATATTTTTTATCATCCCAAAGAGAAACCTCATAACAATTAAGCAGTCATTCTCCATATCTCTTTCCCTCCATGGGTTTGAATTTGTTAAATACTTTTTCTTCTTCAATTGATATGATCTTGTGATTTTTCTCTGTTAGACAGTTGATAAAATGGACTACACTGATTGATTTTCACACTGAAACAGTCTTTGCATCTCTGGAATAAACCCCACTTGGTCATGATGAATAATTATTTTTATATTTATACAGTGCTAAATTCTATTTGCCAATATTTTGTCAAGAATTTCTGTATCTATATTCATGAGGAATATTGACCTACAGTTTTCATTTTTCATGCTGTCTTAGTCTGATTTTTTAAAAAATATTTTTATTTATTTGCTTTAGTTGGACACAATGTGTTTTATTCAATGAGTTTTATTTGTACGTGGTGCTGAGGATCGAACCCGGGTCTCCCACGTACTAGGCGAGCGCTCTACCGCTGAGCCACAATCCCAGCCCCCTTAGTCTGATTTTGTATCAGGGCAATACTAGCAATTGTAGTAGGAACTGTTTGCTTTTGTTATAACTAAAAAGTGGTTGTGTAGAATTGGTATTACTTCTTCTTTAAAAAACATTTGGTACAGATACCATTGGGCCTGGAGATTTCCTTATTCTGAGATTTTAAATTATTACCCAATTTCTCTACTAGTTATAGGGCTCTCCTTTGTCTATTTTATATTCAGTGAGTTGTGGTAATTTGTGGTTTTTGAAGAATTCATTCATTTTATATAAATTGTCAAATTTATGTGTGTAGAATTGTTCAGTATTCCCTTTGATCTGTGGGTCTGTGATGGTATCCTCTTGTTTCATTTCTGATACTGGTGGTTTGTGTTTTCTTTTTCTTTTTATTCAAAGTTGTTGTATTTATAATAGTAGTATGTATTATAATTCATAATGCACATATAGAGCATCTTTTTCATAAAACTGCATACAAAGTATATTCTCTTCTTTGTTAGCCTTATTAAAGTTTTGTCAGCTTTATTGATATTTTCAAATAATCAGATTTTTGCTTCATTGATTTTATTTATACTTTTTCTGTTTCAAATTTCAATGACATCTGGGGGAAGATGGCCGACAGGAGGGAGGTGCTCTCTGGACGCAGTTGCTGAAGGACGCGGAGTGGGAAGTTTTGAGCGCTTTGCTGGCGGTTCTTTTGCGACTGAAAGGGAGCCGAGACATTCCTGCACCTCTGGACAGCGAAATACAAAGTTCTCAGGGCCACAACAACCAGGGTCAGAGTCCCAGCGGTCCACAGCCCGAAACAACGCTGTCCGTGCTACAGGCGCAGGGGCTAAGACATCTCGGCAAGGAGACGATCCACCCAGCGGCTTTGAAACTGACCGGCAAGGAGGGATAAAAAGAGGCCTAGAGGCGTGGGCGGTGTCCACGTGGAGCTCTTTTGCACCGCTTGCCAAGCCGACCCCCCGCACGATCTGGACCGACACAAGGGTCTGCGGAGCAGCTGCTGAATGGGAGGAGAGCTCCGCCATCTTTGAGAAGTGCAGTGGCTGACCCAGACAAAGGGGAAAAGACGGAGGAGACAACAGCTGCAGACATCCAGGGAGCCCCATCGCTTAGAAGGCAGCGCACACCTGGGTGAGACTCAGGTAACCAGCAGGGGAGGGCGTGTCTGAGGCCAGCCCAGCGGCCACAAGAAGCTACAACTGTGGGTGGGCGTGGGGAAAGGGTGCCTCTGGAGGGTCCTCTTCCCGGAGCCATTCATCTGCTGACACACAATCACCCTGAGCCAATCTTCCCCCTGAGCGGCCGCTGACATAGGGTGCAGACCTGACTCGCAGACTTTCTGGACGTGATCCAATGCAGTTGGCTTAAACTGGAAAGGGAAAAGAGAAGGGGGGCTTCCCAGGGCCCGTTTTGTTTTGTTTGAGACTTGGGGTGCGACGTTTTTTTTTTGCTGTTGTTGTTGGTCGGTCTGCTTGTGTTATTGGCTTTTGTTAGATTGTTTATTGATTGTTTATTGTTCTTTCTCTTTTTTTTTTGGCTTTGTTCTGTTCTGCTTTTTTTGCATTGATTGTCAGAGTGTTTGATTGTTTGCTTCTGCTCCTTTTCTCGTTCCTTCTTTTCTTCCTTCTCACTTTGGCATCTCTTCTTTCTCCTTCATCTTTCATATTTGCACCCTGCCAGTGCATACTAGACAGAGACAAAAACAAGCTGTACGCAGAATTTGGGATTTCTAGAAACAGCGCAATTGAACTGGATAGAAAAGAGGTGCTATATATAGTTTACTCTCCATTTTCTTGATTCTCTATCTCCTCTCTCTTACACCAATTTCTACTCTTTTATCATTTTTTTTCTTCTTTTCCATCTTACTTTATATATAAATTGGTCTCTTCACCTAAGTGTCTACTCCATTCTCTATCTTCTCTCTTCTACTGATACCAAACCACTTCCAGTAAACCACGTCAATAGAACTCTCCTCTCATACTTTCCAAGAAAGAACAATTCAAGACGCTTCCTTCTTTTTAAACATAATACCTCTGTATCCAATACTTGAAGCTATAAAACCCCATCAGAAGCATACAGAGTAAACTGGAAATAATATCTCGGTTAACAAAATCTGTACATTGTGATCAAAATTGAATTTTCTGAATAGAAAGTGTTAGGTTTTAAAGTGTAAAGGAATTATAAGGGGAGCTGATAGCTTCGTACTACAGGAACAACATAAGGAATTAAGGTAAAATCGAAACAGTCAAGGTCCCACAGAGCAAGAAGAAAAGACACACAAGCAGCATGAAAAAACAAGGGAAGAAAGTGACACAATCAAATCAAGATTCATCATCAGTAGATTTCATGGCAAACACAGTTGGTCAAATGCCAGAGATGGAATTTAGAAATTACATATGCCAAATGTTTAGGGAACTTAAGAATGAACTCAAAAATGAGATGAGGGAGCAAGTACAGGAGGCAAAAGATCATTTTGACAAAGAACTCCAAAAACAAATACAGGAAGTAAAAGATTACTTCAATAGGGAAATAGAGGCTCTAAAGAGAAACCAAATAGAAATTCCAGAAATGAAAGAAGCAATAAACCAAAATAAAAGTTCAATTGAAACCATCTCCAACAGAGTAGACCACTTGGAGGAAAGAACCTCAGACAATGAAGACAAAATATTTGTCCTAGAGAAGAATTTAGATCGTACAGCAAAACTCGTTGGAAATCAAGAACATAACATCCAAGAATTATGGGACAGCATAAAAAAGACCAAACTTAAGAGTGATTGGCGTAGAGAAAGGGGCAGAGTTTCAAGCCAAAGGAATGAGTAATCTATTTAACGAAATAATTACAGAAAATTTTCCAAACTTGAGGAATGAATGGGAAAACCAAGTTCAAGAGGCATACCGAACACCAAACAAACAAAATCTCAACAGATCCACACCAAGACACATTATAATGAAAATGCCTAATATACTGAGCAAGGAGAGAATACTAAAAGCCACAAGAGAAAGGAAGCAGATCACATATAGGGGGAAACCAATCAGGACTATGTTCAGATTTTTCAACCCAGACCTTAAAAGCAAGAAGATCCTGGAATAGCATATTTCAAGCTCTGAAAGAAAAGGGATGTCAACCAAGAATCTTATATCCAGCAAAATTGAGCTTTAGATTCGAAGATGAAATAAAAACCTTCCATGACAAGCAAAAGTTAAAAGATTTCACATCTCGAAAGCCAGCACTTCTGAACATCCTGGGCAACATTTTTCATGAAGAAGAGAGAAAGATGATAATGAAAATGAACAAAGGGAGATATTAAACTAAAGGAAATACCAACCAGAAGAGAAAACCTAATCAAGCTAAAGACCATAATTTAAATAAAAATGGATGGGGAATAAAATCATATCTCAATAATAACCCTGAATGTTAATGGCCTAACCTCTCCAATCAAAAGACACAGATTATCAGAATGGATTAAAAGAAACGACCCAACAATTTGCTGTCTCCAAGAAACACACCTCATAGAAAAAGACATCAACAGACTGAAAGTGAAAGGCTGGGAAAAGTCTTATCACTCACATGGCCGGCGGAAGCAAGCAGGGGTTTCCATTCTCGTATCAAATAAGGTAGACTTCAAACCAAAACTAATCAAGAGGGACAAAGATGGATATTTCTTATTACTTAAGGGAACCATTCATCAACAGGATATAACAATCATAAATCTATATGCCCCAAATAATGGAGCACCTACATTCATCAAACAAACGCTTCTCAAGTTCAAGAGTAAAATAGACCACAACACAGTTATTCTAGGGGACTTCAACACACCCTCTCTCAACAAAGGATAGATCATCCAAACAAAGGCTAAACAAAGAAACTTTAAGCCTCATTAAAACAATTAATAATTTAGATCTAACGGACATATATAGAATATTTCATCCCTCAGTAAACGAATACACTTTTTTCTCAGCAGCACATGGTTCCTTCTCCAAAAATAGACCATATAATTATGTCACAAGGCAACTCTCAGCAAATATAAAAAAATAGAGATACTACCCTGCATGCTATCGACCATAAAGGGATGAAATTGGAAATCAACGACAAAACAAGGAATAAGAAAAACTACTCCATCAACTGGAAGCTAAACAACATGTTACTGAATGAACAAGGGGTTGAAGAAGACATCAAAGAGGAGATCAAAAAATTCTTAGAGGTAAATGAGAACACAGATACTTCATATAGAAATCTCTGGGACACTATGAAGGCAGTAGTAAGAGGAAAATTCATTGCACTGAGTTCATTCCTTAAGAGGAAAAAAAACCAACAATAAATGACTTAACAACACACCTCAAAGCATTAGAAAAAGAAGAACAGACCAACACCAAGAGCAGTAGAAGACAGGAAATAATTAAAATCAGAGCAGAAATTAATGAAATCGAGACTAAGGAAACCATTCAAAGAATTGACAAGACTAAAAGTTGGTTCTTTGAAAAAATAAACAAAATTGACAGACCCTTAGCGATGCTAACGAAAAGAAGAAGAGAAAAAACTCAAATTACTAACATTCGTGATGAAAAAGGGAATATCACAACAAACACCTCAGATATACAGAATATAATTAGAAATTACTTGAAAACCTGTACTCTAATAAAATAGAAAATACTGAATGCATTGACAGATTTCTAGAGTCATATGATTTGCCTAAACTGAATGTGGAGGCTATACACAATTTAAACAGATCAATTACAAGCAAAGAAATAGAAGAAGTCATCAAAAAGCTACCAACAAGGAAAAGTCCAGGACTGATGGGTTTACAGCCGAGTTCTATAAGACTTTCAAAGAAGAACTAATTCCAATGCTCTTCAAACTATTCCAAGAAATAGAAAAAGAGGGAGCTCTTCCAGACTCTTTCGATGAGGCCAATATTACATTAATTCCAAAGCCAGGCAAAGACACATCCAAAAAAGAAAACTCAGGCCCATATCTTTAATGAACATAGATGCAAAAATCCTCAACAAAATCCTGGCAAATCGGATACAAAAACATATCAAAAAGATAGTGCACCATGATCAAGTGGGGTTTAATCCAGGGATGCAAGGCTGGTTCAACATTCGGAAATCAATAAACATAATACACCACATCAATAGACTTAAAGACAAAATCATATGATCATCTCAATTGACGCAGAAAAAGCATTTGACAAAATACAACACCCCTTTATGTTCAAAACACTGGAAAAACTAGGAATATCAGGAACATATCTCAACATTATAAAAGCTATATATGCAAGGCCCCGAGCTAACATTATCTTAAATGGTGAAAAATTGAAAGCATTCCCTCTAAAAACTGGAACAAGACAGGGATGCCCCCTTTCACCACTGCTATTTAACATAGTACTCTGGAAAACTCTGGCCAGAGCAATTAGACAGACGAAAGAAATTAAAGGGATCCAGATAGGAAAAGAAGAGCTCAAATTAGCACTATTTGCTGATGACATGATAATCTTCCTAGAAGACCCAAAAAACTCTACCAGAAAACTTTTACAACTAGTAAATGAATTTGGCAAAGTTGCAGGATACAAAATCAACACACATAAGTCAAAGGCATTTTTGTACATCAGCAAAAAAGACTCTGAAAGGAAATGATGAAAACTACCCCATTTACAATAGCATCAAAAAAAAATAAAATACCTGGGAATCAACCTAACGAAAGAGGTGAAAGACCTGTATAACGAAAAATTATAGAACACTAAAGAAAGAAATTATAGATGAACTCAGAAGATGGAAAGACCTACCTTGCTCTTGGATAGGTAGAATTAATATTGTCAAAATGTCCATACTACCAAAAGCACTATACAGATTTAATGCAATTCCAATCAAAATCCCAATGTCATTCTATCAAAGAAATAGAAATAGCAGTCATGAAATTCAATCTGGAAAAATAAGAGACCCAGAATAGCCAAAGCAATCCTGAGCAAGAAAAGTGAGATGCAGGGGGCATCACCATACCGGACCTTAAATTATACTATAGAGCAATAGTAACAAAAAAACAGCATGGTATTGGCACCAAAACAGACTGGTGGACCAATGGTACAGAATTGAGGACACAGAAACTAATACATATAATTTCAGCTATCTTATATTAGACAAAGGTGCCAAAAATGTACAGTGGAGAAAGGATAGCCTCTTCAACAAATGGTGCTGGGAAAACTGGAAATCCATATGCACCAAATTGAAATTAAATCCTTATCTCTCACCATGCATCTTTTCTTTTCATTAAACCAATTAATAATTTAGATCATCCCTCAGTTAACGAATACACTTTTTTTCAGCAGCAACATGGTTCCTTCTCATAAAACTGCATAAAAAGTATATTCTCTTCTTTGTTAAAAGTTTTGTCAGCTTTATTGTATTTTCAAATAATCAGATTTTTGCTTCATTGATTTTTAACGAAAGAGGTTTAAAGATTATACTTTTTCTGTTTCAATCAAAAAACAGCATCACCAAAACAGAATGACATCTGCTATATTTAGTATGTATTTCTTCTTGCTGGGAAAACTTCTGCACCAAATTGCTTATCTCTCACCATGGGATTAGGCATTTGACTCCAATTTTCCAACATGTCTTTTTTTAAGAATCTAGGAATTAATATATTTAAACTAAAAAGTAGCAAAAGAAACAATAACCAACTATAGTATGCACACTAATTGAAGAAGTTTTCAGAAGAAGATCTTTTAACAAAATAATGTAGCTGCATTTAAATATAATGTTGGTAGAGGATGTGGGGAAAAAGGCACACTCATACATGCTAGGGGGGAATGCCAAAATGGGTGCAACCATTAATGGAAAGCGTATGGCGATTTCTTGAAATATGGGAATGAGCCCACTATGACCCAGCCATCACTCCTGGGTCTATTCCAAAGGATTAAAATACAGCATAGTACAGTGACAGCTATCTAATGTTTATAGTGCGCAATTCACAATAGCTAGGTTGTGGAAACCAACTAGATGTCCCTCAGTAGATGAGTGGATTAAGAAAATGTGGTATATACGCACAATGGAATTTTACTCAGCAATTTAAAGAAAATAAATTAATGGCATTTGCAGGTAAATGGATGAAGTTGGAAGACATAATGCTAAGTGAGTTAGTCAGTCTCAAAAAATCCAAGTACCAAATGTTCTCTCTTATATAGGTGGCTTGAAGTCCATAGTATTGTTGGATGGTGAGGGTACATACGAGGACTAGAAGAACACTAAGAATGGTCAAAGGGAAGGGAGAGTAAGGGAGGGAGCTTAGGGGGGAAGGGAGAGAAGAAAAGGAAAATGAAAAGAAAAGGTGTTTTGAATGAGATGGATATCATTTTCCTAAATGCATGATTGAAGACCTGAATTGTTACGAATATACTCTGTATGCAAGCAATTTGTATTGTATGTAAAAAAATGCTAAATAAAAAAAAATGAATGTAAAATCAAATTTCAATGACATCTGCCTTATTTGTATTATTTTTCTTTCTTCTGCTTGCTTTGGGTTCATTTGACTCTTTTTTTCTAGGTTCTATATGTATAACTATAGATTACTAATTGAAGAAGTTTTCTCTTTTCTAATGTAGGCATTTAGTGCTATATATTTTCTTTTCACTTTAGCTGTGTCCTACTATTTTTGATTTGTTGCATCTTCATTCTCATTCCATTCTATGAGATTTTCCACTTTGACCCATAGATTTATCTAGAAGTGTGTTATTTTGAAAACATTTGGATATTTTCCTGTTATCTATTATTGATTTCTAGTTTGAATACTACTGAGATTGTAGAACATGCTCTGCATAGTCTCAATTCTTTTCAATTTCTTGAGTTTTTTTTTTTTTTTTTTTTTTTTTTTAAGAACCAGGATATGGTCTGTCTTTCAATATATTCTGCAGGCATGTAAAAAGAATGTGTTCTACGGTTGATGCATGGAGTTACCTGAAACTGCCAAATAGACACCGTTGTTTGATAGTGCTGTTGAGTTCTATATTCTTGCTGATTTTCTGATAGTTCTATAAATTATTGAAAGAGGAGTGATGAATTTGTCAACCATAATTTTGGATTTGTCTCTTTCTTCTTTCAGTTTCATCAGATTCCATATATTTTGCAGCTCTGATGTTTGCTGCTATTCAGATTGTTATATATTCTTGATGGATTGACCCCTTTTATTATTATACTTCTATCATTTATCTCTATAATTTTTCTTTGCTCTAAGTGTACTTTGATATTAATTTAGCCACTCTGATATTAATTTAGCTTTCTGTCGACTAATATTTACATAACTTTTCCATCATTTTACTTTCAGTCTACACATTATTATATTTGAAGTAAGTTTCTCATGAACAGCATATAACTGGGTCATGATTTCACTCTGCCCATCTCAATCTTTTATTTGCTGTATTTATACCATTTGTATTTTATGCAATTATTGATATGTGAGGGCTTAAGTTTTCCATTTTATTTTTGTGTATTCTGTTTGTTATTACTGTTTTTAGTTTCTCTGTTTTTGTCCTCTTGCCTTCCAATGGGTTACTTAAGGCTTTTTCAAATTCTACTCTAATTTCTTTATAGTGGTTTTGAGTGCATATTTTGTAAAAAATAAAAAATAAAAAGTTTTAGAGAGTGCTCTGTGTATTATATATATAAGTGATATATATGTATATAATAAGAGTCTATTGGTGTCAACATCTTATATAAGTTTAAGTAAAATATAGAAACCTCAACTTCTTCAGATCACTTTGCCCCCTCATATTTATGATTTATAATATGAATAAATATTGTCTTTATATGCATTTAGAAACATAGTAGATAGTGTGGTAATATTTGCTAGAACTATCAAACATAATTTAGAACACTCAAGAATGGAATGTTTATCCATATTTTACTTCTGTTGTTTTCTCCCTTCCTGACATTCTAGGATTCTTTCCTTTTACTATTTTCTTTCTGTTCAGAGAACATCCTTTGCTTGTTCTTTTAGCATAAGTTTATTGTAAAATTTTTAAAAATTCCTTCATTTTAGAGGAATGATTCCCCTTTGCTGATTTCCCCTTTGTTCCTAAAGAATATTTTCATTGGATATAGAATTCTCAGTTGACAGTTCTCTTTGAAAACTGTGTGCTACTTCCTTCTGGTTTCAGTGCTTTCAGATAAGAAATCTTTTGTTGTTCAAATAGTTTTCCCTACAAGTGGTAAGAGGTCTTTTCTCTTTCAATTTCTTCAATTTTCAGAAGTTTAGATGTTTCTTGGGTTTTGTTTTGTTTGTTTTTGTTTTGGGGGGGGCATGGTTTGTCCAATTTGAAAAAGCTGTTTCTTGAATCTGTATGTTTATGTCTTTTGCCAAATTTTGGAATTTTTCAGCCATTATTTATTTAAGTACCCTTATAGGTCCACTCTTTCTCCTTTCCTGAGACTCTCATGAACCTTTCAATGTATTCTCACAGATTCCTGAGGCACTGCTTTTTTTTTTTTTCTTCCCCTCATCGTATTGTAGATCTTCAAGTTCAATTATTCATTTCCTTTGTCTCCACCGTTCTGTGGTTAAACTCATCTATTATTTTTATTTTGGTTATCATAGTTTTTTTCAGTTCTAACATTTCCATTTGTTTCTTCTTACATTTCTTTGCTAATACTTTTCATTTTTTATTTGTTTCCAACTTGTTCATAATTGATCATTGAAACACTTTTGTGATGGCTTTAATCTCTTTTCCAGGTCATTTTAACATCTCTGTTATTTCAGTGTTGGTGTTTATAGATTGTTTCTTTCTTTCTTTCTTCTTTTTTTTTTTTTTCATTCATTAAAGTTGAAATTTCCCTGGATCTCAATGTGATGATATTTTATTGATATTTTCTATTGAAACCAGGATGATTTGTGTATTATATTACAAGACTGATTCTGAATTTTAATAGACTGGATTCTGACACCACTCTGTTAGGGATGAGGGTGGGAGGAAGTCACTGCTTTGCTATTTCAAGGTGGGGATGGAAGTCCTGGTTCCCCACTTGGCCTCGGTTGATACCTCATTACTGTTCGGGGATGGGAGTTCCACTCCCTACTGGGCCTTGACAAGAGCACACTGGCTGGGAGGTAGAGGAGCACCTTGCTTTCATTCCACTTACACCAGCCAGGGAAGGGGGCCTAGCGGGATGAAGGTCCTGACTCCCCCCCCTGGCCCTCTCTGACACTACCCCAGAAGGGGGCTGAAGTACCTCATTTGTTATGGTTTAGATATGAGGTGTCTCCCAAAAGCTCAGGTATTAGACAACACAAGAAAGTTTAACTGGGTTGCAAACGTAAGCAGGTAAAGCGTGGCTGGAGGAGGTGGGTCATTGGGGGGCATGCCTTTGGGTTTTTATTTTGTCCCTGGTGAGGAACTCTCTCTCTCTGTCTGACTGTCTCTGCCTCCTAGTGGCCATGTCCTGAGCTGCTTTCCTCTACCACACTCTCCACCATGATGTTCTGCCTCACCTGGGGCCCAGAACAATGAAGCTTGGTTGCCTATGGACTGGAATCTCTGTGACCATGAGTGCCAAATAAGTTTCTACTCTAAAATTGTTCTTGTCAGGTCTTTTGGTCACAGCAGTGAAAAACCTGACTAAACATCATTATAGCCTGTCCAGGGTGGAAGTCTAGGCTTCTCACTGTCTTTGATGGTATGGATAGGATGGGGCCAACAATTTTTTGTGTGGTGTTTGACTGGAGTATCTAGTTAGCTAGATATTGTCTAAAATTCCAACTCTTATTTTCCAGAGAAGGAAACAGAATTAGAGAAGTAAGGCCTTGTCCCAGGTCTGAAGGATGAAAGGAATAGAGCTGGCATCAAGCACCTGCACAACTGTGTAAACTCCTTAAAGAAGATCTGGTTCCCAAGGCTGCCAGATGCCAGTCTTACAAGGATTTGTGCTTGAGCAGGGCAAGGGGCAGAGGGTGAGTGAAAAGACCCTACCAGTTCCCCTGCTGAAATTCTTGAGCTTCCTGTCTCCTCCAGGAAGTCCACCTCCTCAGCCTGGCATCCAGAACCCTCTTGGACCAACTCTTGTGAAAGTATCATCCAGGTTGACTCTTGCTGCAAACGCTGCTTTCTGTACTCAGAATGGGATCTAAGCCCCAGCTCCACAATTCCCTAGGCTTCACGCTTTCCTGGCTTGCTTAACCCTGTTGCTATTGTACACCTTCTCCCTCCCACCTGAATACAGCAAGTTCTTGCCTACATGAGCCTTTGCTCTGCTGCTTCCTCACTCTAGACAGCTATATGTATGTCAGGTTTCGCCTCATTGCCACCTCAGTGGCCTCCTCATCACCTAAATGATGCCCCAACCCTGTCAGCCTGGGTCACTGCCATTCTCATTCCCTGTTTTATATTTTTATAGCATGCATCCTTCCCTGAAATTCCTTTATGTTCATTTGTTTATGTGTTTATTTTCTGTCTCCTCCCTAGGGTCCTAGGATGGGTCATCTCATTTATAATGAGGTTCAGTAAGAAGCTGCAACAAGAATGAATGGATGTATGCTCAGAGATGGCTGGCTCCAGACCCTTAGACACTGCTGGGTGCCATCTGCTGGCCTGTCTGGAGAAGCTGGGGCTGTATGTCCAGGGCCTCCAACTTGGGGAAATGCCCACACAGGGCCAGAGGCCAGGCTTATTGGAGGACCCAGTGAAGCCGAGGAACTGAGGAAGCCACTAAAACTCTCTAGTAAGCAGATGCCATTTGTCCCCACCCCCACTCCCCGATGCAGCATTGGCCAGAGGGATCCTTGTCTGTCCTGGGAAGAACTGGCTGGAGCTCTTCATGCACAGATTAGAATTAAGCCCATCCCTAGCCTGTCACCTTCTCTGGAATAGGTGGGCCTGGGCCTGGAAACATAGGGTGGGACCAAGGCCTGGCTCCTCATTCTGCTTCTGCGCAGCCCTGGCCATATGTCTTGCTCTCTCTGGCCTCTACTTTCTGCCTTAAACGGTGAGGTACAATAAAGTCTCAACACTCTCATAGCCTTTCAGGCTTATGGTTTACCTGGCAGTGAGGTTCAGGCAGCCCAAGAAAGCTCAATAGCTGTTCATTAAAGTGGAGTAGCATGGGTTGGGAAGAAGTCAGGATACCTGGGTTCTCTTCCATTGGTTTCTCATTCACCAGGTAGGTACAGTGGAGCAGAGTTGACTCTGTGCGGTCTTTTCCCCCAGGGACTTGGTATCCTTTGGGCCACGAGTTGGTTAGGGAGGTTCTTGTGTATGTGCCCCCTCCCACCCACATCTGTCTTCACTCACGGTTCTTCCCAAAGAGATGTAAGCTCCTGGTAATGGGGACCTGTCTACGTTCTCAGGAGCTAGAGCAGAATCCAGTCCATAGATGGTGCACACTGGGGATATGTATCATGTGTCATTGATGGAAGTGATGGATGGGAAGAAATACTCTGGTGAAGGGCTTGTGCTTGCTATTTTAAAGTTTGCTGATTATTATTTAAAAGTTTATGGTTATTATTTGAAGTTTCATATCATTTTGCTGTCACAAACATGCTTAGAAAAGGAAGAAAGTATAAAATTAAGCATACCACAGAGGGTAAATCCAAGGTGAAACTGTGTCGTTATGGAAGAGAAGGAGACAATGTCAACTGCATTGGTGAATGTGCATGTGTGTGTGTGTGTGTGTGTGTGTGTGTGTGTGAGAGAGAGAGAGAGAGAGAGAGAGAGAGAGAGAGAGAGAAGAGGGCTGAGCAGTGGCCAGCATGACTCTGCTCAGGCTGGGCTACTGGCCCCCACAGGGCTTAGCTCCTGGATGTGCACAACCCCATGCTGCCCATACCCCACTCTTCCAGCTTGGAGCTTCCTTGGCCAAGGGAAGGTGGGGGTGGGAACACGTCACTTCTCATTTCCTTTAACCAGCTCAAGAAGAAACAGAGCTTGAATTTCTGAGAGGCTCATAATTAAATGAATTAAAATGTTTTCCTTCACGGTGACTTTGCCAACTCCCATCCACCTCTCCTTGGCCCTGTTCCCGGCGAGCAGCAGAGCCTGAGAGGATGCAGAATGACATGTTGGCTCCAAAGGGTGAGCGGGGTGCCTCCAGAGCAATTAGCTTGTGCATCATCATTTTGGGGAGAGATTTATGGCTGGCTTTCGGAGCATTCCAGCTCAGACCTTTACGGCCCAGATTCGTTTGCTGAAGTTCCTGGAAGCGGGCCTCCATATTAATTCCAATTACAGTCAGATGGGAGCCCATTCATAAGGAAGTCTTTGACAGGCTCCTTCTCCTGCCACTCTGGCCTGACCTTGAGCCACCAATGCTGTTGCCAGCCCTGGAGAGGGAAGAAACCAGGCTGAGCCGCAGCCTTCCGGGCAAGCTGGGGAGGTGACCGGAGCTGTGCTTGAATCTAAATGGAGACTGGAGGAGGAATGTGAAGACCATGCTATTGTAACACCTTTATCTGGGGACCATCCTTAGTACTCTTTGCAGACTTCAGGATGTTGGGAGTGGGGATATTTTCTGTGGTCTCGGTTTCTGAAATAGTCCCTCTGGTGCCAGAACTGCAGCCCAAGTCCTGGATGGGCCAGAAGACGCGGCAACCACAGCCGTCAAATGATCCCAGATGTCCTTATCTGACCCAAGGCCCCAGTTCCTGGGGGTACCTGGGTGAGCCAGGCTTTCAGTGACCTCCACAAGCCCATTAGTATGTCTGCTGATGGATGTTCCTTGTAGTACTGAGACCCCAAGGACTAAATATAAACCCAAGGAAGCAATTACCCAGGTATTGATTATGGATTAGAGTAACAACATTACTAATTACATTTAAAGATGTGTATCCACGACACCAGCCTGTTAATGGCTTGCATAAAGTATTAAGACTGCTAATTAGGACAAACAGCAGGTTTATCACCAGCTATAATTGCTAGGTCCCTTGAGAAGGGAGAGAGCCTTCTCCAAGGCCTGTGCTTTCTAAGGACCCCACAGCAGAGGCTTTGCAGGCTATATCCATAGCCTCAGCCTCACATTTTCTTTCCATACAATAGGTTCTCCCTGTGTACCTGCTGCCATCATGAGGGGACTGAGGTGGCCACATAGGACTGAATGGCCACAGGGAACCATTGGAAGGAAAGGTGGTCTTGCACCAACCAGAAACAGGTATTCCTGAGAGGGTTGTATTTCAGAGATTATATGCAACCCCAAAACCCCAAGTCCCTGCTAACGAGGAACAGAGATTCCAATGAAGCATCAATGTAGATCCTTTTCTTCACAAACAGGTGGGGCAAGCACCCTGGTTAGCCAGCAAGTGGCAAAGTTCTGGCACTGGCTCCTGTCTGTGATAACCAGGTCAGCCCATGTCACATAGCCAGCCTCCCTTACAATGGTGGCGGCTCTTCGTGGTCAGAGATGTAACCCTTCCCCCAGGTCAGAAAGACAGGAAGAACACTGGGTTCTTCCATCTATAGGGCCTGCAAGAACCACCTCTCCCATTCCTAACCCCACCTTGCCAATGCCTTGCCACCTTTTGATTTCTGCTCAGGGTCAGTCCCAGAAGACTTCCATGCTTCCTGGTGACAGAGCCAGGAGCCCTTATTGGCTTACAGAAGGCCCTCTTGGGTGGCCATGACAGAAAGCTGAAGCCCACCTTCCTGTCTCCAGACCAAAAGCTCAATAAATACTGGCAGAACAGAGATGCCTACAAGTTAGGGAACCAAACATAGTTCTAGTCATTTATTTGGTTTTTAAAAATTCCTGTGCTTTCCATTCCCAGTTTTTCAAGAAATCTCCATACTGCTTTCCATAGCGGTTGCACCATTTTGCAGTCCCACCAGCAATGTATGAGTGTGCCTTTTTCCCCACATCCTCTCCAACATTTATTGTTGTTTGTGCTCTTGATAGCTGCCATTCTGACTGGAGTGAAATGAAATCTTAGAGTAGTTTTGATTTGCATTTCTCTAATTGCCAGCGATGTTGAGCATTTTTTCATGTATTTGTTGATTAATTGTGTATCTTCTTCTGAGAAGTGTCTTTTCAATTCCTTAGCCCATTTATCGATTGGATTATTTGTTTTTTTGGTGTTAAGTTTTTTGAGTTCTTTATATATTCTAGAAATTAGTGCTCTTAAAAACATCATGTTACAATGACACAGCCACTTCAATGTTTATAGCAGCACAATTCACAATAGGTAGGTTGTGAACCAACCTAGATGTCCCTCAGTAGATGAGTGGATAAAGAAAATGTAGTATATATACAAAATGGAATTTTACTTAGCAACAAAAGAGAATAAAATAATGGCATTTGCAGGTAAATGGATGAAGTTGGAGAATATAATGCTAAGTGAAGTTAGCCAATCCCCAAAATCCAAATACTGAATGTTTTCTCTGATATAAGGAGGCTAGTTCACAGTGTTGTTGGATAGGGGTACATAGGAGGATTAGAGGAACACTAAAATGGTAAAAGGAAAGGGAGAGGAAGAGAGGGAGCAAGGGGGAGGGAGGGGGGAAACAAAAAGGAAAAAAAAAAGTGGTGGTTGAATGAGATGGATATCGTTATCCTAAATGCATGATTGAAGATATGAATGGTACTTATATACTTTGTATACAAGCAGTTGTATGTAAAAAGATGCTATATATGTGAATTATGAATTGTAATACATACTACTATTATAAATAAAAAAAGAAATGAAAAAAATGTCTGTGCTTTCTATAGTTTTGATATAATAGGATCCTATTTGGGGATAGAACTTCTCCTCATTATATTTCCTTTTAATTTACTGTAATCTAATCAACCTAGAATTACATGAATACATTTTTTGTTTAAAGCTCAGACCTCATGGATAAAGCTGAATCTCCTTTTGCTGCATCTTCAGCCCCAGAGGAGCACAGCCGTAGATCAGCGTGTATGCTTCTGAAGCTTTTTGTGGGTTTGTGTCATTTGCACCCACAGAAATGCACAAAGTTATGGAGTGATCCTTCATTTACCAACTTCGTGTGTTGCTCCCTTGTGATCCGGTTGATATTCATGGCATGCTTATCACGTGCCACTCAGCCAGGAAAGCAGAGGGAGGACATGTCCACTGTGTAGTGTGTCAGATGGGTGACAGTCACTGTTATGCCACAGTGAGAACTATAGCACACCTTGATGGGGAAGTGATCAGCAAAGGCTGCCCTAGGAAGTGGCCTTACAGTGGTTCTAGTAGTACAGTGGGAAGACTAGAGTGAGGCCATGTGTTGGTGCCCTGATATAGGACAAGAGGACAGATACTTGGCCACAGGAGGTCTCAGGGCCAGAAAGTGGGGCAGGGCCAATGGCAAGAAACCAAGAAAGGGCCAGACAATTGAGGGTCTCAAAGTCCTGTTAGGGGTTTCATCTTTATTCCAAGAGCATTGGGTCTCATTTGTAAGGAACATTTTTACTAAATTTGGAGACCAATCTGTGTCTATCTTACTTGAAATGTAGCATTATATTGGACAGCAGGTGCACACATACACAAATATGTGCACTCACATGTGCATGTATGCACACACATATGTACACACACACGTGGATCAACACATGTCTACTACCACATGAACATGCACACATCTGAAGATATGCACATTCATGAGCAAACACACATAGACATGTACACCATAGTTCCTTTTTGTCATTTTCTGACAGGTGATATTTTAGATTCCTTCTAGACCTTTTGGTTTTCAGGCTTGCAGGGCTGCAATGGGCATTTGTATACCGGCCTGTTGTGCACATGGGGGTATCTCTGGGTGTATTCTGAGGAAGGGAAGTACCAGATCCTGAGGTCTGCACAGTGCATATCAGTAAACACTCCCTCAGAACCCACCCCTGAATAATTGTGCTTGTTTTTACTCCCCAGCAATGTAGAACATGTATGTTCCCCCTTCATTGCCATCCCCAAATGTTACCAAACTTCAAATGCTGCAACATGCTGTCCCAAGGCTGACTTGGATTCCCATGGTCATGAGCTAATGGCAAGGTCAAGGTCATGTGAGTTTGCCCACTTGGTCATATTTGCACTTGTTCTTGGTCATCTCCTTGGCCTGAATCTCATTTTGTATTGTTAATTTTTCCCTACTTGTTGGCTGAACTTGTTTATGTTCCTTATCCACTTGTATAAGTAGCATTTTTTCTCCAATTGGCAGAAAGTCTTTCAAATTTATTTGTGATAACCTTTTTCATATGGAAAATTTTTGTTTTGAAGTGAAATTTATCATGATTTTCATTTATTGCTTTTTTACATTCTAAGACAGTTTTTGCCTAAGTTTATAAACTTATCCTTCTGTATTATAGTCTAAGACTTACATAAAGGCAATTGTGGATTTTGCATTTGGGAATTAATTCACCTGAAATGCATTTTTATGAAGAATTTAAGATAGGGATTAAATTAAATATTTTCCAAGAGGACAGACATGAAATTTGTGGGTAACAAGCCCAGCTTATAGTTCCTCCACCACCCTATATTATGGTGGATGCAGAAGCCTGCTCAGAACAGGACCACTCTGACATATGTGTGAATGGGCTAAGGATAGAAGACCCATAGGGGCCAGCTTTGTTATATCTCAGAGGATCCTCCATTCTCAAGATCTGAGGGTAGAGGCCAGTTCCCATTGCCTCTTTAAAAGGCACAAGCCTGTCCAGAGCATCCCAAGAACATAAAGGACAAACTACTATCATTCTCCAGGCTGGCCACAAGAGCACGGAGGCTCCACTACGCTGTGACTTTCTCTTGTCCTCTAAGTGAGTGGGCTAAGGGGACTCTTAGCAAAGCAAGAGAAAAGCCAGGTTGGAGGACAGAGCCCTGAATCATGGTCCTAATGCACTTACTAATTGTGGGTAATCATGTCCCCTTTTTGGCCAGTTTTTCCATCCATGAAATGGGAATCATTGTGGTTGTTCCCATCCTTGCTAACACATAGGGCTGATGTGAAGCAGCCGGAGGGGAGAATGTAACAGTGACCTATACCTGAAGGGCCAATTGTCCTGATGATGCTCCTGCCAGATCTGGGAGCGGGGCAGCATTGACAGTCACTAGCACCTCCTTCCCTATTCTGTCCCAGGTGTCCCTAAGTATGAGAGGTATAATTTGGAAATCACAGTGGGTTTCTACAAGTTCTCAAGGGGTGCGTATTCTCCTGGTCACCTTCAATCTGAAATTCCTCTTGCCACCAGATGAGTTCATGGGGGAATCTGTGCTGTGTCTCTGTTCCCTGAACCTCCACTCCATATTCTCAGCACCATGGCCAGGTGTGGGGTGGGCCTTCCTAAAGGGGAGCGTGGGTTCTCATTGGCCATTGGCACTCCCTCAGTTTTTCAAGAAATGCCAAACGATTCTCATGCTTCTTCACAGAAAAGTCTCCCTCTTTCCAGCCTCACTCTCAACCTCAGCTTCCAACGTCCCACCACTGTTTCTCCACCCCTGATTCTTACCTGAATGAAATGGACTTCTACTTGATGGCAACAGGGATCAGCAGAGGCCTTAGGATTCTTTTCGATAGTGTTTCCCTAGAAGGCAGCTGTGATTTCTGAATGAATCTCTTCCCTCTTATATCAGAACTGCCAGAGTCCTTATATCTCTTGATGGGACAACTGGACAGGAAAGACATGATGGAAAGAAAAGGTGGGAGGAATGACAACCATCTCTGTATGCCTGGACAACCAAGACCATGAGGATGGCATCTAGTGGCTTGTAAATCTATGGTTTACAAGAGGAAAGAGAGGGAACAAGAGAAGTAAAACTCCCCCAACCTAACCCTTTTCTGCAAAGTGCAAAGTCTGGAAGGAAACATTGCTTGTGTATTATTCAGTTATTTGCTGAATTCATTTATTCAACAGGTGGGGATGTGGAACAGGATGCCTGGGACCTGAAGGATGAAGCAGGCACAGTCCCCACCCACCCAGGACAGCAATATCTGGTGGGGAGATGAGTTTGAACTAAGAGTTTCACACCTGAAGTGCCCACTGGGCTCAGTGGGATTGAAGTAGTCTAGCTTCCTATTTGTTGTCTCCTAAACCTCCACTCAGGGAAGTGTCCCCACCTTCACACCTCAATATGTGTTCTCTGGGAACACATAGAAGTGGTATTTCTCAACTAAAACTTATTCTTAAATGGAAAGGTAAGGATTTGGGCTGGGGATGTAGCTCAGTGGTAGAGTGCTTGCCTATCGTATGTGAGGCCTTGGGTTTGATCTCCAATATAGCAAAAGAGAGAGAGGGAGGGGGAGGGAAGCTAGAGGGGAGAAAAAAAGAAATATAAGATTTCCTGACCCCCTCAGGGTTCCTACTCACCACAGAATGCTAAAGACCTGCTTTTTCTCTCCAGTCCTTTTGTAAATTCAGAGCACAGACACAGAGCAAACACCAGTCACTGGACTGATGTTGAGAAGTATCAGCATTGAATGGCCAGTCAGGACCAGTGCTGGATGAAGGGTGAACCTAGTAGCACAGTGACAATGAGACAAGAGTGATATGCTCTCGGCCTCGGGTCTCAGGAGACTGGTGAAGCTCATAAAGGGCCTGAGACTCCCAGGAAACCTCAAAAACCTCTGTGCCCAAGACATGGTTTGATTGTCAGGAACAAGGGAGGATGCAGAAGGGAGAAATGGCCAAGAACAATATAAACCTCTCCCCACTCAGCTCAGCCATCCCCTGGAGACTCTGACTAAACAACCTAGATGACAGTTCCTCTAAGGAGGGGACTGGTCTCTCCATGGGGATTCAAAAGACATTGACGGCATGAAGAGGTAGGACTTACACATGGTCCACACCATGGAAGCCAGCTTTTGTTTTGGAAGGCTTCTTGTTCTTGCCTCTGTGTGTGTGTGTGTGTGTGTGTGTGTGTGTGTGTGTGTGTGTGTGTGTTCATGTGTTTACATGCATATGTTCATTGCCTATGCCTGTGTCTCCTGTCCTGTGTATAGAAGCAGAGCATGAGAAAAATAGCAAATGACAATGTAGCTTCATCACAAATGCCTTTATTGACTATCTCATTTAAAAAAAAAATCCCAATGGTGGAGCAACTGAAGTGGGAGCCCCTGGATTCTATACCAAGTACTGGGGGGAAGAAGTAAAAATAGTGCTAAAATATCCTAAAATGTAAGTGGCCTATGACTTTTATGTTCATAACTGATATTGCTGATTTAGGGACTATCACACAACATTGCAAACTGTTACCATTTTTTTCCCTCCTGGGGCATGCACTCAGATGTTGTGGGGCACACTGCAGCAAGGTCTCACAGAGGGCATCCTAGCTCACCCTGCCACCCTCCTGCCTTCCCCTTTGGCTGGGCCTGTCATAGTCCAAGATCCAAGTCATGATTCTCTGTCTTGACACCTAAATAGGCCTGGTGTACCCAGTAGGTGCTCAGTGAGTACTGGTCAAGTACTGGAATGAATCCAGTGAGAACGGTTCAAGAACAAGCAGCACCCACAAGAGGCATTAGTGATGACTCCAGCACAGTGGTGTCATCTGAGAGTGTTTATAGAGACATGGGCAGGGCCTAAAGGGATGAGGGCAGGCCACGGTCATCACCCTGAAGAGGGGCTTAACAGAAGGCTGGCATTTGGTAGAGCATGCCACCATCCAAGATAGGGGAGGAACTTGACCGTGGAAGACTTGGGTAAGAAATGATTGCAGATGGTTCTCACCTTCTTGCTGGTGACTCCCACTGTCTAAGCCCAGTGGAACCAGAGGACAGGGAACCTGAAGAGGGACAGAGGTGCGGGTATGGCATGTGGCAGCTGCCATCCTTGGAGTCGCCCACAGCAGACAGGAGGAAGCAGACATGTTCCTCTACCTCCCAGTTGACATTCACCAGTAGAAGCTGCCCCTTCTGAGGTCTGGCTCAGGCTTCCACCTGCAGCCTCAGACTGGGCCACATCAAGATCTTGACTGTTTCCCATCCGAACTCCTTAGGGGTGCCCACCCATTCCACGGAGACAGCAATGGAGGAGAGGGTGTGCACCTGGGCATTCCGCCAGGTGCAGGAAGGGGAACACGGAATCCTCTTTCTATTCCTCTATAGCTGGTGACATCAGCTGGTGACATCACCAGATCCTGCAGGTGGAGTACATAAGAAGTTCAAATAGCTCATGGTGTGGGGGAGGGAAGGGATGGAGTCAACAGCAGGGACTGTGCCAGCAACACTAGTGCTGAAATCTAGACAACCACAGAAGGCGCCGCAGAAGTAGGATAGACTTGTGCAGCTGTCTGGGATCATGACCCAGCTCTGTGCTCAGGGATGATCTGCCCACAGCTGGCTACCCCTGCATGTGGGCAGGGGAGGAAGGATGGACACAGCATGTGGGACTGCACTGGACACTACAGGTAAAGGGCCTCCAATTCTCCACAGGCACATCCTTTCAGCAGAAAGACTGTGGGACACTTCCCCCTTTTTTTTTTTATAGAAGGAGGACTTTGCTTTACCCCTGTCCTCCTTTCCAGTCTTCTCTACATTGTCTTCCGTACAGGAATCTCCAGAAGAGCAGTCCAGGCCCATCGCCCCACTCAGGAAATGTCCTTGCTCCCTCTGCCCTAGGACATAGCCCAGAGCTGTGAACAGTAGTGGCACAGTGGATTCTGATAGTGTGTGCCCTGCTATGTCCTTTTGGATGGATGGGGTGGGCTGAGGCCAAAGGAAGGTGGCCTCCACAATCCAGTAGTCCACACACCGGGGCCTATACTTGGCTCTTGCTTTCCTGGGCCCTGCTGACATTCATGCATCTTGTTCTCCCTAAAGCGTGACTCCGTGGCCTCAGCTTCCTGTCAAAGTCATGGCTTCCCTGACTTTACTGAGGGGCCCTCTAAGACATCACCACAGCCCTGATTCTCTGCCTCAGGTGCCTACGGGTGTTGGAGGCCTGACTGGTCACTTTTATACTTCCTGTAGAAAGGCTTGGGTCTTGGTCCATGATGACCTTTATACTCAAATAAGGGATCTGACCCAGCACACTGACCAGGCCCAAGGCACTGGCTGCATCCTCAGGTCTAGTCAGAGAGCCGCACCCAGACAGCACAGTCTTTGGAACAGAAAGCCCCGTGTGCAAATAACCATGAGAGGTGGGACAAATGCCACCGGCATCTCTGCTGGGGTGGAGACAGTGTGCCAAGACCTAGTGCAGGAGCCCTGTTTGGGGATTGACTTGAATTGCGGTTGACTATGAGCCGTGGAGATTTGGGCATTGTCCCCTCCCGTAGTCTCACGGGACTTGTTGCGGGATCTCCAGGGACTTGCCGAAATTGCTGATCGGCAGCGCCATTTTAGGGTGTGTTTGGCGTGTGTTAGTCGTTGTTAGAACCAGAGAGAAAAGTTATCAGAATAAAAAGCTGTTTGTCTCCAGTTTGCTTCTGAAGCTTTTCCCGCGGCTCCGTTGCTCCAAGCGCTTCAGGCGGCAACAACCTAGGGCCACAATGGCCGCAGGGCAACATGTAGGCTCAAGGGCAACTGTATGGAACACACAGTGACCAGGAACAGACAGCAGGAGCACATAGAGGGATTGCAGTTAGCCAGGGTGTGGCATCTCCCAGGTGCTTTTCTAAGGCAGAAGTACAGAGCTACAGAAGGCTGGATGCTGACTTACTTTCCTGTGTCCCCACAGTCTCTGCCCTCTACCAAGGCCCTGCCCTCACCAGAGGCTCTGCCCAGGCCCCACAACAGGCCCTGCCCCCCCCCCATGAGATGCCCCCACTCTGAGACAACACCCCCCCTGCCACCCCACTGTCCTCATGCTCCCACCTCACTAACCTTGTTTTTCCAACCTTGGTGACATAGATTGGCAGACTGTGGAGGTGATTAGAAAGACCAAAATACTGGCAGAGAAGTAGTAAGAGGACTTGGGATCACGGATAAGCCTAGGGTGGCAGGAGAAGACAGGGGATCAGAGAATGAAAGACAGCAGGCCCTTTTACCTTTTTGGAGAGAAGTAGGTCAAGATTTGCAAAAAAAAGAAGATGCAAAGCAAGAAAAAATAAATTATAATTTTATGGGTAAGAAGTTAAAAAAAAAAAAAAGATTAGCACACAAATGGTAGAAACTCTCTTCTTTGAGCAGAGTAGTCTGCCAAGGTTCCGGTCAAAGCTGGGGACTGATGGGAGCTAATGCTCAACAGGCTTTTGGGGTGCTATGCCCTCAGGACACTGGAAGGACGGAGCCACAGTGTGGCCAAGATAGGACAATCTTCTGCTGCTTCTCCCTCTGGGAAAAGAAGAATGATGAGAAAGAAAGGAAAGGTAGCAGTGGGGTTTCAATGAGAGTTTAGTGGGTCAGCACTCTTCAGGAACTGGAGGAGTCCCAGTACCACCCATAGCTCCACATCTTCTTGTCCTGTCCTACAACAGGGTGCCCTGGCCAGCCAAGAAGCTCTGATTCCAGCAACCACACCCTGACCACTGACCACCCACCTCCCCAGCATCCCTGCAGCCACTGGCCTGGAGAAAACTCTGGGGTCCCACTCCAATGATCACATCACCCCTCCACAGTCTTCCCACCTCTAGTCCAGGTTCTTCCAGCCATTCTTCAACTGACCTGGACTGATCACCCTGGGGATGATAGCTCATGACCCAAAGTTATTTCCTGAAGTAACGTATCACCACCCTTTTACACACTGAAACCTTTCTTTCTGGATTTCTAACTTAAATGAACTTGATATAAGATTCTGAGAGGCTCCACAGTAAATGAACACATTCACTTGAGGATGGTGCCACATTTCCTAATCCCTTTCAACATGGAATCCTCTCTTGTCTAACACATTTCCTTCAACACCTGAGTGCCATTTTGGACCTGCCTTTCGGTCCCAGACACATGCCCTACCCACTGCTGTTATTTCCAGCCTTGACTTCAGGATGTAGACCCCAGCCTTCCCTGCATTCAGGGCTTCTAGAGCCTGAACTCAGCCTGCTTCCCCCAACTCTCCACCTCTGCACCCTCATGCAGACCTGCAGCACAACAGTCACTCATTCTCTAACCACAGCCTCTGTTATAGGCTTCTTGCCTTTGCTTCAGCTTTTCCCTAGCCTGTTGTACTCTCCTATCTCTGCTTCCATCCCCTGAATTCTAACTTCTCAACAGAGGCACAGCTGAAACTGTCTCCCCTGTGAAGCCTTCCTTGATCTCAGTTGAATGACTCACTCCTGTTGGCACTGTTACTTTATGACACCCCTTCCTACCTTCAGCCAGGTACTATCCATCTCTCCCCAAGATTAATCCTTGAGGGAGAATTCTGGGTGTGATTTGACTCTTTATCTCTCCCCACTCCCACCCCATCCTGCATATCATTTCTATCAACAGCAATCAATAAATGCTGTTGAAATCACTTCTCCAGCCTTTCCCTCTTG
This sequence comes from Tamias sibiricus, assembly GCA_025594165.1. Taxonomy (NCBI): domain Eukaryota; kingdom Metazoa; phylum Chordata; class Mammalia; order Rodentia; family Sciuridae; genus Tamias; species Tamias sibiricus. The sequence goes on along the minus strand of CM046663.1, from coordinate 89,865,339 downwards.
CTCTGGGAAGAGCCCCAGGAGGCCAAGAGGAACACATGTGTGGGAGAGAAAAAAGAACACATGTTCCTTTCACAGGCGCTCCCAGGATTATTGCATCAACATATACAGGCTGACAGGGGTGGATGAATGTGGCAGCCACTGATCAAATCTGGGGTCTCAAGGCTCAGATACTTAATGAAGTATGGAGTTCAGCCCTTACACAAGCCATCATTTAAGGAAAGAATGAGACTAAGGGGAAGCTCAGCAGAGGCCCTGACCTTGGTAAGGTAGGGTGAAAAATGGGCATGGGAAGGAAATAAAAAGACAGTAAAATAAAAGCCCAGGAGAAGAGAGAGAAGAGTGGCTGAAGAATTGCAATGTTCTCTGGTTTTGGCAGACATTTTTGGAACATATAGTTAACTATGTAGAATGATACGGCTTTTACTTCCTCAGATCTTTCCATCAGCAGAAATTGTCCTTAAATTTTGAAAGCAGGTTGGTAGTCAGCAAAAAATGAAGTAAGTGAAATCAGGTAACTGGGCTTACCACTTTCCTGAGTGTGTGTAACAGAGGTCACTCCCAATCACAGGAAACTAAGCTATATCCAGCAATTGAATCAGCAACTACACTTGCAGGGCATGTGCCTTCGGACCAGAATTAAACAAGAATCTAAACTTCCTTGTCCCTCCTTACTTAGTTACAAACAGAAGGGCTTGGTCTGTACCTTTGTCAAGAGGGTGGAAATCTCACTTGCTGTGGAGGTTTCAGAGAACAGCTCATGTCACCTGTGAACATATGCACTCAGAGCTGCCAGCTTTTGCCATGAGCTCTCATCATGCATGTATGGAGATATGACTGGAAAGGTCACACTCCAGAGGCAGCTGTTCTCCACAGGTGGAGAATCTGCCTGATGACACTGGAGCTGGAGGCAGACAGTCTCTTGAATAGCCAGGGACCAGGGTGGTGGCCTTTCAACAGAGCCACCTGCCACAGCCTGACAGATTGACGTAAAGGAGGTGGAAACGTTCTGTTCCTGGCCTTGTCTGACCAGTGGAGGAGGATTGAGAAATGTGTCTGGCGTTGGTACCACAGGAGAATGCATAAGTAGCCAACTTACTTACTGGAAAAGGAATGACCTAATCTGCTAAGCCAGCCTGAATCTTAATGGGAAGATAGGAAGACCATGCAACAGGATGGGAAGACTGGTAAGGGACCTGATCTGTGCCCAGGGTGGGGACCTGCATGGCCAGGCCCACAAGGCCTTATTCCTTGTGCACTCCCCAGGAGAAGCAGAGCCTGTTTTAAAAGCAGTGGTGGTTCCAAAAATGTCATTCTTGTCAGAGTAAAATGCATACAAGAAGGAGTGAGGCCTAAAGTGAGAGCATAAGTTGACTCTGGACCCCTGGGACCTGGCCAGCTCTCTGTCTCCCAGACAGAAATGAGCCAGGAAAGTTTTGATGATGATGAAGCCTACCCATATGTTTTGCCGAGACCATCTATCTCTTTTTTTTTTTTTAATTAGGTCAATAGTATATATTTGTCACCAATAAATAAACTGGAGAAAGAAAAACCCCTCAGAGTCTCACATTTGAGTGGATTCTACACTACACACATTGGGATCTCACTGTGCACAGGAATCCCCCTCCCAGGCTCTTCAGGAGCCCAGGTTTTGAATTTCTGAAAATCCCTGGGGGGATGCAAATGCTGCTGGTTCAGGCCACACTTTGAGTAGCAAGGCCCTGCCAGATGTTTTAAAAAAAATAAGTATACATTTTGTTTTAATAACTTTTCATAAAATACATGCTAGTTTATAACATGACTCAATTAATAACATTATGACTTCTTTATTCCACATTAAAAATATATGTAAGAGTAGGAAAGAGCGTGAGTGAGCATGATCCATGCATGAGATAGACATGGAAGGAAATGTCCAATGAATCATATTAATTTGTATAATTAATATGTTAGTAATTATAATAAACATATACACTTCAATAAGAAATTTTAATGACTCCCATAATTCCATTGTATCTGACTTCAAGTATTTACTTAACCAACCTCCTATTATTATACACATAGGTTGTTTTTTATTTTCATCTATTATAAGTGGCCCTTGCAAAGCTAAATCATATCATACATCCTCAATTATTTTTTTCAAATGTGAATAAATAATATTAAAGACATGCATAAGTTTAGGGCTTTCCACATACATTGCTAAACTTCCCTCCAGAAAGCTTCACTAACTAACAGCCAACAATGGTGAACCAATCACTACCATTTAGAACAATTCTCCAGGGAAACAAAATCAAATGGCATTGTCAGATTAAGAAAGCCATCTATTTTCATAATGAAAAAGCATAGGTTCTCACTCCCTTGTTTATTGCACATTTTATTCACCACCTAATGTGCAATGAGGCATCACCATAAGCACTGGAGAGGCACAACGATAAACACAATGCAGTCAGAGTTCAGGAAAGAACTGATAAAAATGGCTTGTCCTTCCAATTTTTCCCTAAATATTCTTAGATCTCCAGGGAGTTACTGTCTTGGAATAGCTTACTGAAACACTGCATTGCTATGAATTTTTGATGAAACATCTGAAACCAAATGGTGTAGTGAACCTGCCTGGGGACCTGTCTGGGTCTTGGGTCTCTAGGACATCAGCCCAGGTAGCCCACCTTTCTATCCTCTCCCATTTCCAACACACATGGTTGGATGATGCACCTCACAGACAGACATCTCTCTCCTCTGATGTCTTACACACATGTTGGTGAATCCTACCAAGCATGAGCCTCCCCTTACCCAGGAAGAAGAAGAGGTTGCTGCCAGGGAATTAAGGAAGGAGGCTTTGAAGGTGAGAGGAGGCTGCACAGTGCTGAGTTAGAAGTAGCCAGACCTGTGGAGGTCAGATGGAAAGAAAGCATTTTATGTGTCGTTCTGGTCCTGCTGCCTGAGGATCTAAGAGGCCTCTGGGCGGGATAACCTGGGTCACATTGTGTCAGCCTTTCATGCACATCTGGCTGCACCCTTCCTTGTTCTCCTGCTCTGAGTGCCCTGAGAGTTGTATAAACCAAGGAGGGGAGCTAAAAGCCATGCTTTGGGGCTCTACAGTGACTGTGAGGATGAAGAATGCACTGCTGGTAAGGTAGCAAACCAGTTGGAAGCTGTGAAACTAGATTAAGGCCTGACTAGGACAGTAACAAAGGGAAACCCAGGAGGAAGTTTGGGAGTGATCCAAGGTGTTTTAGTCAGCTATTTTTTGCCACTGTGATCAAAAGACCTGATAAACACAATTTAGAGCAGGAAAAGTTTATCTGGGGATAAACTTTTTTTTTGCACATTAGGTGGTGAATAAAGTTTATCAGTTTCAGAGGTCTCAAACAATAGATAATGACTCCATTGCTTTGGGCCCAAGGTGAGGCAGAACATCATGATGGAAGGGCATGGAAGAGGAAAGCAGCTCAGGACATGGCAATCAGGAAGCAGAGAGCTCTGATCACCAGGAACAAAATATAAATCCTAAAGACCTCCCAGTGACCTACCTCCCCCAGGTACCATATCAGTGGATTAATGCACTGATTAGGTTAACCTAATCATTTCACCTCTGAACTTTCCTACATTGTCTTACACTTGAGGTTTTGGGGGACACCCAATATCTAAATCTTAAGACAAGGTCCAGCCAGGCAGACCCATGCCTGGTGAGAAATGGAGGAACAGCAAGGAGTGAAGTGAAGGGACATTTTCTTTCTTGGGATATAGATTACAGGAAATAGGAAAAGCAAGTTTGGGGGCAGGGGTGAAAAAATAATATGGGAGAATGAATTTGAAGTGCCTTTGAGTGAGCCCCTTGGAAATATTTGGTAGAAATGTGGACAAGTGGTCAACTCATCTGTTTTTCTGTTTCTATTAAAAAAAAACATGAAACTGAGTAAGTTAAAAAATAGAAATTTAAGCTGGGTGTGGTGGTGCATACCTGTAGTCCCAGAAGGGGACTGTACTACACCTGTACTCAGAAGGCTGAGGCAGGAGAATCACAGGAGCCCTGCAGCTTGAAGCCAGTATAAGCAACATAGAAAGATCCTGTCTTGAGACAGAGACAGAGAGAGAGAGAGAGAGAGAGAGAGAGAGAGAGAGAGAGAGAGAGAGAGATTGAGATTGATTCATGTCATGGTTCTGGTACCAGCATTTGCTCAGCATCTGATGAGAACCTTCTTGCCACATCATGACATGGCGAGGTATGGTAAATGTACCATAGAAAGCTCTCTTAAACAAAGCAACTCTTTTAATTTTTTTCCACTTGAAGCTAGTTTATTTTTATTTGTTTTTCACAGGATGGCACTAGGGTGGGGTGGGAGGTGGTGGGTCTCTGAAGCTTGGTTCTAGGGATGCTGGTCCCCTTCCACAGCACTGCGGCAAGCAAAATCTGTCCATCCACATGCTGCTGTTTCTTCCCCCATCCATGAACCCTGCTTTTTAGACAGGTCTGCCACAAAGTGTGGAGTACCCTGGGACCCCCTCTGCATTTGGTGGTAAGAGGATGGGCCCAGCGGATCCAGACACTGTGGCTTCAGGCCCTTGTTGATTGCTGGACCCACCTAGGAATGAGACTCCCAAGAAGCTTCAAAGGCTGGCAGAGCCAGCACCAAAATCAGTGTGTATACACACAGTCATTTCATTTGTCTGCAGAGCCGAGGGGTGGGTGGTATGGTAGCTGAGTCAGCTCTCTGCTCTGCTTGGTGCTCCAGGCCTGCCTTATAAAGCCCTCAAGGTCCCTCCCCACAAAGCTACTCTTGTGACAACCCATTAGTCCATTAATCCATGAATAGATTAATCCACTTATGAGGGCAGACCCTTCATGCCCAATCACCTCCCAAAAGTCTGCCTCCTAGCACTACTGCATTGGGGACCAGGTGAACTTTTGGGGAAACAGCTAAACCATAGCAATGGGTCACTTACTCTCCCTGAGTCCTATTGTCCTCCTCTGCAAAATAGGAACCCAAGAGAAAACCAGTAGGGATTCCTTGTATCCATGTGGTCAAGGAAGCAGGAAGAATGAAAAGAGCAGCCGTGAGTAACAAGGACTTCCTGGAATGTGAGTGGGGAGGCTGCCAGAAGGAGAAGGAAGAGAAAGGGAGACACAACGCAAGAAGCTGGCTGTGGCCAAGGCAGGAACGTTTCCTTAAAAAAGAACAAGGAAAGAAAAAGAAAGAAAGAAGGAAGGAAGGAAGGAAGGAAGGAACGAAGGAAGGAACGAAGGAAGGAGGGAAGGAAGGAAGGACCATTAAAACTGCAAATGTAATTTCTCTTTGACGCCACAATTCCATATCCAAGTATCTGTCCTCCAAAACCACTTACACAAATACTTGAACGCTTGTACAAAAAACATTCCTGTCTTTTTGTAAGAGAGGAGTTGAAGGCAACCTTAGAGCTTAAAGCAGCACCTGGCATGCAGTGGCACTTTGTGAATCACTTATTTAATGGATGAATGAACTCCATTTCATTAGTAGGCCTATTGATCAATTCTGGGGAGAACTCTGCTGCCATAAAAAATAAAGTACATTTATACTTAGAGGTATCTTTAGTATATTGTCTCATGAAAAAACGAAATCACCAAATGCTTCAGATACACATGGGCTCTTTTCTGAATGTGCCCATGTGTGTATACATATATGTAAACCTATAGATTATACAGTTCACACTTATGTTTATGTGCAAGGACTTCGTTGAGGAAGTACTCACAGATAAAACCTATAAGGTATTCAAGGAAGGAAAAAAGGGCAGGGAAGAAGTCAGGAAAAGTAGAGATTCAGTGGATGACACAGCTTGGTCCCATGGGGAACTCAGGAACATAAATGGCAGCACAGAGCTGCCCAACCTAGAAGAAAGAGGCCAGGCTTTTGTACCTATATTATTCGGTCACTGGAGGAGGGCTGCCTTGCAGATAAGCAAGATCCCCACTCCCAGACATTTTTGGATAAGACTCTGCTAAGGATGATTCACCAGAGAAGGGTATGTCTGGGATGGGTACAAGGGCCGGAAGAAGAAAGCCTAGGCATACCAATAGTACTTACAATAGGTGTGTCTGTGTGTGTTCAGGTACGCCCACAAAATGTGGAAGAGCATACCCCAATCTGTCAATAAATAGTGACTACCTATGAAAACAGAAATTAGTATTGAGGGAAGGAAACTAAAGAAGGAAATTTATTATTAGTTTTAATCAGATATACATGACAGTAGAAAGCTCTTCAATTCATTGTACACAAATGGAGCAGGATTTTTCATTCATCTTGTTGTGCATGAAGTAGAGCCACACCATTTGTGCAGTCATACATGTACCTAGGGTTATGATGCCCATCTCATTCCAAAAAGAAGGAAATTTTATATTTTACTTAATAAACTTCTGTATTACTGGAATATTTTTTTGCCAATCAGCCTGTATTAAATTTGTAATTAAAAAAAAAAAAAAAAATCCCACCAGCACTTTGGGAGGCTGAGGCAGGAGGCTGGCCAGCAGTGTTAAAAGCTGCAGACAGGTCAAGTTATCTAAAAATGGAAAAGAAAGCCCCTGGGGTATATCAGAAGAGTCCTTGGACTAAAAGGATAGTCAAAGATCTTAGGGCAGTGAACACCAAAAGTCACCACCCCCCCCCCCCAAAAAAATGGATCAAGGGTCAGGTAGAGTGTCAGGGAGCAGGGGTGGGCAAGGGAGTGTGGTGAGGCCTGGGGATCCTTGGCCAAATCATGCTTTCTATGTCTAAAAATTTCCCTTCCACCTCACTTCCAGCACTCACTCTCTCATTCTATAATGAAAGTATTTTTTTTACCTTCTTTTAAAATGGATGAGTAGTAATTGAGAGTCTCAGGAAGTTATGCTAAAGGCTGGGTGTTCTTGTCCACAAAATAAATTGTACGTCTTCTTATGAAGGAAAACAGAACTTTTCAGAAATTATGTGTGTTGCTGCTTGAAGTGTCTATTAGAAAAAGACCCCCCCCCCCAAAAAAAAAGAAAAAGACCCACAGCACTTAGCCCATTCTGAGATTGCTGTGGGAAAAGTGATGGTGAACAGGAAGTCCCTGATGAGACCAGCCCTGAGGACATAAATGCCCTTGCACTGCTTTCCCTGCTTGGCCAAGCTTTCCCGTTGAGCCCTCTGGCTCAGCCAAATCCTCCTCCTCATCAGGCAACAGGAGCCAGGAGAGAGCCTAATGGCAGGGGAGGAGACTATGGAAAATGCAGCAGGGTAGAGCTCTGGGATGAAGGCAGGCCTGCCAGTATCTGTTGTTGTAAGTGGGGAAATTTCCCACTGGCATCTATGTTCCAAGTTTTAGAAGACAAGCACATGAAAGCGCTTGACAAATGTGGGACAATGCATTATATGATAATGATGACATTCAAGCAAATGGCCCTGGTAGAATCTGAAAATGTGGAACATGCCAAAGAATGTGTGGCATTGGTGCAGATAAGCCTGTCAACATGCCCAGGCAGACCATTCTCAGCTGCTCTACAGGCAAAAAGATCACCATCCAGGAAATACTGACGATCCAAGAGAAGGCAGCCAACTGCCTCCATTAGAGATTGGGCATCCCCTCTACAGAATGGTTCTATGCCATGGCAAGCCTTTTGGAAAAAGAGAATGCCAAGAGAAGGAAAAGGAAATGCTAATGATGGATGAATTAACACAACAAAACAAATATGTATGATAAGTGTTATATCCTAAAATCTGAATATACAAAACCAACTTTCCTGTTGTTAGGAACACAGCTGGGACTACACAAAACAATGCTTAGACATATGAAGTAGCATGGTTAGGGTGTTAGTAACAAGTTATTTTGGGTGATAAGAGACCTGAGTTTAGAAATGAAGACTATGGTTTACCAACCACTACCAATTACAGAATGGGCGTTGTGTTTGTATTACATGTCCATAGTACAAACACAGGGATGTTATAGGACAGCAACTTCTTCCATCTCTTCTCAGATAGACTTCAAAAAGCAGGGTGCTATGGTTTGTATATGGTTTGTCCCCCAAAGGTCAACTAGATAGAGGCTTGGTCCTCAATGTAATGGTATGGGGAGGAGACCTTTAAGAGGTAGGGCCTGGTGGGAAGTGATTGTCTCATGAGGCCCCAACTTCATGAATGGATTAATGTCTTTCTTGAGAGATTGAGTTAGTTTTCTTAAAACTTGATTAGGTTTTGAGGGGGATGAGTTTGTCTCGAGGGATGGAATGGTTACCTCAAAAGTGGTTTGTTATATAAAGCATGTCAGTCTCCTCTCTGTCATCTCTGCCTCTGTCTCTCACACACATGCACCCCCACCACCCACAAACTCTTCTGTATATATTTTCGCTTGTTCTCCACTCTCTACCATGCGTGGAGCTTCATGAAACCCTCATCAGAGCTGAGTAGATAGATACCCGAACCATGCTCTTGGATCCAGAACTGTGAACTAAATCAACACTTTTTTTTTTTAAATAAATCACCCACTCTCAAATATTTTGTTATAGCAACAGAAAATGGACTAAGATACAGGGTGATCAGAAAAAAAACCCCACAAACTCCATTTTTAGCAAAAGTGGGATGGCATATAGACCCAAATATGTGTAATAGGGACTGTCAAAAGAAACTAAAATCTGCTCACAAGTTATCTGGGGCAAGGACAGGAAAACTGAAGAGGGGAGTCATCAGCAGCTGCAGCTCTCAGGGGACAATAACAAAATTGCATTTCCTGTAGGTGAAGGGCACCCTCAGAGGCAGGCTTCTCCCTGCTATAGATGGCTATGGATAAAGGAGCTCAGAGTGGGAGCAGGAGAGGGATTACAGTAGATGTCTCGTCCACAGTTTTACTTTCTGCACTTTCAGTTACTGTCAGTCAACTGTGGTCCAAAAGTATTAAATGGAAAATCCCAGAAATAAATACTTTATAGATCTTTAAGTATGCACTATTCTGAGTAATATGATAAAATCTCACACTGTCCATCTGGGTCCTGCTCAGGACATTAGTCATCTCTGTTCAGTGAATCCATGCTGGACATTGTACCTATCCACTGGTTACTGATCAACTGTCTCAGTATTGCCGTGCTTGTGTTCAAGTAGGCCTTATTTTACTTAATAATGATCCAAAAGCACAAATTTTTATTGCAGTATATTATTACTTTTACATTTTATTATTATCGTTCTTAATCTTTTAGTGCCTAATTCATAAATTAAATTTTATCAGGTGTGTATGTATAAGACAAAACAGTATATGTGGGGTTTGGTACTGAATTTTCAGTGATCCATTGAGAGTCTTGGAATGTATCTCCGATGGTTAAAAGGAACTACTATATGAGATGAAGTGCTGAGAAAACACTGAGAGAAAGAAGCTATAGTTCTCAGAAATTGCTAACAAACACACTCCTTTAAGCAGCCTCTTTCAAATATCTCAACAAGGAGAATCCAGCTTGCCACATGATGAGCTCAAGTGCTGCTGGCACAGCATCAATACAAAGATAAAATCGGGAGAGGTAAAAGATTAGTAACACTTATCAGGCAAAGAAGATTCATCAGAAAAAATGTTACCACAAAGATGTTTGTAACAAAATACCTATATACTTTTTACATCTTAAAAAGGAAAAACAGTTAAAGGAAGATCACAAAGCAGAATTAAAAGATGGTGAGAGAACTGAAGAATACAAGGGAGAATAGACATGAGGAAGACATACTAAAGGACAAGGAGGATTAGAAATGAAACAGGCAACTAACATGACACAGACATGAAAGAGTTAAAAAAGAATTTGAGAGAAACAAAAGGGTTTGAGACAGAATTCAGACTACTTTTACTCTTAGCCTATAAATAATTACAAATGAGTTATCCTCTCCTGATTTTTAGAAAAGGATTTTCAAATTATATCACAAAGTGCAGTCATCCCTCAGTAGCCAAGGGGGGTTGATTCCAGGAACCAATACTCAGATACTCAAATCTATGTATGCTTAAGTCCCTTACAGAAAATGTCGTAGTATTTACATATAACTTAGGTACAACCTCCATATATTTCAAATCATCTCTAGATTACTTATACTACCTAATACAAACTATATGCTATATAAATATGTGTTATACTGTATTGTTTAGGAATAAGGACAAGCAAAAAAGTCTAAACATGTTCAGTACAATGCAATTTTTAAAAAGTATTTCGACCTATGGTTGGTTCAATCTGCAGACATATAGCCCACAGATATGATGAGCTGACTGTAAAATGCAATTTAATGCTGATACAAATGATTAATCAAAAGATGATGACAAAAATATACCAGATAAATCTAAACAAACAAAATTAGTTGCTCATGAATATAGAGTCTTTAAATATGTCTCACAGGAGAATGAATTACCTATATCTAAACAGAACGTTCAACTGAAATTATTCTATACCCATTTACATAGCATTTTAAACTCTCATAGTATCACTTTGTTAAATACTGTGTTTATCAGTTATTGTTCTTGTATTTCATGAAGGTGATACAAAATTGTACAGCCACGTAGAAAACAATTTGGCATCTTCTTAAAAAGTTATAGATACAATTTATGACCCAGAAATCCCATTTTGGGGGGAATTTATCCTGTAGAAAAGAAAACTTATGGTCAGGTGAACAACTATATACAAATATACCTAGCAGTTCTATTCAAAACTGCCCCAAACTGAGAATAACCCAAGTGTCTTCTAGTGGATGAGTGGAGAAACAAACTGTGGTATATCCATCCAAAGGAACACTACTCAGCAATAGAAAGGAACAAAATATTGGTACCCAGAATAATCTGACTGAATTTCAAAGACAATTGAGTGCTTTGTGAAAGTAGCCAGTCTCAAAAATTTACTTATTGTACAATTATTAATATGTAATTTTCACAAAACTATGGTGAGAAAGAATAGGTCAGGGACAAGAAATTGGGGGTAGGTATCAATACCATGAAAGTTCTTTTGCTTTTGGTTTTTTGTTTGTTTGTTTGTTTTGTTTTTAGGTCAGACAGTAGCTCTATATCTTAGTTATGATAGTAGTTACATGAATCTATATGTATGTTATAATTCATAAGCTTATATAGCCAGAAGAGTTTAAAAACAATTTTACTACATAATATTTTTAAAATAAATGCATTTGTATGTGTAAATAAAAAACAAAATGAAAGAAAACATAAATAAGGCACTAACAAATATATGAGTGATTTAGAAAATATGAAAAAATGGCATAGTTGAGAAGTAAATTCAAAAGCCTATTCTGAGAGAATGGGCCTGGAGTAGAATCTATAAGTCACTAAATAACATAAGAAATGAAAAATTTTAAACACCACAAAGAAAAGATAATAATGGAGAAATAATTAGAAAGTGAAAATTAAAAGAATCACAAAATTTACATGGTCAATTCTATTCAAACATATTTGAAAACATTTGAGAATGGATAACACTCTAGAAAAATATAATTCACCAGAATTAATTCTCCAAAAGTGTTAGCAAGTTTAAATAGAGGGATTTGCAAGAAAAAAGATTAGACTCTTGTTATGGGTTGAATTGTGTCCCCCAAAATTCATACATTGAACTCTTAACTTCCATACCTAAGAATGTGACCTTATTTGAAAATAGGAGGATTACAGATATAATTAGGTAATTTAGGATGAAGTCATATTATATGAGGGTGGGACCTAATCCAAAACTTCTGCTGTCCTTGTTGAAGGGGGAATTTGGACACTGACACAATCACACAAGAAAAACACCATGCAAAGATTGGGGTTATGCTGCCAACACCAAAGACTTATCATAAGGTAGGAGAGAAACCTGGAACAGGTCCTTCCCCAGAGGAGCACAGCCCTGCCTACTCCTTGATTTCAGATTTCTGGCCTCCAGAACTGAAACAGTGAATATCTGTAATTTAAACCACCCACTTTGTGGTACTCTGTTATGGCAGCCCCAGTAGACTAATATAGTCATCAATGCACTATTCCCCAGAATAACCTTAAATGATTTTATAAGGGAATATACATAGACTTTAATAGATAACAGATATTTTCAGTGCTTTTTAAACTGTTACCAAGCATTGTAAAATAGGGGAAACTTCCATATGTTTTTCTATGAAGTAAATATAAGATTGAAACTTAGCAGAAAGAGTACTCACAAAAAAGAGAATATGTAGACCAATCTTAATTATTGCCTCTGATTTTAAAATTCTATGTAAATCTGAAAAAAGCATGAAAAACTATACATAACAGTGAATTAAAATAATAATATATTCATTATGACTAAGCAGAATTTATTCCAGGAATAAGATAATGACTATTAGGAAGGTAATATAATTCATAAAATAAAAACTCTTAAGAGAAAAATAATATGATTATTGCCATAAACAATAAAATTTTAACTCTTCTTGATTCTAATAGTTACATGAACCAACAGTAGATTAGTACTTCATATATTGATAAACTATTTATCTATCTCAGTCCAAAAATTCGTATCTCTAGAAGGAATCCTAGTAGTGTCAGAAATGAAATTAGGATTTCCTTGTTACCATTATTACTTAATATTACATTCAAGGTACTAGCTAATGCAATTAGAGAAATAAATGAGAAGTAGAAAAATTGGAAAGCGGAATTATGACTATTTGCAGATATGATTGTTTACATATAAAATCCAAGATAATCAATGAAAAAGTACAATAAGAAAATCTACTAAAGTAGCAGAGAATGCCTTTTAAAATCCATACCTTTTCACATGTGTCAACAACAGTATGAATTAACAACTACCAATAGAAAGACTATATAATTTTTTAAAAAAATGCAAAGGAAGCTGGGCATGGTGGTACATGCTTCTAATTCCAGCAACTTGGGAAGCCTAAGTAGGAGGATTACAAGTTCCAGGCCAGCCTCAGCAACTATCCTGTCAAAATAAAAAAGTTTTTAAAGGCTGGGAATGTGGCTTGGTGGTAGAACACCCCTGGATTCAATCCCCAGTACCAAAAAAAAAAAAAAAAAAAAGGTAAAGGACTTGAATAGATATCACCAAAGAATATGTATACAAATGGTCAATAAACATAAAAATAAAAGTGTTCAACATAATTTGTCATTGGTGAAATGTAAAACAAAACCACAATGAGACACCCCTTCATAGTCTCTGGGATGGCTGTTAATAAAAAAAAGACAGACAATAGCAAGTGTTGGTAAAGCTGTAGAGAAACTGAAACTCTTGTCATCTACTGATGGGAATGTAAAATGGTGCATTCACTTTGGAAAATAATTTAGCAGTTTCTTACAATGCTAAAGATAAAATTACCATATGACCCAGTAATTCTACTCTTAGGTATATACCCAAGAGAATTAAAAACCGTATGTCGGCACAAAAATTTGCACATAAAAGTTTGTAGCACCATTATTCATAGAAGCCAAAAGTAAAAATGACCTAAATGTCTATCAACTGATTAATGGATAAATAAAATGTGGTATATCCATAAAATGTAATATTATTTGGCAATAAAAATGAAGTCCAGATGTATGCTATAACATGAATGAACCTTGAAAACATTGCAGTCATAGAATATGTAGTTAAGATGGCTACCAAATGGCCACCACATCCTTTATTTATTTATTTATTTTGGTACCAGGGATTGAACTCAGGGTCACTCGACCACTGGGCCACATCCCCAGCCCTTTTTTGTATTTTATTTAGAGACAGGGTCTCACTGAGTTGCTAAGTGCCTCGCCATTGCTGAGGCTGGCTTTGAACTCGCAATTCTCCTGCCTCAGCCTCCCAAAGTGCTAGGATTACAGGCATGCGCCACCGCGCCTGCCCACATCCTTTATTTAAAAAAAAAAAAAAAAAAAGTCTTTCTTCCACTTTTCAAGATACCATCTTTATTCATATTAATTTGCTTTATATATTTGAACAACTTTTCACATTTTGTTTAGGATTTACTTAGGATTTAAATTGGAAGTAATAATTAAGATTGGTCAATATATTCTCTCTCTCTCTCTCTCTCTCTCTCTGTCTATCTTTTGTGAGTACACTCTGTGCCAAGTTTTAATGTTATATTTACTTCATAGGAAAAAAAGCCTGTTTTCCCATTTTTCAATGCTCTGTGAAGGAAGACAGTCACAAAAGACTACATAGTCTATGACTGTATTTATGTAAGACATTCAGAAGAGGGAAATCCAAGAGACAGAAAATAAATGAGTGATTATCTGGACCTGAGGCAAGGAGAGGCACAGGGAGAGTGGGAATTAGAGTGTGAAAGGGTGTGTGTGTGATTTTTTTTCCTGAAGTGTTAAGGATGTTCTAAAATTAGCTTTTTGTGCATGTGCTAAAAAAATGCTTTGGGTGAATTTTACAGTGTGTAAAATATATCTCAATAAAGCTCTGAAAAGAAAAATAGGAATTAAGAAAAGACTCAATTTTCAATATAACATTATTAAGCTAAAGAATCTAGAATAAACTCAAGAAATATGCAAGACCTATATGTTAAATAAAGAAAACCCTAAGATATCAAAATATCACCAAAGAAACAAAACAAAACAACAACAACAAAAAAACTATTGAACAAATGAGAGAACATGCCATGATATTGGGCATGAAAAGTCAACAACAAAAAATGAAATGTCTAACTTCACAAATTTAACACAGATCCAAGGAAAATAACATTAGACTTCTTTTTAATTAGACAAACTGGTCCTACAGCATAATTAAAAATTAAGAAAAAAAAAACAAGAATATTCAATAAAACTCCAAGGAAGAAAAGCAACAATGGTTTATAACTAAAATGAACAAATAAAAAAAAATTTTTAAAAAGCACTATCATTTATTTCAATGTTTTATAAAACCTCTATAACTAGAACAGTGTAGTATTAATTTCATGGATAGTCAGAGAGACCAATGAGATAGATTTTAAACCCTAGTTGTCTGTTCAAATATATAAATCAAATTGTATGCAGTAAAGGTGGCATCTCAAAATGTGAAGAAAATATTTTTTTTAATAAAGGACATAGTGTCCATTTGGTAACCATCTTAAAAAAATAGTATATATATACTTGACCCCTTAAGCCAGTATAAATTCCAAACAGGTCAAAGATTAAAATAGTAAAAACTGAACCTAAAATGTTTTAGAAGAAAGCATTAAACTTTAAAGTAAGAAAGCCCTTGCTAGAAATTTAAAAGTCACGAAAGAAGACTGATAAAAATGAATCATAACAGAATTTTTAAAAATCCACACTGTAGCCGGGCGCAGTGGTGCATGCCTGTAATCCCAGCATTTGGGAGACTGAGGCAAGAGGATCACGAGTTCAAAGCCAGCCTCAGCAATGGCAAGGCACTTAGCAACTCAGTGAGACCCTGTCTCTAATAAAATACCAAAAAAGGGCTGGGGATGTGGCCTAGTTGTCGAGTGGCCCTGAGTTCAATCCCTGGTACAAAAAAAAAAAAAAAAAAAAAAAAAAAAAAAAAAAATCACACTGTAAAACTTAAACATTATAAGTAATATCAAAAGACAATCTGGGGGAAATGCTATCTCATATAAGACAAATAGTGCATCTCCCTAAAGCACAAACACCTCCTAAGAACTATCATGAATAAGGCCAGTAATTTAAGTTTTTTAAAAATGTGTATAAGTATTGAATAGAAACTACATTAAAAAATAAAAAGAACTCTGAAAATTTTTCAACTCTACTCATATTGAAAGAGATCCAAATTAAAATACAGGAACTATTTTTCACCTATCAGATTGGCAAGATCTTCTAAAATTCTGAGATTATTTGTTTGAGTCTGGGTGATAACAGGTACTCTTATACATTGTTAATAGTAGTAAAAATGGGCCCACTCCTATTTAGGGCAATTTAACTAGTAGAAATAAAAAAAAATTCTGATGCACATTGACTCACAATTCAAATTTTGTTTATTTGTCCTATAGAAATCCTTTCACACATGTAAAGTGGTATTGGTTATTCATAATAACATTGTTTATAACTGTGCAAATTTAGAAACCACCTATCAGCATGGGTCTTACAGAATGATGAATAGAATAAAGAGGTGAAGAGTAATTTGTTTTAGGTAGATATTAAGACATACTACAAGTAATATATTAAAAAAAAACCCAGCATTGTATGGATGCAGGTGCATACAAACAGACCAAAGAAATCTCAGAGGTGGGACCAGATAGGACCTTTAAGAGGTGATTCTGTCTTCATAAATATATTAATCTATTCATGTGATTAATGGGCTACTGGATTATCTTGACAGTGAGTCTGCTGTAAAATCCAAAGTGGCCTTTGGCTAGGTCTCTCAAAAGCCTTTCTTTCACCATGTGATGCCCTGCACCTCCTCAGAACCCAACTAGCAAGAAGGCCATCACCAAGTGCAGCCCCTCAACTTGGACCAGAACCATGACCAAAACTTATCCAGTCTGTGGTACTGTTATTAACAACAGAAAATGGATTAAGACACTCAGCTGGTAAAACATTATTTTTGGGTGTGTCTTTGAGGTTGTTTCCATAAGATATTAGCATTTGTTTATTTAAATTTTTATTTGTTCTTTTTAGTTATACATGACAGTAGAGTCTATCTTGACATTTATACAAACATGGAATATAGATTATTCTAATTAGGTCTTGTGGATGTACACAATGTTGAGATTCATTGTGGTATATTCATTTATGTACACAGGAAAATTGTCAGATTCATTCCACTGTCTTTCCTATTCATATCTTCCCTTTTTTCCCTTCATTCCCCTTTGTCTAATCCAATAAAATTCTATTCTTCCCCTCTCCCATCACTTATTGTGGTTTAGCATCCACATATCAGAGAGAACATTTAACCTTTGTTTATTGGAGATTGGAGTATTTCACTCAGCATGATAGTCTCCAGATCCATCCATTTACTGGCAAATGTCATAAAGTCATTCTTCCTTATGGCTGAGTAATATTTTTGTGTCTATAAGCCACATTTGCTTTATTCATTCATCTGTTGATGTACATCTAGAATGGTTCCATAGCTTAGCTATTGTGAATTGTGTTGCTATAAACATTGATGTGGCTGTATTACTCTAGCATACTGATTTTAACTCCTTTAGATATATATCAATGAATTGGATAACTGGGTCAAATAGTGGTTCCATTCCAAGTTGTTTGAGGAATCTCAATACTGCTTTCCAGAGTGGTTGCATCAATTTGCAGTCCCACCAGTAATGTGTCAGTGTACCTTCTCCTCCACATCCTCGCCAACATTTATTGTTACTTGCATTCTTGATAATTGCCATTCTGACTGGAGTGAAATGAAATCTCAGTGCAGCATTTTTTATTTGTTATAATTAGTTATACATGACAGTAAAATGCATTTGGACACATGTATAAATGGAGTATGACTTCTCATTCTTCTGGTTGTACATGATGTAGAGTTACACTGGTTGTGTAATCATATATGCACATAGGGTAATAATGTCCAATTCATTCTATTATCCTTCCTGCCCCCATGCCCCTCCCCTCCCTTCGCTCTTAGTATAGTTTAATTTGCATTTCTATAATTGCTAGAGATGTTGAAAATATATTTGTTGACCATTTATATTTCTTCTTTTGAGAAGTGTCTGTTTACTTCCTTTGCCCATTTATTGATTGGGTTATTTGTCGTGGGTTTTTTTTTTTTTGTTTTTCTTTTTGTTTGTTTGTTTGGGCATTAACTTTTTTAGTTCTTTGTATATTGTGGATTTTAATGCCTTATCTGGGGTGCGGGTGGCAAAGATTTTCTCTCATTCTATAGGCTTTTTCTTCATGTTCTTGATTGTTTTCTTTTCTCTGAAGAAGCTTTTGAGTTTGATACTATCCCATTTATTGATTCTTGATTTTCTTGTGCTTTAGGAGTCTTGGTGAGGAAGTTGGTTCCTTAGCCAATATGTTGGAGTGCTGGGCTTACATTTTTTTCTAGTAGGTGCAGAGCTTCTGGTCTAATACCTAGGTCGTTGATCCTCTTTGAGTTAGGTTTTGTGCAGAGTGAGATATAAAGGTTAAATTTTATTTTACTATATATGGTTTTCCAGTTTTCCCAGCACCATTTGTTGAAGAGTCTATCTTTTCCCCAATGTAATTTTTGGCACCTTTGTGTAGTATGAGATAACTGTATTTATGTGGGTTCTCCATATCTTCTATTCTGTACCATTGGTCTTCATGCCTGTTTTGGTGCCAATAGCATGCAGTTTTTGCTACTATAGCTCTGCAGTATAATTTAAAGTCACCTTTCTCACTAAGGATTGCTTTGGATATTCTGGTCTTTCTTAACAAGACTCCTAAATTACAAGAATTTTAAAATCCTAAAATCAAGAACCAATAAATGGGATGGATTCAAACTAAAAAGGTTCTTATCAGCAAAGGAAACAATAATGTGAAGAGAGAGCCTACAGAATGGAAAAAAATCTTTACCACATGTACCTCAAATATGGCACTAATCTCCAGGATATATAATAGAATAGTCTATTATAGTCTATTATCTTCCTTGATGTGGGTGGGCATCATCCAATCTGTTCAGGAACTGACAGAACAAAAAGTCAGAGGAAGGGTGAATTCTCTCGTTCCCTCAGCTGGGACATTCATCTTCTCCTGTCCTTGAACATGGGAGCTCCTGGTTCTAAGTCCTTCTGACTCACTTAACACCAGTGTCCTGCTGGTTCTCATGTCTTGGGCCTGGGGCTGAATAACTCACCAGCTTTCATGGGACTCAAGTTTGCAGATGCAGATTGTGGAACTTCACTTCCTTCATAATTATGTGAGCCAAGTTCCATAATAACTATCTTAATAATATGTTGTATGTAATAACTATATTTATGTGGGTTTGTCTTTGTGTCTTCTATTCTGTGACATTGGTCTACATGTCTGTTTTAGTGTCAATACCATGTCATTTTTGTTACTATTGCTCTGTAGTATAGTTTAAGATCTAGTATTGTGATGCCTCCTGCTTCTTTCTTCTTGCTAAGGATTGCTTTAACTATTCTAGGTCTTTTATTTTTCCAAATGAATGTCATGATTGCTTTTTCTAGTCCTATGAAGAATGTCATTGGGATTTCAATAGGAATTGCATTAAATCTGTATAGTACTTTTGGTGGTGTGGCCATTTTGACAATATTAATTCTGCCTATTCAGGAGCATTGGAGATCTTTCCATCTTATAAGGTCTTCTTCAATTTCTTTCTTTAGTGTTCTTTGTTTTCATTGTAGAGATCTTTCACCTCTTTTGTTAGATTGATCCCCAAGTATTTTAATTTTTTTGAGGCTGTTGTGAATGAGTAGTTTTCCTAATTTCTCCTTCAGTAGATTAATCGGTGATATATAGGAATGTGTTTGATTTATGGGTGTTAATTTTATATCCTGGTACTTTGCTGAACTCATTTATTAGTTCTAGAAGTTTTCTGGTGGAGATGTTTGGGTCCTCTAAATATAGAATCATGTCATCAGAAAATAGTGATAGTTTGAGTTCTTCTAGATGATGGTACCAAAAACATTCACTGGAGATGAAGGGCAAAACATCACACCAGGGACAGCCGTGCAGCCAAGAGATTTATTCAACAGCCTTTGTGGCTGGTAGCAAAACCAGAGAAAAGGTGCTCTGGTCGAAGGTCGAAGAGGTGCTGGGAGAGGGGAGTCAGGGAGACGGGAGTGTGCAAGCTCTGGTGGGAGAGGGGAGTCAGGGAGAGGGGAGTGTGCAAACTCTGGACAGAAGGTGGGTGCTTGGTTGCACCGGCTAGGATCTCTGGAGCTATCAGCTAAAGCAGCTGCTGTCTGACTGGAGACAATGGGTCTGGAGCTGCTTCAGTGGCTTCCTCCTCTCCGCAGGGTCGAGCTGATGTGTCTTGAGTGGCTTCCTCCTCTCAGCAGCGACGAGCTGATGTGTGTGTCCGTGTGTCTGTGTGTGTGTCTTGAGTCTCTCAAACAGGGTCCTATATAGGGATTTCTGGTGGGAGGTGCACCAGAGCAACCCCAACGCCATTGGCTCTTTGCCCATAGAACAGGGCGACCTTTAAGCCTATTGGCTCTTGCCCGCGGAAAAGAAACATCCTGCCCGGGGAAGAAACATCCTGTCTGGGGAAGAAACATCCTGCCCGGAGAATGAAACAAGGTTGCTTCTCTCAGGATGTGGAAAACTCTGGGGGGGGGGGGGGGTAGCCCATCTATCAGGAGAAAAGATAGCCTATTCAACAAATTGAGCTGTGAAAATTAGAAATCCACATATAACAAAATAAAATTAAACATCTCTCACCCTGCACAAAACTCAACTCAAAGTGGATCAAATGCTTATGCACTAGAACAGAGACCCTGCACCTAATAGAAGAAAAATCTTCACCATGTCAGCCTAGGATCTGACTTCCTAAACAAGACTCCTAAAGTGCAAGAAGTAAAATTAAGAATCAATATATGGGATGGATTCAAATAAAAAAGATTCTTCTCAGCAAAGGAAACAATCAATAACATGAAGAGAGAGCCTACAGAATGGAAAAAGTTCTTTACCACATGCACCTCAGATAGAGCATTAATCTCCAGGATATATAAAGAACTCAAAAAACTTAACACACACACACACACACACACACAAAAAAAAACCCAAAACAAAAAACAAACAAAAAACCCCCCAAATAACCCAATCAATAAATGGGTTAAGGAACTGAACAGACACTTCACTAAAGAAGACATACAATCAGTCAACAAATATATTTAAAAAGTTCATCATCTCTAGCAATTAGAGAAATGCAAATCAAAACTACTCTAAGATTTCATCTTACTCCAGTCAGAATGGCAATTATCAAGAATACAAGCAACAATAAATGTTGGCAAGGATGTGGGGGAAAAGGTACACTCCTACATTGCTGGTGGGATTGCAAATTGGTGCAACCATTATGGAAAATGGTATGGAGATTCCTCAGAAAACTTGGAATGGAACCACCATTTGACCCAGTTATCCCACTCCTAGGTTTATATCCAAAGAACTTAAAATCAGTGATGCAGCCACATCAATGTTTTTGGCAGTTCAACTCACAATTGCCAAACTATGGAACCAACCTAGGTATTCTTCAGAAGATGAATGGATAAAGAAAATGTGGTATATATACACAATGGGATATTACTCAGCCTTAAAGAAGAATGAAATGATGTCATTTGCCAGTAAATGAATGGAGCTGAAGTATATCATGCTAAGAAAAATAAGCCAATCCCCCAAAACCAAGGCCAAGTGTTTTCTCTAATATGTGGTTGCTAATTTACAATAAGGGGGTGGAAGGGCTAGGGAAGAATACAGGTATTTGGGGTTAGACAGAGGGGAGTGAAGAAAGGGGATGGATATGGGGGAAGGAAGGATAGTAGAATGAATCAGGTATTATTACCCTATATACATATATGATTACACGACCAGTGTAAATCTACATCATGTACAATCAGAAGAATGAGAAATTATACTCAATTTATGTGTGTTGTGTCAAAGTGCATTCTACTCTCATGTATAAATAATCAGAACAAATTTTAAAAAAAGAAAAGCATTTGCAATCTTAACAAAAGATTTTTAAAATAATATATTGTGTGCATACATGTGTATACACACACACACACACACACACACACACACACACACATATACACATTCCATTGGTTTTATTTCTCTGGAGAACCTAATACATACATTTGTTTAGGACATTTTTTTTGTGTGCCAGAAAATAAGGACTTGTTTAAAAACTGACTAAGGTGTAACAAAGGACATAGGATCCAGTTTGAAGATGCTCCCTCTGGCCAAATCTGAGGTAATCTGAGCATGAAAACAAAATAATGTCAGACTATTTATATGGATTGCTTATAAATTTTAAAGGAGAAAAAAAGGTATCTTTACAAGAAGAAAAACCTGGCAGACATTACATTGTATTGACTCAAGATTAAATAATACTAGTAACAGGACTAGCATCAGATGTTGCCCTAAGAAAGATACTGTGTCTTAGGCTGGGGTTGTGGCTTAGTGGTAGAGTGCTTGTCTAGCATGCGTGAGGCACTGGGTTCCATCCTCAGCACCACATAAAAATAAAATAAAGGTTATTGTGTTCACCTACAACTAAAAAACAAATATTTTTAAAAATAAATTAAAAAAAAAGAAAGATGCACTGTCTTTTCTGCTAAAATGTGTAACTCAAATCTAATCATGAAAAAACATCAAATTCAAATAAGACACATTCTACAAAACAACATGGCCTGCATGCCTCAGCAGTGTCACAGAAAATCAATGTTAAATTAGATAATTATATTATGGTTATATAAGAGAATGTCCTTGTTTTGGGAGAAATGTTAAAATGCTGAAAAACGGTTGTGATATCTGCAACTTATTTTTAAATGGTACAAAGAGAATGAGAGAGAGGGAGAGGGAAAGGAAGGAGGAGGGAAGGGGAAGGGAAGAGAGGAAGACGATAAATATTAACTGGTGACCTTAGGTGAACGTGTTCAGAGATAGGCCATGTTAATCCTAAAACCACGCAAGTGGTGTCTGCTCAGGGTTGCAAGGTGTTGCAACAAATACTTACACTGATCAAAGGTCTATAAACAGTGCAGTTGACATCTGAACAGAGCTTACTACTATCTTGCTTTAAAAATAATGCAGAATCTAAAGCAGATTTATTGAATCCCTGTCACTTTCACAAGCTATGTGATCTTGGTCAAGTTAGTTAACTGCTTTAGACTCCAGTTCCCTCATCTATAAAAAGAGGTACATGAACAGTAGGATTAGTTCTAGGACTATTTTGAAAATAAACAGATGTCCATATAACTATAATGCTTATAAGAGTGGCACATAGTAAGGACATGTAATGTTAATTATATTAATTTTTTATTATTAATATTAATTAGAGAGAATTAAAAATATCCTTCAACTGCCTCAGTCTCTTGGTTGTCTAAAATTTCCATATGATTAAAAGAATTTGAGTAAGTCCTAGTCCAGAAAGTAAGCCTTCCTTAATTTTGGAAATATTCAAAAGCATTGGATTCCTGCCATAATCTTCTACACGACCTTCCTGGACAGGAGTTAGGCCAGGTTGAAGGGCCATTACAGAGACAGAAGAGATCAAGGGGATGACCATACCTCCATAGAAAAAAGAACAAGGAGACACACGTCGGATGAGAACCCAGTGCCATTTTCCTTCAACTACCACTAAGACTGACAGACCAAATGAGACTCTTTTCTGAATAATTTTTACATTAACGAATAAACTGGAACCAAGGGGAAAATGCCAAATCCATACTTGAGTAGTAAATTAATAGTTTTCAATGGCTTTAATTTTTTTATATAAGAGCTTTCATTAGCTATTACTTTTACATCTTAGTTCTTCTGAAGATGAAGTTGCCAAAGCTCTTAGCATGCTGAAATAACAGAATTTAGGCATGTATGTGACAGGATATACACAAGTTTGGGGGAGCACCATTAGCAATAGGAAAAATGTGAAAACAACCCTTTATCTCATCAGCAATAGAATGAATAAATTGTAGTATATATGTATAATGGAATACAATTTCACAGCATTGAAAATGAATGACCTACAGCTACACATAATAATCTGATCAAATCCCAAAAAACTTCATGGAGAAAGAGCATCACAAAAGAATACATGTAGGGCTGGAGTTATGGCTCAGTGGTTTATTGCTCGCCTAAGCATGTGCGCGACCCCGGTTCAATCCTCAGCACCACGTAAAAATAAAGCCATTATGTACACCTAAAATAAATAGATAAAAAAAGAATACATGTAATATAATTGCAATAATACAAAATTAATTACGTATACTAACAACAACAGCAAAAAATAAAAAATAAAAAATAAATAATAAAAAAAAAAAACAGATGTTTTCACCAAAGTTGGGTTAGCAGTTATCTCTAGCAGGAAACAAGGGGGATGTGATCAAAGAGCATCAAACAGTAAGGTGGGGGTAGTGTATTCCAAGCCACTGGAAACATTCTATTCCTTTTTAAAATTTTTTATTTTATTGATTCTTTTTAATTAGACACTAGAATTCATTTTGGTAAAATTATACAAGCATAAGATATATATTATTCTAATTAGGACCCCGTTCTTGTGGGTAGGCATGATAGTGAGGTTCACTTAGGTAATTTCATATGTGTACATAGAAAATTTATGTTAGATTTATTCTACTGTCTTTCCTATTTCTACCCCCCAAGCAGAACAGAGATTCCTCAAAAAACTAGGAATGGAACCACCATTTAGCCCAGTTATCCTACTCCTTGGCATATATCCACGATTTTAAATCAGCATACTATAGTGACACAGACACATCAATGTTTGTTTTTTTAATAAATTTATTTATTTAATAAATTAGGTATATATGACAGCAGAATGTATTGTGATTCACTGTACACAATTGTAACACAACTCTTCATTTCTCTGATTGTACACAATGTAAACATTGCACCATATGTGCATTCATACATGTACCTAGAGTAATAACATCCATCACATTCCACCATTTTTCCTGCCCCCAACCCTATCCCATAAACTCCCTCCCCTTTGCCCAATCAAAGTTCCTCCATTTTTCCCATGTTTGACCCCATTATGGATCAGCATCCACTTATCAGAGAGAACATTCAGCCTTTGGTTTTTTGAGATTGGCTTACTTCACTTAGCATGATATTCTCCAACTCCATCCATTTACCTGCAAATGCCATTATTTTATTCTCTTTTAATGCTAAGTAATATTCTTTTGTGTATATATACCACAGTTTTCTTATGCATTCATCTATTGAAGGGCATCTAGATTGCTTCCAGTTTAGCTACTGTGAGTTGAGCTGCTATAAACATTGATGTGGCTGCATTATTATCGTATGCTGATTTTAAGTCCTTTGGGTATAAATCTAGGAGTGGGATAGCTGGGTCAAATGGTGGTTCCATTTCAAGTTTCCTGAGGAATCTCCATACTGCTTTCCATAGTGGTTGCACAAATTTGCAGTCCCACCAGGAATGTAGGAGTATACCTTTTCCCCCACATCCTCGCCAACAATTTTTTTTTTTTTTTTTTTTTTTTTGTATTGGGGATTGAACTCAGGGGCACTTGACAACTGGGCCACATCCCCAGCCCTTTTTTGGATTTTATTAGAGACAGGGTCTCATTGAGTTCCTAAGTGCCTTGCCATTGCTGAGGCTGGCTTTGAAGTTGCAATCCTCCTGCCTCGCTTTCCAAGTGCTGGGATTACAAGCATGTGCCACCGCCCCTGGCTCTGTTTTTTTTTTTTTTTTTTTTTTTTTTTTTTTAATTTTTATCTCTTTATTTATATGAAAAAATTCTTCAGTGCTTCCCTCTATAAAATTGAAAAATAGAAATAGAATTGCTGTTGAATCCTGTCTCATTCTAGCAATAAGCTATAAAAGACATGAAATGATTTAAGGATAACAGAAACCAAAACTCCCATCCATTCGTCTAGAAGACACAATGCTTAAAATGTTTCCTCTTAGCTAGGCACCATGGTGCCTGTGATCCCAGAAGCTCAGGAGGCTGAGGCAGGTGGATTACAAGTTCAAAGCCAGACTCAGCAACTTAGTAAGACCCCATCTCAAAATAAAAAGTAAACAATGGGCTGGGGATGCGACTTAGTGGTTAAACTCCCCTGGGTTAAAATGCCAGTACCAAAACAAACAAACAAACAAACAAACAAACAAAAAAAACAGTCTCCTCTTTCTGTTTAATAATTATTTATAAAAATACATAAATATCTCTATTGTTTTAGTCAATTGAGTACTTATAATAAGCACAATGATAAATGAATCTAGAAGAAATCTTTAACTTTTATGGCAGCCCTGTCCAGTAGCAGCCCTTTCTGTGCCTATTTATGCTAATATAATAGCCACCAACTTCATCACTGTGGCTAGTGGGCACTTGTGAAGAATACAATGTAGGCACGGGATTTTTAAGTTTTAACTAATTTAAATAGTCACCAGTGGCTAGTAGTTATTGGATCGTTTAGGCTAAAAGCCTTATGAATACAGGAAATAAAACAAATTTCCAGCTCATTTGCTTATTTTTTTGTGTGTTTACACAAGAAAGAATGATCTGATAATCAATAAAAGACTTAAAAACTAGCCTTACCTTTACATAAAAAGATATTATTACATTTATATAAAATTCTGTGTGGATAACAGAATAAAAATTTAGATTCAAAGAGGAATATATAAAATTCCCAGATGTTAGAGTAGATCTTGCACATGCTCACATAAATATGTATGTGTACATGTGTGTGTGTGTGTATGCATATATACATAAATATATGTGCTATATATATTTATTTTATTTTTTTTTCTTTTTTTTTTTTTTTTAATTTTTTTATTATTTATTTACTTATTCATCATGCACAAGTATAGTATCTTTTTACATACAACTGCTTGTATACAAAGTATATAAGTACCATTCAGATCTTCAATCCTGGCTCTGTTTTTATTCTTGATAACTGCTATTCTGACTGGTGTGAGATGAAATCTTAGAGTAGTTTTGATTTGCATTTCTCTAATTGATATATATGTTGAACTTTTTTTATATATTTGTTCATCAATTGTAAGTCTTCTTCTGAGAAGTGTCTGTTCAGCTCCTTAGCAAATTTATTGATTGGGTTGTTTGTTTTTTGGTGTTAATTTTTTTGAGTTCTTTATATATCCTGGAGATTAGTGCTCTATCTGACTTGTGTGTAGCAAAAATTTGCTTCCAAAAATGTAGACTTTCTCTTCACCTCATTGATTGTTTCTTTCACTGAGAAAAAAAGCTTTCTAGTTTGAATCCATCCCATTTATTGATTCTTGATTTTATTTCTTGTGCTCTAGGAGTCTTGTTAAGGAAGTTGGGGCCTAATCCAACATGGTGAAGATTTGGGCCTACTTTTTCCTCTATTAGGTGCAGGGTTTCTGGTGTAATACCTAGGTCCTTGATCCACTTTAAGTTGAGTTTTGTGCAGGGTGAAAGATAGGGGTTTAGTTTCATTTTGCTGCATATGGATTTCCAGTTCTTTCAGCACCATTTGTTAAAGAGGTATCTTTTCTCCAATGTATGTTTTCAGCTCCTTTGTCTAGTACGAAATAACTGTATTTGTGTGAGTTTGTCTCTGTGTCTTCTATTCTGTACCATTGGTCTACATGTCTATTTTGGTGCCAATATCATGCCGTTTTTGTTACTATAGCTTTGTAGTATAGATAAAGTTCCGGTATTGTGATGCCTCCTGCTTCACTCTCACATCAATGTTTATAGTGGCACAATTCACAATAACTAAGCTATGGAACCAACCTAGATGCCCTTCAACAGATGAATGGATAAAAAAAAATTCTATTCTTAAATTGGGTGTAAGTATAGACATGCTCACTACAAAATTATAATTTAGACTGTACATCTGCATTGTATAGATTCATCCACGTTTATGTTTTGCATTTTCTTTCATTGAAAGGTAATGTGGGAGCTTCAGGTTGGATTTTTTTTTTTTTTTTTTGCCTCTTGCACTTTTAAGTAATGGATATTGTAACCCATATGAATTTTCCTTACTTTTATTCTCATAACTTCTGGAGTTTCTTCAGAATGTGGTGTATTTTACTGTGTTCCTATGTAAGATGAAAAATTATCTGTTAAAATTATGTTTTCCACATAACGAAATGAAAGAAAGGAAGGAAGGAAGGAAAAAAGGTAGGTAAGTTATATGGGGGAGGGCAAAGCAACCACAGTAAAGTATGCTAAGTGTGACAACTGGGGAAAGCACTGCACGACTGGAAGAGAGAGAAGAGGTACCTGCCATTCTCTGTAGTTCAAGGGTGAGGGCAGGATAAAGCTTTCAAATTGAGGTATGAATCATGAATGGGAATTAGCCAGGCAAGGTGTCTTCCAGGCAGAAGGCAGCATATGCAAATTTCTGGAGGTCATTTAGCTGATAGGAAGAACTTCAATCGGTCTAATTTCATTTTCTTTGACACCTCTCTGCCTGAACATGCAAGCATGCAAACATACACATATATATATATGCATACATACATGAGTCATATAAGGCCAGCATATTCAGAGGTTAGTAAAAAGGAAGCAAGAATTTAACCTGTCCATCTTTTTTCTTCCTATATCACCTCCATTCTTCCTACCTTAAAAAAAAAAAAAAAAGTCTGCATTAGACTTCTTTAGTTGTGCCTTTTTATTCAACTTGTGATTTTCATATGTCCACATTGCAACAACCTGCTTCACAATCTATCTGTCCTCACGTCTGTCTGGTTTTTGAAGTTGGATCCTTATGTTCACTTAGCTATCGGCTCTGGTATTGTTTTCTGTTTATCTTTCCATGATTTAGTAGAGCCCTTCATTCTGAGTGGTACAAACTGCTCATTTGTAAGCTGTGATACTCCATCTATCACTCCTGGCAACATAGCTCAGGGTGATCTCAGGTCATTGGAGCCAACAGCTGCATCAAGGCACCCGCCCTCTGTGTGCTCATGAAAAGCCTCACCCAAGGAGAGAGGACAGAGCCTCCCTGTGGAGGTGGTAGCCAGGACAGCTCTCCCCTTGGTGCACAGCAGCTGTGGCCTCACTGCAAAATGGAGGGAAAAGTTGGCAAAGGGGGAATAGGCTGGTGTGCATGAGGGGAGAAGACCTCTGAGCCACCACCTGGGTTCAGAATCCCCAGCACAGGCTCCTTTCTGCCCTGCCTATGGTGTCTCTAACATTCCCTGCCCAAAGTCCAGGGGCTGAGGGACTGTTATCCACACAAATGATCTGCCTCCTATTGTTCAGCCAGCACTCACTACTAAAGGTAAAAAATGCCACCCACCTGCCTCTGCCCAAGGAACATCCTCCTTGTTCAGTCAAAGCCTCTTTCCCAGCTCAAAGAGCATAGTCAGGGATTAATTTTACTGGGGTGGAGTAGGGCCAGGCAGCAGCACTAGCCTTAAGGTCTATTTGCAAGTACATTTGCTTCTGCCTCACCCAGTTTAAGCTTCTTCTCCAAGAAATGGGAAATTTGTTTCCTTTTCCAAGGTCTGTGGTTAGCATTGAGAGGTTTCTCCTCACTGCATTACTTTAACAATAATGGAAAAAGGAGAAAAAGAAGATCAGAGACACAGAGTCATGCCTTCCTTGATTTAAAAAGCAATAACAGGGCCCAGCACTATTCCTAAGACAGTCAGTCCTAAAAGTCATCTCCACTCTGGACTTAGAATTAGTGTTCAGCACAAAGTTGGTCCTACAACAGTGCTTGCAGATGTCTTCTTCATGGAGTAGAAGCATTTTAAAGATATTTTTACCTTCAGGAGAGTTAAATGTATGTATTTATAAAGTGTGAAGGGACACAAGAAGGCAGGAAGCTGGACTTTGAAGGAACTTGTCCCCTAGCTGTGAGCAGTTAGGGCTTTCCATTGGTCACTGGGTCCCTTGCTGGGAACCTTTTGTTATTTGGAAAGGACACAACCTCCTAGCTAGAGGCAGGCTCCTAAGTGGTTCATCTACTGCTGGTACTAAAGATGTGGTGGTTCTCTCCCAAAATATCATTTGGGAGGTAACTGATCATGTCATTCAAACACACAGACTCTCTAACCCAGCAATTCTACTTGTTAGTCCCACAAACAGATTTGCTCCTGTTTCATACATCACAGATACTTTATGTATCTGTGAATGAGGTTGTGTGTTACAGTCTTGTTTCCAACAGGAGAACAATCTAATCTCTATAAATGAGAAATGGGATAAATAAGCAGAGATATATATCCATATAACTATGAGCAGCAATTTTAAAATGAGATGTCATTATATGAACTGATCTGGAGAGATCTCTAAGATATATTATTAAAGACAGAACTCAAGGTGCAGAACTATGGGTACAGCTATGATTATTGTAAAACAAAATGACATTTTGGAAGAACAAAGAAGTGACTGTTAATAGTGTTGCTTCCAGTAAAAGAAAACAGGATCATAGCATAAAGTTTGGAGGAGACTTAGTTTTCACTTTTGAATCTTGTATTGTATTTATACTTTGTCTTTAAAAAAAAATCAAATGCATTTTTAAAATTAGATGGCCAGGTAATACCCACACTGTTTCCAACCTTCTTTTTAAAAGTAGTTGTATTGGGGTTCTTCAGAGAAACAGAACCAATAGGATCACTCTTTCTCTATATATGTATGCACATACATTCTCTCTCTCTCTCTCTCTCTCTCTCTCTCTCTCTCTCTCTCTCTCACACACACACACACACACACACAAAGGTTGAGCATCCTAATCTTATAATCCAACATCTGAGGTGCCACAAAGTCATCAATAAGATGCCACAGTAGAAAATTCCACATCTGATCTCACGTGACAAGTCATTGACAAAACACAGACCCACAACACAGTTTATTCAACATCCTCAAAGGAAAAATGATCCCCTCAGCCTCTTCAGCTGTGATATACAAACTGTTTCAGGCATAAAACTATAAAAATATTGCATAAAAATACAATGCAGCTATGTGTATAATAAGGTGGTATGTGAAATCTAGTGAATTTGTGTTTAGAACTATGTCTAAAATATCTCATTATATATGTGTAAATATATCAAAATCTGAAAAGCTTATAGTCCCAAGTATTTCAGATAAGCAAGCCTCAACCTATGTGTACATATGAAGAGAGAGAGAGAGAGAGAGACAGAGAGACAGAGAGAGAGAGACTGACTCTCAAAGGAATTGAAGCCTAAGAAATTCAAGCCCAGAAGACCAATGGAATAAATTCCAATTCAAGTCTAAGTTCAATAGAAGACCAATGGCCCAACTCAAAGATAGTCAAGCAGAAAGAAAATTCTTTCTTACTCAGTTTTTTTATTCTGTTCAGGCTTTCAATGTAGATGAGACCCACACATCTTAGAGAGCTTTACTCTAATGTTAATTTCATCCAGAAACACCTCAAAGAAACATCCAGAAGAATATTTGACCCAATATCTGGGCACCTTGTGATATATACAATTGACACATACAATTAATTCTCCAAGTATCCAAACAATCCTGTCTCAGGACAACATACCTGGTATTGAGCTAGTTTATTCACTTGGTAATTTCACTTTTTGACAGAAAATCAAAAAGAGTGAAGAATAATCTCCACAGATGGCTACCTCCCTTCCCTTCTTGTACATGCATGCCACACCATCTACCAAGAGATGAAAAGTTGCCTTTCCCCTTGAATCTGTGTTCCCCAAATTCATGTACTGGAAATTCATCCCCAAATTTGTATGTTAATGGTATTTGGAGGTGGGATCTTTGGAAGATGATTAAGTCATGAGGGCTCTTCCCTCATGAATGGATTAATGGATTATCCCAGGAATTGCCTTGTTTTTCATGAAAGAGAGCTCTCTTTGGCTTCTTTGTCTCACCATGTGATGCTGTCCATCATTTTGTATTACAGAAAGAAGGACCTCACCAGAGGCTGAGCAGATGCTTGGTGGCCCGTTTGGGGCATTCAGCACGGCAGGTAAGAACTGAGAAACCTCGCAGGAGTCTCTAGTCAGAGTGGTTAAAATGGATTCGAAAATAACTAAGACCCAACCAAGTGTACAAGGCTCTTGATGAATTCTTTGATACAGATGAGTCTGACGTTAGTGAGGAGGATTTAGAAAACAGTGAAGGCGATCATGAAAGCGTAGATTCCGCTGAGTCAACTAAGACCAGTAAGGAGAGTATTAGAAGCGTCCCAAAAATGACAAAGATCCGAGCTGCTAAAGCTATTCAAGATTTATTAGAGATACTTCAAGGATACATGCTCTCAATTGAACCTGGGACTCAGGATGTTACTGAGTCAGTTAGGACCAATGAGAGTAGTAGTAGTGAGGAGGAATTAACTAAAGGTGATTTTGAGAAAATGAACAAAAGGAAATTAAGGAAGACCAAGATAAGGGATCATCAAGTGGAGGAACTTGTGTCCTCTACTCCCCCATGGGTGAAATCGATTACAGAAAATATGAAGGGTATCACTAGACGTTTGCATACCCTAGAAATAGAAACAAAAAGTCTTTCTGAGCGCTTATGTGCTCTCGAGGGTAACTCACAGATACATTGGGAACTGCCAGTATTTGAATATGAAAATGGACAGAGGGGCCACCAGCCAGTAGATTTCAAAACAATAAAAAATCTCAAAGAGGCAGTAATGACTTATGGACCCCAAGCTCCTTTCACGTTGAGTATACTGGAGTCCCTTAACACCTTTAGCTTAACCCCCGCAGACTGGAAACGTCTATGTAAAGCAACATTAAGTGGGGGACAATACTTGGTTTGGCGATCGCAATTTCAAGAACTTTGTATAGAAACAGCTAAAAGAAACGCAGATGCAGGGTTTGAAGACCATAATATAGAAATGCTCACAGGAGAAGGGCAATTCGCAGACATACAGGATCAAAAATGTTATACCCCAGGAGTATATGCTCAGATAAACGCAGCTGCCTTAAAGGCATGGAAAACTGTACAAGGACCTGGGGATCTACAAGGTAGCTTGTCCAAAGTAATTCAAGGACCTAATGAACCATATGCTAAATTTGCTGATTGACTTTTGAGAACTGCAGGTAAAGTTTTTGGAGACATTGATCAAGTTATGCCATTAGTTGTTCAATTAGCGTACAAAAATGCTAATAAATATTGCCAGGAAGCCATCAGGCCATGGAAAAATAAAAAGGATCTTTCCATATATATACAACTATGTAAAGATATAAATGATGCCTTTGTCACAGGGAATGTGATTGCAACAGCTGTGAGAGATGCTGCCCCTCAAAATTTTACAAGGGCTCAACATAGACATTATAATCAATCAGGATATTCTAGGCAAAATCATCATAATCAATCAGGCAGCTAACAAATGGTGGCCCGTCCGGGGCTCGGCTGGCAGAGAAGAAAGAAGAAAAGATAGTGCTCCCGTGGCAGTTTGTGGCTGTACATCAGGCAGCTAACAGATGCTGGCACCATGCTTTTGGACCTCACAACTTTCAGAACCATGTGCTAAATAAACCTTAATTCTTTATAAATTAAACTGTAAATGAATACCAACCTGTGGTATTCAATTATAGCAGCAGAAAATGGACTAAAACACAACTGAAGCAGTGTTAAAGGTAAACTTGTAAACTAAATACCTACATTAGAAAAGAGGGAAAGAGTAGGGCATGGCGGTTCATGCCTGTAATCCCAGCGGCTCAGGAGGCCGAGGCAGAAGGATCTCGAGTTCAAGGCCAGTCTCAGCAAAAGTGAGGTGCTAACTAAGCAACTCAGTGAAACCCTGTCTCTAAATAAAATACAAAATTGGGTTGGGGATGTGGATCAGTGGTTGAGTGCCCCTGAGTTCAATCCTCAGTATCCCCCCCCAAAAAATAGAGGAAAAGACTCAAGTCAATAATTTAAGAACCTGAAAAAGAAAGAGCAAAATAAACCCAAAACAAGAAGAACAAAAGAAATAGCAAAGAACAGAAATAAATTAAATTGAAAATAGGAAATCAAAAGACAATATTAACAAAATTAATACTGGTTCTTTTCAAAAATTAATAAAATTGATAATCCTCTAGCAAGACTGGTATGGATAAAAAGAAGAAATGCATAAATGACCAACAAAAGGAATGAAACTAGGAAATTACAAAGATCCTACCATGATCAAAAGAATACTATGGCAAATTTTCTGCTCATATACTCAACAACCTAGAAGAAATGAGCCAAATAATGTCTCAAAATAAAATTTAAAAATACATAGAACTGGCTGGTCGTGATGGTACATGCCTATAATCCCAGCTACTTAAAAGACTAAGGTGGGAGGATTGCAAGTTTGAGGCCAGCTTTGGCTGTTTCAAAATTAAAAAAAAAAAAAAAAAAAAAAAAAAAAAGGGTGGAGATGCAGATCAGTGGTAGAATGCCTACCTAATGTGTGCAAGGCCCTGGTTTCAATTCCCAGTACTAGGAAGAAAAAACACAACTTAATGAATATGAACATAGCAACAGGTCAAAATATATGGGATACCGATAACCTAGCAGTGAAAAAGGACCTATAGTACCACGCTTCTGTTAGAAATGGGGAAAGGTCTCACAGGTTCCATGAAAGCCTCAAACTACCAAATTTGAAAAAAGATTTAATAGATAACTTTCATGATATTACAACCATTAACAAAACTATAACTTAAATTTGGAATTTAAAATATTTTGAACAAGAAATCTTCAAGCCCTGATAGTTTCACTAAAAAATTCTTCTAAGCATTTAAAGAAATAATACCAATTTTACATAAGGTCTCCCAGAAAGTAGAAGAGGAAACACTTCCCAACTCATTTTATGAAGAATAGCATTATCTCAAAAAATCAGCAAAAACAGTACACACACACACACACACACACACACACACACAGGAGAATATCTCTCATAAACTTAAAGAAATTCCTGAACTAATTATTAGCAAACCAATTCCAATATTATCAAGTGGAATTTATTCCAGGCATGTAATATAATTGATAATACCAACAGATTAAAAAAGGAAAATCATTTTATCATATCTATTCATACAGAAAAAGCATTTAACAAATCTGACACCCATTCTTGATTATGATGATAATAATAATACAACCACAATAATAATAAATTCTAATAACATAGGAATGGATAATGATTACTTCAATGTGAAAAAAAATCTATGTAAACATACAATTAAGCTCACATTTAATGGTGAAAGACTGAATTCTTTCCCCTTAATGTCAGGAACAAGATCTGTTTCCACCAATCTTATTAAACAAAAAACTGTAAATTTTAGACACTGTAATAAGAAAAAGTTCCTATCTGCGGATGACATGATTGTCTACATAGAAAATCCTAAGGACTTTTTTACAAAAAAGTTCCAGAGACAGTGGGAAGAGTAGAGACCAAGAAAGCCCAGTCCTTCAACAAGCAAAATGGGTCTTGGACTTAGGCTATGAGGATGCCTTGCTCCAGGCCCTGTGCTCAGAAAGATCCAACTGGTTCCAAGGAAAAAGAGAGAGCAAGCCAGGTGTAGAACCATCCTACACACCTCTCTCAAAACATCCAAGAGCTGCACAATCCCTCAGCAGAGTCCTCAGGCACTGGACCCCTCAAAGCCAAAGGCAATCCATACTCTTTCAGTCTGACTGTGTTTTGAGAACAGCTACAACCAGCAGCTATCTTGTTCCCACAAACCTTCTTCTTGCCTCCAGGGACCCAAGTAAGCAAACATCCCACAACCTCATCACTCAACTCTTCAAGTACATCTAACTTAATCAAAGCCTGTTCCTTGATCTTCCTGTTTGTTCCTCAAGCTTCTTGTTCCTTAGACCACAGCTCTTCCCTGTGAGTAAAAGAAATCTACCACCTGCCTTTGAGGTTCATGTGGTTTGGGTTGTCTCTCATCGTCTCTGTCACACCCCACATTAACACAGGACATTGGAATTGAATTTCCTCAGCTCTACTTTGAGTCTTGCCAAATCCTTGGAGAGCCCCATATAGGTATGAATTGCCCAAATTGCCCATCCATCACAGCAGCAGCCCATTCTCTAATACCTAACTTAGCACCCATCAGATCCTCCTCCACACTCCCAACTCTGCTCCATCCCTCAACTGGAATTCCAGTCCCCCTCCAACCCTCACCAGCCTTGCTGGTGCTCCTTTCTCCTCATTTACGTTACTTCCTCTGTATTCAGCTCTTCTCTGAGCTATTTTGTGAACCTTTCCTTAACATCTAGAATTGAACATAGAGCTCATTAATTTTCATTCTATCTTGTTCTCTACTCTAGAGAGGTTATAAATTTCTCTCTAATACCATTTTACCTGCATCCCATGAGAGTTAATATATGCTGCTTCTCTTATAGCTTGGTTTATATATTTTGTATTTTCCATTATCATTTTGGCTTTGACCATTGAATTATTGTGTTTTCCAGATGCATCTGGGTTTGGGACCTCCCTCTCTGTGATTGACTTCTAACATTATTGCATTGTGATTAGAGAGCATGTCCTGTGTATCATCTTTGGTATTTGTTGAAGTCTCTTTTGTAGCCAAGAATGTAGTCAATGTTATAAATGTCCCATCTGTTCTGGAAAAAATTAGAATGCCTTACATGTTAAGTGCAGCATTCTATATTTGCACAAAAGATCAAACTTAACAACTGTATATTTCAAATCTCCTTCTTTTTGTGTGCTTTTTTTTTCTGCTGCACAATGATTTTCTGAGAGGTGTGTTAAAATATCACATTGCACTACTGAACTTGTTAATGACAATGTTTGCTTGTCACTCCGAGGCTATGTCATTGTTCAGCCTCTTATAGCTTCCTAGTGTATTACTACTGTGTCCAGGTTATCACTCCATCGCTGTAGCCCTGTTATCCCTGCACTACTTCCTGCCTTAATGGCTTTCTACATCTGCTTTCTTTGGGTTAGCATTTAGTTATTAGATGGCCTGCTTTTTCAAAACCTAATCTGAGCATGTTTTATGAATAGGTGAGTTAAATCTCTTTACATGTTACTCTCCTAATGATATTTTAGATGAATTTTACCAACTTACTTTCTATCTCCCACTTTTTTGCTTCTTATTTAGTGGACTGGGTTTTCTTATTCTCTATCCCCGTGACTGATCTAGAGGTAATAAAGTCTCTTAGCTGTAATGGCAGTTAGTTTTTTGTGTTTAGTGGCATTCAGGTACACAAAGCAGAAGCCCCACACTTATTGGGGTCCCCCCAACCCACCCATCTGTCCTTGCCCTGCTCAGGGCTGGCTATCACTGGCATTGGTCTAACCCTTCCCCACTGTCCTGATCTCATTCCTCACCTGGCCCACTTGAAAGCCTCTCCATGCATGTTACATGTCCTTTCCAGACCAGTGCCAGTTATTTATTTACGTGTCTTTGTACATAGAAAAAACACAAATCACCATTTATGTGGGCTCTTTGGTGCACATTAGTGCTATTGGACTATAGTTTCATTCTGTTTCTTCTCACGTTTTAGCTGTGTCCCATTCATACCTCCTGCCTACTGCATGGTCCAGCTTTCCAATAGCTCCCCACTCACTTGGTGACACTGTGGGGCTCTGAGAACTCTGAGGTCAGATGCATTCTTACTTCTCCATAACTATATTTCTCTCTCTGGAATTCTACCTTTTCTGGTAGGGGTTCTGGTGAGGGAAAGGCAGCAATCTGTGAACACTTCCATCTGAAGTTTTTTTTTCTTAAATTATCTTTTTTCAATATTTATTTATTTTTAGTTGTACACAATGTGAGCAATGCACAGGGCAAGGCAAGTGGGGGAGGCAGAGTTTCCATGCCCTCTTAGAACGTGCCGCCCTCCAGGAACTGCCAGGTATTTGGATATCCAGAAGTTCTTGGAATCCTGTCCTTTGGGGTCTTTATGGAGGCTTCGTTACATAGGTGTGGTTGGTGAAATCATTGGCCATTGGTGCTTACTCAGCCTTCAGTCCCTCTCCCTTTCCCAGAGGTGGAGGTGGAGTGGGACTGAAGTCTCAATGTTATAATCACATGTTCCGTCCCCTGGGCAATCAGCCCCATCCTGGGGCTATCCAGGAGCTGCTAGTCACAGACATTTCATTAGCACATAGAAAGACAATTGCCTTAGAGATTTCAAAGGATTTAGGATCCATGTGCCAGAAAACGAAATAAAGAACAAACATGTATCTTATAAATCACAATATCACAGCCTATCTTCAAATATTTTCTACATTACTCTTTCCCCACTTTTCATGACAGGGACATATCTTTTTCTACCTTTTGTACCTCTCAATCTTCCTTTCATGCTTTCTACCTCCTTATCCCCCCTTGATGCTTTCTGGAGAGCCCCTCAGTGAAATCTTCCAGCTCATTTCAACAGTTATGTTCTTCATATCCCACATCTCCAGTTGATTCATCATAACTGCTTCTTCTGAGCTTGTGTTCTCATAGGCTTCCCTATGACAAAATCCTCAGAGGTCTTTGGTCACTTACAGTCCTGCTCTAGTTGTCTCCTGTGGTGTGGGAGGCTCCCTTTGGGGTCTTTCTTTCATATTTCTTGTTCATTCCCTTAGGAACCTCAGCTACTTTGGCTGTGCAAGTCTCCCAGGAAGTAGGAGTGGACATTGCCTTTTGGCTTCTCCAGGCAAGGTTGCAGTGAAAGGAAGAATACTTGGGAACTGGGCAGCCCCCATGCTTACTGCCACCAGCTCTGTGCCCAGGCTACCAAGCAAATGTTCATGTCACAACTGGGGCTACCTCTTGTTGACCAATCCCCCAATTCTAGGGCATAAACTATATAGCTGGTCAGGCTGGGGCCAGGTTGGAGAAGCTGGTGACTGCTCATGCAGGTACATGTGGATTTTGCCTTGTCTGAGCTTCTTGATCTGAGGACCTTATGTGCCAGTAATGGAGGAGTCCCTCCATGCTCAGAAACAAGTACTCCCCAGGATATTTCAGCCAGGCAATGCAGAGGTAGGAGCATTGTGACTGGGGAGCTCCCCAACATTCCTCCATTTGCACCTATCATGTCCCTTGTAATAAGTAACCCTCTCCTGTAGACTCCCTCAACATCCCTGTAGTTTTCCATTTTCTCTGGGCTTCTGTCCCCCAGAAATTCCTGGGCTGGGTTGGATAAAGTTGCCAGCAGCCCTTGAGAGTTGACAATTTCAAATCTCTAGCACCAGAAGTTCCCAGATGTGTAAAATGCAAACACTCTTCTCCAGCTCTCCTGGTGTCCTTAAATCTCTTGACCTCTTATCCTTCTGTTGACTGTTCCCCTCTCTGACCTGAATCCAACCAAATGTCCATCTTCTTGGTGCCTTCAGAATATGGCTGTTGCTCTGGAGTTACTACAGGTGCAGCCCAGCCTCAAGGGCCCCATCTCTTGCCTTATCCCTAACCCCTGTCTCTCACTGCTTACATTTGTCATCACACATGCCTCCCTTCCCTGGAACACACACACACAAACACACACATGAACGCTTAACACACATGGTCACACAAACTCATTTGCACTACTGAGGGAGGTAATGAAGCAGTCATTTGCCCACCGAAGGCCCACTTCCCCATAAGCTCCTGGACCTTCCCACCGGGCCCCTCAATCCATTTTCTTCCCCCCAGTCCCCTAACACATATAACTGTGCTTAAATCTCTTCTCTTCAGGGGAAAAAAAAAAAAAAAATAGAAAGCCTCCTTCAGCCCCATCCTTAACTGGCTCCAGGCATCTCATCTTCCTGCCATGGCCAACCCCTCAGCAAAGCTGGCAGCACCCCTTCCAATCTGTAACCAGAGAACCCTTCACCCTGGGCAGAAGTCTATAGCAAATTCTGAGGTCTGGCCCTGAGTGGTCAGCCACTGAGGAGCTCATTTAATGAATTCTGTTTTCCCAAACTTAACTGCTCTCAGCACTATTTCTCATGCAACGCCCAGGAACACGCCCATCTCATGTTCCAAGGAGCCAACTAGGGAAATCACAGGCCACACTCACTTACTGGCTCACACTGGTCTCTTAAAGCATTCAATGGGCAAACCTGAAAGACACCTGTCCACTATCCCCTCCATGTCCCTGACAGCTACTCTGCCTGTACCCTCTGTCCTATCCTGGTGAGTGCCACTTAGCCCCACCTCCTGGGGTCCCTCTGGCTCTCCTGACAGCAGCTCCCTCTGCCATCCCTTGGCTCTTTTTGCCCTGAGCACTCCCAGGGGGACTCTTAACCTTGGATGACCAATTCTCTGGGGACTCTCCCACCCTGGTAGCTGCAGCTTGGGTTCCCTTTGTACTTCAGTCCTATCCACTCCTGGACCAAATATCTCCTACTTCCTGGGTCAGTTCCCCCAGGAAGGAATGGATCTCCACCTACCTCCCCACCCCTGCAGCCTGACTTGAGGGCTCCTACACTGGCTGTACCTCACACAAGCCTCCTGACACCTACCTCCCTGTGCTCCTTCAAGCTGAGGGTCTTCCTGAAGTACAGCCTGTCCTAGAGTCCCTGGGCCAAACCTTTCTGAGGCTCCATGCCACCAAGTTTAAACTCCTGGGTGTGTTTATTGTCACCTGAGCCCCATCTAATTTCTGGATTCTCTTCTGAACCACAGAAGGAACCAACCATCTATCTGGATCAGGATGGAGCACTTTACTGGCCATGAGACTTTTGGTGTTAAAACCAGGGTAGTCCCTAGTAGAGGGACAAGTTGGTCACCTATGCCACAGTCTGTGTGGCCCTGAATGTCCCTTTTACACTTCCTTATGTTGTTGTTGAGGTGTCCAGTTAGAGTCCAGATCCTTGGTGTCCCAAATAAAGAACTAAGCAAGAAACACTCAACAGGGAAAGTACAGGCTTATTGAAGGTGAAGGTGAGAGTAGCCCTCCATAAGGTAGAGCAGAGTGGGCTGAGGGAGAAAGAGAGGCTCAAGGCCTCAGTGTCTGAAAATTTGTGTCTTATATGTTGTGATGTGAGGTGTTCTCTTTACTATACAGACCAGATTGAAAACCTTACCCCACTTGCTCCCATTGGTTACCTTATGATACCTGATTAGAATATTGTCCAATTTCCCTTCATTGGTTACTTTAGAAAACCTAATTAGAATATTGCCCACTTTGCCCCCATTGGTCAATTTAAAATACCAAACCTGTGTCAGGAGTTGTCATGGTGATAAGTCCTCAGTGGCAGGAGTTGTCATGGTAACTTCTTATTGTAAACAGGGACATGATTTGTCACCCTGTCTTGTCCTACAGTGGCATTTTTTCTACTACCCTGCCTCCACCATCTTGGCATTCCTGAGCTACTTAGCACTTAATGATGGCCCTCCTACTCCAGCACTCACTCAGAAGAACCTGCTAAGCCCTCCCACAATCCGCCATGTGTTCCATAGGCCTTATCCCACCTATCTCCCATCTCCACAGGTTTGGCTCCCAAAGAGAAGGAACCATGGGCTTTAACTCTGCCCCCCCCCCCCCAGGTAGTGGCCGAGGAGATCTCCTCTCACAGCTTGTCTGAGAATCATGAAAGGTGGGCTGTCTTATCTCTGACCTGAGCCCCCAGACTCTCCTGGGGGAGGGGAATCCTGAAGAGCTAGTTCAGTGAGGGATCTATAGGAATGCCGATTCACCATAAGGGCAGAGCAGTGAGTCCAGAGACACTGCCTGAGTGGATGAGGCCTGAGGGAAAGGCAAAACGGACAGGAGAGAAGCCCGATACCTTAAGAATCAGCCCTGAATCCTCGGGTGTAGTGTGAGGCTAGGTCCCCTGTATGGTGCACACACCAAGGTGGACAGGTCCCCTGCCTCTCTAGAGAGCACCAACACTCAGTGGCCCAGAGCTCCTGGAAGGCATTCAGGAGTCTCAGCAGGTGTGAAGGAGGGGCCTTACAGCTCTAAAGGGACAGGCAGATGCTGTTCAGCTAAGGAACTTTTCCTTTCCCTCTGCCACAGGCCATGCTGAGGACAGGTCTGAATGGAGCCCATCGTCAGCACCGAAGGCTCCTCTCCCGCTACAGGAAGTGCATTCCAAACTCCACACCCTGCAGTCAATCTTCAGCCATCAGCTGCCAATTTTATCCACAGGGCAATGTCTCTGGCCATTCTGAAGGACACTGCCCCTCTGTCCCTGCTAGTAACATACTTGTCCTTGAACCCAGCAGCCCGAGAAGCACATCCAGTGGCAGTTATGGCCTGAGCAGTGACAAGAGCACAGAGAGCAAGGGGAAGGGGAGGAGTGGCCCCACAAAGCACCCTAGGACCCCAAAGGTGACCATAGGGGTCAGGCAGCCCATGTGTTATCCACCCAGATGACTTCGAGGATGCTCAGATTCCTGTTGGCTGAGGTCGCACATAGCTCACCAGGACCCATGACTGCTGAACACCGATCAAACCACGGGGACCAGGTGAAGAATCAAGGCAGGGCAGGCCTTGTCTGAGGGCCTGAGGGAGGCTGATGTCCTCATGTGGAGAAGGAGAAGGGAAGTCACTTTATGGATGGCAGGCAAGAGCAGGATACTCAAGGATCTCAGAGACCATGGGCTAGAGCCCAAGCCCCATAAGGAGCAGGGCTGCCCACCCCCATTCTTCATGGTCCCTGTCTCAGTGCCTTTTATAAGATGGAAACGAGACTGAGATGCAGTGCCACACAGCTCAGCTTCAGCTACCCTATGGTGGCTTCCTGAAAAGCCTGGCACTTTTCCAGCCTCCTGTGTCTCTTGGACTTGCTGAGCTTCTCCTACCTTACCAGCAGGTCCCTTTGAGGGGAGCTGGGCAGCACCCACACAGTTATGTCCTTGCCCAGATGCTCCATGCAGAGGGTGGGGCACTAGTCCTCAGCCTCTAGGCCATCTTCCTGTGCTCTCTGTGCTCTCCGCTTCTGCATTCACCTGCCAACTCACCACACACCTCCATCAAGAACATAAGCCCCAGGAGGCAGAGTCGGGCTGATCCATTGAATCCCTGGACTAGGACTTCCAGAGGGAGGCACTCAGCCAGGTTTTGTGGAATGGACAAACAAGGGTGATTAAGTGCTGCCAAGACTTCCTATTTAATTCCAGCAGACTTTTTATATGGTTTTTTGTTTGTTTGTTTGTTTTGTTTATCACAACTGCTTAGGCTGTGCTGACCATCTTCATATCTATATTAGTCAGGGTTCTCCAGAGGAACAGAACCAATAGCAAGATTTTGTGTATTGTGGAAATCAGCTTATATGACTGTACAAGCCAAGCTCCTCAAACTGCCTTCTGCAAGTTGGAGACCCAGGAAACCCAATCTGAGCCTAAGCATCTGAATACCAGGGGAGTCAATGGTGCTAGGGC
The DNA here is from genome assembly GCA_025594165.1 of Tamias sibiricus. Taxonomy (NCBI): domain Eukaryota; kingdom Metazoa; phylum Chordata; class Mammalia; order Rodentia; family Sciuridae; genus Tamias; species Tamias sibiricus. The sequence goes on along the minus strand of CM046663.1, from coordinate 89,822,621 downwards.
AGGAGAAGAGTCATGCCCCAGCCTAAACAAGTAGGATAATGAAAAGCCCTCCTTTCTTCACCTTTTTGTTAATGAGGTCTTCAACAGATTGGCTGAGGCTTACCCCCACTGGCAGGGCAATATACTTTACTCGGTCCATCAATTCAAATGGTAATCTCTTATGGAAACACTCTCATAGACTGACTCAGAATAGTGGTTAATCTGAGCACCCCGTGGTCCAGTCCAGTTGGCACATAGAACAACCACAATATCTTAGTTACCCACACCTCATGCCTCACGCTTGGTCTCACCCACCATGGGCCAGCTGGCTGACACAGACACCCCCAATATCAGCACGTTAATGACCAAAAGAATCCTAACCCATCTACTGAAACACTGGGCAAGTGCCACAGGGGCCAGGCTCACATGGCACTAAGAGGAGAGGTTGAAGAGAGCAAGCCACACAGCTGGCTTGTGGGGAGTTGGCATCTGAACCCAGGCCAACTGGGCTTCAAAGCTCCCAACCACTGGGCCATTGACTTTCAAGGATATACACACTCAGGGGTATTTTCAAGCTTCTCCATTGTGAACGAGGACAGCACTGTGTCAGGTTTGCTGTAGAACACTGGGGATAACAAAGGTGACGCCCAGGGAACTCTAACATGCCTGCTGAAATCCTGTAGCAAGGGGGTTTTATTTATTTAGCTTATTTTTTGGATGAATTTGTGGCAATTCACAATATAACACAAACTTAAGAAAACTGAATACCATCACAGCTAGACGATAATTGTATGTTTATGTAACGGTACTACACAAATACCTGTTTGTAGGCACTCAACTGTAAGCAATAACACACACACAGAAGTCTGCCCAGACTTCTACCAAAACATGGTTCTGGCAGAGTCTTCTGAGAAGCTGGGCAGGTGTCCACCTGCAACTGACCATCTTTGCATTTGGAAAATGGATTTGATGGGAAGACCAAGGAAGACAGCAGTGTGAAGCCTCAATGATTTCTTAAGGACACATTTCTAAATGATTTAATCCCTTCCTGAGACACTGCCCATGAATTGATGACCTTTGCTTTTCCTTTCTCAAGTCTGATGAGCAATGGCTTTTCTGACAGGCCAGTAAATTTCTTCCATTGCTTCTGCTAAGAAAAAAAAAATATTTTAAAGATGATGAAGGGAAAGTGCTTTATTGCAAAGCACTCTGCACTCCACCCCCTTCCCTGGCTACAGTGAAAAGAAGGATGAGCCAGTGGCAGTGCTCTGGGGATGATCCCAGTCCCTTTAAATTAAAACAAATGCAGGCGACTTCCAGATGGTGACTCACACACAAAGGAGACCGGAGACAAGGGGACAGACAGCTGGCTGTCTTCCTGAGTTGCACACCCAGGCTCCACAATGAGGTGTCCAGGAGTGGGGCACCTCCTGACCTCTCTCCCCCCCACAAGAGCACCCCCAGTCTCTGCACTCACCTTCGGAGGGGGGAGGGGATTCCAGAGGGACCAGAAGGTAACCTCACTCTGCCTCTCAGAGCCAAGGTCCCAATCAACCATCAACAGCGACAACCACCTTTACACTTCTGTAGGACAGGCACACAGCAAATCTGTGCCCGTCAGACACCTCTCCCCTAAAGTCCTCTAGGATATATCATTAGGAATTGTAGTGCAGAGGTCTGGCTACTGACAACAGTAAGGGAAGGCAAGCGAAAGAAGACAGGATGGGTGTAGGAGTAGGGGGATTGTGAAAGAAGGCAAAGACAACACAAGGATACAGTGTGGTGGAAAGGACTGAGCAGAGGACTGGGTATGAGAGTCTGGAGAACCAGGAGCTGAGAAGGGTCTTCCTCAGCACCCACCTGAGTACGGCGTCTCTTGGGCCTGTTAGCAGCCCCATCTTTCCCTGTCTCTTACCACTGAACAAAGCCCCCTGCTGAGCACGGGGCCATCTGCCTACTCAAGCCACCCCAACTTGGTGTCCACCAGGGCTCTGTGTCAGTTGGTTCAACCAGGAAGGGCCAGTAGACCAGGGAAGACCCGGACACTCTGCTGTCCTCTTTTCTCCAAATGTTGGACAAGCCCCCAGCTCCCATTTTTTCCCAAAGGAAAGGGGTTCTGAGTGGGGATAAAGTACAATGAGGTATCGAGGTACTGGACACAAATGTGCAAAGCCTGCCTCCATAGACTACTCCTAGCCACGTTTGGCAGCACCTAGGATGGCCTCCAAATTTGGGGAGAGGATACCCAGGTCATAGATGTATGCTCCTTCACCTTCTCCCTGTTGCTCTTCCCCGAAGAACAGGCTTCCCTCTCTTACTTCCATATCATACATCACAATCCATACCCTTAGCAGAAAGCCCTGTCACATCCCATCTTTATTTACTCACTCTTTATACCCAACCTCTTTCCAGAAAAGATGTCAAGCAATCAATAATAATGGGGGGAAATGTGGGGAAAAAATTTCCTCACTATTGGCCCTTACAAGAAGAGAGAGAGACCAGGGGTTGTACCAGAGAACCAGCCCAGGAAAAGTAGATCTGGAGTTGAGCCTAAAACTCGACACTGAGCTTCCTGGAAGCCAAGGTAAAAAGGAGATCCAGGATAAGAAGCAACTATCATTTGTGGGAAAGACTAATGTTTTCTTAACCCTACTCCAAGAGATGTATTATCATCTTTTGTCACGTGTAAAGATCTGAAGACATCTCAGAGTCTCCAATGGTTGGTTACCTTTATGTGGCCTAATCTCATCCCAACCTTCATCAAAAAGTCATGTTAGGTTCTGGTTCTCTGACACGTTTCTGTGGGAAACTTCATACTATAATCAAGGTATGTCACTTAATGGACTAATCCAAGCTTGAATGTGGTCAAAAATGGATGTCAGTTATGGCAGTGGCTCCTGGTTCCCTGACAGAGTCTTGGTTTTCATCTTTTGATGGGCACAAATGGGAGGAAGGAGTAAAATGGCAAGAGCAACAAGTGACCCCCTCCCTCACCGGCCAGGAGGGGGGATGGATGCCTGCTGCCTGCTCAAAGGTCCTGGTCCTTTTTGGGGCACAGAGGTCCTTGCCACCACATGGCCTGCAGGCACCAGGGGACTCAGGATGGCAGCAGAAAAGGGAAGCCGCCAGCACCTGACACTCCCAGCATGAGCCTTGATATGACATGGGACACATGCTATGAAGAGCTTTCCTCTCATAGCTTAGCCTGTTGGTCAGGGGTCCTTGTCATCTGTGCCATCCAGAACAAGTCATCTGGGGTGAAGCACTTGGACCAAACACTAAGCCTCCTAGAATCCCATTATCCTCCAGTCACCCAAAGTGATGGAGCAAAAGTGGCAAGATTGTTTCAGGGATTTGGTGATATGTAAAGCTCCTGGTCTGCAGTTTGGGAAACATGGGCAATACTTTTTCTAACTGCCTGAGTTACCTCTTAACCCCCAAGGAAAGCAAAATTCCACCTCTCCTCTCTGGCCTGGAGTCTCCAAATCAATAAATAGCCAGAAAAGTTAGGAATGAGAAATGAAGGGCAGGGGTCAGTGGAAGTCACTGGCAACATGGGTGTCATCATCACTATTCATGTCCCATGTCTCCTGAAATTTCCAAAGCCCTATGCAGAGTTCTCTGCACAATAGCCACTCTGCATGATCAGACTATGAGGCTATGGGATAGGATTCTGCTGAAGCCAGTGATGTGATATCTTTCTGGGTTCTCAGTTCAGAACCTAGGTTTCAAGAAGCCCCACAGAGGACAGTTGAAATCAATGGGCATCTCCTTTCTGTCCACTCTGCTCACAGGAATCCACAGGACACCATCCAGACTGCAGAGAATAAGGAGGCCAGGTCAGCTGAAGCCAGTTCAGTGGGAACCCCACAAGGAAAGGGCACTTGTGACAGAAAAATGCAGGGGACACACCTAGATACACCCCAGCCACTAGGATGCACAAGAAGGACATTCCTGCCACCTGGGTCCTCCTGGCAGCCTGTGCTATGCACCCTGTGGTACCCCAGCACCTCCTTCCCTTTCTGAGCCCTGCCTGCTGGGAGCACTTTTGCCCTCCAAGGCCCCACCCCCCATCAATGACATAATAGAACTACAGCACCTTTTCCTTCCCCACCCCCCATCAATGACGTAATAGAACTACAGCACCTTTTCCTTCCCCACCCCCCATCAATGACGTAATAGAACTACAGCACCTTTTCCTTCCACCTTGCCCCTCCTTGCTGGAAAACTTAAACCCCAGACCCTGGAGGCTCGCTGCACTCCCTGCTCCCACTTTCCCAGCTGTGCTATTGTTCTTCGCTCTGCCTAGAAGGCCCTGTTGGGGTGTTTTCCAGCTTCTCAAAACTGAGTGGCCTCCAAGGTCATCCTGGGTGCAGGCTGGGGGGGAGGGGCAGGACAGCTAAGGATCAGGGTGGTCTCCTTGCATCCATCTCCTGGAATGGTTGGCCTTATCAGTCCTCTCCCATGAGACTCCAGCACCTGATGATGATGTTCCCTGGAAAATCCTAGGGAGACAATCCCCAGTATTAATACAGCTCTTAACCTCTTATTCCAGTCTATTAACATAATGGAGAGAATTTCTGGACTCTCCCCAAATTTCTTCTCTTAAAATTTTCAATTAAGAGCCTAACCTTGATGGCCACTTTCTAGAGTATTCAGCAAAGTGCTGATTCCTCATTGCTAAGTGCTTTTTCCAAGCAGATGCAAACTCAATGGTTTTGAATAAAATCAGAGCTAAAGAAGGAAAGAGGGCAGACAAGCAAGACCAGTGAACACTGGACTGATGTAGGCTCCTCCCTGTCAGAACCAGCATGGTGGCTGGAGGGTCTCTGGGGCCCTTCCTGCCTGGAGAGAAGCTGTTGAGCATTGAGCAGTGTGGACGCCCTGGGAGCTGGGCCCCGCTGCCAGCAAAGCAGCTGAAGTCTTGAGAAAACTTCCTGATTGCATTAACAAGGTCACACCAGCAGGACATAATCAAATCTCCCTGGAGAACAGGGCTTCCGGAAGGGCTGCTGCTTACACGTGGCTGAATCAGGGCAACCAGGGCTATTGTGGATGGAGGAAAGTCCTATATTGGGACCCAGGATGGGAGGCAAGAGGACCTAAGGGCTGCACTACCTGGGCTAGAGAGCAACACAGAGCCAGCAGGCAATGCTGATCTACATGGCCCAGGACCAGACCCCTCCCCCCAGAGATCTTGTGCAGACCCCAACACACCATGTCCCCATTTACTGCCTAGTGGCCCCATGTCACAACTTTGTTGATTTTACATGTCAAGAAGAAGCCTAGAAGAAACTACAAGGGCACAGGGAGATCAGGATCTGAGCCCACTTTTCATACCAACTCCTGCTTGGCATGCTGGGCAGGGCATTCCAGCTCCCCATCTGTGCCTCAGCCCATCAAGGGGAAGGCTTCGAGGACAGGAAACTCCAGCTTGGAGAACACGTGACACGGGGCATGCAGGTATACACTTTGGAGTCTGCAGGTTGGGCCTAACTTTGGTTTACAACCTCCTGGTTAAGGAAACTTGGGGCATCTATTGGCCTCTCTGAGGCTTACTTTCCTCATCTGTGAAATGGGGATAACAATAGGCTTGTTTTGAGGTTCAAAGTAAAAGAATGTAGGTAAAGCACTAAACACAGAGCCTGGTATAAGAAAGCACCAGAAGATGATTGCAGCTGCAGCTGAACTTCTAAGAAGGAAAGACAGAACCATGCCAGTGGGAGTAAGTGCCTGAACAGAAGGGAACCCACAAATCTGCTCCTTCATTACAGTCCCAGTATCCTTGAGACACAGCTCCTACTAATCCAATCCACAAAAACCAAGAGATACAACCAAGGTCAATATCCCACAACCATGCCTACTAGTTTCTTCTCCAAGAATACTTTTTATAAAAGTTCCCAGGGAAGCTAATTCTACATTCTTATGTGCTGATCGTAGAGAGAAAATATATGAGTTTCTCATTAGGTTTGTTGCAAAATGTACAAATGCAAGGATGAATGAAGATATCCAAAGACACAGAGCAACTCAGTCACCCTCTGGTGGCTGTGAGGACAGTGTGCCATGGGCCTCCATCCCTGGCAGGACTCCAGCTGTGTCTGGCTGGTACACAGTCTCCCTCACTTGGCCCTGCTGCTGGGCTATCCCCACCCCTTTCACTGCCTTCTCCACTTGATTTTTCGCCCCTGCCTTGCAATTCCAGGAATCCTTCATTTGTCCTTTAGCTTCCTCTCTCTTAGAGACTGATCCTTTAGCTTAAGTAGTAAATTAATATCTATATGGCATTGTATTTTAAGAAAAAAAAGGGGAGTAATAGTTAGTTTAAACCTCACATCAAAAGTTTATGAGGCACCGTTAGTTTTGAGAGAGAGAGAGTTGTTATCTGGTCAAGGACAGCCAGGGCCTGAGCGAGCTCAAGGCCTGGGAATGAATGTCAGACAATAAGCTCAAGCCAAATAAGAATCTTAGCATTTTATAGAAAACTGAAGTGGGCTTTTTATAACTTTTTGACAGGATGGCTCCCAGTCTTAAGATGGAATTAGGCTGGTTTATCATTTTCCCCCCCTTTTTTTTTTTACTTTTTAAATCTTTGAAAGGGAGTAATTATATAGGCTAATTTTATTGATGGTACATAATAGAATTAAATTGTAGTTTAATAAATCGGAGCATATAGTTAATAACACATGGGACAATAACTAGTAAGAGAAGGATATAAATTTATAGGACCTAAGAGAGAAGTTAACTATGGAAACTAATTTTTTAAGTTTAACTAAGAATTATTTGTTTTAATTTTGTTAATTTTTTGTCTTATTTTATTTACCTGTTGTTGGATAACGTTAGAATAATTTGTAACATTAAAACAGCACATGTCTGGGAATTGTTGGCAACTTAAGTGATGTTTTAATAAAAGAAAATTAATAACTGTTTTATTTTGTAACATTGAGGTTTGAAGTTTTTTTATTTTTTGATTAATTTTTGTCAAAACTTGTGTAGTAAGGTTAGTTGTTTTGTTAAAACTATAGGCTAATTTTGTGATTTTTTTTTGTATTTTTACAACTAGACCCGGAAGTGGCAAAAGAAAGGTTGTTGTAATTGTAGTGTCTAGTGGGTTTAGGAGGATTAAATTGTTATTGTAGTTGGAGGGCAGACTTTGGGCCATTTGGTGGGGAGTTGTCAGAGATGGCAGTAAAGGAAAGATCTGTCTAATAGAACAGATCTCAGAAAAGTTTGTAGGCAAAGCTTGGAAAGTTGTTTTATTACAGAGAAAAATTTATCTTGTTGGCAGTCGTTTGCCATTGGGTAGGGAGATATTTTGTTCAATAGAACAATTGGGGGGGATCGGGGAAGGATGTAATTTATGTTGTAATTTATGTATAAACAATGTTTTTGAATAACTAGTGAAGCTGGCAAAGCTGGCTCTGTATGGTATATTGGCCAGTTTTGTTGTGTTGTTTTATCATCAGTGACTTTAACATAGTTAGTATATTTTACAGATAGACTTATAAGATTGTTAGTTAGTAATTGATGGATGGAGTTTTTTTTTTGTACACAGAAGGAACTTTTGTCTATAGTGTTAACAGCCAATTGTAACTAAAAATTTTGAGTAGTTACAGAATTTAGGGGACTTATAGAAACATCTATTTTTAAAGTAGTTTTTGAATAAACAGTATCTATTGGGGCCCTTTTTTTTAGCTTAGTATAGGAATATTGTCTTGAATCTTGAGGGTGAGCAGAGTATTTATAGATTTTAAAATTTATATTATTTTTTTTGAGAAATCTGTAAGATTTCTCTATGGTCTTTTTCTGAATATCTGACTAAAAATTTTTTGGTTATCTTTATATCATTTGATAGGGTTAATTACTGGATCTTGACAAGAGTAAGTATAATTTAGTATTAGTGGAGATTTTGTAATAGTAGGTCTTTTTTGGGCTACAGATGGGGTACAAGGTTTGTTGAGGCCAGCATAGTTAAAACTTAAGGATATATGTATATTTTAACAGGCAAAAATTATTAGCATAATGTTTATAATAACAGGGAAAGTAATAAGAATTTAGTGACAAAATATTAAACTTTAGTAATTTTAACTTTAAAAGGCTTATGTTTAGTTACTTTTCACCTCTGGCTGTTGGATTTTTTTTTTAGTGGGTTTTTTTTTTTGTGGTTTTTGTAGGTGTCTTTTTTAGCTGTGAGTGATGGATCTAGGCAGGAATACCAGTAACTTTGACGGCAGTAGGAGTGTGGAGAATCACGATGTAAGGGCCCTTTCACCTGGGCTCAAGGCTGTTAGTTTTCAAACGTCGTATCAGCACAGCATCGCCTGGTTGGAATGAATGATCGGGCAGTCTGTGTCTAACGGGCTGAGTAGCCTGGACCTGGGGAAAGATTTTATTTATGATTAGTTGTAGCCTTTTGAGTGTTTCTGAGATTGGAATGTCTCTCACCAGATCTTGGTGTACTTTGGGAACTAAAGGCGGTGGCCGCCCATAAATTATTTTATAAGGGGTAAATTTTTTCTGGTAAGGAGTGTAACGGGCCCTTAAGAGAGCAAAAGGCAGGAGATTAACCCAGTTACCATTAGTCTCAAGTATTTAATTAGTTAAAGTTTTTTTTAATGTTTTATTTATTTTTTTTATCTTTTTTGAACTTTGAGGATGGTATATATAATGTAATTTTTAATTTATATTTAGGGCTCTTGAAATTAATTGAGATAATTTGGCCGTGAAGGCCGGGCCATTGTCAGACTCTAAAGTTAGAGGAAGGCCAAATTTAGGAACAATTTTTAGTTATTAGTTTTTTAACTATTATTTGTGTTGTTTTTGTTTTTACCCAGAGTAGGAAAGGCTTTTAGTAATAAGTTTAATTTTTAAATTTACCCCTTGAGCCTGAGTACAGTTTTAAATGTTTTGGCAGTATCAACAGACGCCTGAACAAGTATTTTTTTTATATCTATATAGTTTTGGTTCATAAGGAGTATAAGTTTCTAGTAAAAGTTTAAATTTTTAAAATTTACCAGGTATAGTACCTTGACTTTTGTTTTTTATTGTGGAAGAGTGGTTTTTTTTTATTTTTGATAGCGTTTACCTGTGTACATGTCATGTTTAGTCGTTTTGAAATGTTTTGGAGTATCTCTCGGTGTCCCGGAATAACTGGTTACCTCATCGGTGTAACCAAACGTGGGGTGAAATTAGTTTTCATGAAGTTTTTTTGGGGGTTGTATAAATGTATCTGCCTGATGAAGATTAGTTAACTACTTTTTTTTTCTGTTTTTTTTTAAAAGTTTAGGGGGCATGTAAATTTTTTTTGAAATCTGGGAGAAGAACTTTTTTTGCAATATCTTTTTTTTTATGAACATAAAGATGAAAGGGCTAGATATATCAGGGAGGGTTTAAGGCAGGGGCCTGAACCAGAGTCTTTTTCTAAATTTTTGAAGGCTCTAATTTATTTTTTTTAGTTTAAATTAAAGGTGACTTGTCTTTTGTAGTTGCAGTATATAACGGCTTGGCAATTTTAGTATAATTTAGGTATTTAAAGGCGGCAGTATCTAACAATGCCCCTAGAAATTTTTTAACTTGTTTTTTAGTGGTTGGGGTTGGGATCTTTATTTTGGCTTTTATGTGGGATAAGTAACCCGAGAGCGAACAGATTTTTGCCTTTTCTTGGAGACCTCGGTACCCAGGGTGCCCAATTGAGCCAGGGTTTTTAGCAAACCCCCGAGTGGCCCTTAAACATCTGTCTTTTTTAGTCTTTTGTTAGTTAACAGAAGATTATCTATATATTGGTAGCAAGGTTACCTCAGGGCGTAATTACTGCGAAACAGTCTCAGATCTTGATTGAGAGTTTATCAAAGATAGTGGGGGAATTTTTAAAATCTCTGAGGTAGTTGAGCTCTAGCGTCAGTTGTCCCGATATCTCTATCTCTAAATATCTGTCTATTTGAAAGCGAAGATAGGCTGACTTAGTTTTGACAAAGGGATGGAGAAAAATGTGTCTTTCAAATCTAATACAGTTAATAAACTGTATGTTTTTGGTGGCAACAAAACTGAGTAAAGTGTAGGGGTTTAGGGACAGTTGGGTGTATAGTTTTTATCTATTTGTTTATTTTTTTTAAGTTTTGTACTGAGTCTGTAATCTTGAGTCTCAGGCTTTTGGACAGGCAACAAGGGGGTGTTTCAAAGGCTGATTGACATTTAATTAGTATGCTCTATTTTTAGGAGACGCCTGATGTGGGTTTTAATTTTTTTTTGGCTTTAAAACTGATGGGGTATTGTTTAAAACCCGGGATGGGCATAGCCCCAGATGTTAGTTGTATTACAACTGGTTGGCACATGTTTAGCTAGTCTTGGAGGGTTATCCTCCAGCCCAAACTGTAGGAATTTTTTGAATTAATAATTTTTTTATTTTTTTTTTGAAGTTTGGATAGGATTTTGAAAAAGCAGATATTTTTCACTTAATGGGCAGGTTATAGTTAGGGCCTTTTGTAGGATTTCCCAATTTTAATGTAGGCTTATCTCTAGAAAATGAGATAGTTGCCTGAAGTTTGTTTAAAAGGTCTTGTCCAGCAACGGGAAAAGGGCATTTAGGATAATCAATGAAGGGAGTGAGTTACAGTTTTTCGTCTTATGTTAACAGTCTGGTTTTGTTAGTTTATTTATATTTTTTAATTTTTTTCTGTTGTCCCTTGTACTTTTCATGGTTTCATTAGTGAGGGGTCTTATGGGCTTCTGTAACACCTGAATGTGAATGCTCCTGTATCTACCTAGGAATTTACAGGCTTGGCCCACCAATTGAGAAAGTTACCCATGGGCTCTCGGGAGCCTAGTTTGAAAGAGCCATGGCCCCCTCTATTTTTTTAAAGTTAAAACTGGTTTTGGCTGAGGAGCTCTGGCCTGTGGATCGGGGCAAGTTTTTCGGATTACGTTGGGGGCATTTTATTTTTTTGATGTCTAATTTTTTTGTAATAAGCACATTGTGTTTTATAGCAGAGAAGAACGCTTTTTGTCTCTGTTGTATGTGGTCTGGTCTTTGTTTAGGATTTGAGGTTTGAGAAGCTTGTATGCGGCACTGTGGCCCTGTTTACTTTCTTTTATCAGTAGATCATCTCGGCTATCTTTATTTTTAAACACCTTTTTGGGCTATTTTTTAATAATTTTGACCTGGTTTTTTCTGTAAAAACCATCTATCTTTTGAATCTTTTTACGGATGTCTGGGGCTGACTGAGTCACAAAAGCCAGAATTAATCGCCTTGAGGCTTGTTGGGTGGTCTTCAGGGTCTATAGGAGTATATAGCGGTACGCCTCCAGGAGGCGCTGAGAAACGCTGAAGGCGACTTATCTGGCCCTTGTTTTACATCTGTCACCTTAGAAAGATTTGTGGGATTTTTGAGCTGCCCTCTTAAGTCTCTTTGAACAGAGTCTGGTGGTACTCACCGAGTGTTCTCCTTACTTTAGTGTTGTCCCATAGTCCCAGCTTGTCTTTTTTTAGTAAAGCTCCGTTCCAATCCACTTTTGTTTTTTGGTTGTCGCTTGTAAGAGCGCTTATCTCAAGGCAGCGCTTTAGCCGCTTTTGCCAGGATTTGCTCTTTTTTTTTTGTGGTGAAGAGAGTATGGAGAATTTGTTGACAGTCATTTCAGGTGGGGAGGTGATTAACAGAAAATGGAATTAACTAGAGAAATTAAGGAACTAGGATTTAAATGTTAAAAGGGGGATTTTGGTTTTTTTTCAGTTATAAAGGTCTGTTGTGGAAAATGGAACATACATGTAGCGACCTTTCTGGAATCTGGCGGAGAGGAAGAACAGGGGCCGGAGTCGGTTCCACTTTAAGGGATATTAATAGAAATGGAGCCCGGCAGGTCGGCCAGGGGAAAGCAATTGAGTCAGGCCTTTTATAAGGGTGGCCCTGTCGGGTATGGGGGAGGAGAGAAAGAAACAGGGGCTGGCTCTTTTGGGAAGACTAGAGTTGGAGGAGTGGATGAGTGGGGCGATTGAGGAAGCGGTTGAGGGGAGGGAGAGGGAGATCGGTGGAGTAGTTAGTGGAGCAGCTGCGACTGTACCCACGGCAGGAGGAATTAAAGAGGAGCCGAGTGGTGGTGCCCCTTGTGCCCAAGGCCAGCATTTCAATTTCTGTACCTCACCTGAGCATTTCTTTGCTGGCTCAGGGGCTGGACTGCAAATTCACACCTCAGAGGAGCTCCTGGGCACAGGGGGAGGAGGGCCTCTACTAGCTGTCAACGTGTTCTGCTTGGTCCTCGGAAGCGCCACATCAGCAGCTGCTTTACCTTCCTGTGTTGCTCCCTCACTCCTGATTTCTGGGATTGCCCCAAATTAACCACCTCTTTTTCTTTCTTACATTTAAGATATGAATCCATATGGAATTTCTCTTAAAGCATAGTATGGGGCAGTGACTTCATGTTTGTTCAGTGGAGTACCATAACTATCTGTCCCAACCCCACTTGCTGAATAACCCATCTCTTCCATTTCAAGGGGCACCTGAGTTACCACCATGGTCATGTGCCGGTTTGTTCACATTGTGGGCCACTGCAAAGACGATCCTGGGGTGGCTTTCTTCCCAAGGGATGATCCAGTCACCAAGCTGCCCTCTTGATGGCTTGGGACTTTCTCAATACTTTTGATTCTCCCCCTGCCCTTGTCACTCTCTATCTTCCTAGCCACACTCTCCTTCCCCTAAAGTGTAGGAGGAAGTGCAGGAGCAGCCTAGTCCAACCCCCAATGCTCCTTACTAAAATTGGGCTTCCCCAACCCTATGCCCCAGAATGTGACCCTTAGGCTGCATCTGGGTGGCAGCTTCTCTGCTGAGCAGTAAATGCATGCATTTCCCCTTGAGTCCTCAATTCCACCACGAACATGTGCATGCACCAGTGCACACTCTCGCATGTCCATACTCCTGCACACATGATCACACGTGTGCACATACACGCAGTTATGCTTAAAACACATATTTTATGTTAGAGAAGCTCAGGCTCAAAGGCATGTTTAAAAAGCACACAACTAGTGACTGGCAAAATTCAGGCTTCTAGTACTTTCAGTTCAACTGGGTGTTTTTAAACGACAGATTTTTTAAAAAGACAAACTTCCAAATATTGGAGAAATAAAATGAGAAATTCATGTGTCAACCCCGGGAGTGTAAGCACTAAATAAGCAATAACTGTCATGACTAACAATTATTCTAGTGGGTCACGGTGGGTCTGGGTTAGGCCGCTGCTCAAAAGCCTCTCTCAAATTGGCGCTTGTCTGTGGCGCCACCTCGTGGTCACTGCATGTACCTTCCCGTGAAGAAGGCCCTGAAAGGGTGGGCCTTGGTTGGCAGGAGGGGGAGCAGCTTGTAAGAAGACACCTAGAGAGGGAAAATCGGGTGGGGGAAACACAGGGAAAACACAGAGAAAGGACCAGGACCGTCTCCATCCCTTAATCTCCAGGATCCCCAGAGCAAAAATGTCACCCAGCACTGCTGAGATCTGGGGCTGTCCCCTGAGCACACACTGACACCTTCACACGCGCAGGCACATGCAGGCGCTTAGAAGAGCCTTCAGAGCTATCATGCATGTGGTCTCTCACACATGGCTGTATCCAGACTGTCACACTCAGGCACACACACCACTCCTTCCCTCCTCATCCTCTGGGGGCACTGGATGCTGCTTCCCCTCACAAAAGCAGAAGGTGTCAGAGCCCTGATGCTCTCATGTTTATTTTATAAAAGATAGGAACAGCAAGACCCCTGAGAGTAGACACCCTTAGTCCAACCCCCTGCATCTGCTGCCCCACACCACATATTGACCCAGGGTGGTGTCTGGTCAGCTCCCAGCTTGGAATGCAGCACTACTGCCCCAGGGATATCACCACCAGCCCTAGCTCCCAGCAACGCTGGCAGGCTATGCACCATACATAGCACAGGGCCCCGGAAGGAGCTGCTTTGGCCTCTGTCAGTCACAACTGAAAGTTTGTCCTGCACTTTCAAATCCAGCCAGGAAGCAGATGTCTCAGAAAAAAGATGCAATGGAGTGTTAGGAGGGACAGGATGGGCATCTGCACGGAGCACAGAGAGACACAGGGGACAGGACACATAGACTCCCTGATTGGGACAATCCTAAAGCTAAGTCTCCAAGGCCAAGGTTATTGAAAGTCAGGGGAGGGAACGAAAGTGGGTGCTGAGTCTCCTGAGGGAGGAATAGCTGTCAAAGCACTACTGAAAAACAGATGGGTACAGACAAGTGCACAGACATGGTCTCTGGGTGGTAAATTGAGCCTTGGCCAATACCTTCTGTAGGAGTTCTGCCCTATGAACTCCGAGAGCCATTCAGGATACATACAACTTCAATTTTACAGATGAGAACTGGCATGATTTTTAAACTGTGGAAAAAGCACAAAACATACAATTTAAAACTTAGCAATTTTCTAGTGTATAATTCAGTGGCACTAAGTACATTCCCATTGTGCTACCATCACCACCATCCATCCACAGAACTTATCGATCATCCTAAAAGTCCACACCCTGTAGACACCAACTCCCGACTCCTGGCCACCATCATTCTACTTTCTTTCTTTATGAATGGCTTGTTTTACTCAGCATAATGTCCTCCAGGTTCATCCATATTGCCGCATGTGTCAGAATTGCCTTCCTTTTTAACACTGAATGATTCTTCGTTGTATGTATAATCACATGTTGGTTAGCCATTCACCTATCCACAGACAGTTGGGTTGTTTCACTTTTTGACCATTGTGGATAATGCTGCTATGAACATGGGTGTGCAAATATCTGCTGAAATCCCCGTTTTCAAGAGAAAATCATGTTCTTAGTGCCACACAGAATCACTTCTCGTAAAACTCAGGTAAGAGCACAGGTGGAATGAGCCAATGTGGGACAGCAGGGAGAGAGAACGAGGCAGTTGGGGTTTGACACAGTGCAAGGGATCCAGGGCACCTTAAGAACCAGTGGAAGGAAGCAAGTCCACAGGGTTATTTCTGTGCAGGGCCGGGGTTGGGAAGGGGCCTTAGATACCATCAGAGAAGAAGCTTATGGGGGACTCAAGATCTCTGAGAGAGAGGTTCCACACCTGTAGGCTCATCTTCACATGGTGGGCTGGCTCAGGAGCCCAAGCCAGGTGGAAGCCAGCTGACATAATCAATCATGATTAGCACACTAGGCAGTGCCTCAGCTGCAAAAAACAAACAGGTGGCACCCTCCGCTGGCATCCCCAACTCAGGGGAAATGCACCTAAAGTGCCATTACCCTCACTGCATTCACTGCACTCACTTGGATGGGCAAGGGAGCTTACCTGGCAAGGCGCAACTAAAGCAACTGAAAATTCACCAGTCCTGGACAAACAGACACCAAGCTTATCTCCATTCCCCCATCTATAAATCTAATAAGCGGAAAACCATCCAGAACATATGCAAAGATTCACTAGCTCAAAAGACCTAAACAAACAAAAACGTTTAATTGAGACTCTAAACACCAAGTTAACATATTGGAATATCTTGTTAAACTCATTTTTTACAGAGAAATATGAACCCATATCCAATAGAGAATATGTGTTCCTTTCAAGTTTCTATATTGTATATTGAAAATTGATTGTAAGCAGGATGGGCAAGAACACCTCAGAATATTATATAAATCATATTCTCTCATGAGGTTGCAATAAAATTGGAAAGAAACATTTAAAAAGACAATGCTAATACATTTTGGAGCTCTCTGTCCTCTCTGCACTGGGAGCAGCTCTCTTGCCACAGCCCCTCACCCCATGAAAATGTATGCCCATTCCAAATTCCTCTCCACCCATTCCTTGGTCAGGAGCACCTCTCAGCTGCTGAGCCAACCACTATCTGCAGCGTTGCTGAACCAACCAGCGACACTGACATTTGAGAGCTTCAGCAGCTTGGCAGTCCCATGGCCCCTGACCTCACTTATCCCTAGACTCCAAGGGATGTCGACACAGCAGCCAAATTCATTGGAGCTGGGACTGCCACAGTTGGGGTGGCTGGCTCTGGAGCTGGGATTGGAACTGTATTTGGAAGCTTATCATTGGTTATGCCAGGAACTCTTCTCTGAAGCAACAGCTCTTCTCTTATGCCATTCTGGGCTTTGCCCTCTCAGAGGCCATGGGGCTCTTGTGCCTGATGGTGGCCTTTCTCACACTCTTTGCCATGTGAAGGAGCAGTCTCCGCCTTGCATTCTTTCTCCAGTGTCTTTGCCTGCCCTGAGTGTCCCTTTTCCTATACCTCCCCAGGGAGTCTGGGGAAGTGTTTGGCTCAGGGTTTGACAAAGGAAAGACAAATACTGTATTATACACATACATTTTGGCCGGGCGTGGTGGCGCACGCCTGTAATCCCAGCACTTTGGGAGGCTGAGGCAGGAGGATCGCGAGTTCAAAGCCAGCCTCAGCAATGGCGAGGCACTTAGCAACTCAGTGAGACCCTGTCTCTAAATAAAATACAAAAAGGGCCGGGGATGTGGCCCAGTGGCCAAGTGCCCCTGAGTTCAATCCCTGGTACCACACACACAAAAAATACATTTGGAAACAAATTTGCACAATGATAATTATGAAATGTTTGGAACTCAAAGGTAATAAGGTATCCCTTCTAAAATTATGAAATTCAACAAAATTGGTATTAGAGGGAGATTTGTATTCTCAAATTAATTTATCAGAAACTAGATAAAAGGGAGAAAGGAGACTGCTGATGGTAGCATGAGCCAAAGAAAATATAAAAACTATAATGAAAAATTTTTTAGAAACTATAATAAAAGGATTACCTATAAAAATCTATGGGATATGGGCTGGGGTTGTGGCTCCGTGGTAGAAAGCTGGCCTCGCACGTGTGCGGCCCAGGATCGATCCTCAGTACCACGTAAAAATAAAAGGCATTGTGTGCAACTATAAAACAAATAAATAAATATTTTTTTTAAATCTATGGGATATGTACAAAGCAGTATTCAGTAGAAAATTTATAGCCTTAAGTATGCATACATGTGCTTGAACATAAGAAATATAAAATTGTATAAGCTAAGCAGATAGCACAATTAGCTCTCCTATAAAGAACAAGTAAGAAATAAACATATAATTTTAAAACAATCATAATAAAAGTAGACTTAACAAATAAAATCCAAAACTGGTTCTTTCAAAAGACTAGTAAAATAGGGGCTGGGGATATAGCTCAGTTGGTAGAGTGCTTGCCTTGCATGCACAAGGCCCTGGGTTCAATCTCCAGCACTATAAAAAAAAAAAAAAAAAAAAAAAAAAAAAAAAAAAAAAGACTAGTAAAATAAATAAATCTCTGGGAGGTAGAGCAAAAGAAAACAAGAAAAGGCAAAAATTGAAAATGGAAAATGTTAGGTTAAGAATAGTGACACAACTATAGATGTGCAGGGGTGTTTTAAACTGCAAGAAGGTGGTAGGTGTAGCTTCATTCTGGTAGATTTTGTTTTCTCTGGATGAAATGGAAGATTGTCTAGAAATATATAAATTGCCAAAATTGGTTTAACAGGAGATATAAAACTTGAATAGCACAAGAAGCCCAGGAGAGACTAGAAAAAAAAACCAGAGGTGTTCAGTGGATCCATCAGCTTCCAGAGTAGGGGATAGCTGTGTTTGGGATATGCCAAGCCACAGGAGAAAATGGGAAGCTTCTGGTTCTATCTGTAAGATAAACAAACTGAACAAGAATCACACACACACACATACACACACACACACACACACACACAGAGAGAGAGAGAGAGAGAGAGAGAGAGAGAGCAATGACATGGGAAGATACCCTATGATGCATAGGAAATTAGTAGAAAGTTTCTGGGCTGGGTGTAGCTCAGTGGTAGAGGACTTGCCTAGCATGAGCAAGGCCCTGGGTTCCATCCCCAGAACTACACACATGCACAAATTAGTAAGTTTCTGAACCATCCTTTCTGAGTGTGTATGGTTTTTATTTTTAATATAAAAGAGGACACCACACAGAAGAAAGTAATAATATGTGGATACACGTGGAACTGGAGATGTTTAGCTCAGTGGTAGAGCACTTGACCAGCATATGGGAGACACTGGGTTTATCCCCAGTACCCCTTCCCCAGCACACACACCCACAAAGGATACAGAAAGTGTGGCATTCTTAAAATGGTACAGCCGATATGGAAAGCAGTATGGAGATTCTTTGGAAAACTGGGAATGGAACCACCTTATGACCCAGCTATCCCACTCCTCAGTCTATACCCAAAGGACTTAAAAACAGCATACTACAGGGACACAGCCACATCAATGTTTATAGCAGCACAATTCACAATAGCTAAATTGTGGAACCAACCAAGATGCCCTTCAGTAGATGAATGGATAAAGAAAATGTGGTATATATACACAATGGAGTATTACTCAGCAATAAAAGAGAATAAAATCATGGCATTCACAGGTAAATGGATGAAGTTGTAGAATATAATGCTCAGTGAAGTTAGCCAATTCCAAAAAGCCAAATGCCAAATGTTTTCTCTGATATAAGGAGGCCGATTAACAGTGGGGTTGAGACGGGGAGCATGGGAGGATTAGAGGAACACTATGGGGAGGGAGGGGGCAAAAGGGTGAAGAAGAAGAAAAAAAAAAGATGGTAGAATGAGATGGATATTATTACCCTAAGTGCATATATGAAGTCACGAATACTGTGAATATACTTTGTATACAACTAGAGATATGTAAAAATGTGCTCTATAAGTATAATATGAAATGTAATGCATTCTGCTGTCATTTCTAACAACTTAGAATAAAAAATAAATTAATTAAAAACAAGAAAGTGTGGCATACTTTTGCTCTATTTCTGTATTATTAGGATGTTTCAAACTGAATACATTCATATATTACTTCAAAATAGTTCAATTAAACTATGCAAATTAATACATGTAAATAAATAATGGCAATGATTAATAAAGTAATAAATGATTTTAAAGAAAAATGATACTTTAATAATTATTAACTAAAATATTTTTCAGCTAAAGAGTAAAACTTAAAAATTTAGAAAACACATGCAAAGTTTTTTCTTTTTTTTTTATGGTAGGATGATGTTTAAAATAAATAGAAGGGCATTTTTGTGACTAGAGGGGCAGGAAAGACTTGCCCAAGCAAGAAACAACTTTAAATCCATAAAGACAATATCAGGTTTGTTTTTACGGACATTTAAATTCTCTGAACAAACAACAACAGAAAAATAGGCATTGTGGATGTGTTAAAAGACAAGTGTTATGCTAGGGGAATATATTTATAAAACTTATCAACAGTCACAGGATTTATGCAGAAATCATGTAACAAGCCTCTATGAATAAAGGCAACCAACCCTGCAGAAAAATGGGCAAAGAAGAAGGACAAATCATGTGAGACCAAATACCCAGTAAACATATGAAAGGACACTGAAACTCTGTAGTTATCTAATTAAAATGCAAATTTAAACAATAATGAAATGTGTCTTGTGCTCACCAGACTGGCAAAAATGAAAAGTCGTGTGTCCATTCACCACTAGTATGCATGGGGAAATAAGCACTTCCTTCATCATGGGGAGGAAAGGAACCTGGAATAGCTCTCTGGGAGCAGAGGGTGCTGTCACAGGCATCCGCTTCTGCCCTGCAGTTTGGGGACCTGCACTGCTGCTGCTGCCAGGCCAAGCCTTGAAGCTGCAGGCCTCCCTTGCCTAGTCTCAAGGGCTTGCTGGCTGCAGCTGTCAGAGCTAGGTCTCCCCCACTCCGCTGGGCCCTGGCAAAGCCCCACTGGCTGGCCACGGGAGGTCGTAGCACCTTAGAGTGGGTGGCAGGAAGAACTGGGGTCACCAGAAGTGGCTCACAGCCATTGGGGGTTTCCAGAGCCCAGGAAGGCAGGTTGACACCTACAAGCTCCTCCAATGCTTTAGACGATGGAGTTGCATAGATGGGGTCATGGGGTGACTTCCCTGTGCTGGGTGACAAGACCTCACCTGGTTCCCATTGAAGGGTTATGGAAAATAATATCTCTACAAGACAGCCCTTGGGAAAAACAAAAAGACAGTGTGGCTCCTGAGGAGACAGCGAAATTGTCCAAACATTAAAGGTCTTCCAATAAATCCTTTCCCAGTAACAATGGGCCCCAAGGAAAAAAGCAAACTTTTGGTCCTTCCTGGGTTCATCCTCAGCATCTCCACCAAAAACAAACATCCATCCCTTCCCGACCACAGTGGGTCCTGAAGGGAGGAGGAGGATACTGAAATGCTGAGCCCTGGACTTTTACCCTTTTCCATTGCCCATGAGTCCTGGAAGGAGAAAAGCAAGTAGGGAAGCTCTGGGTAACAACAATGGGTCCCAGAGAAAGAAGATAAGCAATGAAAACCAAGTTCTGAGCTTTTCCCAGTGACAGTGAGTTCCAGGCTTTTTACAACTTCTTTCCTGACTGTCCAAACCAACACATCTGCAGTTTCCAATGATCAAACCACCTCCATTGTAAACTGTAAAACTCAAACTGCTTCTGTAACTGCAAGCCATTTTTGTACCCAGAAAACGAGCCCTTCCAGTGCCTGATTGATTGACTCCACTGTGGAATAAAGGAAAGCTTGCTGGTCCATTTAAGGTCTGCTTCTGTCAGGGTTATTTGTATTTTCATAATGGTGCCGAAACCATGTTGGTTATTTTTGCTTACACCCATAAAGACAATAAAAGCCCTAACAGTTATAGAAGGTGAGCAAAGTCTTCGGCTATTGGTTGGTTTTCTAAAAGAGAGTAACACACCACATTTGATCAGTGAGAAATGCCCACCACCCTTCAGGAAGATTTACTGTCCTTTTATAGAAGGCCTGTGTGTATTACATGAAAACACTACTCTACACTCCCCACCACCACCCCTTTTAAAAGAGAAATTTGCCTACTTGTGGACATCTGAATATAGGTTGTCAACATATGCTAGAGTTAGAAAATAACACATCTAATCAATGCCCATTTGTTTTTAAAAATCAGAATTGACTCCTGGAAGTGATCTTTTGAAATGGAGTTGGTAGGCCACTTTCAGAAGCAACACCAGGAGCGACACTTGTCCAGGTTTATTCAGTGGGTTGGAAGATAAGGAGGAGGAAGAGAAGGTCCTGTGCCAGACTGGCCATAGGTAAAAGATGTTTTTTTTTTTTTTTTTTGTATTGTAACTATTGTTTTGTGTGTGCATTTTATTCCTTACTACTGTATATATACTTGACAATGCTAAGTACTTTTTAATAATATCTAGTCTTTTTAGATTTTTTTTTTTTTTTTTTTGGTACTGGGGATTGAACTCAGGGGCACTTGACCACTGGGTCACATCCCCAACCCTTTATTGTATTTTATTTAGAGACAGGGTCTCTCGAGTTGCTAAGTGCCTTGCCATTGATGAGGCTGGCATTGAACTCGTGATCCTCCTGCCTCAGCCTCCCAAGTGCTGGGATTACAGGCGTGCGCCACCGCGCCAAGCTTTTCTAGATGTTTTGAAGTACCTGGTAAAGGTTAAAAGTAGAAGTAGTAAAATATTACATATTTTGTAAATTTATTTTTATTAAAATTCATATGAAAATTGTTTTGAGGGGAAATAACCAACTCCTCTCTTGAATAGTATGCACTAATTCTCTGGAGAAGGCATTGAAACAGCACTATGCCAGTGTCCTTATAATGAAGCAAGAGTAACCATTGTTCCTTATATCTATGCATTTTGTTTTACTTTGCTGCATATATAGTGTATATAAAGGACAAAGGATCCCTAATCTATAATATATAGTCTTTCTAGATGTTAAAGAGGTTGCCATTGTATGACAAAAGTAGAGTTAGTAAATAATAAAGTTTATATAGTTTGTATTAAAATTCCTAGGAAAAAAATATTTTCTGAAAATCTGAGCATTATAGCCTACTGGGTTGTTGGTGAAGGGCCAAAATGCTCATATTTCAAAGACACTTTCAAATGAGAACTATTGATACATATGTGCAGTTTATTCAAGACTGTTGTATTCATAGTGTACAAATTGAGTTCCCACTTGAAACATCTAGCCTATCTAAATGTTTAGAATTGTCTGACATATGTTAAATGTACAGGTAGTAAAATACCACTTCATCAATATCACTTTGCTAAAATCCATATGAAATATTGTAGGGTAATGAAATTGTTAAAACACCTGTGTGAACAACATAGTACCATCTGTACTTGTTCAGTGATTAGGAGGAGATGTGGGGAAGCAATTGCAAACAGTAATATGCTAGTGTTTCATACTTGGACATTTCAGACACCATTTTTCTGTATGAATGTTTTGTACATTTTCTTTTGGTGTGTATATATAGCATATATAATGAAAAACCAAATCCAACTTTTGCAACAACCAGTCTCCAAATGTTAAAGAGGTTTCCAGTATATGATAAAGTAACACTTTATGTTAAAATCCATAGGAAAACTTGTCCTCCATAAATGGCTTTTGGATATGAATTTGTTCAACCATCTCAAGCATTACATATGCATATACTTATCCACTGAACTGATGACAGAGAGAAGGATGTAAGGAAGGAATGGTTCAAGGCCCAAATGGTCATATTAGAAGATACCTCAGATTATAATAATGCTACTTGTGATATATAATAATTGCTACATGTGTAATTTTATTTACCAGTGCCTAGCAAATAATAGATAAGTTCTTATATAAAAATCTAACCATTCTATATATTTAGAAGTACTTAATATATTTAAGAGTAAAAATAGTAAAAAAAAATATTTAAGCTTTTAAAAATTGTTAGGAAATACTGTGTTTGGAAATGGAATCATTAAACCACCTCTATGAACAGTATATTGTGTGTACTCGTTAACTGGGTTGAGAGAGGTTGGAGGAAGGAAAATGCAAAATATGTTTTGTTAGTGTATGCTAAAAAATTTTAGCCTTCCTATTGCCCTATGTGTTACATTCATTTCATTTAATTTTGCTCTATTATATATATTATATATATTCTGGGCAAAGGAGTTCTAATTTTATATTTAGTCTCTAGATATAAAAGTGGTTGTTAATATATGACCAAAAAATTGTTGGTAAGCTAACACATTTTGTATACTTCATGTTGAAATTCATAGAAAGGCTGTATTCTGAAAAGGACTTTTGGGAAGTGAAATTGTAACATTACATCTAAGTGACATGTGTGTCCATATCATGTGATATAGGAAAAAAGGAATTAGAAGAAATGAAGGATTCTAGGCCAGAATGCTCCTACTTAGAAGACAATTTCAAATATAAACATTGTCACATGTATACTTATTCATAACTACTAATGTATAATAGACAAACTTAAATCTTTATTTGAAACATCTTGTCTTTTTAAATGTTAAAAGTGCACAAAGTATATTTAAAATTAAAGCAATAAATAATGAATTTTTGTAAATATCTTTTTGTTAAAATTCATAATGAAATATCATCTTTTGGAAATGTAATGATCAAACTACTTTTTTAAAAATTATTTATTTACTTATCCATAATGCACAAGTATAGTATCTTTTTACATACAACTGCTTGTATACAAAGTATATAAGTACCATTCAGATCTTCAATCATGCATTTAAGATAATGATATCCATCTCATTCAACCACCAATTATTTTTCCTTCCCCCCCTCCTCCCTTGCTCCCTCCCTTCCCCTCCCTTTCCGTTGACCATTCTAGTGTTCCTCTGATCCTATGTACCCCCTTCCAACAACACTGTGAACTAGCCTCCTTATATCAGAGAAAACATTCGGTATTTGGATTTTTGAGATTGACTAATTTCACTTAGCATTATATTCTCCAACTTCATCCATTTACCTGCAAATGCCATTATTTTATTCTCTCTTATTGCTGAGTAAAATTCCATTTTGTATATATACCACATTTTCTTTATCCACTCATCTACTGAGGGACATCTAGGTTGGTTCCACATCCTACCTATTGTGAATTGTGCTGCTATAAACATTGAAGTGGCTGTGTCACTGTAATATGCTGTTTTAAGTCTTTTGGGAATAGACCCAGGAGTGGGATGTCTGGGTCATAGGGTGGTTCCATTCCCATTTTCCCAAGAAATCTCCATACTGCTTTCCATAGAGGTTGCACCATTTTGCAGTCCCACCAGCAATGTATGAGTGTGCCTTTTCCCCCACATCCTTTCCAACATTTATTGTTGTCAAACTACTTTTTAAGCAGTGCACATTATTATATTTGCACTGGTTCAAGGAGGAAGGAGAAAACGCAAATGCAAAGAGCTGTATAATAATGTGTTTTCTGTGAAGCAAAATTGACTATTATCCCTATGTTTATGCATTTTGTTTTACGAGGAATTTACACAGGCTCTGAAGATAGCCAACATCTACACAAACCCCACACTGACAATGGAGAAGCCTGTGTCTGTTTAGTTGGTTTTGTTTCTCCTTTTTCTTTTTTTCCCTCTTCTTTCCTCTCCCTATTTACTCCCCTGCCCTCACACTCTCAGCATATGTGAAACCAAGTTTTATACATGAATTAGGATTTTGAAAACTGGGGCAACTGAATGGTATATGAAAGCTGTGTTATATATAGTTTCTTTTCTATTTTTAACTCACTTTCTTTTTTTTCTCTTTTCACCAATTTCTGCTACTTCAACATTTTTTATTTCTCTTAACATATATATATATAAGTTTGGTTTATATACACCTCAGTCTTCCCTCTAACTTTTTTACTCCAATTCATCTCCTCTCTCTCTTGCTGATATTAAACTACATCCATAGATTTCTATTTCACACTTCCTAAGAAATAATAACTCAATATCCTCACCTCCTTCCTCCTCAGCATATTACATCTGTGTCCAATATCAGAAATTATAAACTTCTTTACAAACTTACAGAGTATACTGGGGATAATATTTGGATTCACTAATTCTGTACATTGTGACCAAATTGTGAACTTCTGAATAGAAAATGTCTGGTTTTAGAGTGTAAAGTTTTTATATGGGGATCTGATAACATTGTACAATAGGGGCATCTTAAGGCTTTAAGGTAAAAATGAAAAAGTGAAGGTTCCACAGTGCTAGAAGTCACACAAGCAATATGAAAAAACAAGGGAAGCAATTGTCCCAAACAAATCAATATACCTCCTTAGTAGATTCCATGGCAAGCACAGCAGATGAAATAAAAGAGAAGGAGTTCAGGAGGTATATAACCAAAATGTTCAATGGTCTGAAGAATGATATAAGAGACCAAAAACAGGTAGTAAAAGATCATTTTGACAAAGAACTTCATAAACAAATACAAGAAGCAAAAGTCTACTTCAATAGGGAGATAGAGGTTCTAAAAAGAAACCAAACAAAAATCCTGGAAATGAAAGAAGCAATGAACCAAATTAAATGTTCAATTGAAAGCATCACCAACAGATTAGACCACTTGGAAGACAGGACCTCAGATAATGAAGACAAAATATATAATCTTGAAAAAAATGTAGACCACACAGTGAAAAATGGTAAGAAATCATTATCAGAACATTCAAGAAATATGGGATAACTTAAAAAGACCAAATTTAAGAGTTACTGGCATAGAGTTCCAAACCAAAGGAATGAGTAATTTATTCAATGAAATAATAACAGAAAAATTTCCAAACATGAAGAATGATTGGGAAAATTAAGTTCAAGAGGCTTACCGAACACCAAATGTACAAAATCACAACAGATCCACACCAAGGCACATTATAATGAAAATGCCTAACATAAAGAATAAGGAGAGAATATTAAAAGCCACAAGAGAAAGGCATCAGATTACATATAGGGGGAAACCAATTAGATTATGTGCAGATTTTTCAACCCAGACTTTAAAAGCTAGAAGATCCTGGAACAACATATTTCAAGCTCTGAAAGAAAATGAATACCAACCAAGAATTTTACATCCAGCAAAATTAAGCTCCAGATTTGAAGATGAAATAAAAACCTCCCATGATAAAAGTTAAAAGAATTTACAACTCGAAAGCCTGCACTACAGAACATCCTTGGCAAAGTATTCCATGAAGAAGAAAATAAACATAAAAATTAAAATCAGCAAAGGGAAATATTAAAATAAAGGAAACACCAACCAGAGGAGAAACCAAATCAAGTTAAATACCATAAACAAATAAAAATGGATGGGAATATGAATCATGTCTCAATAATAACCCTTAATGTTAATGGCCTAAACTCACCATTCAAAAGACACAGACTTTCAGACTGGATTAAAAGAAATGACCCAACAATATGCTGTCTCCAAGAAACTCACCTCATAGAAAAAGACATCAACAGACTGAAGGTGAAGAGCTGGGAAAAATCTTACCCAGCAAGCAGGGGTTTCCAGTCTCATATCAAATAAGGTAGACTTCAAGCCAAAGTTAATCAAAAGGGACAAAGATAGATATTTCTTACTGCTTAAAGGGATCATTCATCAACAAGATATAACAATTATAAATCTATATGCCCCAAATAATGGAGCACCTACATTCATCAAACAAACCCTTCTCAAGTTCAAGAGTCAAATTGACCACAACACAATTATTCTAGGGGACTTCAACACACCTCTTTCACCACTGGATAGATCATCCAAACAAAAACTAAATAAAGAAACTTTAGACCTCATTAATACAATTAATAACTTAGACTTGATGGACATATATAGACTATTTCATCCCCTCAGTGAACAAATACACTTTCTTCTCAGCAGCACATGGCACCTTCTCTAAAATAGACCATATATTGTGCCACAAGGCAACTTTTAGCAAATATAAAAAAGTAGAGAAACTACCCTTATTCTATCAGACCATAGTGGATTGAAATTGGAAATCAGTGATAAAATAAAAAATAAAAAAGCTACTCCAACACTTGGAAACTAAACAACATGCCACTGAATGAACAAGGGGTTGCAGAAGACGGAGATTTAAAAATTCCTAGAGGTGAATGAGAACACAAACACATCATATAGAAATCTCTGGGATACTATGAATGCAGTATTAAGAGGAAAATTCATTGCATTAAGTTCATTCCTTAAAAGAAAAAAAATACTAACAAATAAATTACTTAATATCACACCTCAAAGCCCTAGAAAAAGGAGAACAGATCAACACTAAAAGCAGTAGAAGGCAGGAAATAATTAAAATCAGAGCTGAAATTAATAAAATTGAGACTAAAGAAACAATTGAAAGAATTGACAAAACAAAAAGTTGGTTCTTTGAAAAATAAATAAAATTGACAGAACCTTAGAGATGCTAATGAAAAGAAGAGAAAAAACTCAAATTACTAGCATCCATGATGAAAAAGGAAACATCACAACAAACACCTCAGAAATACAGAAGATATTTAAAAATTACTTTGAAAACTTGTACTCTACTAAAATAGAAAATATTGAAGGCATTGACAGATTTCTAGAGTCATATGAATTGCCCAAACTGGATCTGGAGGCCATATACAATTTATTATTTTTTTAAATTTATTTTTATTCTAATTTGTTATATATGTTTGCAGAGTGCAATTCACTTCATATTACATATAAAGAGCACAATTTTTCAAGTCACTGGTTTTACATAAAGTATTTTGACAACAATTGTGTTCTTCATACATGTACATAGGGTAATGATAGATATGTTACCCTCCCCCGCCCTCAGAGTTTTCCACACCCTAAGAGAAGCAACCTTGTTTCAAGATGTTCCAGACAGGATGTTCCTTCCCCAGGCAGAATGCTTCTTTTCCCCAGGCAAGAGCCAATAGGCTTAAAGGGCATCCTGTTCTAGCCAATGGTGTTGGGGTTGCTCTAGTGCACCCCCCACCAGAAATCCCTATATAAGGCCCTGTTTGAGAGACTCAGACAGCCAGCCAGCCAGAGAGAGACACACACGGACACCAACATCGGATCGTCGCTGCTGAGAGGAGGAAGACAGATACATCGGCTCGTCGCTGCAGAGAGGAGGAAGCCACTGCAACAGCTCCAGACCCATCACCTCCAGCCCGATGGCAGCTGCCCCAGCCAGCAGCTCCAGACCCATCGCCTCCAGCCGATGGCAGCTGCCCCAGCCAACAGCTCCAGACCCATCGCCTCCAGCCGACGGCAGCTGCTCCAGCTGACAGCTCCAGACCGACCACCCTCAGCCCGACGGCCGCTCCCAGCTGACAGCTCCAGCCTCCAGCCAGACAGCAGCTGCTTTAGCCGACAGCTCCAGAGATCCCAGCCGGTGCAACCAAGCACCCACCTTCTGTCCAGAGCTTGCACACTCCCCTCTCCCTGACTCCCTTCTCCCACCTCTTCGACCTTCGACCAGAGCACCTCTTCTCCGGTTTTCGCTACCGGCTACGAAGGCTGTTAAATAAATCTTTTGGCTGCATGGCTGTCCCCGGTGTGATGCTTTGCCCTTCATTGGTGCCGTGACTCGGATCCTATCTGAGCCGGAGGGCATAATCACCCGGAACTGCCTCAGCCTTCGCCCGGTTTTTGATCGCCGCTCCGACGCATCCACCACTGGCCATCGGATTGGTAAGCCCCCCCGCCCCAGAGCTCCTAAACCCGTCAGGCCTTGTACAGTGGGAACTGACCGTTGATCGTCCGGCAGCCCCGCTGGTGGCCTGTACAGGGAGGATCGCACCCCACCTAGACCTTCACGGTCACAGTGGACCTCGTGGAGCTCTTTCTCTTTTTGTCTCTTTCTCCCTTTCCTGGGTAGGTCTCCTCATCCCCAGGGCTTCTAAACCCATCAGGCCTTGTACAGTGGGAACTGACCGTTCGCTCTCTCTCTCTCTCTCTCTTTTCTCTCTCTCTCTCTCCCTCTCTCTCTCTCCCTTTCCTGGGAGTAGTTGAAGAAAGCCCTTTTTCGGCCTCTGGCCTCCGGACTTGGGTCTCTCCTTCCCGTCCAGGACGGGACACGGAAAATCCTTGCGCAAGGTGACCCATTGTTCTTCGGTCCCTTTGGACCCCATCTCTGTTTGACTCCAGTGACGACTGGGTCTCACAGACTTGGATCTCTCTGATATATATATCTTGAGGAGGACGCTCCTCAGGACAATATATCTGTCCCGTTCGGAACGGGAAAATGGGGGCTTCTTCTTCTTCTTCTTCTTCTGCTGCTGCTTCTTCACCCCTCCTGGCTGACTCACTCCTATCCCTCCTGGCTGACTACCCTCCGATCACTCTCTTCTTTGCTCTTGTCCTCACTCTCTTCTTTGGTTTTGCTATCACTCACTATTTGTCACTCTTGTACCCACTCCGACCCCTCCCAGCCAACTGTCCTCTACAGTGCCTCTTAAACAACCTAGCCACTCTCGGCCTAACTCCCGATATACAACCAACAAGACTTACCAAATTTTGCACCCAAGATTGGCCCACATACCCCTTAGATAACCAAAACAAATGGCCTGCTTCTGGGTCCCTGGATCCCTCTATACTGAGAGATCTTTTCAACTTCTGCGAGCGATCAAAAAAATGGGCAGAGATTCCGTATGTTCAGGCTTTCTCCCTCCTCCGTTCGAATCCCTCACTCTGTACCCACAGCAGCTCCAACAATAGCCTCCTAGCCTGCCAACCGGCTGCTCCCCTACCATCCCCCTCCTTTCTTGATTTCGATCCCGCGGATGAGCCGCCCCCATACCAATCTGAAACCTCTCCGCCTCCCTCGGCCCCTCCAGCCCCACTTCTACACACTCCTGCCACCTTCTCCTCCAGCCCACCCCTTACGCGATCTCGCACAATGTCTGCTCACCCTCTGTCACTTACTCCCGCCCAAGTCCTGACCCCACTCCGGGAAATTGCGGGTCCAGAAGGAATTGTCCGTGTCCATGTTCCCTTCCCAATGACCGAGGTAGTGCAAATCGAGAAACGATTGGGCTCTTATAGCACTGACCCCACTACATACCTCAGGGAATTTCAATGGGTCCTCCAAGCTTATAGCCTTACCTTCCATGACATCTATATGATTTTGGCAAATACCCTCCTCCCTGAGGAGCGTAGGCGAGTCTGGGAGCAGGCACGGGCCTATGCCGATGAGAACCATAGAACCAACCCTAACCATCTCATTGGACCTCAGGCTGTCCCCGAAAGGGACCCTAACTGGGACTATAATTCCCCAGGGGACGTGGCCTTGCGAGATCAGTTTTCCACTTGTATACTAACTGGTCTTAAGCGTGCAGCACAAAAAGTAGTTAATTTTGACAAGCTGCAGGAAATCATACAAAAAAGGGAAGACACCCCCTCTGAATTTCTAGATCGACTAGCAAAAGCTCTCCAACAGTACACCAATTTAGATCCTGAATCTCCAGGGGGACGTCATGTCCTTATGACTTACTTTTTGTCCCAAAGTTACCCTGATATACGGGCTAAATTGAGAAAATTAGAGCAAGGACCTGCAACACCTCAGACCGAGATCTTGGCCATGGCCTTTAAGGCCTATCATAATAGAGATGAGAATACTGAACGCCGTAGGTTTCAGAACCATGAAAAGGCCGAACGAGCAAGATTTCAAATGCTGGCCCAGGCTTTACAGGGCACCGACTCTCGGGCCTCACAAACAAGGGGCCATTACCCCGCGCAGAGGGGACCTCCAGGGCCGTGTTTCAAGTGCGGGAACGAAGGACACTGGGCTAGAGCTTGCCCCAACCCCAGGCCCCCTATGCGCCCATGTCCTAAATGCTCCAAGATGGGCCACTGGGGTGTTGACTGCCCCAGTTCCCGCAGGGGGACTGGATCAGTCATGAAACCCAACCTACTTGGACTAGCCACAGAAGATTGACGGGGCCCTGGGTTTCCTCTCCCGACAGTTGACATCGACTTACAGGAGCCTAGGGTCACCCTTCTTGTTGATGGCCACCCCATAAATTTCCTACTAGACACAGGAGCCACTTTCTCGGTCTTGAGGGAGTTTTGGGGGCCCACCACCTTATCGTCCCCTGTTGTCGGGATAGAGGGACACACCATTCACCCCCACAAGACTCCCATGCTGTCTTGCCGCCTCCACCTCCATTCATTTCCCCACCAGTTTCTAGTAATCTCTCAATGTCCTGTGCCTTTATTGGGCCGAGATATACTGGTCAAATTTCAGGCCTCAGTTGTGTTCTCTGACCCGCCTCGCTCAGTTCTTCTCCCCGACTCGTCTCACTCCGTCTCCTCTTCCGTCTTCCTTCTTAGCATTTTAGAGCCTGATGCGGAAACCTCCTGTTACCCTGCCCCCTCTCATCTGGTAGACCCCAAAGTTTGGGATACCCAGACTCCATCCCTTGCTCACTGTGACCCTATACGAATACACCTTAAAGATCCCCAGTATTTCCCTAATAGAGCCCAGTACCCACTCCCAGCCACTAGCCTCAGAGGTCTCCAACCTATTATCTCAGACCTTCTGCGGAAACACTTTCTCCGACCCACCCATTCCCCATATAATACTCCCATATTGGCAGTCAAGAAGTCCAATGGGTCATACCGGTTAGTCCAAGATCTTCGTCTCATCAATGAGGCTGTTAGGCCCATACACCCGCTGGTCCCAAATCCTTATACCATTCTCTCCCTAATTCCTTCCTTATCTACTCATTTCTCGGTCATTGACCTTAAGGATGCCTTCTTCACTGTCCCTTTAGCTCAGGAATCACAAGACATCTTTGCCTTTACCTGGACTGATCCTGATACTCAATGGTCCCAACAATTGACCTGGACAGTCCTCCCTCAGGGTTTTCGAGACAGCCCTCATATCTTTGGACAGACACTAGCTGCCGATCTCAAAGACCTTGAATTCTCTGACTCCACTCTTTTGCAATATGTAGATGATCTTCTCCTTTGCAGCTCTTCCTTCTCCACAGCTCATGTCTTTCTTGTTCTCAACCTTTAACCAGTTTCTCCTTAGGGATCATCTGTCACTTCTCATCACCTCAGGACGAATTCATCTTTTTGGTGCCAACCTCCTAGGAATCCTTTTCACCATCAAGCCTGACCTACCTGTCTTATCATATCCCCCCCCCATAACACCCCACGTCGCCCCGTTTCAGCAGGAAGTAGCCAGACTGACATACGACGTCCCACTTCCTAAGAAAACAAAAAGGGGGGAATGATAGATATGTTACCCTCCCCCCGCCCTCAGAGTTTTCCACACCCTAAGAGAAGCAACCTTGTTTCAAGATGTTCCAGACAGGATGTTCCTTCCCCAGGCAGAATGCTTCTTTTCCCCAGGCAAGAGCCAATAGGCTTAAAGGGCATCCTGTTCTAGCCAATGGTGTTGGGGTTGCTCTAGTGCACCCCCCACCAGAAATCCCTATATAAGGCCCTGTTTGAGAGACTCAGACAGCCAGCCAGCCAGAGAGAGACACACACGGACACCAACATCGGATCGTCGCTGCTGAGAGGAGGAAGACAGATACATCGGCTCGTCGCTGCAGAGAGGAGGAAGCCACTGCAACAGCTCCAGACCCATCACCTCCAGCCCGATGGCAGCTGCCCCAGCCAGCAGCTCCAGACCCATCGCCTCCAGCCGATGGCAGCTGCCCCAGCCAACAGCTCCAGACCCATCGCCTCCAGCCGACGGCAGCTGCTCCAGCTGACAGCTCCAGACCGACCACCCTCAGCCCGACGGCCGCTCCCAGCTGACAGCTCCAGCCTCCAGCCAGACAGCAGCTGCTTTAGCCGACAGCTCCAGAGATCCCAGCCGGTGCAACCAAGCACCCACCTTCTGTCCAGAGCTTGCACACTCCCCTCTCCCTGACTCCCTTCTCCCACCAGAGCTAGCACACTCCCTTCTCCCTGACTCCCCTCTCCCACCTCTTCGACCTTCGACCAGAGCACCTCTTCTCCGGTTTTCGCTACCGGCTACGAAGGCTGTTAAATAAATCTTTTGGCTGCATGGCTGTCCCCGGTGTGATGCTTTGCCCTTCAGTAATGATGTGTTTTCTTTTTTTTTTTTTTCTGGTTGTATACAAAGTATATTCACAGCATTCGTGACTTCATAGATGTGCTTAGGGTAGTGATATCTGTCTCATTGTACCATGTTTTTTTTCTTCTTCACCCTTTTGCCTCCTCCCTTACCCTCCCTCCCCATTGGCCATTCTAGTGTTCCTCTAATCCTCCCATGCTCCCCGTCCCAACCCCACTGTGAATTGGCCTCTTTATATCAGAGAAAACATTTGGCATTTGGCTTTTTGGAATAGGCTAACTTCACTTAGCATTATATTCTCCAACTTCATCCATTTACCTGCAAATGCCATGATTTTATACTCTTTTATTGCTGAGTAATACTCCATTGTGTATATATACCACATTTTCTTTATCCATTCATCTACTGAAGGGCATCTAGGTTGGTTCCACAATTTAGCTATTGTGAATTGTGCTGCTATAAACATTGATGTGGCTGTGTCCCTGTAGTATGCTGATTTTAAGTCCTTTGGGTATAGACTGAGGAGCAGAATAGCTGGGTGATAAAGTGGTTCCATTCCCAGTTTTCCAAGGAATCTCCATACTGTTTTCCACATTGGCTGTACCATTTTGCAGTTACACCAGCAATGTATGAGTATGCCTTTTCCCTCACATCCTCGCCAACATTTATTGTTGTTTGTGTTCTTAGCTGCCGTTCTCACTGGTGTGAGATGAAATCTTAGAGTCGTTTTGATTTGCATTTCTCTAATTGCTAGAGATGTTGAACATTTTTTCATGTATTTTGTATATCTTCTTCTGAGAAGTGTCTGTTCAGTTCCTTGGCCCATTTATTGACTGGGTTATTTGGTTTTTTTTTTTTTGTGTTAAGATTTTTGAGTTCTTTAAATATACTGGAGATTAGTGCTCTATTAGTGTGGTAAAAATTTGTTCCCAATTAGTAGGTTCTCTATTCACCTCACTGATTGTTTCTTTTGCTGAGAAGAAGCTTTTTAGTTTGAATCTATCCCATTTATTAATTCTTGATATTAATTCTTGTGCTACAGGAGTCTTATTAAGGAACTTGGGGCCTAATCCGACATGTTGGAGATTAGAGCTTACTTTTTCTTCTATTAGGCATATTGTCTCTGGTCTAATTCCTAGATCCTTGATCCACTTTGAGTTGAGTTTTGTGCATGGTGAGAAATAGAGGTTTAATTTCATTTTGTTGCATGTGGACTTCCAGTTTTCCCAGCACCATTTGTTGAAGAGGCTATCTTTTCTCCAATGTACATTTTTGGCACCTTTGTCTAGTATAAGATAACTGAAATTATATGCGTTAGTCTCTGTGTCCTCTATTCTGTACCATTGGTCTTCCTGTCTGTTTTGGTGCCAATACCATGCTGTTTTTGTTACTATTGCTCTATAGTATAATTTAAGGTCTGGTATAGTGATACCACCTGCTTCACTTTTCTTGCTATGGATTGCTTTAGCTATTCTGGGTCTCTTATTTTTCCAGATGTATTTCATGATTGCTTTTTCTATTTCTATGAGGAATGTCATTGGGATTTTGATTGGAATTGCATTAAATCTGTATAGTGCTTTTGGTAGTGTGGTCATTTTGACAGTATTAGTTCTGCCTATCCAAGAGCAAGGTAGATCTTTCCATCTTCTAAGGTCTTCCATAAATTCTTTCTTTGGTGTTCTGTAGTTTTCATTATAGAGGTCATTCACGTCTTTGGTTAAGTTGATTCCTGAGTTTATTTTTTTTTTATGCTATTGTAAACGGGGCAGTTTTCCTCATTTCCCTTTCAGAGGATTTGTCACTGATATATAGAAATGCCTTAGACTTATGGGTGTTGATTTTGTATCCTGCTACTTTGCTGAATTCATTTATGAATTCTAGAAGTTTTCTGGTGGAATTTTTTGGGTCTTCTAGGTATAAAATCATATCATCAGCACAAATAGTGATAATTTGAGTTCTATTTTACCTATCTGTATCCCTTTAATTTCTTTTGTCTGTCTTATTGTCTTATTTCACTGAAGCAGAGTTGGGCGGGTCTGTCCTTCCCTCTCCTGCTCTGAGGCGGAGGTCGGGGCACTGACTGGAGCCTGGTTGCACACAGGGGAGGTCAGCAGGACTGACCTGGGGCTGGCCGCACTCGCTATGCACAATTTATACAGATCAATTTCAAGTGAGGAAATAGAAGACACCATCAAAAAGCTACCAACCAAAAAAAGCCCAGGACCGGACAATTTCACACCGAGTTCTACAAGACCTTCAAAGAAGAACTAATACCAATACTCTTCAATTTATTTCAGGAAATAGAAAAAGAAGGAGCTCCTCCAGACTCATTCTATGAGGCCAATATTACACTAATTCCAAAGCCAGGCAAAGACACAGCAAAAAAAAAAAAAAAAAAAAAAAAAAAAAAAAAAAAAAAAAAAAAACTTCAGGCCAATATCTTTAATGAACATAGATGCAAAAATCCTCAACAAAATTCTGGCAAATCAAATACAAAAACATATCAAAAAGATAGTACACCACGATCAAGTAGGGTTTATGTCAGAAATGCCAGAAGACCCAGGATAAAGCAGTCTTAAACTGTTTTCCCATTTACAAATAACTTATAAAGCACACTTAATAGACCCAAATATAGTGTCTTATAGCATTAAAGAAGTCAGGGTAGTTGAATTTATATTTAGCAATTGCTGTTTTAGTATTTTAACTTTAAAAATTAATCAGATGTCTTTTCTAACAAACAAATTTATGAAGATTAATTCCATTTATGTTAAAACTTATTTATATATTTTTGTAACATAAGTTACCCATGAAAACCAAGGTATCAGATGAGTCAGTTATTCCCATCAAAGAAAAATTCTTAAAAGCAATGGACATTGTACTTTAAACATTTTATAGAAACTAATATTTTCTTGATTGGATGGCCTCCTAGAAAAACATGTGGGTTAGTAGTTTAAAAGACATCTTTAGTCTTATCTATTTAATCAATTTAAATTGAACAATTTCTTAAAGGTTTAAGTCACATAACTAAAAAGGCATTTGAACCCTTTTTAAAAATTTATGAGTTCTCATTAATCTATGCCAATTTTGGTACCATGAATACGATGTATAAGCAAAAACACATATGTAAACACAACATACACAGGTATGCACAAATATACACAAAACCAGCAGGGGGAAAAAAAGATTTTATAGCTTTTACTTTAATAGTTGGCCTCTGAATAAAGACAGCAATAAAAACAAATAGAGAGTTAAAAACTCCAGTTAGACAAAGCAAGACTATTGGAACAAAACACATTAATTTAGAGGACCAAACATTAATTCACCACAAAAACCATGAACTCAAACAAGATAGAGGTTCTGAAAAAATAATATGGCCATAATTACTCTAATAAAGGCAAACAAGGAACCTATATCAGACCAGAGTGCACTTTTGGATCAGATTAGTTTCAGTCCAGATGGTTAAAGAATGTGGGAATCCATGAGTTGCTCAGGAAACAGTTCTCAAGGAAAAGATTTGTATATATAGGATCTATCCATTTCCCATCCCTGTGCCTAGGCCTAGAATAATTATTCCCCATTTATAGCATGTAAGAATATTAACATAAAAATATTACTTTACTATTCTCCTTTTTCCTTCTGTGGTACTTTGGTCTAGGTTTTTTTGTTTTGTTTGTTTTTGTCTTTTTTTGGAACTGGGGGTTGAACCCAGGGCTTTGCGAATACAAGGCAGACGCTTTGCCACTGAGCTACATCCCAGCCCAAAAGATTTTATTTTTTCCCTTCTCATGATCCCAGGGCTGTGTACATGCAAAGCAAGCACTCTACCAACTGAGCTGTATTCCCAGCCCCTTTTTGGTCTATTGTCTCTTAGGGTATCTTGAGTGAGGACCCTTTGTCCCTGATTTTTAGGGTCTGTTTTTCTTTGGGTTCCTTGTTCTATGAGGGAGAACATAGTTTAGTGTTTTGTCTGTTTGTCTTCATCCCTCTTTATATATACTTTTTGAGCTTCCCTCAATAATTACTATATACTAATATCCTTCCAATTTTTTAGTTTCTGTAGTTTTTTAATAATGTCAGGTCAGCCCTTAGTCACAAGTATAGTTTTAACATTCCTTGCTCTAAGATGTCATCAACATTTAATCCAGAATATTTTTTCAGGGGTTCCTTCAATCTATTCAAAACTTCCATTGGCCCTTTATCTTTCCCTTGTTTTACATCTAAAGCCTTGCCTATGGTTTAGGATTAAGGGACTGCCTCCCTTACTCCCTCCACAAACAAATCTCTGAAATCTCTCATGTGCCCCTATGTATTTCATTATTATTATCTCAGCAGGACTTTAGATTTAGAAATTGCACAGAGGCAGGTCGAATCTCAGATATGGCAGGATGTTCACATTCCTAAGCTGCCATTACTGCTCTCCGAGTAATTCCCCAAACTGTTGTGGAAAATCTAATGTGATGTTTGTGCCCATGTGAAAGAGGTGTTTTCATTTATTCAAATGTTTTAGTGTTAAGTGGGAAGAAGTATGGATGGAATAGGGATGGAAGGATGTTAGTAGCTATTGAACTTAGGTGATATGTGCACAGAAACTGTTTTTATTTCTTTGCAAAAGTTTGGAACTTCCAATTTATAAATTAACAGGTATCCCAAGTGAAAAAAAAATTTAGTATATGCTGAAATATAAATAAAGTTCCTACTAGGGGCAAAATACAAACTTTCCTACCTTGGCCCTTCTGTGGATTAACTGGTCTCTGTGGTGCTTGCTTGGGCACTTTTCCCTGCATTGCCAATCAACTTTTGATTTCAAGTCCATTGTCAGCTTCAGGGGTTGCAGGTTCCTCCCTCACCCCCACCCCCAACTCTGAGGCCACCACAACAAGGCAGTGGGATATATTCCTCAAAGGAAGGGGTGTCCATGACTCCCTGGATGACAAAATTATCCCAGGTGAGCACATACTCAAATGTTACTCAGCAAGGCAAATTTTACTTCTGTGGAAGGGTGTGCCACCAAAATGTGGCAAGCAAGCACATGTCTTTTCTTAATTATGGAAAATGTACAGTCATTTTTTCAGATATTTCCTCTTATCTATTCATGTTCTTATCTCTTTCTGGAACTTCCATTAGATAAACAGATCACTTCTCTTTCTTAGCTCTGGCTTGTCCCTTCTAGAAGTGCTCCCCAGCCTGACTTCCCACCTCATGCAGTTACTCTGTTTTTCAGCCTTTCCACAAAGCTCATCATTTCTCTACTTAATGTTGTTCCTGTCCAACATCCCATTTGGTTCTTCTGTATAACTGCTTCTTCTTGCATCACATTTGCATTATGTTCCTGTGGACATGTTTCATGCGTATGGAAATGCTTTTCCTATCTTGAATGTTCATTTGTTGCCTCTGTTGTTCAGCTTGTGAGCTTTCCCTCTCCATGTGTTCCCTCCCTTCATGTATCTCATGTTCCCTATTGGCCAGTTTTCTTTCCCTGGGGAAGGTCAGCCATCTTCACTGGTCAGGTATACAGTTTTCCCATATTATTCATAGGTGACTGGCTCCAGGAACCAAAACCAAAGATACTTTAAGTTCCTTCTATAAAATGGTGTAGTATTTGCGTTTAACCTATATATATCTCCCTGTATATTTTAAATGATCTCTAGATGATATATAACACCTAATAAAAATATAAATACTATGTAAATAGTTATGTTGTATTGCTTAGGGAATAATGACAAGGAAAAAATGTGTACATGTTCAGTACAAATGCAATTTTTAAAAATATTTTTGATCTGTGGTTGATTGACTTTCAGGAATGTGAAACCTACAGATGTGGAGGCTGACTATACTTGGTAGAGAGCCTTAGAACCAGGTTGATACCTTCCAGGTGGATTTCAAGGCAGGTGGCTGCTCTGGGCAGAGTTTAGGGCAAAATACCAGTTCCTCTTTACTCATCTCCATGGGGCTACTCTGGCCCCCAAGAAACTTCCCTGTCCTTCTAACCTGGGTGCAGTCTGGATATTGTGATTTGGCTTTCCCTCGCAGTAAGGAGGAGGGAGGATTCTGGTGTTGTCAGCCAACCTGCCCAGGTATGCTGGCACTCACTCCACTTTTATTCATAAAAGTGATAAACCTCTACCAAGGTTTGACAAACACAAAAAGAGGGAACACACAAATCACTAATGTCAGGAACAAAACAGAGAATATTACAAAAGATGCTGTGACCATGAAGAAAAAGGAATACTATTAACAATTTTATTGCTTATAAATTTGAGAACCTAGGGAAAAAATGGACCAATTAACTGAAAATCACAAATAACCAGAGCTCAGAAAAGATGAAATATATAATCTGAATAGTCATATAATCATTATATGAATAGGATTTATAATGAAAAGTCTCTGAACATGAAATATATGGGCCTAGGTAGTCTCATTGGAGAATTTATCAAACATTAAAAAAAAATTTATATGTTGATGAACCTTTATTTTATTCATTAATTTATATGTAGTGCTCAGAATCAAACCCA
The DNA here is from genome assembly GCA_025594165.1 of Tamias sibiricus. Taxonomy (NCBI): domain Eukaryota; kingdom Metazoa; phylum Chordata; class Mammalia; order Rodentia; family Sciuridae; genus Tamias; species Tamias sibiricus. The sequence continues at coordinate 89,783,292 of CM046663.1, read as the reverse complement.
GTGCCTCACTCAAGCTAGGCAAGTGCTCTACCACTGAGCCACAATCTCAGCCCCTCAAATATTTAAAGAACAATTTACACTGGTTTTATGCAATCTCTTCCAGAAAATAGAACAGGAGGGAACACTTCCTGACTCATAAGTCCAGCATTATACTGATATTAAATAGGACAAAGACAACACAGAAGATAAGGAAGGGAGGGAGAGAGGGAAGAATGAACACCACAGACCAATATTGCTCATAAACTTAGATGAAAAATTCCTCAAGAAAATATTAGCAAATCAAATTCAGCCATATAGAAAAAGAATAATAGATCACAATCAAGAGGAATTTTATTCAAGTTATGCAAGGCTATTTCAATATTTGAAAAATCAATGAGATCATATAAAAGGCTAAAGATGAAAATTATATGATCATAACAATTGACCTAGAAACAAGTTTGACAGAATTCAAGACATATTCTTGATACACCTCTTAACACAGTTATAATAGAGGAAAATTTACTCAACTTCATAAAAAGTGTATATAAAAACCTATAACTAACGTCATACTTAATGGTGAAAGATTGTTTTCCCCACAAGAGCCTTTTCATAACCTTTATTCAACTTAGCACTACAAGACTTAGCCAGTGCAATAAGGAAAGGAAAAATTACATTCATTCATTCATTTTGGAGATTGAACCCAGGAGTGCTTAACCACTTAGCCACATCTTCAGCCCCTTTTTTATTTTTGATTTTGAGACAGAGTCTAAATAAAATTGCTTAGGGCTTCCTAAATTGCTGAAGTTGGCCTCAAACTTGCAATCCTCTTATCTCAGCCTCCTGAGTTGTTAGGATTACAGGCATGCATCACTGGTGTCTGGCAAGAAAACATTTTAAAAGAAATTTTAAAAGAAAGAAAAAAAACCCAGTCTATTTGCACAAGGCATAATTATCCCAGGGGAAGAAAACCCCCAAAGAATATATAAAAACATTCTTGATCTAATTAGTAAGATCATCAAGGCCACACTACACAAGATCAATACACAAAGACACAAATTGCACTTTGATGTACTAACAATGAACAAGTGAAACTAAAATAAAAAATAGCCATTCTATTTACAAGTGCTCCAAAACAAGAAATAGATAGAAATCTGTTTTAGTCAGCATTTTCACTGCTGTGACCAAAAACCTGACAAGAACAATTAGAGGAGGAAAAGTTTATTTCGGGGGCTCAGAGTTTAAGAGGTCTCAGTCCATAGATAGCCAGGGCTCAAAGTGAGGCAGAACATCATGGTAGAAGAGTGTGGCAGAGAAAAGAAACTGGAAATATGGTACCAGGAAGCAGATAGAGACTCCATTGCCAGATACAAATATATACCCAAAGGCACACCTCCAATGACCCACCCCTCCAACCACACCCTACCTGCCTTCAGTTATTACCCAGCAGATTTAACAGAATTCCTATCTAAATTTCAATAATTTTTGTGTATTATGTATGTGTATGTATTCTAACATTTAATAATTTAAATTATTATAAAATTTTGGTAAAAGGGGATGGCTCTAGAATAGCCAAAACAATTTTGAGCAATAACAATTAAATGGAAAGACTCACTCTAGCCAACAAAGCTTACTCCATACAGTAATCACACTGGGGAAGTGATAGAGATGTTGATTAATGGTACAAAACAGAACACAGAAAGAAACATGGAAATATCCTCATTTTTTTTTTTTTTTTTACAAAAATTCAACAGCAACCCAGTAGAGAAGAGATAGCCTTTTCAACAAGTACTGCTCAAAAACTCAGACATCACAAGCAAAAGAGACAAACCTCGACCTAACCTTCACATTGTATATAATATTTAATTCAAGGGTTATGGATTTAAATGGGAAAGTATACTTTCAGGAAAAAAAAAAAAACAGGAGAAAATCTTCAAGATCAGGAGCTATAGGCAGAGTTCTTAGACTTTGCATCTAAAGTAAAATCCATAAAAAGAAAAAAATCAATAAATTGGGATTTATTAATTTTTTTGCTCTGCCAAAGACCCTGTTAGTATGATGAAAAGAAAAATTATAGATGGGAGAAAATATCTACAAATCACATATGTGATGGAGAACTTATCTCTAGAATACAGAACTCTCAGAATAACTTTAAATAAGAAATACAATTTAAAAATGTGTAAAAGACATGAACAGATACTTGACCAAAGAGGACATTCAGATGGCAAGTAAGCACATGAAAGAATGTTCAACATCATTAGCCATTAGGGAAATGGAATTTAAAACCACTGTAAGATATTACCACATATCTGTTAGAATGGCTTTTAAAAAAGCGGTAACATCAAATGCTGGCAAGGATGCAGAGGAAACTGGAGCATTCATACACTGCTTATGAGAATGTAAAATGGCAAGCCACTCTGGAAAAAGGTCTGGTAGCTCCTTATAAAACTAAAATAGAGCTTACTGAACGACCTAGAAAATACAACGTTGGGCATTTATGCCAGAGAAGTGAAAACTTACTTTTACACATATGCAATGTTCAAAGCAGCTTTATTTGTAGCTATGAAAAACTGGAAACTACTCAGGTATCACTTAAAAGTGAATGGTTAGATAAATGGTGGTATATCCATATTATGGACTATTACCCCAAAATATAGAGCAGTGTAGCAAAAGGAAATTATGCTGTGTGAAAAAAAAGTCAATCTTAGAAGCATACATACTACATGATTCCACATATAGAACACTTGTGAAATAGCATAATTATACAGATGGCAAGCAGATTAGTATTTTCTAGGGGTTAAGGAAGGTGGGGTTGAGGGTCATGTAGCTATAAAGTGATAGGAGGAAACCTTGTTGTGATGATAAAAGTACGTATCATGATTATGTGGTAGTACACAAAACTACATATGACTATATAGAGTTATTCACATATACACACAAATGAGTACAGCACTAACTCATTAAATCTGAATAAACTCTGTGGGTTGTAACAATGTCAATTTCTTTTTAAAAATATTTATTTATTTGCTTTAGTTGTACACAATGTGTTTATTTTTACGTGGTGCTAAGACTTGAACCTGGGCCACACACGTGCTAGGCGAGTGCTGAGCCACAATCCCAGCCCCCAATTTCTTGATTTTCCTATTAGTTATGCCAGATGTTAGCATTAGGGAAATCTGGGAAAAGGGCACAGGAACTTCTTCGCAACTTCATATGAATCTATATTTATTTAAAGATAAACATTTTTAAATGGTCAAAGGATCTCATTCATAGTAATTCATTTTTAGGAAACTAAATAAGGAGAATTTCAGTTTAGGGGAAACAGACTAAGCACGTTCGTTTTATCTTTCAGTTTTCACTGAATGCCACCATAAATATAGGCCAGTAAGCATGGAGAAGCTATTTGAGGACTTTTAAAATCAAATAATAGCAGGTATTTTTAAAGGCCATAATTCAAATTATCACAGAGCTGTCACTGAGTTTTACCATTTTCCCTTCCCTGAGATCTCTCAGCCTGTGTTCATGGCAGTCTGAACCTGAAATGGAAACTGGTGCAAACGGAGCTTGTAAGAAGTCTTCAGATCTGGCTGAAGAGTATGAAATAGCATCCTTCTAAAACCCAGAGTGCAAGAAACTCCCTTTATTCTTTAATCCATTTCTCATTTCCCAAGCCCTTGTGGCTCCCAGGTACCTTCTTTTCTGACAGATCGAACTGTGATCCAAGCAAGGTAGGCACACACAAGAATGGGTCTAAAGGAACAGAATCTTGAGAATGAGTTTTCTGAATAGGTTCTGGGGTTTCTAGAATTGTGTCTCTAATCTGATTAGGTATACTAATAACTATTTCCAGTAGCAAAGAGAACACTGATAGTCTGTGGCATGATCTAGTCATAGAGATACACAAAATATCATTTGGATAGAAGTATCACTTGTAAGAAGCAAGGATCTAGATTACACATGCATATTATTACTTTGAAATAATTTTTGAAAACTAATGAAATTTATGAGATCAGCTGATTTCTTCTATTGTCACTGGGCAAAATGGCGAAAAGGAAAAGATGAGCTCAGGTATTCAAATCCTCAGATCAAGTGTCATACAAATAATCTGAAAACCTCATGTTTTCCCTCCAGTAGACCTTTAATTCCTGTAGCACCAGACTGAGATTGCTGAAAATCAAACTCAGAATCTTATTCTGTGAATGTTTGAATTTAATGAAGTTAAACTCACAGACTTATAGAGTGGGTGTCTAACGTTAAGGTTAGGAAGGAATAGGGGTGGTGGTCTTGACAGTTGGAATGGAAACGGATGTGTAGGAAGACTGATGAAGCTGGGGACATTAAGTCCTAAATTCTGATGAGTCTCCTTTGCCTGTAGAATAGGCCTCCCTACCCTCATTTGGGGGCACTGGCCCTATATTGCAGGAGGAAGCTGTAATAATGTCAACCCCTGAGGCAACTGCATACAAGACAATGCTGAGTCTCCTCAGGACTCACCTTCACTATTCCTATTTGCTTCTAGACCTATAAATAAATTCAGGTCTAGCAGGCCCCTAAAGGAAGGAGGTAAACTACAATTCAAAAGAATTACTGGAGCTAATCTATACAATCAGGAAATGTGTATAGGAAAAGATACTAAGGCTGTGGAATAATGATTTAAGAAACAAAGTTGGATCAGCCAAATTTATGCTCACTTAGCAGAGATTCTGCATGTAATATTGCAGCCTGAGAGTGTCAGTTGAAAATGCTGGACCTGTCATGGTTTAATGTCAAAGAAGGGATTAAAAGGTTTAGAGAGATGTGGATGTTAGAGCAGATTTGTCATTCAAGCCCTACTCATCCACACACACAGGATTTAGAAGACATGATTCACCATGACTGAAATAAATTTGTGAGAGGAGCTTTGCCATCCTTGAAGAGTTCTGTGATTGCTCTTCTCTGTAAGTCAGACCTGATAGTGGAAACTGCAGTCATTGAATTGGAAAACCTAAATACAATGACAGTAATTGGACCCTGTGGTGTCAGAGAACAAGTGGCAGCACTTAACTGCCAAAGTCAACATAGGCATGGTTACTGTAATGAGTGAAGCAGTGATCAGAATAGTCCGACTCATGCAGTATTGCCTAGTTGATCATAGTGTCCCTGTCGCTAGAAGTGAAATAGGAAGCTTATTAAATTCTTTCTTGATCTAAGCAGAAATGCTCTGGGTCAAGCAAACAAAAGTCTAACCTGAATAAAAACAAAGAGTCACAGTACTCAATCAATTCCCAAACTTGAGCCTCCATTTGGACATCCAGTACTCTTTGACTGAAGGGAGGTTGCCTCAGTCTGTTCCTGCTAATATAACAAAATGTTTCAGTCTGCGTAATTTATGAATAATAGAAATCCATGATTAAGGTCCCAGAAAACCTAGTGTCTGGTAAAGTCTTACTCTCTACTTCACAGCTGTCACCTCTTGCTGCACCCTTAAATGGTGAGGGGGAAAGGCAGCTCCCCTCTACTTCTTTTATAATCCATTCATGAAGTGCTGCCTTCATGACTTAATTGCTTCTTAAAGTCCCTACCTCTTAATACTATTGCATCAGGACTTAGGTTTTAACGTGAATTTTGAGGGGACATCTACATTCAGGACATAGCAGAGGTAAAGTCCCCTTGATGAAGGGCATGGCACACTGCCCAAAATCTATACTGTTAAATCTTTGTCTCAGTCTTCCCCAGAAGAACCTATGGCTGGCTGTTTACCAGGATAACTGTGATTTAGAGAAAGGGAAACAATCAGACCTTTGGGGGACTGTTGGATACTGGTCCTGAACTGAAACTAATTTCAGAAGACCCAAAATGTCACTGTCTCTCTCCCTAGTCAGAATCAAGGCTTATGAAAGTCAGGTGGTAAATGAGTTTTAGCTCAAGATCTATCTCACAGTATATAAACCCATCTTGTGATTATTTCAATGCATAATTGGAATAGATATATACAGCAACTGGGAGAACCCCTACATTGGTTCCCTGTGGAATGAAGGCTATTATGGTGGGAAAAGCCAAGGTGGAAGCCAGCAGAACTACTTCTACCTAGAAAAATAGTAAACCAAAACCAATGCAGGATTGTCATGGTCCAGGCCCATCAGGAAAAAAGGCTGGAAACTGATAACCAGTGAAGAACCATGACCAGTTCTAGTTTGCTCAAGGAAAGGGAACACAGAATGGGAACTGGAAGAAGGTAGTCTTCATGTTGTCATATGACAACATGACCAGTTACAGAACCAAGGACTGTAACTGTCTTAGAGTATTTCCTCCTTACTTGGTATGCATACATTTGCACATGTATATATAGGTGAGTATGTATTTTTCTCTCTCATATTATATAAAAACACACACACACACACAGTTTTAGAACAGGGAATATGTATTTTTCTCTCTCATATTATATAAAACACACACACACACACAGTTTTAGAACAGGAGAAAATCTTCATGACTTGAGGCTAGAAAGTGATTTCATAGAATGACACCAAATGTACAATCCATAAAAGCAAAAATAAGGTTTATCAAAATAAAATTAGCTTCAGAACTACATGTCGGGAGTAAATATTTGCAAACCACATATCTTACAAAGGGTATATTCTAACATATATAAAGAACTCTCAAGGGACCAGGGTTGTAGCTCAGTGGTAAAGATCTTGCCTGGTATGCACAAGGGCCTCGGTTCAATCCACAGCACTCTTTAAGAAAAAAAACCCAGTCAAGTTGGAATATTATTGAAAAGTGGGCAAAAAGGCTTGAACATAAACTTCACCAAAGAGGACACTAGTGGAAATATGAAAAGATGCTCAATATTATTAGTTACTACAGAAATGCAAATTAAACCACAATGAGATACACACTAGAATGGCTAACAAAAACTGCTGGCAATACCAAGTATTGGTGAAGAGGCAGCCTTGAACTCTCATTCATTGCTGATGGGAGTGCAAAATGATATAGCCACTCTGGGAAAATGGTAAGACAGTTCTAAAAGTCCTACTCCAGAGTATTACCCTGGGATTTTAACTAAAATCTCCATCCTTGTCCCCAGTGCCAATTAAACAATGAAGACATGGTTTTGAGAAAAAGAAAAAATAAGTTTTATTGCTTTGCTAGCAAAGGAGAAATACAGGGGGCTCTTGTCCCAAAGGTTGTGACTCTCCCCATCAGGAGGGCTAGGGAGGTTTTAAAGGAACTCTTCAAGGGTTACATTCCAGGTGTGCTCTGGTAGGGGGTCCAGGAGCAATGCTATGGTTTGTCAGGGTTCACTTGTTAATTTGGGAGATATTCAATTCCCAGATCCTCAGCAGGCATCTCCTTCCTGTAGTAGGTGTGTTCAAGGGCAATTAACTAGGGGAAGAAAAGATAACCCTGTCTCCCTAATCTTGTTAGGGAGTGGGAAAGAGAAGAGAGAAAAACCATTTAAAAATGTGTGTGTGTATATATATATATATATATATATATATATATATATATATATATATATATATGGGCTATATTCAGAAGGTGAATGGACCATTGTTACAGGGTAAAGCAAAATGTTTATAGTGCATATATTTATAATCACCAAAATTTGGAAACAACTGCAGTGTCTGTCCATTGGTGAATGGATAAATGTTATCTCTGTACAGTTGGATACTATTCAGCAATCAAAAGGAACACACCACTGATATGCAAAACAATTGGGATGCATTTTGAAAGTATTATGTTTAGTCAAAGTAGCCAGTTACAAGAGACTATATACTGTTTTCATTCACATGACATTATGAAAAAAAGTTACACAATGAAAAACACATCAGAAGGCAGGACTACACAGCAAGAGGGAGTATTTTTCAGTGATGTGACTCTTTTCTTCATGCAAGCATTATTTCTGAAAATGGTAGCATGTCACCAAATAGTATTATAGCAGTTTCAAATTAAACAAGTTCATGTGTTTAAAAAGCAATCTAGCATTTACAGAGAGGAAACCAGAGATATCTAACAGTTTGTATAAAAAGAATATTTTAATGGCATGGAATGTAATATACAACTTAGGCCAGTATTAGTTAAAAACAACAACAAAAAACAAAACTACCACATAAAGATAGGTATAAAAATGAGTGGTTTACCTCAATTCCCAATTTTTGTTAAATGCAGTATCTTATAACAAAAAAGAATGTTTTATAATTTATAAAGCTTAATGCAACTGAGAAACGTTTCTATAAAAAATCTTAACATGTTTTAGAGGGCAAGTGCATACTTTGCATAGCATCTTCAGTTATCTGAAATATCTCTTCTTCAACATTTCAAGCAGATGTTTGTTGATTAAGCACTTATTTTATTTAGGCTTGACTCTTAAGTGTTAAGAAAGTAAACAACCCAGTTTCTGCTCACAGAACTCACATTCTGATAGAATTTACTTTTGTAAAAAATATTCTAATATTATCCAATGACTAAGGCATTAGTATTGAAAAGTTATTTTCAAACTCTCCCAGGCTAATCCCCACTTGATTACACTACCTTCCTCTAAAATGGATGCAAACTTCTTAAGTTACAAAAATTATGCACATGTATATCTCATTGTCTGAGCCTGTTGGGATCATAACCAGTAAACATTCTAAATATTCTACAACAACAACAACAACAACAAAAAACATTTATGGTAACTTTCAGAGGAGAGGGTTCTTCTTTTTTTAGTTGTTGATGGACCTTTATTTTATTTATTTATTTGTGGTGCTGAGATTCGAACCTAGTGCCTCACATATGCTAGGCAAGTGCTCCACCACTGAGCCACAATCCCAGCCTGAGAGATTTCTTAAGTTTTAAATATTCTTGATATGTGAACTTTTAATTTCTTTTTTCCTCCAAATATAAGCCCAGATTTTTAATATTAGCAGGTTTTGTCTACTCTGGATTACCTTGTAAAATACTTAATTGAAAACATGGTATGCTTAGAATGCTTTGTATATTTTAATTGAATTATAGTTTCATATTTTAAAAGATTAAATATGCCATATAACAACAGAATTAAAGTATTTTACTAGCACGATGATATTTCCAACTGCTCTTTAGGAAAAGAGAAAAATATACAACTAGCGTTCCTCAGAAGAGTACCGGCTTATTCCAACTGTTGTTTCCAGGCTGACCCAGTCTTGGCAGGATTTTTGCAGGTTCATCACTTATTTATTTTTAAAAAAATTTTATTGGTTCTTTTTATACACAATGTTAGGATTTATTTTTTTTTTTGGGGGGGGGTACCTGGGATAACTCAGGGGCACTCAACCACTGAGCACATCCCCAGCCCTACTTTGTATTTTATTTAGAGACAGGGTCTGAGTTGTTTAGTGCCTCGCTGTTGCTGAGGCTGGCTTTAAACTTGCAATCCTCCTGTCTCAGCCTCCCAAATTGCTGGGATAATAGGAGTGCATCACCGCGTCCAGCACATTAGGACTTATTTTGATCCCATCACTTATTATGAAGAAAAAAGACCCAGCACTTTCCCACTGATAGCTGTAGGCTTTCACGGAACCTACCAGACTAAGCCAATTACTTATAATCCTGCTGGAAAACTCAGTAGTTGGCCCCAGGTGAAATTTTTTTTTGGCCCACATGTTTTCAAAGGCAATATGGTATTCACATCAGCAGCACACAAACTAAAAACTGGATCAATACACAGATGATTAGAATGACCCCTCTGCAAAGATGATATGAAAACGTGTAAAAAATGTTCCATATTTACACACATACAGTATAAAATGGGGAAATCTTAATAAAATCAGTGGATTGTATCAACATCAATATCCCAATTATAATTTCTGCAAAATGTTAACATTGAAGGACAATGGGCAAAGTACATATAGTATGTGAATCTATGAGTACTTTACATAGGATTTGGTCACAAATCATTATACCTACATCATATATAATAATATACACACAATTACATCAATAAGTTCAATTAAGAAAAGAAATATAGTTAGGTAGTATAATGCATAAGCACAGTACAAGAAGCTTCATCGTTATATTCCATTTCCTTGCTTCCTGTATATACCTTGTCTAAAACAAACAAAAAAATATAGCTGTTGTTATACCAATGTGCAAAAATATATTAAATAAGATATAAAATGTCCATTAGGGTCAATGACCAAAGAATACAAAATACAATAAAAACCCCAAACTCAAAAATAATCACATACCCTTCTCTAAAATTTTACACTAAAGCTGAGAATTCAAATATATATTTTCCCCCTCCTGGTAAACTTATCATAAAGATAACAGAGTAAACTATTATTCACAAGTAACTCTCAGGCATTCATACCTAATGAAAACTACTAAATCAAAATTAACACAAAAATATTTTAATATTTTCTATAGCACAAAATAATTAAATTGAGACAGATGTAAGAGTGAGACAGTTCACATGCCAATAAGTTACAGTGCTTTAAATTTCTACATAACTGGATGCTACGATGGTACACATGTCCTGCCAGCAAAGTCTTCACCATTTCTCCTATTAAAGGCACAGTCTAGGTGACGTATTCAACTAAGAGTTCTCTCTTAGGTTCCTGACTCTTGTTATTTACAAGCACTATAATATTTGAAACCATCCACCTATACAGATCCAAAGGATGGTCTATCCATTCTGAAATGTCACTTCAAAACTTCAATTGCTCTCAGCCCCCTTCAGACTAGACTTCTGATTTCTTCTTTCCTTCTGACCCTGAATTCGGTAGAGCTTCTTCCTGAGGTCCTTCTGTCGCTTTAGCTTCTCTTCCTCCTCCTTCTGTTTCATTTTGACATGCTCTTTATTGTGCAGATGCCGCTGTTCCTTAGCCTTCTTCATCTTCTGACTGTGCACTGTGCTCAGAGCATCCAGCAGTGCAAGGATCTGACAAAGACAAAACCCAGGGACCATCAGATCAGCCTTACAGTTATGGTGTGAGACCTACATTTCAGGGGGCCTCAACATATGGGCCAACAGAATCAAAACTAGATTCAATACATGACTCAAATGAATGTTAACTTGAGTGAAAATCCACCCTGAACTAGAAAATCACAATTGGATTGAAGTTAAAAATGTAAGTATGGTCTACCTTTATCACAAAACGACCTCTAGATCATATGTGCACTAACTAAGGCAGAGTAGTTAACCAGCTGTGTTACGTATTACTCCCCATTCAAACACATAAGGCAGAGCATAATGAATCAAAGGATGGAAAAATGGGACCCTGGCCCTTCCTCCAACTAAGGCCTTGAGTAACTCTGGCCCTTATCTTTTCCTGATGAAGACTGAGACTGCAGTAGAAATGATAATTATTGCTATGGAGAACACTACTTTCATCTCTAAAGGAACAAGCAATAAGTTATCTTGTCAACAGTACCTTCCTCTCATGAGGCTCACGTATAACTGCTGGTCTCATCCTGTCCTTCGGCACCTTGCCTGCTTTTGCTTGGGTCTTGGGCTTATTCTTAAATGGCAGGGCCTTTTGCAAGGCTTTTGGAATATGCAGTGAATTAAAATGTTTCTTTTGCCTCAGGATTGGCTGAAAAGAAGAACAAGACAGTGACACATTTAAATTATGTTTAAAACTTTTGCATGATATCTTCTCAATGTTTTAACTTTCCCAAAAGATCAGTGACACCAGAGTCTGCTGACCACAGAAATCAGGATCTGATCACCCATCAAAGATGGATGGCCTCAGTGGATATCCATTATCTCTAGGCCAAATAGTTACATTTACAATTGTTCCAAGAAATCAACTGCCCATTTCTATAGTATGGAACTATGGGATCTCAACACAATAGATGAATCAATCCAAAGTTTCTTATAAGAGAAAATTCAGGGTTTATTTTGGGGGGCACTGAGGTCATCTATCTTTTCTTCTTAACTCTCTGGATTTAAGGACAGTGTTCTTCCACTAATAAGCAAAGTGTCCCCATTCCTGATTCCAAAAAGATTAACTTTATTCTGTTCCTGATGGAAGGCTGTCTGAGTGCAGAAAAGATTTAAAACAGATAAGGCAAAATTCTCTTCATTGAATTTTCAAGGTAGTCCAAGTTCTACGCTTTAAAATTAAGAAGAATGATTAAAATTTTTAAATTGTCTCAGAAATTTTATCAGTGAATTGAAAGTTTTGCCACTGGCCTTTACCAGAGGTCAATGCCAGCTATGTAAAAAAATCTTTCTTCTATGCATTTAAATTTATTATTAAAGACATCATACTCAGTAACATTCAACGTTCTCTGTTCAGAAATAATAACTGCTTTAGAATTAAGAAATTCAGAGAAATCTTCTCAAAGAAAAAGAAGCAAGAGAGGCTTAATAAGGATACCATATTCTGAGTATACCTCAATAAAAATTTATGCAAGATGCCCAGGTGTAGTGGTGCATGCCTGTAATCCCAACAGCTCAGGAGGCTGAGACAGGAGGATCATGAGTTCAAAGCCAGCCTCAGCAATAAGTGAGGTGCTAAGCAACTCAGTGAGATCCTGTCTCTAAATAAAATAGGGCTGGGGATGTGGCTCAGTGGTTGAGTGCAATCCCTGGTACCAAAAAAAAAAAAAAAAAAAAAAATTAAAAAAATTAAAAAAAAATCATGCAAGATGAACCAAAGGTTTATAGAAAAGGTAATGCCTGTGAGATTTCTAGTTCTGATAGAATGGCAGACTGATACCCTGAATAACCCTCTATTTCAAAACAACTGAATATCTTGGATTAAAACAAGCAAAATTTTTCAAATTTGCTTATTAAGCTGTAAAGAAAATAATCAAAGTACTCAGAGACCAGAATCTACACAAAAAATGGGAATCCAGACAGGCACTGAAAGTCTAAAATAAAAATAACATATGAGGCCAACTATTGGTAAGGATGTAGGACACTGAGAAGGTGTTGGTGGAGTCTCAGCTGGTGTCAAGTTTAGGATATACTCCAAACCTCCAGAAAGAAAGAAAGGAACAAAGGACTTATAAACAACCATAAAATAAAAAAATAGCAGAAGTGCTTGCCTGACAATTATAACCTCAAGTGTAAATGGATTAAACACTCTAAGCAAAAGCCACAGAGTAGCTGAATATATTGTAAAAAAATAAGGGGCTGAGGCTGTTGTAGCTCAGCGGTAGAGCGCTCGCCTAGCACATGCGCGACCTGGGTTTAATCCTCAGCACCACGTAAACATAAACGCATTATGTACAACTAAAGCAAATAAATAAATAAACAAAAATAATAATAATACCCAATTATATGCTGCCTAGAAGAGAACCATTTTAGCATTAAGGTCTCAAATAGGCTAAAACTTGAAGGATATAAGAGGACATTCCAGGCAAATAGTAACCAAAAGATAGCAGAAGTGGCTATATTTACACTATGTAAAATGAACTTGAAGTACAAAACTGCTACAACAGATAAAGGAAGTCATTATTGAACAATAAAGGACATTATATATGCATTACAGGTATGTAGTTCATATACATGCACTCAATTTATATGTACTTAAATATAGGAAGCAAATAATAGACATGAAGAAAAAGACAGCAATACAATAAAAGTAGAGGATTTCAGTACCCCACTTTCAATAATGAATAGATCAAACAAAATTAAGAAAACATTGGACTTTAGATCAAATGGACCTAATAAACATTCACAGAAATGTCTATCAAACAGTAGCACTCTTCTCTGGCACACATGGAACATTACCCCAATAGACTATATGTCAATCCACAAACAAGTCTGAACAAATTCAAGAAGATCAAAAATATAAAACTAGAATCACTAATAAGAGGAATCCTGAAAAATTCACAAATATGTGGAAATTAAACAACATGCTCCTGAACAATCAATAAGTCAAGAAAAAGAAAAAGGAAAAAAAAAAGGAAACATACATATTAAAGCCTATGGATACACCAAAAGCAAATTCCAAGAGGGAAATTCATGGTAATAAATGCCTACATAAAAAAGAAGAAAGATCCTAAATGAAAGAACAACTAAACCCAAAGTTGGCAGAATGAAAGAAATAATAAAGATCAGAAAAAATTAGAGAGCAGAAAAAAAAAAAAAAAACAGGGAAAAAAATGTATCAATAAATCCAGGAGTTGGTTGAGGGGAATAAAAATCAATGAACTCCTAGCTAATTAAGGAAAAAGAAAGAAAACTCAATATCAGAAATGAAAGTAAGAGACATTACAACAGATATTCTAAGTAATAGAAAGGATCTTAAGGAACTCTTATGAACAATTATATGCCAACAAATTGGACCACCACATAGAGGGAATGGAAAAATTTCTAGAAAAATATAACCTAACAAGACTGAATCAGGAGAAACAGAATGCTCAAAGATACAACAAACAAAGTAAAGAAGTAATTAAAAAACTTCCAATGATGGAAGTACTAGATGGTTTCATGGCTGAATTTTACCAAACAAAAAATTATTACTAACCTAAGGTTATTCTTCCAAAACCTAGACACAAAGCTTCCAAACACACTTTATGAAGCAATACCTTGATATATGAGTCAAAGATGTCACAAGAAAAAATATTACAGGCCTATATCTCTGATGAACATCAATACAAAACCCCTAATAAAATATTATAAATTGAATTCAACATCAGAATGATTATGCCTTATGATCAACTGGGATTTATCCCTAGCATAAAAGGCTGGTTTAACATATGCAAATCAATGCCATATACCACATTAATAGAATAAGAGATAAAAACCACATGACCATCCTTTTTGGGGGCAGCGGTGGGGGGTGGGGGAGTTATGGGGATTAGACTCAGAGGCACCACTGAGCCACATCCCCAGCCCTATTTTACATTTTATTTAGAGACAGGGTCTCACTGAATTGCTTTGCTTTTGCTGAGGCTGGCTTTGAACTCACGATCCTCCTGCTTCAGCCTCTTGAGCCGCTAGGATTTTAGGCGTGTGCCACCAAACCCGGCTCACATTATCATCTTGATGCAGAAAAAGTATTTCATAAAGTTCAGCTCCTGTTCTTAATAAAAACTTCTAAAAGTTTACGTATAGAAAGAAAGTTCCTCAACACAATAAGGGCTATTTATGAGAAATCCATAAAAGACAGGGATACCTACTCTTGCCATTTTTGGTCAACACAGTATTGGAAGTACTTGCAAGAGCAATTAAATAAGAAAAAGAAATAAAAGCCATCCAAATAGAAAAAGTAGTAAAATAATTTCTTTCTTTTCTTTTAATGGACACAATACCTTTATTTATTTATTTTTATGTGGTGCTAAGGATCGAACCCAGTGCTCACACGTACAGGCAAGCACTCTACCAATGAGCTACAGCCCCGAATAATTTCTAATTGCAGATGACAAAATGCTATTCATAGAAAACCGCTGAGATCTTACAACAACAACAAAAAATCATATTAGAATAAATAAATTCAGTAAAGTTGCAGGATATAAAAATCAACATGTAAAAATTGGTATCATTTCTACACACAAAAAATGACCTGAAAAAGAAAATTTTTAAAAATTCCATTTATTGTGATATTAATAAAAAACAAAACAACAACAACAACAACAACAACAAAAAACTCTTAGGAATAAATTTAACCAAGGAAGTAAAAGATTTAGAAAAGACAGAAATAAAGGGAAAGATATCCCATTTTTACAAGTCAGAAGAATTATTGTTAAAATATCCCAATTTCCCAAAATAATAAACAGATTTAATGCAATGTCTATCAAAAATCCAATAGATTTTCACAGAAGTAGACAAACCATGCAAACCCCCCCCCCCCACACCAATTCTTAGGAATCACAAAACAAAACAAAAACAACCAATATTCAAAGAAATACTGAGAAAGAAAAAACAAAGTTGGAGGCATCATATTTCCTGATTTAAATTATTATAAAGGTATGGTAATCAAGCAGTATGGTACTGGCATTGATTACCAAAGACCAAAAGAGCCCAGAAAGAAGTCTAAACTTACAGAGTCAAATAATTCTTACCAAGGAAAACCAAGACAACACAAGTTAAGGGTAATATCATCAACAAATGGTACTGGAAAAACTGGATCTCTCCATAAAAAAAGAATGAAATAGAACCCCGATCTTACACCAGGTACAATAATCTACTCAAAATGGTACAAGACTTAAGACCTAAAACCTTAAAACTCCAAAAGAGAACAGAGGCTGAAAAGCTCTTTAACACTGGTGCTGGCAATGATTATTTTTGGGATATCACGCCAAAAGCCCAGGTTACAGGAGCAAAAATAAACAGGTGGGACTATATCTAATTTTTAAAAAAGCTTCTACACAGAAAAACAACAACAACAAATGAAAAGACAACCTATAGAGTAGGAAAAAATATTTGCAAACTACATATTTATAAGGGATTAATACAAAGGGCTGAGACAGGAAGATCATGAGTTCGTAAGTTCAAAGCCAGCCTCAGCAACTGTGAGGTGCTAAGCAAGTCAGTAGTGAGATCCTGTCTCTAAATAAAATACAAAATAGGGCTAGGGATGGGGCTCAGTGGTCAAGTGTCCCTGATTTCAAACCCCAGTACCAAAAAAGAACTCTTACAACTGAATTTCAGAAAAACAGATAACTCAATTTAAAAATTGGTAAAGGACCTGAACAAATATTTCTCTAAAGACATAAAAAAGGCAATAGGAAATGAAAAGATGTAGGTCAAAGGATAACAAATGGCTGATATGTAAGATGATTGAGTCTACAGATCTAACATGACAAAAGAACTATAGTTATAAAAATGTATTTGGAATTTTTGTTAAATACATTTAACAAATCTGTTATTGATGTGTATTCTTATCACACAAAAAATAGCTATAGCTACTATAGTTACTATAGTAAACATTTTACTATCTGTGCATATCCTATTACAACATATTATAAACCTCAAATATACACAATAAAGTTTATTTTTAAAAAAGTTTAAATTTTGTTTTCAATCTAGAGTAAACCACTAGTACCATTTCCTGTGTTCCTTTTTGAAACATTCTACAAATATACATATTTGATCAAATTTAATGTTAAACTTCATATCCGAAAAATTTGAAGCACATAAGATATTATATACAAAAGCATCTGTGTGACTCCTTGTCTGGTGAGCTGACGTAACATCTTCAATGATGCACACACACACAACCTGTACCTTGTACAAAGAGTCCTTGCTCGGCTTTAGTTTGATACCATGAGCGAGCCTGAGTTGACCTGTTGTCCGCATTCCTGACCAGGTGTCTTTCTCACCCACTGGCTTCAACAAAGATGTTACTGGGTTATAGAAGGCTGGGACAGAGACAGGATACCAAGTTCGCATGAAGACGATATCTGGAAACAGACAAAATTAACACTTTCAAAAGAAAATTCATAACCATTTTGAAAAAAAGAAGACCAAACAAACAACAAAAAATCCCAAAACATTCACCCCAAACTTTTCTACCTAGTTACACAGTATTTGAAGAGAGACTTCATCAAGTGAACTACTTTTATATATCACAAACCTTTGGGCACAAACAAGAGGCTGTGGATATAATGTGAATCAGCAACTATATAAGCTGCTCAAACTGGGCAGAACTGGAGCTGACTTAGACCCAAAATCCAACCTCTAATCAACACTGGCTAGAAATAAAATATGAATGGAAACACAGTGTTATAAACACACCACAAATATATTTACCACTCATCAGCAACTTATCCTCAAAGCTAGCCCGGAAAGCTCCTTCTGGAGCCCTGAGTGCTTTCTTGATCTGTCCTCTTATTCCACTCACAGTTCGAATCACAGCACCTTCAAATTTTGCCACTTCCAAGGCAGAATTAAACATTCCCTACAGGCAAGTGAAAATAAAAATACATACACATAAAATTATGTACTTTACCTCTGTTCATAAATGCATTGTTGATTAAAAAAACAGTAACACGCTGGGCGCAGTGGCGCATGCCTGTAATCCCAGCACTTTGGGAGGCTGAGGCAGGAGGATCGCGATTTCAAAGCCAGCCTCAGCAATGGTGAGGCACTTAGCAACTCAGTGAGACCCTGTCTCCAAATAAAATACAAAAAAGGGCTGGGGATATGGCCCAGAGGGTGAGTGCCCCTGAGTTCAATCCCTGGTACCACCAAAAAAAAAAAAAAAAAAAAAAGAAAGAAAGAAAAAGAAAACAGTAACAACTCACTGAGGGGTGACAAAATAATCAAAATTTATTTTTCCCCTTAAAAGTGGAATTGCTATGTCAAAAAAATACAACTCTATTTTCTCCAAAATAACATTAATGAAGACTTGTTAACATGTTTATTATAAGCACATCTTTGTAAAAAAGAAGACCCTTATGCTGGCATCTTAATGGCTGAACTGTAGGTTCACTAATTAGGTTCAGGCACTTAAAATAAAAAGAGCTAAGCAAATCCTGGTGGTAGCATTTCCCGATTTTATGATCATCGTAACTGTGTTCTTAATGGAAACACCCCCATTAATGAAAGTTTCAATAAATGCTGTTCAAACTAACCTCTCCAAATATTGCAGAACAATGTGTCCATTTCTATGAAACCTCGCTAAGTTTCTTGCAAACTGCTTTTGTCTATTTTTCTACTTAACTATTAGACAAACTTATGATTTTCTTCCTTTCTTACCATAAATCAAAAAGGCAGCAAAAACCAGTGTCTGAAATTACACATTTTCAGTATTAATTCTGTGACACTCTCACATGGAAATAATAATAGCTTCATTACTAAACACCTGTTGGGACTTAGCCTTAAGATTTTTAAGCATATTTAAGTAACACAGACCAATATAAATAACTTAAAAATTAAAATAAAAAATCAAGTTTGTAAAAGATTTCAAATATTTTCCTAAAGACATTAGGCCTATATTTTAGAAGTACAAGAAAACCCCAAATCTGAAACTTTTTGAGGACGGAAATGACATGAACGGAAAATTCCAAACCTTATCTCGTGTGACAAGTTGCAGACAAAATGCAGGCACACTAAAAATACTGTATTAAATTATCTTCAGGCTATGTGTATAAGGCATAAAATGAAACATAAATGAATTTCGTATTCAGACATGGATCCCACCATCAAGATATATTTCAAAATACAAAAAAACCTGAAATTTGAAGCACTTCTGGTCCCAAGCATTTTGGATAAGGAATACTCAACTTGTATTGCATTCTTCCTTTAACTTTTATAAATTTGAATATATAAATATACAGACCTTAATAAATGAAGTGTTCTTGAAAATTTTATATGGAAAACCAGTCAGCTTTAATTTCTTCACAATTTTAATGGATTTATCTAGATCAAGGACAACTCCTGTGGCAGCTATCCGGAAATCAGGCTAAAAGAAAAAAAAAAAAAAAAACCCAAAATTTGAATATAGGAATAATTCATCAGCAGGAGTACAATTCTCTGTGATGTAATAAATTACAAAATTACAAAAGTCATTTTACTTACAATCAGCTAAGAAAGATCAAGAGAACATCTGAACATGCAAAAATGAATTTTAACAAAAGCAATCTAAAACTATAATACTGGCATGCCAAAGAAATGATGACTCAAATATTTTCATGGTGATTTCTTTTTCTTTTTCTTTTTTTTGGTACCTGGGATTGAACTCAGGGACACTCAACCACTGGGCCACATCCCCACCCCTTTTTTTTATTTTATTAAAGACAGGGTCTCACTGAGTTGCTAAGTGCCTTGCCATTGCTGAGGCTGGCTTTGAACTCGCGATCCTCCTGCCTCAGCCTCCCAAGTGCTGGGATTACAGGTGTGTGCCACTACACCCAGCTGTTCATGGTGTTTTCTTAGTAACATAATGAAAAGTAAAATTCATTTGTAATGTTTAAGAGATTAAAATTTGGACCTCCAGGTAGATTTTGTCTGCTCATTATTCGGTTTTCTCTGACGTTACATGAGCCAATAAAACATGCTCTGACTGGTCCAATGAAGCCTGTGAACATACTTTGCTAACAAACATTACTAAAGGGTAGTTTTATGTCTAACTAGTTATGATTTATCCTCAGAAGTTAATGTTGTGTTTAGTATATGACGAGTACTGCTTAAATACCCTTTTAGATAAAATAGATCCAAACAAGGCACAAAATCATAAAATGTCATCAAGTGCCATTGCAATTCTTGTATTTCCCTCTCCTCTCCTCCCATACCCTACTTAGAATTATATAGGAAGATCAAAAATGAAGAGAAATTTACTATGTTTAAACATGAGTGATTTTCAACTCACATGTACAAAATTCATACTCATGATATACTTTTCAAACATAATCTATAAAATAAAATATCCAAGATATTTACCATTGTGCCACTAACAGACTGTATTGCCAAGAATCCAGTTCCCTGTGGAGTGATAGGACCTTAAGAGAATAACAACAATAAAAATAATAAACCACAAATTTGGGATTCCATTTTATATATATACTCCAAAAAGACAAATTCATGAATTGGGATTTCACAGAAGGAGAAGAACAAAACTATAATGATAAAAGTATAAATTAACCTTACGGGCAAGTTATTCTAATCACATTTTACCCCAAAAGGATGCTCCACAATGCATATGCTGTGGGGTGTATTTTAGAAGCCTTTGTCTTCCATTGTGGTCTTCAATATAATAGAGTGGAATGGTCTGAAACCTCCTCCACCCTACAGAAAAAATGATAGGATCTCGGGACTTGAGGATTTTCTTATACCAACGATGCTTCTTCAGACGCATCTAAGGGGAGAAGAGTTTGATAAAATTATGCAGAGTACATCCAAAGAACTTTGGTTGCTGAGCATGCAGCACAGGACACCTACCTGCACATATCCCACATTGCCCTCACTGTTGCCCAAACCACCTAGAATCATCGGGTAGTGGGGGTCAAAGTTCAGCACAAATTCACAGGGAACATTTTCAATCTCAATTCGAACATACATCCCAGGTCGAAAACCCTCATACTGAACTCTGGCTTCATCATCTTGATCTTCAAATTCTGCTCGGTTAAGCTACAGATCAGAGGGAGGAAAAAGTAAAACTCCGTCATGCCATTATCTTTCATAAACATTAAGACTAAAATTTAAAAACAAGCAATTCCTAGGGACTGGAGAATTAGCTCAGTAGTGGAACACTTGTCTAGCATGCATAGGCCCTGGGTTTCAACCCCTGCAGCAAAAAGAGAGAGAAAGAGAGAGAGAGAGAGAGAGAGAGAGAGAGAGAGGGAAACTCCTACATAAAGGAAACATGGACAGCATTATTATTCTAATTTAAAATGATATACATTTCACCTCTACATTTTGTTTAGGATTCACAACAACTATGTTCTTCTTCGTTGCCCTAAGGCACAACAAATACAAACAACTCAGAAAAGATCCCTGGATGCTGGTTGAAAAATGCTTGCAGCTTGCTCAACTCACACCTTCTCATTACAAATTATTATTTCATACTTTCCCCTGTCTTCAAACACCCAATACCTCCTCCTCCCCTTATTCTCACTCTCAGCTGATAGTTGTTTCTTAATTCACTCCAAAACCAAGTAATCCAGAAGAACTTTCGCACAGTAAACCCTCTCCCATGGTTTACACTAATACGCAGCCTTTTATTGTAGCTCTGCACTGTTCAGTAGGTAGCTACATATGGCTAATAAAATTAAGTAACATTTAAAATCCAGCTCTTCAGTCATACTGCCATGTTATAAATAGTCAATATCAACATGTACCCAGTGGTCATGATACTGGGTAGCAACAGATATACAATTCCACTATTGCAGCAAGTGCCATTAGGCAGCTCTGGTACAGGTTACTCATCCACGCCTCTACTCAATGCCAAACACTTGCACACCATATACCACCCATTCTTGTTGGACTTTACTGCAATAGATTACCCCTTTGTTATTTCTATTGTCTAAAAAGATCTTTTGACTCCACTTCCTCCACTAACAGCTGTCCTATTTCCATTTCCCTCAACATCAAAACTCCATAAAAATTTCCTATAGTTGGAATCTCTAGATCTTCTACTCTTAAAATGCTTATTACCAAAGTCACTGAAGGTCTCCAAATTCTAAACCCAGTGGTCAATTTTGTCCTCATCTAAATGTGTCTCCTTTGGTATGAGATTATTATCTCCAATAGCCTACTCAGTATCTGCAGGCAGAAAGGTCACATTATATCCTTTTCTTTGTTTCATATACTTCCTTTGTTTCTGTATCTGACCTCACACAAAATACCCTCTGAACACTGGTGAACATGTGTTTTCCAAAAACCTCCCCTGGACAGCACTGGTGTGTGCATAAGCCACACATCACCTATTCATTAAAATGGGAAGCAATAATCAGAAATGTGAAGTCTACGCTTGCACTTAAATGAACACACTGTCTCAAATCACTGCATGTTAGACCCTCAGAAGCAGAGACTATGTCTTGGTCATTTCTGCTTCTTCAGCACCTCATGCTTGGTGCAAAAGAGGTACCGATATTTTTCTGGATAACTTCTGACTAAAGAAACGATTAGATGACTACACAAATAAACATACTCTTCCATATCTCAACCCAGGAGTCCAAATGAAAAGCACAGGGAGAAGAGACCGAACAACATCTACAAGCTTGGAAGGAGACTGACAGGAACTGAGTTTTCTTACCTGTGCTTGCTTTTGCATTTCTCCTTTAAGATCATCAAAATATGTGCTTTCTCCTTCATCATATTCTGCATCAAACATCTCCTTTAATTTTCTCTTTTTATCCAAGTGCTTTTTCTTGGCATTTTCCTCTGTTTTAGAGTCAGTTTCTTCCTTAACTTCTTCCTCTACATCTTCAACCTTAAATTTCCAGAAGAGATAAAATGTAGTTTATGGAGATCTTTTCGTTAAACATCAAAGCAGACAAAAAAAAAAAGTCCTGAGTTGCAAAAATTTTAGTTTTGATCATCATGAACAATATAAAACAAAACACAGCCTCTTGCTCTAAACAACACATTGCCACAGGAGGCAGTTGTCTGTATTACAATTAACTGCTACTACCTAAATCTGGCTGGCAATGCCAAACATGAATAAAAGTACCAGCAAATATCCTCAATCCAGATACTCCCAGACACTGTTCTAAAGAAGTGTCCAGGATAACAGGGAATTTGTTTTCTGAAACGACATTTAAATTTACGAAGAGGAGAATGATGGCAAAAAGAGCAATTGAGAGGAACACTCAGGCTAAAACTTGCATGAATGAAAAATCATAAAGAATTTGGTAAGTGACTACAACAAAAGGGTAGTAGGTGTCATCCAAAAGACTGAGAATAAACAACCTTTTATCTGTACCCACATGCCTACAGTTTTAGGAAGGAATCTATCTGTTCTGTAAGTTACACAGATTAAGGTGACAGTGGCCATGGCAAAGACATACCTGAGTATCCAGGCTTGGTTTTCCCTTATGAACATCCCCTGTCTCTAGGTCTTCAAAGTCACCATAGAGCTCCTCTGGAAAAAGAACCATCAAATAGCTATTCTGTAAATGTGCCTGTGTGTGACACTAGCACCACCCACCTCCAGGCTGTCTTCCAAATGTCATTCTTATTGTTTCCATCACTATACATACATATGCTTTTTTCCCCCTAGTTATATTTGTTCATCTGTCTAGGTAAAGTAAATGGATCTAATCCATGTTTACATACTTACTTCAAAATCTCAGTTAGCCAAGGGCTATTAGTCCAGTATAGGTAATGGACTCTCTGTGAGACATACTCAGAGGTGGCAGCCATGGCCATGAAGGCAAAGCCCCCAAACCAACAGTTTAAAGAGTGAATAGAAAAGCCATAGCTAGAATGTAGCACGTGAAAAGAGTCTTAAAAATAACACAATATAATTACATAACACACACAGGGAAAATCTTAGATTATATAAACTACAGAATTTAGAGCAAAAGTAGAGCCCCAAACAGAAATGAGCCTATAAGAAATGTTCATTCATTCATCCATTTGTTCTTTTTTGGAGCTCTGGGTTCAGTTGCAGGTCCTACTCTTAAACCTGAAACACTTAGAAAGGTATTACCTTCACATAAGAGTCTACTTGTAATAAACACAAAAAAGGATAAAAGATCCCAAGTATAAACCTAACAAGAAATAGGCTGGAACTTTATTTTAAAAATAAAATAACTTTAAAATGTGACCAATGGACAAAGGAGTAACATCACCAGCCAACCCTTTCCATACGAGAGTGTTTTCAGTACTAGAGATGCCTTACATTCTTCAACACAACTCAAGAAAGAAGGTATTGTACACACTACTGGATAAATAAATTATGTCCCTGGTTTGGAAAGGAAGATCCAACATGTAGATGTCAAATCTTCCTTTAATGCAATTTTTTTTTTTTTTTTTTTTGGTGGTACCGGGGATTGAACTCAGGGGCACTCGACCACTGGGTCACATCCCCAGCCCTTTTTTGTGTTTTATTTTAGAGACAGGTTCTCACTGAGTTGCTGAGTGGCTCACCATTGCTGAGCTGGCTTTGAACTCACAATCCTCCTGTCTCAGCCTCCCAAAGTGCTGGGATTACAGGCATGCGCCACCGCGCCCGGCCTTAATGCAATTATTAACAATCTACCACCAAGGATTTCTGGTCTGGAGAAGAGAACACATTTCTCTCTGTTCCTCCTAACTACATATAACCATAACTCCAGACATAATGCAGGAGACAAGAGACAATCAAAGAACTATGAAAGATAGAAAGAAAAAGGCTGTTTAGGGAGTATTGGATTAGGGAAATGACTTGGTGGCTAAGTGTCTCACTAGACACTACCCAACAGAAAGGTGACCCAGGTCCCAGTGTTTCCCAACCCTCAACCTAGGCAACAGAAAAGTAGCCCAGGCAGATTCACTCTTCCCCAGATCAAATAAGATATTGCTGGCAACAGGAGGTTAACCTGGAAGC
Source organism: Tamias sibiricus (assembly GCA_025594165.1). NCBI lineage: Eukaryota > Metazoa > Chordata > Mammalia > Rodentia > Sciuridae > Tamias > Tamias sibiricus. The sequence continues at coordinate 89,758,441 of CM046663.1, read as the reverse complement.
ACTGGCAAGGAAGTTGGGATTCCCACTGACAACAATGACAAGGGGGAAGTGTTCTCCTTCCCTAAAAGGCCTAAACCAAACTTCTTTCCTCTACCAAGATATCCAGAGGGCTGAAGGTTACCTACCAGCAAAGGAAATTCTACCAGGCCTGAGACTACCCTCCCTCACTCTAAAACAATATGTGGCTGGGCAAGACCAGCAAAGAGATCTCTCCCTTCCCCTAAACCAACAAATCAGCCTCATAGGCCAAGACAACCTACCCCTACCTAACTGTAACGGGTGGTTCAGCCAGAGGCAGTTCCTATTACCTTAAGTAATACCAGCAAGGACTGGTGGGAGACTGAGAGATACCAGATAAACCAAGTGGGACAAAATAGCACCACAAAGACTCTACAATTAAATTATTATTGGAACCACACTCACAAAGTACCAGGGCCTGCATATAAAACCTAAACTGTTCGATTGCCTGTGAAAATCACATAGGACCCCATCTTCTAATTTAATAACCAAATTGTACAGGAGACAATAGAAAAATCACCTGTCATTCCTTGAACCAGGCAACTTATAAGTTTAGTGTGAAAAGACAACTGAAGACAGCAATTTCAAAATGAATCAGATATTGGAATTATTGATTCACCTCTTAAAGCAGCCATTTTAAATATGCTTTAATAAGCAACTACAAATCCTGCAACAAACAAAAAACTGAAAACATCAGCAAAGACAGAACTGAAATCTATGAAAACAAGAAAAAAAAATTGGTAAGAGCATAAGACAGAGGAGAGAATGGGATTGCTGAGGTCTGATCAACAGAATTCACCTATTCTGAACAACAGACACAAAATAGCATGAAAACAAATAAACAAGAACCTATAGAACCATAAAAACTACCATTTATACCATCTGTGTAAATGAGACTTGGCTGTAACAACTGAAGCTCCCCAAATCTGATGAAAGGTAAACTTACAGATTCAGGAAGCCAAATGAACTTCAAGATGAACCTAAAGGAATCCACATTAGTTAAACTTCTGAAAACAAAAAGGCAAAATCTTGAAAGAAGACAGAAAGAAATGACAGAACATATGTAAGGGCACAGCAATTCAAATGAAGCATATTTCTCTTCTGAAACTGTCAGTTGTGAATGCTATATCCAGAGAAACTATTGTTTGGAAATGAAGAGAAAAATAAAGACATTTTCAGAGGAAAGAACTACAGGAAATTTGTTGCTAGTAGACTTACCTATAAAAATGGCTATGGAAAGTACTTAAGCAGAAAGGAAATTATAAAAGGAAGAATATGGGACCACTAGGGAAAAAAGAGAAAACAATAAAATGATCAGAAATATGGATAAATACTAGAGACTACCCTCTAGAATCACATTTGATGACTGAAACAAAAAAATTTTTTTACTTATTTTTAAAATGTATTCATTTACTTTTTTTGGAACCAAGGATTAAACCCAGGGGTGCTTAACCACTGAGCCACATCACCACTCCTTTTTGTGTTTTATTTAGAGACAGGATCTCACTGAGTTGCTTAGGGCCTCAACAAGTTGCTGAGGCTGTCTTTGAACTCCCAATCCTCCTGCCTCAGACTCCCAAGTGGCTGGGATTATAGGCGTGCACCACGGTGCCAGGTGAGGCATGATATTTAATAAAAAAGCAGGTAAAGGGACCCAAATGGAAGAAAGATTTCCACTAATCAGAGTGGTAAAATGTTGGTACCAGCAGACTATTAATATTATGATGCATGTTGTGATATACAGTGTAGCTACTACAAAAACTTTATGTAGAGAGACAAGGTTTCACTGAGTTGCTAAATGCCTCGCCATTGCCGAGGCTGGCTTTGAACTCGCGATCCTCCTGCCTCAGCCCCCCAAGTGCTGGGATTACGGGCGTGCGCCACCATGCCTGGCTTGAAACATAATTTCTTTAATTGCATTTTTTAAAAAGTTTTTATTTTATTTTTAATTTCTATTTTAATCATTTTTCCTCTTGACTCTTTTTTATCTATTTTATTTATCTATTTAGTTCTCTTATTTATGTTGTTATTTTTTTCCTTTTAGTGCTAGAGATTAAGTTCAGGGCCTTGTGCACATTGGGTAGATGTTCAATCTCTGAGCAACACTCCCACTTGAACCCAGTTCCATTTGAACTCTGGTGAACACCTCTACTTCAAGAAAAGAGTGGACATAAGCTCCCAGCTGTTGACCCATTCTTAGGCATGCACAGCTAGGAAGAGGCTGAGGTACAGCCCCTGAGCAGATACCCCCACAGTAGCTGCAGAGAGAGAAAAACACAAAGGTTGGCATCTATGAGGGTCCTACATATTCACGGCAGCTTTACCAGGTCAAATCACATAGGGCTGCTAAGACTGAAACTGAATCCCACAGAGGGTGAGCTGTGATTCCAAACCTAGCCTCTCCCAATGATCAGAGGATAAGAGCTTTAGGCTCTTCAACATGACTATAGCAACCAGCATTAGAATCACTTTTAAGTAACAGAGTTATTATCAACAGTGTCTGTATAAATCCCCAACTCCTGACAGGGATACTACTCTATAGTGGGACTAACCACAGAGGTAAGACTCCATATATCTGTTGCCTATTATCACATCTGCCTAAATTGTTAGGAGTTCCCTTGCTCTTGCAACACCTATAGGGACACTGGGTTTCTCTGATTTTCAGCATGGTATGTGTCCAAACACAAGTCACAACCAAAAAAGTTAAAGGGAAATTACACTATAGTGTCCAATTGAAAATAAAGTAAACATTATACAACAAACTGATGCCCCAAGACACATCATCAGGAGAAAATCTTTTACCTAGGTCAAGATATCCACTCCAACAAATGTACGAATCTCAACATAGAAACACAACAAATATGAAAAAAAAGGTCAACTCCTAAAATTCCCAATTCCATAGATGTCAAAGTAGATGAAATGCTGGACAGAGAATTCAAACATAGAAATACAACAAATATGAAAAAAAAGTCAACTCCTAAAATTCCCAATTCCACAGATGTCAAAGTAGATAAAATGCTGGACAGAGAATTCAAAAGAATGATTTTTATTAAAGCTAAATGAAGTCCAGGAAAACACAAATAAACAACAAAATGAATTAAGGAAAACAATGTAGAATCTGAATGAACAATTCAATGGAGAGATTTTTAAGAACCAAACAGAAATCTTGAAAAGAAAAATCTCAATAAATCAAATAAGAAAAAACTCAGCTGAAAGCCTCCACACCATGAGATCAAGCAGAAGAAAGACTATCACAGCTTGAAGACAACTCTATCATAATATTATATTCAAGCAACAATTAAAAAAAAAAAAAAGAATGAATTAAGAGAACATATGAGATCTTTAAGACACCATGAAAAGATTAAATACCTATGTAACTGACATGCTGAAGGCAAAAAAGCTACATGCTGAGGGCATATACCTATTTAGTAAAATAATAGCAAAAAATTTACAAATCTTTGCAAAGATATGGATGTCCATCCAGGTGTTAGAAGTAGTTAGAATCTCAAATAAAAATAATTAAACATGACCAGAAAAGAATTTCTCCACAACATATTATAAATTGCCAAAAGCAAAGAATAAAAAAAGAATATCGAAAGCTTCAAGAGAGAAATGGCAAGTCACATTTAAATGCAAAAACATTAGACTAAGAGTAGATTTCTCAGTAGAAACTCTAAAAGCCAGGAGGGTACAGAATAAGGTATTTCAAGCCCTAAAAGAAAATTATTATCAATCAAGATTACTATACCCAACAAAATTATCCTTCAGAATGAAAGAAGAAATAAAGATCTTCCAAGATAGGCACAAACTAAAGAGAAATTTGTAACAGCCAGAGAGGTTCCTCTGTGAGCATAGGGGAGGGATAAGAGAAATAAAGGAACCCGCATTTTGGAGAAGCCCAAAACAAGTCTGGGTCTTTAGAAATCAAGGACATTGCCCTACAAACCAAAGATGCGCTGCACAATATCTGTGTGTGGGGAAAGAAGCTGCCATCTCTCCAGGTGGCGGGCATAGGACAAAGGAAGGAACCATTTTGCAGCTGCTATGTTGGGGGCTGATTCCTGGCAAACCCAAGTTTGGCCCAAAATACAGGCCCAGTAAACACTCACTGCATGACTGTAGAGTGCGCTTAAGTGACCAGGAGAAAATCAAAGGTGGAGAGAGGCTTACACAGAGCACAATTGGTCCTAGAAACCCACCAAGCTCTATCCCTTGTAGGACCTGCTGGGAGAAATGCATCTGCCTGGGAACATGAAAGGGCAGGGTAGGAGAAATTGTTCGGAGACTGAACCCAAGACCAGGAAACCGTGGAGTCTACAGGTGACATAAGGGACTAAGAACTGTGTCCTCTACCACATGAGTGGAACTCAAGAGAGATCCCTGGGATAAAGTCCTCCAGTGTGGACCAGCAAGTGCTAGGTGCTGGACGTGTGCTGATTTAAAGTCTCCAGACACACTGGCATTCAGCAAAGAGCCTAGAGCCCACCTATGCCCAAACCCTGCCTCCAGGAATTCTGCCAGCAATCCAGAGGGTGGAGCATCATGCTCCAGAAGACCCCACCTAAAACTGCTAAGAAGAGATGCTGAGAATATTCTGAACTCCAACAGAAAGACTTCTTTAATTTTTCATCAATATTTTTTTTTTTTTTTTTTTTAATTCTTTTCACTGCTTAATTGTGACCTTAATGGCATATGGACATTTATACAGTCTCTTTTTATTTCTTCTCATCTCTAGCATCTTTGAAGCCAGCTATTTTACATGGATTAGTTTTTTGTGAACTAGGATGTTTAATTAGTATATTTTAGTTTTGATTCTTTTAATTTTTAAAAAAAAATTTTGCTTTACATATATTTTTTCTCCTGTTCCCCTTCTCTTTTCTTCTGCTCACAGCCAATATCTAGCATTCTTTCACTCTTCCTTTAATCTTTTTCTTCTGTCATCTTTCCTTCCCTTATAATCATCACATTCTATATCACTTCTGTTCTCTCCCTGTCCACCATCTGAAAATGTAAACCCTTTTGCAAACTTGCTGCTTTTATTATAGTCAATAGCTGATCATATAATTATGTTTATTGTTATAATTAACATTGTATATGTCATAGTAGGAATTATTTAGTTTAATGCTGTAAATTATTTGCATTGGTTGTTGTTATTATTTGTTTCCCCCTACGCAGTGAGGTACTAGAAACCTTCAGGGACAGTAAGTCCACAGGGTAGAAACTCTACTGCCTCAGATCCATAGTGTTAGATCGTCAGACACACAAACAACACGAAAAAGCAAAAAAACAAATCGCCCCAAGCAAAGCAAGATACTCCAATAACAGAATCCATTGACACTACAGTGGAAGAAGTGTCAGAGAAGAAGGAGTTTAGAATGTAGATAGTTAAACTGATCTGCAAAGTAAAGAATGATGTAAGAGAGAAAATACAGGTAGCCAAAGATCACTTCAAAACCAAACAGAAATCCTTGAGATGAAGGAAACAATAAACCAAATTAAAAATTCAACAGAGGGCTGGGATTGTGGCTCAGGGGTAGAGCACTCGCCTACCACTTGCATAGCCTGGGTTAGATCCTCAGCACTACGTAAGAATAAAGTTGTATACAACTAAAAAACAAATAAATACATTTTTTTTTTAATTCAACAGAAAGCATCACTAACAGACTAGACCACTTGGAGACAGAACCTCAGGCAATGAAGACAAAATTTATAATCTTGAAAATAGAGTGGACCATGGAGAGAAGATGTTAGAAACCATGAATAGGGCTGGGGTTGTGGCTCAGCGGTAGAGCGCTTGCCTAGAATGTGCGCGACCCGGGTTCGATCCTCAGCACCACATAAAAATAAAGACATTGTGTACAACTAAAGCAAATAAATAAATATTAAAAAAAAAAAAGAAACCATGAATAGAACTTCCAAGAATTATGGGATAACATGAAAAGACCAAATTTAAGATTTATTGGGATAGATTAAGGCAAGGAGATACAAACCAAAGGAAGGTACAATCTTTTCAATGAAATAATATCAGAAAATTTTCCAAATCTAAAATATGAAATGGAAAATCAAATACAAGAGGCTTATAGGACCCCAAACATACAAAATTACAACAGATTCACATCAAGGCACATTATAATGAAAATGCCTAACGTACAGAACAGGATAGCAAGAGAAAAATATCAGATTACATATACGGAGAAACCAATGTGGATCTCAACTGAGTTTTCAACCCAGAACCTCAAAGCTAGGATGTCCTAGAATAACATATACCAAGCGCTGAAAAAAATGGATGCCAAACAAAAATCCTACACAATCTTAAATATTTATGCCCCCAACAATGAGCATCTACGTACATCAAACAAACCCTTCTCAACTTCAAGAATCAAAACAGGCCACAACACAATAATACTAGGCAACTTCAACACAACTCTCTCACTACTGGATAGATCTTCCAATCAAAAACTAAACAAAGAAACTACAGAACTAAATAATACAAGCAATAATTTAGACTTAACAGAAATATATAGAATATTTCATCCTTCAATGACTGAATACAATTTCTTCTCAGCAGCACACGGATCTTTCTCTGATATAAACGATGTGTATATAAGCTATCACATATGTTGGCATACAATTGTAATATTACCTTAACATATTTTAGCATCTGTAGGGGTATTTTCATAGCTCCCTTTCCACTGATATTAATTTCTGTGTTCTTGTTTTTTCCTTAATTAGACTTGCTTGATTTTTATCAATTTTTAGCAGTATTATTTCTTCTCTATTTCATATATTTCTTCTCCTACTCTCACTTTTTCCATTTTACTACTTAATTTGAAAATAATTTGTTATTCTAGCTTCTTTCTGATATAAGCACTTTAAATTATGAATGTTCATGAGTACTGTTTCATCCCAGAGATCCTGCTATTTTAAGCTTTTATTATCACTTAGTTCAAAACACTTTTTATTTACTCTTCTTGCTTTCTTCCTTGACCTCAGAAATATTTATAAGTGCACTATTTAATTTTGATATAGTTGATGTAGGGGTGGGGTTATATATATCTTAAAGTGATTGATTTCTAATTAGTAAATTATGCAGGAAACACAGTCTGCATGATTTCAAATTTTAAAAAGTAAAGGAAATACTTTTTATATTGATTGGTTACACACGTCAAAACTGATCAAATTACATACTTCAAATATGTGCATTTTATTGTACTTCAATTTTACCTTAATAAAGCTATTGGGGGGGGGGCTGCCAAATGGATTAAAAAACAAGACCCAACAATATGTTGCATGGAAGAAATTTACCTCACCTGCAAGGAAATACACAGACTGAAAGAAAAAGCTATTCCAAACAAACAGAATCTAAAACAAGGAGAAATAGCTGTACTTAAATCCAACAAAAACAGACTTTAAAACAAAATCAGTTAAAAGAAACAAAGACTACATATATTGATCAAGGGAACAATACACTGAGAAAATAAATTCTAAATATATATATATACACCAAATATCAGAGCACCAAATTTCATAAAACAAAAGTCACTGGACTATAAAGGATGAGATAGGCCCCAATACAATAATAAGTGACTTTAATACCCTACTCTAACCAATAGATAGGTGATACAAACCCTCCCCAAAAATCAACAACAAAAAAATCAGATTTGAATTACACTATAGGTCAAATGAATCTAAAACTCATCTATAGAATATTTCATACATTAGCTGCAGAATAACATTCTTTCCATCAGCACATGGAACTTTTGCCAAAGTAGACCATATATTAGGCCACAAAAAAAAAAATCTTAATTAATCTACAACAACGAACATGATTTCTTACATTTCCTCAGATCACAATATACAAGAAATCCACAGCAAGAGAAAATGCAGAAATTATACAAACACATGGGAGACTGAACAACACAATAGTGAACAGTGAGTCGTAAAAGAAGTCAGAGGGGAAATTTTAAAATTCCTTGAAAAAATAGAAACACAGCCTATACTGATCTGTGGCATACAGCAAAAGCAGTATCAACAGGAAAGTTTATAGCAATGAGTGTCAATGTTAAAACAAACAAACAAGCAAGCAAACAAAAAAACATCAGACATATCTCTACTCAGTTTGGGTTTCATTTGTTCTTGTTTTTCTATGACTCTGAGCTGCATCATTAGATTGAGATGTCAAAAGACATTTAGAATTGACAAATTCTGTAAAGTAGAAGACTACAAAATAAACATACAACTTCAGTAACTTTTTTATACATCAATAATTAACTCATTGAGAAGGAAATCAGGAAAGAAATCCCATTCACAAGAGCTACCCCCCAAAATAGGATGGCTAGGAATAAATGTAACTAAGGATAAAAAATACCTCTATAATTAAAATCACAAAACACCGAAAAAAATTGAAGATGATATTAGAAGATAAAAAACTTCTTATGTTCATGGTCTGACAAAATTATTATTAAAATGGCCATATTACCCAAAGCACTAGATTATAGATTCAATCTATAGATTCAGTGCAATTCCCATCAAAACAAAAATAACCTTCTTCACAGAAATAGGAAGCACAAAGTCTGAAAACCCCCCTCCATAAAAAAACCCTGGGAAAATAATACACCAAATCCCCTCTGGGGAGATTCACTGGCAACAACTTCCCAAAGATCTCAGGGAATTGAACTGCTGGCATCTTCCACAGCTCCTCATCCATCCCACTGAGAAGGGATTCTAAGGAACAGAAAAGCAGTTTGGCACAAACAGCAGGCAAAAAACCAAAAAAATTTTCAGTGACTATTTTGCCATTTTGTTTTTGCTTTTGTTATGTTTTGCTTTTTTGAATGTGTACTAATTAATAAATAATGGACATTGACACATATACTTTTTTGTTTTTTCTTTCTGTTGTTTTTATAGCTTTTAGCATTTCCTTGAGATAGCTAGCTTTTTTTCTCCTTTTTTCCTATTTCATGCCCTATTATTATAATATTATTATTATTATTATTATTTAAAAATTTTTTTCCAACCTTTTTTATATTTTAGAAGTTTAGGTCATGGATTAGTGTAAGTTGGATTGATTTCCTACTATTTCACAACTGTTTCCCTTTGTTTATAATTCTTTCTTCTTGTCAACAGCCAAACTGTACAGCTCTTTCTCTTACACTTCCTTTAACTTTTACTTCTATTCTTTTTTCTTTAATAATTGCTTTTTGTTCTCACCTCTTAAAAATACACCCTACCTCTCCTTTGCATAGACACCACCCACCTCTAGAATCTACAAATCCATTTCTACTGCCCCATCTCCTCTTCCTTTCCTCTTAAAGAACCCGATCTTTAATGGGAATCATATACATACTTATATATCCTATTTGTTTCTCATTTCTACCATTTTATTTGAAGATTGTTATTATTCATAGATCAATTCTTTGAAGATTAATGTTAGAATTAGTATATATCAATTTCATTCTTATAAACTCATTTCTTTTCTGTGCATTTTATTATCTTTTAATTTTTAAAAATTTTTCTATTTTTTATATCTTATTCTTATTACTTTTTTCTCTAACTTATTGATCTCCCTTGACTATTTTCCTCTAACAGCCAACTTCTAATGTTCTCTCCTCCACTCTTTAATTTTTTACCTCTATTTTTGCTCCTCCTTCCTCATAATCATCACATTCTATATCACCTCTATTACATTCCTGGTCACCAAGTGAAATTGTAAACCCTATGTAAACTTACTGTTTTTACAATGGGGAATAACTGATCACACAATTTCTTACTATTATACTTAACCTCTATTCTTTTTTCTTTAATAATTGCTTTTTTATTTCCTTAAAAATGCATTCTACTTCTCCTCTAACAACCAACATTGTAGATTTCATTGTAAGAGCTGTTTTGGTTTAATACTATAAACTGTTTGCATTGGTTATTATTGTTATTTTCTGTCTCCCCCTTAAACTGTGAGATACAAGTAACCTTCAGAGACACCACAAATCCACAAGATTGAAACCCTACTGCTTCAAAACCAACTGTTAAGATGGGTAGACATACAAACAAAATGAAAAATCAAGGGAAAAAACTGCCTCCAACAAACGAAAATACATCAGAAACAGAATTCATCAATACCATAGTGGAAGAAATGCCAGAGAAGGAATTTAGAATGTACATAGTTAAACTGATCTGTGAGGTAAAGGATGACGTAATAAAGTAAACATAGGTAGCAAAAGATCACTTCAATAAAGAGACAGACATTCTGGGGGGAAAAAAAGAAGGAAGGAAGGGAGGGATCCACAAAATGAAGGAATCAATAAATGAAATAAAAAATTCACTGACGTACCACCAGCAGATTAGACTACATGGATGACAGAGTCTCAGGCAGAGAAGATAAATTATATATCACTGAAAATAAAGTTGAGCATGCAGAAAAAAATGTTAAGACCATGAACAGAACTTCCAAGAAATATGAGATAACATGAAAAGACCAAACTTAAGATTTATCAGGATAGACAAAGGCTCAGAGATACAAACCAAAGGAATGTATAATCTTTCCAATGAAATAATGTCTGAAAATTTCTCAAACCTAAAGAATGAAATAGAAAACTGGAAGCTTACAGAACTCCAAATATACAAAATTACAACAGATCCACACAAAGGTACATTATTATGTTGATGCTTAACATAGAGAATAAAGACAGAATTCTAAAAGCTACCAGAGAATAAAACTCAAATAACATTTAGAGGGAAACCCATTTGGATCTCAGCTGATTTCTCAACCTGACCTTTAAAACTAAGAGATCCTTAGAAAAAATATTTACCAAGCTCTGAAAAAAAAATGGAATACTATACCTGTAAAACTAAGCTTCAGATTTGACAATGATATAAAAACCTTCCATGATAAAAGTTAAGACTTCATAACTAAAAAGCCTGCACTACAAAACATTCTCAATGAAGTATTTCATGAAGAAATAAAAAACAAAAATGAAATCCAGGAAAGAGAAGAACTACACTGTTAGCCTGTTAATATAACTATGGGCTTATTCAGAAGTTAAGTCAAGCTGACCCCATTCTGCTCAGACATCTCACCCTATACTCCCTGGCCCCCATTACTGAAAGAGCCCATTCATATAGAAGATGATACCCCCACCCACCTGCACCCTGACCACAATGCTCACAGATGCTAGTCTACTTCCTGAGTAGGTACAGAGGCTGCTAGTTCTAAGAATTAAACGACAGTGTGCTTGCCCCTCCTGATCCCTGCTTTTCCTTTGTGGTTTTTGGGGTCTTGAAGCTTGCTCTCCACTTACATCAACAAGGGCTAAACCTGCCCCTAATGCACAGACTAGATTCTGACTTATAAAAAGTAATGCTCAAGGGGAAGTGTTGCTGTTTTCACTACGCAGAGATAGCCTATCAGGTTCCTGACAATAAATCTGCTTTTTGCCTCTGTCCTTGTATGAGTGGTCAGTCTTGCGCCCAGTTTCTTTTCATACACTAGAAGTAGAGTCAATCAAAAAAATAGAACAAAATGTACCATTCACATGGATCTTGCAGACAAGGAGGGGTTTCTGTCCTCACACCAGATGAAGTGGACTTTAAGCCAAAGTTAATCAGAAGGGACAAAGAAGGCCATTTTATACTACTTAAGGGAATTATACATCAACAAGACATAACAATCTTACACATTTACGCCCCAATCAATGGAGCATCTACATACATGAAACAAACTCTTCATAATCTCAAGAATCAAATAGATCACAACACAATACTGGATGACTTCAACAAACCTCTCTCACCAATTGACAGATCTTCTAATCAAAATAAAGAAGCCACAGAACTAAAAAATACAATTAATAATTTAGACTTAACAGACACATAGACTATTTCATCCATCAACGAATGAATACTTTCTTTTCAGCAGCACACAGAACACTCTCTAAAATAAACCATATCTTAGTCCACAAAACAACTCTCAGCAAATACAAAAAAAAAAAAAAAAAAAAAAAAACAGAGGTTATACCTTGCATACTATCAGGTCATATGGAATTAAATTAGAAATTAAAAATAAAATAAAAAGTAGAAGCTACTCCCACACCTGGAGACTAAATAACATACTACAGAATGACCAAAGGGTAGTTGAAGAAATCAGGGATGAAATTTAAAAAAAAAAAAATGCTTAAATGTAAATAAGAATAGCAAAACAACACATCAAAATCTCCAGGAAACTATGAAAGCAGTTCTAAGGGGAAAGTTCACTGCATTGAGCTCATTCATTACAAGAACAAAAAATCACGAAATAACCTAACTGTACATCTTAAAGCCCTAGAAAAAGAAGAACAAACCCACACCAAAAACAGTAAAAGGCAGGAAATAATAAAAATCAAGAGCCGAAATTAATGAAATCGAAACAAAAAAATTCCAAAAAATAAATAAATGAATGAAACAAAAAGTTGGTTCTTTGAAAAAAGAAAAAAAAAAAAAAAAAAAAAATAAACCCCCAGCCAAACTAACGAAGAAAGAGAAAACCCAAATTACTAAAATTCACAATGAAAAAGAAAATATCACCATGGACATGACTGAAATACAGATGATAATGAAAAGCTACTTTGAAAATCCATACTCCAGTGAAATAGAAAATCTCGAAGACATTGACAAATTTCTAGAGACATATGAGCTACCCAAATTAAATCAAGGGGACATAGAAAATTAAAACAGATCAATTTTAAGTAATAAAATGGAAGATGCCATCAGAAAGGGCTGGGATTGTGGCTCAATGGCAGAGTGCTTGCCTAGCATGTGCTGGGTTTGATTCCCAGTACTGCATATAAATAAATAAAATAAAGGCCTGTTGACAACTAAAAAAAAAAAAAAAAAGATGCCATCAGAAGCCTACAATAAAGAAAAGCCCAGGACCAGATGGATTCTCAGCTGAATTCTATAAGACCGTCAAAGAAGAACTGACACAAATATTCCTCAAGATATTCCATGAAATAAAAAAGGAAGGAACCCTTCCAAACTCATTCTATGAAGCTAGTATCACCCTGATACCAAAGCCAGGCAAAGACTCATACAGGAAAGAAAACTTCAAAACAATAACCCTGATGAACAGTGACGCAAAAATTCTCAATAAAATACTGGCAAATCACATACAAAAACATTAAAAAGATAGAGCACCATGATCAAGTGGGGTTTATCCCAGGGATGCAAGTTGGGTTCAATATATGGAAATAAATAAATGTAATCACTTTATACACTGTTAGCAGGAATTTAAATTAGTACAGCCACTATGAATAACAGTATAGTTTCCTCAAAAACTAGAAAGAGAACTACCATATGATCATGCTATACCGACCCTATATGTATGCCTGAAGAAAATGATGCCAGCATACAAGAGATACCTACACACCTATGTTTGTGAATTGCAGCACAATTCACAATAGCCTAGAAGCCTGTCTGAAGACGAATGCATAAAGAAAAATATGGTGTGTAATGGGCACATATATATACACCTACACACAATACTCATACACAATGGAGTATTATTCAGCTACAAAGAATAAAATCGTGTCATTTGCAAAAAAATGGATGAAACTATAAGACACCACATTAAGCAAAATAAGCCTGACAGAAAAGTATCGCATATATTTTGTCAAAGGTGGAAGCTATAAAACAAACAAAACAAAACAAAACAAAGAAAAGGTCCTGTTAAGCACTGGGAAGGGAGGTCAAGGGAAAGGCAGAGGGGGAGGCAGAGAAGGGATAGGAGAAGGGAGGGTAAACATATCAAAGCACAACATATGCACATGTGAAAATGCCACAGTGAACCTTTTAACATACATTAGCATAAAATGAATGTGTGTTACTAATTAAAATTTTAAAATGATGAAAATTTCAAACCAATAATTTAGTAAAATTGAAAATTAAAAAGCAAAATAAACCGGGGGCTGGGGTTGTGGCTCAGTGGTAGAGCGCTCACCTAGCACGTGCACGGCCCGGGTTCGATCCCCAGCACGATGTAAAAATAAAAGCATTGTGTACAACTAAAGCAAATAAATAAATGTTAAAAAAAAAAAAAAAAAAAACCTAAAAATGCAGAACAGAATTAATGAAGCTAAGAGCAGACATCGACAAAATTGAAAACAGGAAAATAAGAGAGGGGGGAAAAATCAACTAAGATCATGTCTAATATAAAGCCAAATGAAGAGTCTTTCATGGGTTACAAAGGGTATAAGTTTGAACATCAATAAACAAGCACATCAACTATATTTAAATCCATGACTTAATAACATCTAAAAAAAGAAAGGAAGGAAGGAAGGAAGGCAGGTAGGTAGGTAGGTGCCAGGCATAATGGTACATACACTTCCTCCTCCTTGCCCCAGAGCTAGTGGGGATTCCAGTGATCAGCTGCTGCTCTGATAAGATTATTGGTGGGCTGGCCGTGCCCTTAGCCCGGCATCCTCATGGCTACCTCGGAGGATGTGGATGCTGTGAAACCCACTCACCAGCCCCCCAGTACGTGAACATGACAAGCAGCTGGGGCGAGAGGAGGCTATGGGTGGCAGAAAGGACAACCACCAGTAGTATGTGTACAACAAGGAGAAATTATGTGAATCACTCAAGGCTGTTTGTTCAGAATTGCCTTCATCCAGGTACACAGACCTTCTCCAATAATAGCACTGAGAAATCAGGCTGGCTATTTATCCAATTATATCATTCTTTTGGTTCATCTGTTTTTAGCCTGTTTATGTCTAGAACATCTATCAATGGGTTGCTAGGAAGAGGTTCAATGTTTGTATTCTCACCAGATCAGTTTTAGAGACTGCTTAAAACTAATCTAGACTGGAAAACCCACAGATTTCTTGATTTAGGTGCTGGAGAGGGAGAAGTCACAAAAATCGTGAGTTTTCATTTTGAAGAAATCTATGTCACTGAACTCTCTGAAACTATGATACAGCCGCTTCAGAAGAAATAGAGTGCTTAGAATCAAAGAATGGCAGAATACAGGGTTCCTGTATGATGTCATCAGCTGTTTGAATTTGTGGGACTGCTGTGATCAGCCCGACTTTGTTAAAAGATATCAGAAGTATCTTAGAACCAACTAGAGGCACAGTCATCCATGCCATGGTCCTGCCCCTTCATCCCTATGTGAAAAACAGTGGCAAGTGGGAGAAACCATCAGAAAGCTTGAAAATCAAGGGGCAGAATTGGGAAGAACAAGTGAATAGCCTGCCTGAGGTGCTCAGAAAAGCTGGTTTTATCATTGAAGATTTCACCAGACTTCCATATCTATGCAAAGGTGACATGTATAATGACTATTATGTTCTAGATGATGCTATCTTTGTACTCAAACCAGTACAGACTTGTGGAGGCCAAAGTCTTCAGGAGTCCACCTCAGGATCTACCATTCAGAAGAGGGTTCACAATTATGTGATGGTAGGACCTTTGGGAACTGCCATTCTAAATATCATGTAGGAATTTGAAAAGCCAAAATACTAAGTATTTCTTTGTAGTGTGTAAAAGGAATGTTTTTAAAAAACAAAAACAACTCTGGATGCAGGTCACACTCCAGTTATGATGGAAGATACTTTTTATACTTAAATTGCAGTTGGGACTCACTCCCAAAGAAATAGTCATGACTTCATGGAGCCAATAAATGGATTGTTTTTAATAAAATGAAGACTGGCAATAAAGTTGTCCATTCAATTCTAAATATTAATTGTAAGGTATAGCCACTGATATTCTTTGATGTTTAGAAACTCTGTTATTCAAGAAAATGTTTTTAATCATGCTAATAAACTTTTTTTGGACATTAAAAACAAAGACTTGAGAGAACATCTCACAAAATAAGATACTTAAATGGCTAATAAGCACACAAAAGTTGCTCAACCACATTATTTTGTTTTGTATGTTGAGAATGATGACAGCACACCTGTAGCAAGGACAAGTATAGGGAAATGCATGACTCACAATGTGATTTTCTAAGGAAAGCAGGGCAAACTTACTGAACTAGTTCAAATATGGCTTGGGAGAGCTGGGAGGAAAAGCAGAATAGCTGGGGGTTTGTTTCAATGGTGATTTTAGAGTGAGGCTTCAGGGGAGCAGCACACATAAATGGTTTGAATTTCCTGCTAGTGCCAAAAAAGGGAGCACTGGGCTTTCTAATGGGCTTATCCAGGCATGGTTCAGAATTGGAAAGGGCAAGGGGCTTAAAAAAGCTGTCAGCAAACAATAAAAAAGGAGTCAGATTCAGTTTCTTATAAAGTTGAACATCCATTTATCTTATGGCCAAGCATTCTGCTCCTAGTTATTTATCAAGTTGAAATAAAACTAGTTTTTACTAAAAAACCTATATACAAATGTTCAAAGAAGGCTTAACTTATTGCATACCAAGTTTTCAATTCTGCAAATATTTCAATGAAATTGACACATGTACATTAAAATAGATTTAAAATCATAATATATATTAATATAATTATAATATAATCATATTCTTATTATATAATTATATTCTATGTTTAAGTTTTTAAGTTTTTGCTCCACATCTGGGATGACTGGACAAAAATGGGTTAATGATAACAGCATCAAACTGGAAACAACCTAAAAGACCATCAAAAGAAAAATGCTTAAGCAATTATGGCATAACCATGTAAGAGAATTCTACTTAGCAATAAGAAAAACAAACTACATGAGTAAATCTCAAAAGCATTATGCTAAGTTTAAGAACCAGCAGATAAAAGACAGTATGCTTTGTTATGTAATTCTACAAAAGACAACCTTAATCTAGAGATCACTGGGTGCTTTGGGGCTGGTGGTGGTATGAGCAGTGGAGACTGATTACAAGAGACAGAAAAGTGTTTTGTGTAGAGATGAAAATTTTTCTTAATTTCTTAATTCTAGTAACGGTATGTAGGCATATTCACTGTCCAAACTAATAAAACTACATTGTTAAAAGCAGTATATTCTATTATATGTAACATGTATCTCAACAAAGTTGATTTACAAAGAATATATACTGTCTGATGTGTTAGTATAAGCCCCCTGATCCCCCCCCCCCCCCCCCCCCCAAAAAAAAAAACCAACCCAAAAACCCAGGCAAAACAAATCTGTGGGGATAAATCCACACGAGACTCCTGGGGCAAGGGTTGGGCTGTTAACTACCAAGATACACAGGCAAACTTTCTGAGACAATAGATAGTTTCTTAGCTTTCTTCAGAGGGTATGTGCAGGCATATACAACTGTCAAAATTCACTAAACTGAAAATTAAATTATACTTCAAGTTTTAACAACAACAACAAGAATTTTTTTTTCTAATCCCAAACTAAGTAATACAACTAAAAGTTGGACTTCATTTTCTAATTATGAAGAAAATAATAGAATTGAAAAAAAATACAAATACCTCATGAAAATGTTAAAAAATAAACACAAAAACTATCATAGAACACATAAAAACCAGAATTGTCTAAAATTAACCCCTAAGAACACCTTCTAGATACATATATAAGCTCATCAGCCAGAAATGCTTAACCTGAATCTAATCAAGCCTTTAATCCTAACATGTAGTTCACAGTCATTGTAAGAAAGAAAGAAAAAGTTAAATGGCACTACATGGAAACCGACCTAGAATGAAGGCCATTTCCCAAGACAATTGAATGGTTCTCTTCCAAGTGAACTGTCATTATAAAAAGATGGGTGGGCACTTAGGGTGGTGCTCTAGCTCAGGGGTTGCCAAAGTTTTTCTATGAACAATCAGAGTAAATGTTTTAGGCTTAACAGCTATACAGTCCCTGCTGTAACCACTCAACTGCTATTAACAAATACATGTGATTGTGTTCTAATACAACTTTATTCATAAAGACTGAATTTCATAATATGGCTGTCAAAATAATATTATTTGGGAATTTTTTTAGCCCCTAAAAAATATAAAATTCATTTTCAGTATGTAGGCCATCTATTTGGTGGTAGCTGGATTTAGCCTGTAAGCCATATTTTGTGAGCACCAGATATAGGTTAAAAGACTAGCAAAATGTTATGCACAAACCTAATCAGAGACTAAGAAGGAAAGAAGAGGACTTAAAAACATTTGGGATTAAGTGGGAAAATTTGAACATGGATTAAATTACAAGATAGGTCAAAATTACAGTTAATTTTCTACATAGATTAGATATTACAGCTACAGACTATCCCCCAGGGTGCCTCCAGAGTTCTTTATTTGCAGTGTTTTCAAATGTTTTAGAAAACCATATACACGGGAACAAAGAGCATACATACCAAAAATAAATTAATGATTGCCGCATCTAGGTAGTAGGTGCCTGTGTTTATTATACCATTACTTTGACTTTTCTATGTTGCTATTTTTATTTGTCAAAAACATAAAAATTAAATAAGAATTAATTTAAAAGAACTAAAGGTTGTGAATGTTAAGGCAATTTATAAAATGAGGCAAACTGCCTTATTTGATTTCCAAAGATATTTAATAGAGAAAATAGGAACATGAGAATAAAGAGATCAATAAAACAGAAGAGACTGCCTGATAACTGGCTTCAGATATACACATATACAGATTATAAAAACACACCATGAACCCACATGATTCCCAACAGTAATAGAAAATCATGATCTGCAAATGAAATTTAAGTTGATCCTTATCTGAGTTCCAGTTAAATGTACAAAATGCAACTATAAAATCCAATTCATATAAGATTTAAGTGCTTCAGTAATTGAGCTATGAGGGCTCTTTCCAAAGATCTAGAATTAACTAGCCTGAGCTATTTTGTTAAATTCCTTCAAGGCAAGGACCAGTGCAAACAGAAGTCTGACCATAACTGTGTTAAGCTCCCTGGTGCCCTGTGTTCAAAAAAATTGTGTCCAACTACAGGTTTCAGAGGAGGGACAAATAATGCTGCATCTGGCCTCCGAAGGCCTCAGGCTGGATGGCAGCCTATATCGATATTTCCATTTTGCATCCTTTACCTGAAATGTACTGCAAATTTGAAAGCACTGTCATTTTAGGTCACTTAAGTCTTTTTTAGCAGTGGAAACCTGCTGAACTGCAGTAATACAAAAAAAAATTTCTGTTGATAATAACCCATTTGGTCCCACCCACTATTTCCACGTAGAACACATATAAAAACTTACATTATTTTATGTGATATGTAATCATATAATATTATGTTTAGTTACATAATATAACAATTATAATATAGTAATATTATACTAATATTATAATATACACAAGCTCTAGATTATGATTTCCAACCTATTTTAATGAACCTATCAATTTTACTGAAATATCCATAGAATTAAAAACTTGGGACTCAACGGGTTAATAAAAATAATTTCCTTCCCAAAAGATTAATAGATCAAACTACATAATCTTTTGAAATATTTACTGTAACATTAAACAAAATTTTAAAAATTAAATGACAATAAACAAAATAATTTGAAATAAGTGAAGGATATTATAAATCAGTAAAAATACAAAGAATTCATTAGAAAAAGGGCCAAGGACACCAACAAGCAATTACAAAATGCCATAGGGGCTGGAGTTGTAGCTCAGTGGTAGAAGCGCTTGCCTAGCATGTGTGAGGCACTGGGTTCAATCTTCAGCACCACACACAAATAAATAAAATAAAGGTCTACTGACAACTAAAACAATATTAAAAAAAGAAAGAAAGAAAGAAATATAGCCAATCCACTGTAAACAAAAATGCTTACTTATGAGTAATCAAAGAAATGTTAAATGTTAGTTAAAATTTTAAGAAACCAAATTTAACAAAAAATTTTTATAGACACTATTTGGCACTGAATAAAAGCAGTAAAATAACTACTAAGATGTATTGCTCAGGCACATAAATAAGAATGACTTTCTGAAAAACCATTTTGTAACTGTGATCCATAAAAAACGACTCAATTCTAACGTTTATGAATCTATCTTAGGAAAAAAAAAAACAAGAACCAAGAGTTAATTTGAAGATCATCCAATGCAGAGTTCTTGATAGTATGGACAAAGTACAAAACTGCTAACTGTCAACAAAATTGACTTGAATTATAGTATCATATTTATATCATAATAATGAAACCTTTGAAAACATTTGATGGTAAAACTTATTAAGTATACTAAAGTTTACATACACATACACAATCCTTAAATTACTAGAAGGAAACATCTCAGAAGGTTAAAAAGTTTTTTTAAGGTTAGTGGAATTCTAGTATAGCATGTAGTGATATGTACTTTTTATTCTAAATTTCCCAAATGATCAAAGACAAATATAAATGTTATATATTTCATATACAAAAATCGACTTTTAATAAAATTGACAGAAAATTCTTCACTTTTCTTTAGGGTCCATAACTAACAAACTGATTAACAAAGGGGAGAAAATAAAATCACCATGAAAGGAGAAACCAGGGTATTACCCATAACTTCTGGGAGAGCTCCCCAATGCATTCACAACTATTATTTTCAACTTGACTATAATTTAAGACATAAAAAAACAAAAATATAGCCCTTACTTACCATCATCTGCTAATATTTTGGCCGCATCTTTATCGTCTTCCCACTTCCCAGTCACAAAGCAATCTTTGATACTGTTCATAACCTTATATAGAAAAGACAGCACTTAGTTGATGTGTTCTAATCATTCAACAAAACAACTGCTATTAAGAAATACTAGGCAAAAACTTGCTTTTTTTCTTAAAGGTACTTTCATGAATATTCTCACCTAAATGGGCCTATAAGATTACTTTTGACATTGACAGAGGCAAAACATAAAGGTTGCAACAGTAAGCAGCAGATAGGGTAAGTACTATTAGTCCACTGACCTCATAAGCAACTGATACTTACAGTTTTAATTTTCAAAGTATACTAATGTTTCTAAGGCAATGCAATGAGACAGCATTTTACAAAGTTGGTCTTGCTATTTGTTACTATAAAGCTACTTTGTCTAAAAACATAATTCTTATAGAATGGGAGAAAATATTTGTAGATCATGTATCTTTTGATAAAGGACTGATATCAGGAATATATAAATAATTCTTTCAATAAACAACCCAATATTAAAAATAGGCCAAAAATATGAACAATTCAGTCACAGTGGAACACACCTGGAATTCCTGTGGCTTGGGAGACACTAAGGCAGGAGGATCACAAGTGCAAAGCCAGCCTTGGCAACTTAGTAAGGCCCTAAGCAACTCAGAAAAATATTGTTTCAAAAAAAATTTAATAAAAAGGGTTTGTGAGGGAAGACTGGGAATGAGGCTCATTGGTTGAAAGTGGTTGAGTGCCTCTGGGTTCAATCCCCAGTACCAAAAAAAAAAAAAAAAGCAGATTATTTCTTCAAAGTATATACACAAATGGCCAATGTGCACTTGAAATGATGTTTGACCTAATTAGCTATCAGGGAAATGCAAATCAATACCTTCTAAGATGGCTATACTCAAAAAACATAGATAATAACAAGCATTGGTGATGATATGAATAAATTAGAACTCACAAACACTGCTAGTGGACATGTAAATAGCACAGACACTTTTGAAAAAAGAGAACTGAAGATATGAGAGGAAGAATATTTTTCTATAATCATACTAATAGTAATGTAATACTATTCTGACACTGTTTTGTATGTAATAGGGATAAATCAAATGAATAATAATGTGATTTTTAAATTTCATCATCTTCAGATTCAGTCAGGGGATAATTCTCCAGTGGAAAATGGATACAGACATAAGATGCAGTCCTAAAGTGAACTGAAAATATCTGTATGAATTCTAGCTCTAGCCACTGTGACGACCTTGAAACAATGACCAACTCATAGCAATAAGCTGTCTTATTAGAAGAATATTATGTTAAAATACCATTTTCTACTAAAATAAATCACCACTTCTTATGGTTGATTCCACATCTGGCATCAGAAACAAGATACTGAACATTTTAGACCATCAGAGAGCAAAGAAGCCAACTAAGAAAACTAAAGAGCATGTCAAACATAAAGTTAACATGAAGAGTCTCCCATAGGTCACAAAGAGTATAAGTATGAGCATCAATAAAGAATGAAGCACATCAACTATATTTAAATCCATCACTTAAAAATATTAAAAAAAAAAAAAAAGTGCTAGGCACAGTAGTATATGCCTATAATCCCAATGACTCAGGAGGCTGCAAATTCAAGGTCAGGTTTAGCTGTCTCAAAATAAAAAATCAAAGTTTGGGAATGAGCTCAGTGGTAAAATGCCCCTGGGTTCAATCCCCATTACCAAAATAAAAAAAAAAAGAAAAAGAAACAAAATCACCTTTGGAGAATCATTCTAAAACTTGATTAAAAGAAAAACAACAAAAAAGAAAGCATTTTAGAAACAGGTAATCAATAGTAGGTAATTGTCAGTCTTTCTTTATGTTAAAGTATTCCAGCTAATAAAGAGAAATAACTGAGTCTTCATTTCACAGCCTTAAGAAATTAATGGTTGTAGGTACTAAGCTGCTAACATCAAGGAAGAAAAGCCAGCCAGACATAGGAAACGGGGCTACCAAAAAATAAAAACTTAAAACCTATCAAATTTCTAGATATTTTGTCTTTAAGGTAACTACAACCATGTGGCTATTTAAACTCATCTAATTAAGTTTAGTCTTCATTAAATTTAATCTTTACTAAGATGTAGCTCAGTAGTAGAACACTTGCCTAGCATGCATGAAGCCCTGGGTTCAATCCCCAGCACGGGGGGGGGGGGGGGGGGGGGGGGGGGGGGGGGGGGGGGGGGGAAAAAGGGGGGGGGGGGGATGAACACAAAATGTAATTCTTCTAACTCAGTAGCCACATTTAAAGTGCTGGAAAGCCACAAGTAGATTCACTGGACAGTTCATGCACAGAGCATTTCCATCATGACGGAAAGTTCTATTAGTATTCCTTTATACTGATTTATCGGAAACCCAGAGAAGAGAGCCCAATTAAGTGCACACAGGGATGCAATACAATCCACAAAATCCAGAATGAGAAATTCTGTATATCACACATGGCTTCTTCAACAAATAAATGTAAGGAAAACAAGTGATAGGAGGAGGGAGGATTGTAGATTGAGAGATTTAAAAGATAAAAACAATACTATAGTGTTTACTAATGCAAACTTTGAGGATTAAACTGAGAAGAAAAGGAAATAATCATGAGTCTGGATGTGGTTCCTTCCACAAAAGGAAGGAGACTATGACAGGGGTGGTCACATGTACTGAGTGTTGCAGGACAGCAGCAAAGTTTGATTTCTTGACCCAAGTGGAGGCCACAGGAGTATTCACTTTCTAAGAATTCACTATTAAACAATGTGTTTACATGCTTTTCTCTATTAAATTTTACTATTAAAAACTGGTTAAACAAAATTTCATTCAGTGATATACAGTAAATACAACAAGTAATATGAGATGTGTGACATTTAAGCAAATCAAACCTAAATCCTATCAAATTTCTAGATGTTTTGCCTATAACTATAACCATATGACTATCTAAACTTAAAAGTTTAAACTTTTACTTAATTAAAGGAATGAGCATCAGTACAGATAACAGGTACAATAGAATGAAGCACACCAACTCTATTTAAGTCCATGACTTTATAACATTAAATTAAAAAAAAAAAAAATCACCTTTGGAGAATCATTCTAAAAACTGATTAAAAAAAAAAAAAAAAAAAAAACTGAATGATAGGAAGCCCGCCTTGGGAAGATCTAAAAAACATTCCGAAAAAGAGAGAATGGGTGGGGTAGGGGGTATCTAAGATGAGATTAAGTCTCGGCAAGTTTGAGAACTGAATAAATTCAGTATAATTCCACCCTTGTTATAGTCTCCTTCCTTTTGTGAAGGAAACCACATCCAGACTTGTGATTATTTCCTTTTCTTCATAATTTCATCCTCAAAGTTTGCATCTGTAAACACCACAGTAGTTTCACTTTGTTTGTAGTACTGTTTTTAATCTGTCATTTAAATCTCTCAATCTGCAATTCTCCCTCATCCCATCTTTTTTCCTTACATTTTATTTGAAGAAACCAAGTACTTGATATGTAGAATTTCTCATATTCTGGATTTTGTGGATTTCTGCATCCCTGTATGCACTTAATCAGGCTCTCTCCTCTGGGTTTCCTATAAATCAGTATAGAAGAATACTAATAGGTGAGCTGGGGGAAGAACATTCATCAGTTTTAGAGTAGAAACCATAAATGTAAACTCAGGACACTAAGTATATCCTCATAAGACACGAGATATTTTAAATGTATCAAAATTTGTGTGCAGGGGTTGGGGTTGTGGCTCAGAGGTAGAGTGCTTGCCTGGAATGCATGAGGCACTGGGTTTGATCCTCAGCACCACATGAAAATAAAGATATTGTGTCCACCTATAACTAAAAAAAAAATAAATATTTTTTAAAAAGATTGTATACAATGCTTCAAAAGAAAGACTAATGGTACTATTCACACTATAAGTTGGACATTTTCCTTTTCTCTATGACAATCATTAACTAAACACAGAACTTATGTAATCACTCAGGATGTATAAAATATCCACTACAATATTTGAAAAAATGACCTGTCCAATCATGTAGCAATTGGGGAGCACAATGTAAATCTCACCACTTTATATTTGTTTCAGCATTATTTTTTTCCAAAAATAACTCATAAAAGTAAGAAACCAACAACAGATAAGCAATACTGAACTCAGATAATGTTCTTCTAGGACAAATTCCTGATTCTTTCATTATAATTTGTTTTGTTTTACTGGATTGTGTGTGTGTGTGTGTGTGTGTGTGTGGTGTTAGGAATCAAACCAGAGCCTCATAGATGCTAGGCAAATGATCTGCCACCCAGCTATACCTTCAGTAATCCTAATTCTTTCCTAAGTTAAACATAACTACTCAGCCTTACCTCCTCTAAATCCCAATCATGGGGTGCCTCGACAAGAAATTTGGAACAGTCCAAAGAATCAGCCTTATGCTTACACCCTCTGTCAGGCTGGTTGACACGAAACAATCCTCCAAGCTCTTCTCGGGTATCTTCATCTTCTTCACTATCCTGTGTTACTAAAGAGACCACCAAGAGGAAAAGGTGAGAACCAACACTTCATCCCTAGAGGACTCAGAATCTTCAACCAGTTAGGCCACACATCTCAGAAGTCAGGGACCTGGGGATCCCTGTTTGTGGTAGGTATGGTGGTGGCCCTGAGTCAGTCAGCCACTAAGAGCAGGTCAGTCACAAATGAAGAAAAGTCCAGGAGACCACCACTCTCCATATTTGGAGGACTCAACTCTCCTATAAGGCAACAGCAAATACTAGGGATGAGAATACTAGAGGTTGGGGGGAAGAAGGGAAATTAAAGGCAGAGCTTTAAATAATTATGGAAAAGTTTCTGGGAGGAATGTTGAGTTTCTAAGTCACTAAAAGTCCTTATGGCAAAATCTAAATCAAACTCAGTAAACACCAACCCTCCAATTCAAATACTCCAAGCCCAATGTCCAATCATGTAGCAACTGGGGAGCACAATGTAAATCTTACCACTTTATAATTTTTTTCTGCATTATTTTTTCCAAAAATAACATAGACA
This sequence comes from Tamias sibiricus, assembly GCA_025594165.1. NCBI lineage: Eukaryota > Metazoa > Chordata > Mammalia > Rodentia > Sciuridae > Tamias > Tamias sibiricus. The sequence goes on along the minus strand of CM046663.1, from coordinate 89,732,866 downwards.
AGCGTAACAAAACAAAAATCAGAGAACAAGGGCAAAAAGAAGAACAATGTATTACATACACGATTCTCACTCGAAGGGGGAAAAAAATTTGCTGGCAGAAATATTTACCTGGCATTAAATTCTACACAAAACTTCTCATGAAGTACTTTTAAATAGAGGGTGCAAAATGATAAAATGGACTGCATTCCCAACATAATTTTTATGGCAAACCCATAAATCTATTTTGTATGACCAGTTTGTGGTCTTCATGAGGTAATTATTAAAAACATCTGCCAAAAGTAAAATGTGACATCCAAGAATTATGGACCAATTCCCTTATCTTCACTTCAGAAATAATCTAAGAAACTAAAACATTGTAGTTCTCAATCAGTTCTTTACCTGCCCCATAAATAAGTTTTCGAAGGTTTGGAGTTGCTTGTTGCTGCCTTAGAAAGGCCTCTGCTGCCTTCCTGGAAAGGTCTTCCTTCCACTTTAGGGCACCTAAAAGGTCAATGCCAACATCTGGTTACATCTGTATACTTATCCTTGCTGCTTCAAGCTCACAGCTCATTCATTCTAAAACCCATAACATTTGAACAGTTATCAAAATCTCCAAACAGCAGACTCCCAAATGCACACATTCTACTGATAGCAACATTTTAAGTGCCAAGTCTCAAAAAGTATTAAATTTAAGCATATTTGAAGTTATTATGGAACAGTCACTTACCTGAAGTTTCAATGGAATAGTTATTTTCTTCCTTGTAGTCATCTTCCTCTTTAAGTAAATCTTCAATATCACTGGTCTCATCAATTAAGTTCTCAGACTCTAGTTTCTGCCCACTGCCCACTTGTTTTGCAAGCTTTTCCCTAATAACTCCTCCATTTTCTGAGTCTTCTTCCTCTGAACTGAGTAAGGAACTTTCTTCAGATGCATCTTCAGATGCAAATGCCTCTTCAGCTGTGCAATGACCAGAATCAGAAGTGGTGAGGGCTGCTTTTTTCATAGGTGTCAGATGGTCATTCCAATGATTATGTGGCAACAGTCTTGCTTCACCACTTTCTCCAACAGCCTTCGATTCTAAAACATCCTTCTCTCCTTCTGCAGAAGAATCTTCGTCACTGCTTTTATCAGCTTCCTCTGCTTCCCCTTCTTCCCCTGAGCTCCTCTCAAGGTCATCATCACTATCAGCAAATGCTGGCAAATCCACCTCACTGTCTTCCTCCTGCTCAAGTTTCTGCCGTTTGATACCCTTAGTAGTCAAATACTCAGTCATTTCAGTATCATCTTTCTCCTCTTCTGTTTCATTGTCACTAGAGCTATTTTCTGACCTGTCACTTTCAGACAGTTCATCATCTTCATCATCACTATCTCCAGACTCATCTTCCCTATCTCCAAAAACAGCTTTGCGACGCACTCGACCAGTCTTCATATCCACTTGCTTTTCCTCTTTTGGCATCCACAGCCTAAATTACCAAGTAAATACAAAGTAACAATTTGTAAGTAATTGACTAATCTAGAAATGGTAATAAAGCCAATAAAAATGCAAATAAATAAAACGTTAAGGAAAAGTTTAAGATGACATAGCATATAAAACATGATTTGATAAACATTGGAATAGTTAATAAACAAACTCATGCACAGTATTTTAACAACACGCTTGTAAAGAACTTACGGAAGAAATAAAGAGATAAGCTTTTTAAACCTACACATACACACAATATATTATAACATATAATTACATATACAAAGTAAATTTTATTAAATTGTTATGACCTATAATTATATATGATACATATATATAAAAATTTAAATTTTTAGAAAATGTGTTCAAAAGAGAAATTAGTATTTAGTAGATCTTTTAGAAGACTGATTAATTTCTAAGCTAGATACACATGTTCTTTAAGGAAATAGTTGACTCCAGGCCCAAAGAGTACAAAATGAACCTAGATCATCTTTTTGTATCAGAAAGCAAGACATGCTCAAAGACTAATGGGGATGTGCCAAAAAAAACACCAGAGATGGACTGAATGCTCCTGTGATCAAATCTATTAACACAGGCATTGGAAAAAATAAGCACAGCAATGAAACAATAGCACATGAAATAAAAACAAAAGTTCATTAGTCAACAGTGACACTGAAATAAAGTAAGAAGTGAAAGCTCTTTGTTAAAGAATGTCAGGAAATAAATGTAAAAGGATGACAGATTAAGAAAATTGCCATTTTCAAATCACCAATGCTGTAACTGGTACAGAATCATTAACACGCTAAAACCACAGGATAAAATAAAAACTACATGAAGCTATTTAATGTAGTGCTACATATAAAACTATGAAAACGCCAATTTAAATCACACCATAATAGGTAAGTCAAAATACACCAATAGTAACAAAATGATGACTATACCAAGTCTATATAAAAAATGAAATCTTCGGGACATAGAAATAAAAATGTACATGCATTACAACTATATGTTCAAAAACAGCATCCATACAGACAAGGATGACAAGAAAAATACACAAAAATGAAAAAAGTTAATTACAACAGATTATAATAACCATGATCTTTTAGTGAACACTTTTTAATTCATCAGGTACTAACAGATGCTAAATAGTTATGCACATTGGAACAAATTATATACTAGATAATCTCAATCACTTTCAGCTTGATTAAAGGCATAAATCAATATAACAAAACCAATGTTTAGCAAATACCCACTATGTTTGAAGGTAAATAAATTCCTTACACAGTCTAAAAAATAATTCATATAAGTCATAATATTAGGGGACCTCATTTACAGAGATAAAATGCAATATAAGCAAAATATTCGAGACAAAATGTGTGGCTCTGATAGCACATGAATAAGCTCCCTGATTCTGCTCTAGAATTTCAGTCACCAAAAGAAAGCCAATTGACCTCAGGTCCATAATCTGATTCTTTCTGTTGAAAATAAATCCTGAATTTCATTTTGAGTAAATACTTCCATGGTAAGTGGGGAAAAAAAAAATCCTGAAAAAACACACGCACATACAAAGCAAAGCAAAACAACCTGGATTGAATCTCACCAAAACAAAAACAATGCTATGATGGCAGAATGATGGGTAATATAATTGTTATAATTAAAAACAGAAAAAGTAGGATTACCCTTGGTTTTCTATTTCCTCTGACCCCAGAGGTTTAGAATCAGAAAAAAGTGTTACTCTGCTTGAAGCCATCTTGGCATCAATAGTAGAATGTGTGGAGATGAGACTTTGAACCAGTTCATTGGTGGGTCCTGCCTCCTCCTGTCAAAGACACCAAGAAAGAGCAACTGAAGAAAGCAAAAAGAAGACACACTAGTTTCAATCAGCTTCTCAAAATTATCCTACTAAACAGTTCCTAAAATCTTTATTATGCATTAAGAGAATTCCTATAACACTTGAAATTATTTCCCATCTTCATTAAAATTCTCTAAGTTCACAGAGTATATCATCCAAATAGTTAACAAGGAAAACTGTAGGTCCCAGTGTTTCTGAAAGCACTATTCTTTTTTTTTTTTTTGGGGGGGGGGGGTTCCCAGGGGTTGACCTCAGGGAACTCGACCACTGAGCCAGACCTATTTTTTTGTATTTGGAAACAGGGTCTCACTGAGTTGTTTAGTGCCTCACTTTTTCCTGAGGCTGGATCTGAAACTGCGATTCTCCTGTCTCTACCTCCCAAACTGCTGGGATTACAGGCGTGTGTCACCATGCCTGGCTGAAAGCACTATTTTGACCCAGCAAAAATCCCATTTCAAAACTAAAATTAAAATCTCAAAAAACAGAACCAGATGATTCTGAAAAAGACCAAAAAAGAGATGAAAAACACACTTGTTTGTATAGAGATGCCACATTAGCCCATGGGAAGACAGGATTCTTCCTTTCTGCTTGGTAAACTGAAACTGCCTGATGTTCTTCTACATATTTAAAATATGCATATGGACCTTTATTACAAGTGTGGATAAGGAGAAAAAGCTTCAGTAAATAAAAACCAAATACATTAATTACTATGATAAAAAAGTAGTTTGGGAAGAATGACAAGAGTTCAGAGCAAAGACTCCTCTTACTGATGATTGAAAACCATGGCTGCCACCAAGGTCAACATAGACAGCATCTTTGTCATATAGCACACCCCCAACTCCAGAAAGAGGTGCATAAACCAGCTTCTCCTTTTCATTTAAACAGCGCTTCTTTTGCTGTTCAGGAAGAGCACAGGGATCTGGAAGGAAACTGACATCACTCACAGCAAAATCTCCTACACCTAGAAAAGAAAACCCAGGAAGTGACTTCAGCTGACTAGAAATCAACAAGTACCAACTGAAAGCAAAAATGTCTCACAGACTGGGGCTAGGGATGTGGCTCAGTGGTAGAATACTTCCCTAGCACGCATGAGGCCCTAGGTTCAAACCTCAGCGCCATCAAAAAAAGAGTCCTACAGTCTAAAGGCTTATGATTCTGAAAAGGGCATTATTCAACAGTGAACTTTGCCTTTCTAGTTAGATGACACCAGCATCCACTAACACCTTTGCCAGATGATGCATATCCTGGTTACTTTTAAAAGCTCTGGCAAAGTAGCTCTGAGTTGTTTGGACATTTTTCAATTTTCAGGAGAATTGAAGTCATCTCAAGAGTTCTACAATATAGTGTTTTACAAGAAAGAGGATACCTGGCATGTGAATTTGGCTTTTATTTTTCAAGTGTGCTCCTCGTAAATAACCATAAAGAGACACCTTTCGGTCACACTTGATGTTTGTTCGGATATCTTCAGGGTTTGTCAAATCTTCCATCCTAGAAAAACAAAACTAAGCACTCTTACAGTTTTGTTTTCCTAAACTTTTTAGCTTTAAAATACATGGACTGGAGGGAAAAGAAAGTTTACATTTATTTTTACCTGTCTGCCAGAATATAAGGATGAGAAGTTTGCCATGTCAGAGGCCTAAACTTCATAACTGTAATAAAACGGCCCAGATTATGAATCTCTTGGTTCTGGTATTCTCCATGTACCATTCCAGAGAGGTAGAACAGTTTTGCACCCTAAATATTAAAAAAAAATATGAAAATTAAATTTCTGTTAAATTCTGATCAATATGGTGCCAAAATAAAGGCCCTAAATAAGACAAAATCCTGAGAAGGGAGACCACTAGCAATCCATTGTCCTGATGCTTGCAGAGTCTGCCTGGGCTTCTTCAGGACTTGTTGTATGAGGGACCTGTAGTGGGAGACTGCACTCCAGTCAAGCAATGGCATCAATCTGGGCATGGCAAGAAGAGGACAATAGGACTCCCAAGCAGAAAAAGGATTCTATGACTGATGAGTCACAAAAGGAAAAGAAAAGTTGCTGTCCCTGGTCCTTAATTAGGGAAAATTTCTACTGTGCTTTAACCTAATATGACCCCCTAAAAAAGCCAGACACTGCCTGTTATGGCAGATAACAGAGACAAATGAAATATGATAAGGAGCACAGAATAAAGATTCTCTTAAGGGAAATACTCCATGGACTAAGAACAGATGCATAAAAGACACTCAGGAGGCCAAGCCTATAGAGATGTTTATTAATGTCCCTTCATTATATTTTAAAAGGATTAATTCAATAATAATTTCTCTTCCTACCGGGTAGACTTCTGTCCAGAATCTGTGTTTTAATCGCTTCTTTGTCTTCTTCAGTTGCTTATTATGCTTGAAGGAGTCTAAGTGGGTAAGAACTCCCATAATTTTAGGAAAGCCATGTACTTGACAGATGTTCAGAAACTCAAATGTTTCCATTTCAAACCCAAAGCTGGCATCTATAAGCATGAGAACCTAAAAACAGAACATAAAATTTCTCAAAGAAACTACCAAAATAAAGCAGGGAAGAGCAAAACATGGCCCACAGACCAAATTCAGTCCATCACCTGTTGATGCCACTGGAACATAGCCAGGTTAATTCATTTACATATCATCTACAGTTGCTTTTGCACTGCAACTGCAGAGTCAAATAGCAGCCATAGCAAAAGTATGAAATATTTATTCCTTAGCCCTTTGCAGGAAGGTGTGATTTCTGCACTAGACTCAACTCGGTGGCTCTTAGGAAGCACCCTGACAGTGAAAGTACCCTCTGACTGGACAATGCCCATCAGGACGTAAATTTGCATCTCAAAAATCCAGATACATGAGATAGAACTCAGAAAAGGCTGGGCCAAATTTAGCCCTTATATAAAAATTCTGGCTTCAAGAAATGAACTTTTTTATAAGGAAGCCAAACACTTGTCTTTAAAATCCAAAAAGTGGGCAAGGTGATAATCAACAGCTTCAATTTTCTCAGGGGGGGAAAAAAATCAATCTGTTTTTTGCTAGGAAGTATGAAGCAGAAAAGCTCTACCTTGCATGTTAACTGGTATCAATTACTCAGAAATCATTTTTTTCAAAAAGGCTATCAATTGACTCTATAGAGTCAAAAAATACTAAAGTTATGAAGAACAGCAATCTGTGAAGAAAATGTGAGCAAAATCAATTTCTAAAAGTTAGGACTCTTCAAATATACAGTGAATTTCAGATTGATTCCTGGAGACTTCCAGCTTTAGATTTTGAAGACATTTTTATTCTCACATTTTTGTAGCTAACTAAAAATATCAAAAAACATAAACAGATGGGGGGAGGTGTGGCTCAGTGGTATGGCATGTACCTAGTATGCATAAGACTTACCTTTGTGTGCACAAATCACACAAAGGCAGGTTACTAAGTGTTGTGAGCAAGCACACTGCCACTGCACACAGCAGACTAGAGTCTGCAAGAAGAGTTCTCCAATGACAATGGAACAAGGCAAAGATGGGTGGGATGGCTATCAAATATTAGAATATCCCATTTGAAACCACAGTATACCAAAGGACGAGTAGTTGGTTGTAGAATCAGGAAGACAAGGTAGCAAACAGTCCCTCAGATGCCATCTTCATGAACTAAGTCTGTATTACACCCCCAATACTCACATGCATGTTCATACACAAATCCATGTATTATGTAGGTCTTTTCCACATGACTTAGGAAGCTTTATGACAACCAAGAGTGGAACAATCAACATAAGTCAGGTTAAATACATTAAAAAGAATAAGGCTGAGCTATAAAAGGTACTAATTATATATAGCCAAGATACATTATATGAAAAAGAAAAGCACAGAATAGTCTATAAAATAAACTTATTATTCTTGTTTATAAAGGGTTGCACATGTGTTTAAATTTATCTGGAAGGATACTCTTCTGAGTGAACTGAGATACCAGGGACAGAGACAAGAAAGAGAAAATGTGCACGTTTATAACCTGCAGTACACTTTTGAATATTTTACCAAAATGTGTGTTCCTTTTAAAAATCTTAACAAGATTTACACAAAAGGCATCTTTCTTAATAGGCATGTTTTTTAAAATTAGGAAAGTACTAATTCAATTATTTCAAAACACGAGGTTTAGCAAATTTATACTACTTTGTGTTGACAATAAACACTTATTTTTACTACTGGTAGCATTACATGTTCAAAATGTGAATGCTATATAACTTTCTGAAATTAAAATGGCCTGGCTTTAAAAATCTGTATTACTTGTATTTATTATTATTTTAGGAGTCTTCCTAGGGGAAAGGACAAAATCTGTACCTTTGTCAACAAACAATTCTCCAGAAAGAGCTGAATTAGGGGGAAAAAAAGAAAGTAGCTGTCATGTCATCCTATCATGCTAGTTTAAAAGACAGTTAACAGAATTCCAGAAATAATGAACACTATCACTTTCGAGACATAATCGAAGCTGGTTTTCCACATTCTTAGTATTGTCTAGATTTTCCATTAATAAACTATGACTGCTTCAAGAGGGCAATCCATGCACTTATGCTACCATAATCACTAAGAACAAAGGTCTAAAACTCTTCAGAGTAGAGAGTCCTATTTTCAGACAAGTTACTTAACTGTTTAGGGGCCTCAATTTTACTACATGTAAAAGGTGGACAATACCTACTCACTTCGAAGGATTATTAGGGTTACACGAGCTAAATTTATAGAAAGTTATAAGCATGGTGCCTAGGAAGAGTCCAAGAAGTGGCACGTGAGTGCGGACACACGGACGGACACACACACACGTATACATTAATGAGCTTTTATTGGCTATGTTCACTAAAAGTTATCCCCATCCCGTGGCTTGCTTTTAGGTCTTAAAATACATTTAATCAAGTACATGCCATTTTTATTATAACAATTATTAGTACCAATTCAATCACATCTATTGATTTAATAATCACAAAATATTCTCCCATTCAACATGGGATAAAGAGCCTATGAAATTTTCATAAGTCTTCATCAGAAACCCAGGCTGCCCCTATTAACTTACCAGATCCGCTACTTTGGCCAGATCTATCATCATGTTAATGTCACACCCACATTCAATAATTGTAAGTCTGCGTTTTTTACCTGTAAGCAAAAAGATGAACATTTTACTTTTTAAAAATCCTAAAAAAAAGGTAACTAATTAACTAATTATGTGTTTTAACTGTATCCATTAATATACATATACATTTACAAGAATGTGCTAGAAGTTCATTTTTATGTGAGAAAACTGGCAAAATAAAATACCTTCCACCTTGATTTGTCATATTCTCTTTAATTTTAAAATAATACTAAGTCTACCCAGATAAATAAAAGTGCTCAAATAGGTAAAATTGTGACTGGACAGAGTTCATGATGACTATAATCCTGTTGTTTGGCCAATGCCTTTAACTTGACCACTATAGTTAAAACATCCTCAAATCTAATGCAACAGAAAAATCCATGGAACAATTATTATTTTTCAGTTAAAAGGCCTGACTATATTATTGTTGCAAGACACTTCAGATTCTACCATTGCCATTTACCCCTCAAACATGGAAAGGTCACCATCACTCCTAAGTCTCATAGGAAAAAAGAAAATGTCTTCTCACTCCCACAAGAATGTAGCTTTAAGAGAGAAAGTGGGTGTCATGTGCACAGTGGTACTTACTACTGTTAAAAGAATGTGCCCACAGTTACCTGACTAGCCTGTCTAAGCCTGCTAAGCCTTTCCAAGGAACACTTGGCAAAGCTAACAGAGGAATCAGAGTAAGGTAAGGTATACACATATATCATTATCTGTAGGAAACTATCCTTTTCTGAAGCTATAATCAACTCAGCACACACAAAAAAAGAATATAATGTGACAATATTACTTTAACAATTTATACTCAAGAAAACAACAAAGATATGTCTATGCCATCTCTGTGGCAGCAAAACCTACCTGACACAATCGTCACAGGGCCTCTGATTTCAGTCAACTTTTGCCTGGTAAAATTCCGAATAAGGCACTGTATCAAAGTGCTCTTTCCAACTTTTGGAGGTCCCATCACCACTACCACTATTGGTGGGGGCTCTAGTGGAGTTCGATCAACCACTGGAATGTGATGCTTTTTTGTCTTTAAATCCTGTGTCCTGTTTGTAAAAATAAATTAATTAATTCACTTTCAAAATAACAAAAGGTTAGGATAAGTACAGATTTTATAGAGAGAACAGACAGTACATGGATACAATTAACTTGTTAATTGTTAACTTATTAACTTCTCCCCCCTAGCAAAGTAACTGCTCTTCAGTAAAGATATAACAGAATGACTTCAAAAGTAAAGTGAGTTGAGAGGCTGGGATTGTAACTCAGTGATAAAGTGTTTGCCTAGTATGTGTGAGGCACTGGGTTCAATTCTCAGCACCACATATAAATAAATAAAATAAAGATCCATTAACGACAAAAAAAAAAATGTTTTCAAGTAAAGTGAGTTGAAAATTAAATACACCTTAAATATGACTATTTTAAGAGTTAAGTTTAATAGTTTAAAAGAAAACAAAAGATAAACATTGAGGTAGTGTGTAATAACAAATAAAAGCTGAGGTTTTGGGGATCGATTTGACCGTCATATTTACTGGTTATAGATGACACCTGTTTTCTTATTAATTAAGTGAAGACAAAACTAATTCTTACCTGTTAAGGCTACTAAGATATTTGATTAAATTATGTTTTAAATACACTGCTGGACATTACAGTAAGGACTCCCTAAATAAAGATACTTTGGTAATAAATGTTGTAATTTTAGAATTATATAAAAAATTTTAGGGGAAAAATGCACATAACACCACAGACTGTCTAAAACTTAGGGAAAAATTATAAATTAAATTCTATAAATTATTTTTTCTTTGGCAAAAATAACCAACCAGTGGGCAGATGCGGGAGGCAAGGCTGCTTCTATGGGAAAGGTTTCTCATGTTTTAGTAAAAGACACATGACATGCAGGTGTCTTTCAAAGCTCAGAAAGCCAAATATTACCTCCCACCACCTGAGAAAGAATAAATAGAAGAACCACCAGAATTCAGTGAAACATACCTGTGAAAGGATCTAGCCATCCGCACAGCAGACTGAACTGCAAAAGCTTTGGGGTTTCTCTTCCGAGCATCATCTTCATCTCCAAGTTGAAGATCCTGCAGATGCCGTTTCTTTTTCTTCTCAGCTTTGGGCCCACTGTGTTTCTTTCTGTGTTTCTTCTGATCCTTAGACTCCATAGTGGCTATTTATCAACTCACAAATAACTCTAACCTATATAGAATGAGGTGGGAAGGTGGGGGAAGTATTTTACAATGAAAGCAAGGAGGTGGGAAGAGTGTGTGTGTGCAGTAAATTTCACTTGACACAGCTCAGTTGGTAGAGTGCCTGGGTTCAATCGCCAGCACCACAAAAAAAAAAAAAAAAAAAAAAAAAAAAAAAAAAAAAAAGAACAGAAAATTCTCTATCTGTATTTTCCCATACAATAAACATTAGCCACGTGGTTACTGAGAATTTCAAATGTACCTAGGGTAAAATGAATTTAATTCTTTATTTAAATAGCTACATGCGGCTAGTGGCTAACATACTGAACAGCTCAAGCCTAGATATCAACTGATTTTATCGTTTCCTAACTTAAACTACAATTTTAATAAAACGTCTAAAACATTTTAATGGCCGTCCACCTGCATGTGCTGGACGGACATATTTTCTAACTGCCATTTTATCCTATTCGTACGGGCTCCCTCCCACCTCCTCTTTTTTGAGAGCTGATTAAATCTAGGTCACCGCTGGGATGATCCTACCACGAAACTACCACTCCCTGTCACCTTCCCTCCCGGTCCAGGCTTTTTGCCCAAATTCACTCCGCCACTCCCCAACGAACTCAGAGCACAAGACTGCCAGGGAAAACCGTACCACGCTAACGACTCGCTATCCTCCGAGAGCCCAAGAGCCTTCAATGTCGTCGACCCGAGCCCGCGGCGGTTACCGGGTTCACAACTGCTACTCTTCAGCTCCGCATGGACGCCACCGGAAGCGGAAATTCGCACTACCCGCTAGCTCCCGGGTGGGAAACAAGAAACAAGAATATAGAGACCTACAGAGGGACCAATTTCAGAGTTTAAAAAAAAAAAAAAAGCTGGAAGGCCCGCTTGTGATTGGCTGAGTGTGAGCGCAGGCGCCCTCAGCGTAGTTCTTTCCACCTAGCCAAGCTCGGCGGTGCTCCGCCCCGCCCCAAGAATCCCCAGCCGGGAGGAAACAATGTTGGACCACAAATCCCGCGGTGTGACGGCGGAGTGGAGGGTGCTGCGCGTGCTTGAGTCCCAAAGGCAGGACAACAGTGCCATGCGAAAGGCGGAAGTGGATACATTTAGTCCACGGAGTTACCGTGCCTCTGAAAGCCTTCGGTCCCACAGCTCTGACTTGCCCAATGGACTTTTCACTGCTTTGGAGTCCACTTCATCATCCTTAAAGACAGCAGAGCCAGGGAAGGATAAATAGCCCCGGCCTGAATTGCTTCGCCTTTCTCCTGGGAAAAAGGATTTTCCTTGAAGGAAAACAGCATTCTGCAGTTGTCTTTGTGCACAGCTTTGCCTTACCAGGGCTCCGCCCGTTCCTAATTGCGGAAATGTCTCTTGAGTCCCTTTAATCCTGGTCTCAGCTATTTGGGATACTTAGAAAGTTTGGTACAGTGCCACAGGATGTATCTTCCTCTTCTCTTTCAGGGTTTCTTTTCAATATGATTGCACCAGTGCACCTGGGGGACTCAATTCTATGCCACATAACTAGGCTCACTGTTATAATTGAGACCCACATACTTCATTCCATTTCACAGTGAGCTCATCAGGCTTTCAGCATTCACGGATATTCACCCTGCACACCTGCACACACTTTACACTCTGTGCTGTTCTGGGGAGGACACTTAACATGGCACATACTCCCCTCATCTATTAAGTGCTTGGAATGTTTTAACTCCTCCAATACTATTCCCTCTTTCTTATTGGAGATTTCAGTACACAGGTAGATGACCCTTCTAACATTCTCTTGGGCCCAAGAAGCATATTTTTGTACTCTACCTTACCTTAACTTCTCACTTCCCACCCTCATCCCATCATACCTTACACTTTGTCAGATATGAGGACTGCAACCCCTGTGGCATTCTAATCTGCAGCACTACCTCCTATCCTTCCAGGATACTTCATCTAGTGCCCTGAAACCAAAATTCCTATTACTTTACCAGCACCTCCAATCCCATCTTACTTCCTGTTCATTGTTTCATCATCGGTCCCTTAATAACTTCTCTGTCTCTGGCAGGCTAGCCTAAAGTCCAATGCTGATGCATCAGTTGAATGATTGATGATGACTAATCATCAGCATTGGTCTCTTGCACACCTCCTCAACTCACCCACCTCCCTGTTACTTCATCATTTGCTTGGTAAAATGGGAGCCCTGGATAAATAAAAGTCTTATTTTTTTTCTATTTTCACATTTTTATTATTACATTATATTTGAACATAATGATGGGATTTATTGTTACATATTCATACATGCACACAATATAATTAGGCCAATATAAATCCCCAGCACTTCCCCCCTCCCTCCCTGTCTCTTTCCCCTTGATCCCTTTCCTCTATTGAGCTCCCTTTTGTTTTGGTGCAGTCCACCCCCACCTTTTTCCTTTTTGTTCTCTAGTTTCCAAATGAAAGAATTCTCTTCTGAGTGCGACTTATTTTGCCCAACATAATGGTCTCTAGTTCCATTCATTTTCCTGAAAATGACATAATTTTTTTTCTTTATGACTGAATAAAACTCCACTGTGAATATATATAACATTTTCTTTATCATAATCTGTTGATGTATACCTAGGCTGGTTCCATAGTTGGGCTATTGTGAATTGTACTGCTATAAACATTGGTATGCATGTACCACTGTAGTTTGATGACTTTAATTCTTCAGGATGAATACTGAGGAGCGGTATAACTGGGTCATATGGTGGTTCAATGCCTACTCTTTTGAGGAAGCTCCATACCAATTTCCATAGTGGTTGTACTAAATTAACACTTCCACCAACAGTGTGAAAATGTTCCTTTTCCTCCACATTCTCTCCAGCTTTTATTATTATTTGTATTCTTTTTCTATATTTTATTGGTGCTTTATGTTAGAAAATCCGGGCCCACAGGCTACGCCTCCCAGGTAGTTTAACCAGGCCACACTCCCTGGGTACCTGAAGACTAGACACACACCCTAAGCCTGCCACACCACCGGCCAGCTCCCCTGGCCACACCTCAGGTGCCTTACTGAGCCAATTACAACACACAGGTCCCCCTCTTGACCCCTGGTGGCCTATGGAGTTGGGGACCCCTCCAGGGTTCCCACCCACCACTAGTGCCCTACTTAAGTGTTCTCCAGACTGAAACTGCCCCTTCCCCTTTTTTGCCTTCTTTTCCCCCCTTTTCCCTTTCCCCCTTTTCTACCCTGCTTTTCCACACAGCTCTTCCCCCGCTCGTGGCCCCGTTTGGGTTCCTCCTGGTTTTCCTTACCCCCTCCCTTCCACATGGCCCTAATAAAACCCTCTTTTACTGACATGGCATTCCCTGTGTGGGTTTTCTTGTCCTTCACTGTATAGTTGTACATACTGATGGAATTTGTTGTTACATATTTGAACGTGCACACCATACATGATATAACAACATAATTTGGCCAATATCACTCCTCTTAAAGACTGCAATTTTTTTCATATATTTTTGGCCATTTGTATTTCTTCTTTCAAGAAGTGTCTGTTTAATTCATTTCCCAGTTATTAATTGGTTTACTTAACTTTTTAGTGTAAAGTTTTTTTAATTCTTTGTATGCTTTAGATATTAATTCTCTGTCAGAAGAGTAGCTAGCAAAGAATTTTTCCCATTCTGTAGGTCCTGTCTTCACATTCCTAATTATTTCCTTCACGTGCAGAAGCTTTTAAATTTGATGTCACCCCATTTATTAACTCTTGGTGTTATTTCCTGAGCTTTAGGGGTCCTATTGAGAAAATCTTTGCCTGTGCCTAAATCTGGAGAGTTGATGCTATGTTTGCTTCTAGGAGTTGCAGAGTTTCTTCTCTAATTCCTGTCTTTGATCCATTTTGTGTTGATTTTTGTGCAGGGTGAGAGATAAGGATATAGTTTCATTTTTCTCTATACAGATAACCAGTTATCCCAGCACCATTTGTTGAAAAGGCTGTCTTTACTCCAATGTATGTTTTTAGCACTTTTGTCAAGGATCAGATTACTGTAGATGTGTGGGTTTATCTCCATGTCTTCTATTCTGTACCACTGTTCTGTGTGTCTGTTTTTTTATGCCAATACCATGCAGTTTTTGTTACTATAGCTCTGTAGTATAATTTGAAGTCAGGTATTGTAATGCCACCAGCATTGATTTTTTTTTAAGCTTAGGATTGATTTGGCTTTTCTGGGTCTTTTATTCTTCCAAATGAATTTTAGGATTTTTTTTTTCTAGTACTGTGAGGAATGTCATTGGTATTTTGATGGGGATTGCATTGAATCTGTATATTGCTTTTGGCAGTATGGCCATTTTAACAACATTAATTCTAATTATCCACGAGCATGGGAGATCTTTCCATCTTCTGAGATCTTCAATTTCTTTCTTCAGTGTTCTATAGTTTTCACTGTAGAGGGCTTTCACCTCCTTGGTTAGATTTATTCCTAGGTATTTTTGTTTTGACGGTATTGTAAATGGGATTGTTTTCCTGATTTCTTTCTCAACAGATTGACTTTTGGTATATAGGAAGGCTATTGATTTTTATATGTTTATTTTGTAACCTGCTAATTTACTAAATTTGTTTATTAGCTCTAGCATGTTGCTGCCTTAAGCGATGGCTGCCTGCAGCAACAAAGCTGCGGGAATAAGTTCAGAGGCAGGCTGGAAACGAACAGCCTCTTTATTCTGCTAGCTTCTCTCTCCGGCTCCAACAACACCCCAACAACGCAATCAACACTCCTCCAACCACCACAAAATGGCGTTGACCCCGTCCGCAATGTTCCGGGCCAAGTCCCGCGTGATCATGAAAGGTGGTAATGCTTTATGGCTCAAAGCTAACCGCAATCTTAGCTATCTCCTTAATTAGGGCTCCCACACTAGCAGTCTTTTGTTGGAGTTTTTTGGATCTTCTTGGTACAGGATCATAATATCTTCAAACAGTGATAATTTTATTTCTTCCTTTCCTATTTTTTAGATAAATCCAATTATATTCCATGCTATAAACCATGGAATGAAACATGAATGGTGGGAAACAGAACCATGCCTGCCATCCTCATTTTAATAATTCTGTTTTTACATGGTCTATTCAATCTCCCATCCTTTCTCCTCCTCTTTCTTCAATTCTTCCTTCCACCTCTACCTTCCTTGCTTCCTGCTTTGATAAGAAAATAGAAATGATCAAAAGAGGCCTCCAGATTTCCTCCACCACATTCACTCACCTGCCTCAGCTGCCCACCTCGTACTATAGTTGAACCACTGCTATAGAGAAATCCTGCAACGAAATGCTGGATCTCATTATCTCTTACTTCTCCAGAGTGTCACTACAGGCAATCTGTTATTCTTTCTCCAACATCATCAATTTTACCATTTTTGCTTGACTATTCCCATCATCATATAACCATGTGGCATCTCTCTTATCTTCAAACCAAACACCTATTGACCCTGTTTCCTTTCCTATTAATTATATATTTTCTTTGCTTCAAATTGCACCAAAATTTCACAAAAGAATTTCCAATATATTGTCTGGCTCCTCAGAGAAATTATTTAGGAGATGTAACTGTTATGTATTGTACTGAAGAGGTGGATATGTGACTCTAGCTCCATCAAACCTACAAAGTATACTTCAGGAAGAATGAAGCTTAACATGTAAAATTTAAAAATCAACCAGGATATCTGAGTATCTCAGGATAGAATACAGACTGACAAATGATCTACTCAAATTCTAAATGTATGGCATAATTCCATAGAAGGAGTGGAGCAAAAAGGAACTTTGTAACTTCAAAATATATTTTGGCTAAAAACAGGAAGACAAAAGAAACTTTACAAAAACACTGTACTCTTGTTGATATGTATGTTTATCAAAAGAATGCATGCTAACATGCAGTTCATGCATTTGAAAAATGGATTTACTTTTATATGGAGGTTAAGTAAATGGACATTGTTTGATGAGAGCCAGAATACTCACTGTTGGAGAAAGAAATCACAAATAATTAAGACGGCAAGACTGGAATGCAGGAATGAACACCATGCTTATGCCTTGAAGTTGAGGTGTGATGCGTTATGGTCTAGCTTAGTTCACCTAGAGAGCCTGGAAGCAACAATACCTTACAGTAATGAGTTCATCCAACTCTTAGATCTTAGTTTCTAATACCATTCTCCAAAAAAGGAAACCAGGGCTCCTTAGAAAAATGGCTGACTCTATGGCTGGGGCTGGAAATATATGTATGGCAAGCCTGAAGCATCTTGTAGTGCCAGAAAATAAGAAAGTGCTAAAAAAACAAAGGATAGTGTGATCTTTAATCTTGAGTGTCAACTTGACTGAATTGGAGGCTTCCTGGAGAAATAGTAAAGCATTCAGGATGTGTCTATATGGGTGTTTCCAGAAAACATTGGCATGTAAGTCAGTGAACCCAGAGGTGAAGACTCATCTTGAATGTGACCAGCATCATCCAATCAACTGGGAACCTAGATGGAACAGGAAAGCAGAAGACAAGGGAATACTTCTCTCTGTTATTCTTTCTGGATTGGGGTGTGTTTCGTTCTTCTGCCTTTGAACATCATACTCCAGGTTCTTTCACCTTTGAACTCTGATACTTGCACCAGTGGCTCTCAGAGGTTCTTGCTGAAATCATCCAGAAATGTTCCAGAGATTACTTAGTGTACCCTTAGAGAAAGTGGTTCTTAACTTATTGAGAGTTACAAATTTCTTGCAGAATTTGTACTTGTATACCCTTACACAAAATCAATTCCACACACTTTTGGACACATGAAAACCTACCATGGCCCATGTTATGGCCTCTTTTCCAGAGTCTTCTTCTGAAATCTTCAGGAAATTCCTGTAGGGAGAGAAGACAGTGTCCAAAAAGGAACAGCTTCCTCCACATTTCTTGTTTTCCAGGCAGGGCTGGGGTTCCTAGTTTAGAGGAGCAGCCATTGGGTAATGGGGGGAGAGGGAACAAGTGGTATCAGTGAATCTATAGTCATGTGTTAACTGCAAGTGATGCTGTTCAACTGTCACAGAAGCCACAGGATGGGCAGCAGCTTTCCTAGGATGATTTCTGAGCCAGATCTAATCAGTGCAATCACCTTGAGGCAAGTTTACTATAATGGTCAGGGTTTCCTGGGACAGTGTATTAGACTGTTCAGCCACTAGCTCAACTTTCACATGCACATATACTCTACATGAAGAGTAGGAGCTTTAATTTGCAGGAAAAGGACTTGTGCTACTCAGATGGTATGGCAAGAAGACAGTGTAGGACAAGCTGCAACATAAACTCAGGACAAGTCTCCTATGAGCAGGCTGGAGGCATATGTAGAGAAGTGGAAATAGAGGGATTAATGGGCCCAGTCAGAGAATGGTGTTTCTCAAACTCTAATGTGCCCCAAATCCACTGAAAAGTTCATGAAAACATAGGTTGTCAGTTCTACCCACATTTCCCATCCAGTAGTGCTTGGGTCAGTGCTGGAAATGCTCACTTGAATAAGTTCCTGGTAAGGCTCATGTTATGGATCCTGTTCAAAAGTCAATATGGCATGTATGCAGTTTCAGCCCTTTTGAACATAGTACTCATCTGGTTCTTCTTAGAGATTAGAGTCTTGCCCATATTTGTAGCTTGACAAATCCTTCTGTCTGGGGCAAATCATGACTGGGAGCGAGTAAAGGCTATTCTTTGGATATATCAGAAACCAGCAATGTTGCTTGCAGGATAGTTCTCTGAGTGGTCTTGGACAAACCCAGTTTTCTACCTCTTTTCACTTGTACTTCCCAAGAATAAATATAGAATGTGCTGGGAATGCGACATCCTGAAATAAGAAGGAACTGGCCAGAATAGCCCTGTTCTCCCTAGAAACAGGATGTCCTTTAATGCTTTAGCCCAGTGAATCACTTTTTCCTGGGCTATATAATCAAGGATGAACCACTTTCCAGGGTGTCTCAGTTGTGATACAAGTAGATCACACACAGATGAGATTCCATCTACTCTGGGCAGCTTTCCTGAGCATTGGAGGACTTGCTGGCCCTGAATTCCTGTCTTCTACTGTTTCTTTATGCCTATATTTAAGTAATAAACCTCCTTCATATAACTTATTATGTTAAGGACAGGATATATTCTGAGAAATGCATTGGTAGGAGATTTAGTCACTGTGTGAACATTATAGTGTATTTACACAGACTTAGATGGTATTACTTAATATATACCTAGGTTATATGGTATGTGTGTATAGTACAGCATATCGCTCCCAGGTGCATGCTGAACAACAACAACAACAACAAAACAAATTCTGAGATTCAGTGAAGCACAGAAGAAAATGATGTAATGAAGAATTAAGAATTAACGTTAATGCAAGATGTATGGAGCTGCAGCCAGTGTAACACAGCAATCCTGTTTATTTTTTTTTACTAAGAAAAACCAGTAAACTTTTATAATAACAATGTATAGTAAATGCAGAAAATAGTAGTATGGTCATTTATTATCACAACCAATTGTTATGTACTGTTCATAATTATATGTGCTATGCTTTTAGACCACTCGCAGTACAGTAGGTTTGTTTCCACCAGCATCACCACAAACAAGTAAGTAAAATATTTCACTATGTAATGGGAATTTTTCAGCTAAAATAATCTTGTGGGACCACTATTTTATATGCAGTATGTCATTAACCAAAACATTGTTATGTGATACATCCCAAGAGGCAATGGGCTAAAGAGATAATCAATGCACAATCTATTTCACACTGCTATCTATACAGTCTGTCTTTCAGTGGCCTCTTCTCTTCCCAAAGGCACCTGTGATGAAACTGAGATTTGGTCTTGTCCTTCAGAGCCAGCCTGCTATCCATAGCCCTGCCAAAATAAATTCTCAGAACGGAAAAGTCTCCCATGCTCTTGGATAGGCAGAATTAATATTGCCAAAGTGGCTATACTACCAAAAGCATTATACAGATTTAATTTATACTAAAATCTCAATGATGTTCTTCATAGAATTAGAAAAAGCAATCACGAAATTCATTTGGAAAAATAAGAGACCCAGAATAGCCAAAGCAATCCTTAGCAAGAAGAGTGAAGCAAAAGGCATCACCATACCAGAACTTAAACTATACTACAGAGCCATAGTAACAAAAAATGGCATGGTATTGGTATCAAAACAAACACATAGCCAAATGGTACAGAATAGAAGACACATAGACACACCCACATAAATACAGTTATCTCATACAAGAGAAAGGTGCCAAAAATATACATTGGAGGAAATGGTGCTGGGAAGACTTCAACAAATGGTGCTGGGAAGACTGGAAATCCATATGTAGTAAAATGAAATTAAACCCCTAGCTCTCATCCTGCATGAAACTCAAAAGTGGATCAAAGCCTTAGGCACTAGAACAGAGACACTGTGCCTAATAGAAAAAAAAAAAAAATAGTAGGCCCAATCAGCTTAGGAACTGATTTCCTTAACCAGACCCCTAAAGCTCAAGAAGTAAAATCAAGAACCAATAAATGGGATAGATTCAAACTAAAAAGCTTCTCAGCAAAGGAAACAATAATATGAAGAGAGAGCCTACAGAATGGGAGAAAGTATTTACCACATGCACCTCAGATAGAGCATTAATCTCTAGGATATATAAAGAACTCAAAAAACTTAGTACCAGGAAAAATAAATAACCCAATCAATAAATGGGTTAAGGAACTGAATAGACACTTCACAGAAAGTGAAATACAATTGATCAACAAATATATAAAAAAATGTTCAACATCTCTAGCAATTATAGAAACACAAATTAAAACTACTCTAAGATTTCATTTCACTCCAGTCAGAATGGCAATTTTCAAGAATACAAGCAACAATAAATGTTGGCGAGGATGTGGGGGAAAAGGTACACCATATATAGCTGGTGGGACTGCAAATTGGTGCTATTATGGAAAGCAGTATGGAGATTCCTCAGATAATTTGAAATGGAACCACCATTTAACCCAGGTATCCCACTGCATACTACAGTTTTCAGCCACAGCAATGTTTATAGCAGTCAACTCATAATAGCTAAACTATGAACCAACCTAGGTGCCCTTCAACAAATGAATGGATAAAGAAAAGGTGGCATATATACACAATGGAATATTACTAAACCTTAAAGAAGAATGAAATTATGGCATTTGCCAGTAAATGGATAGAGCTGAAGAATATCATGCTAAGCAAAATAAGCCAATCACACACACACACACACACACACACACAACACACACACAAAAGCCACATGTTTTCTCTGAGATGCTAATACGCAATAAGGGGCAGGGAAGAATGGAAGTATTTTGGATTAGACAGAGGGGAATGAAGGTGGGGTGGGGGGGTAGGAAGGATAGCAGGATGAATTGGACATTAATACCCTATGTGCATATATGATTACACAACCAGTGTGATTCTACACCATGTACAACCAGAAGAATAAGAAATTATACTACATTTATGTATGATGTATCAGAATGCATTCTATCATTGTGAATAACTAATTGAAACTTAAATTTATAAAAAATAAATTTTGAGGTAAGAATAAAAACACCATGGACTAGTGATACAATAATAATGAAAAATGATGATAAAAATAATAGCTGCCATATGAATTTTGGTAGGTTTTTTCCTATTTCTTTTAAGGGCTGAGGGTATAACCTAGTGGTAGAGTACTTGCCCAGCATGTGCAAGGCCCTGGTTTCAATACCCACTACCAAAACCAAACAAACAACAACAACAAAACAAAAAACAAAAACCCTCTGTTTTAACAGGTCACTGGTGTTTTGACGAGAATAGCATTAAATCTATAGGTCACTTTAGGTACAATGAACATTTAACCAATATTAAGCTTATAATCCATGAAGTTAAAGATGTCTTTCTGCTTGGTTGTGGGTTTTTTTTTTAATTTCTTTCATCAGCGTTTTATAGTTTTCAATGTACAAGTCTTCAACAACTCAGGAAAGTTTATTTCTAACTATTTTATTCTTTTTATTCCATTGTAAATGGGATTATTTTCTCAATTTACTCTTATTCTTGATCTTAAAGGAAAAGTTTTCATCTGAGGAGGATATTAGTGGTGTGCTTGTCATAAATTACCTTTATTATATTGAGTTATATTTCTCTTATACCTAGTTTGCTCATGGCTTTTTATCACAAACCAGTGTTGAATTTTGTCAAGTGACTTTTCTTCATCTATGAAGGTGGTCCCGTGATTTTTAACCTTCATTCTGTTAGTGTGGTGCAATATACTTATTGATTTGCATATGTTGAACCAAACTTGTATCTCAGGGATAAAGCTCACTTGATCATGACATACTAACCAAAGTAATCTTGAGAAAGAACAAACCTGGAGGCATCATATTTCTTGATTTCAATATATTTTATAATACTATAGCAAACAAACAGTATGATACTAGCACAAAGACAGACATATGGAACAGAATATATAGCCCAGAAATAAAACTATGCATATACAGTCAACCGGTTTTTCACAAGGATGCCAAGAATACACAATGGGGAAAGAATAGTTTCCTCAACAAATGGTGTTGTGAAAATTGGATATACACATGCAAAAGAATGAAGTCAGACCCTTGAATTATGCAATACATAAAAATCAACTCTAAATGGATCAAAGACTTAAATGTAAGACGTAAAAGTATAGAACTACTAGAAGAGGCCAAAAGCGATGGTGCATACCTGTAATCCCAGCAACTCAGGAGGCTGTGGCAGGAAGGTGGCAAATTCAGTGAGATCCTGTCTCAAAACAAAAAGGACTGGAGATATAACTCAGTGGTAAAGCATGCCTGGGATTAATCCACAGTACCAAAACCAAAACAAAAAAAAAAAAAAAACTACCAGAAGAAAACATGGAGGAAAGTGCCTTGACATTGATGATCTGTTTAAAAATTTATTTATTTATTTTATTTGTTCTTTTTAGTTATACATAACAGTAGAGTCTATTTTGACATATTTATACAAACATGGAGTATATATTATTCTAGTTAGGATCCCAGTCTTGTGGATGTACACAACGGTGAGAGTCACTGTGGTGTATTCATATATGTACTTAAGAAAGTTATGTCAGATTCATTCCATTGCCTTTCCTATTTCTATCTTCCCTCCCTTCCCTTCATTCCCCTTTGTCTAATCCACTGAACTTCGATTCTTCCCCTCATCACCACCTTGTGTGTTAGCATCCACATATCAGAGAAACCATTTGACCTTTGGTTTTTTGAGGTTGGCTTCTTTCCATTAGCATAATCGTCTCCATATCCTTCCATTTACTGCGAAATTGACATTGATCTTGGCAGTGATTTTCTGGATAGGATAACAAAAGCACAGGCAGAAAAATTGCAAAGACAAGTGGGACTACAACAAACTACAAAGCAAAGGAAACCATCAATAGAATTAAAATGTAAATCTACAGAATGAGAGAAAATATTTGTAATCTGTATATCTGATAAGTAACTGATATCCAAAAGTTTTAAGAAATTCCTATAATTCAATAGCAGGGAGAAAATAACTCAATTAAAAACATGGGCAAAGGACTTGAAGAAACAAGAAGACATACAAATATAGGTATATGAAAAAATGCTCAGCATCACTAATCATCAGGGAAATGCAAATCAAAACCCCAAATAGGATATCACCTTATACTTGAAAGAATGACTACTATAAAAAAGACTAAGATAATAGATATTGGCAAGTTTGTGGAGAAAAGGGAACCTTTCTACATTGAAGGTGGGAATATACATTGGCACGCACATTATAAAAAATAGTATGGAGGTTCTTGAAAATATTAAAAATATAAACTACATATGATCCAGTAATCTCACTTCTGGATATATATCCAGAGGAATTAAAATTAGGATTTTAAAGAGATATCTATACTCATGTATTTATTGCTGAATTATTTACAATTGTAAGAATTATTAAAACAACCAACAAAGTGCCCAGTGGTGAATTACTGAATAAAGAAAATCTAATATACACATATAGGGGAATATTGTTCAGCCTTTTTGAATAATATTTTTATTAGTACATTATACTTGCGCATAATATTGGGGTTCACTTTGACATACATACATGGAATATAATTTGCTCCATTTCAGTCCCTGATACTTCTTCTTTCCCTGCCCTTCTTCCTCCCCATTCCCCTTTCTCTACTCTACTCCTTCTTTTTATTTCTTGTTTTTAATCCATGCTTTATAGATATACATATTGTGAAATTCACTATTATATTCATATATGTACATAGCATAATTTGGTTTATTTAATTCTGCAGTTCCTCCCTTTTTCCAATCCTTTTTGCTTCCCCTCTATCCCCTCACTCTACTCCACCTATCTTCCTTCTGTTTTCATAGGACTCTTCTTTTCCTTCCTTATTTTGCTCTATCTTCCACATATGAGAGAAAACATTTGACCCTTGACTTTTTGAGTTTGGCTTATTACACCTAACATGATGTTCCTCAGTTTCATATATTTTATTCTTCTTTATGGCTAAGTAAAACTCCATTGTGTATAGATATCACATTTTTTTAGTTGTAGTTGGACACAATACCTTTATTTTATTTATTGATTTTTATGTGGTGCTGAGGATTGAACCCAAGGCCTTGCACATGTTAGTCACTCTACCACTGAGCCATAATCTCAGCCCTATATATCACATTTTTTATCCATTCATCTATTGATGGGCACCTAGGCTGTTTCCATAACTTGGCTATTATGAGTTGTGCTGTTTTAACATTTGTATGCCTATATCACTATAGTATGCTGATTCTAGTTCTAGGAGTGGGATAGCTGGGTCATATAGTGGTTTCATTCCTAGTTTTTTGAGGAATCTTCACACTGCTTTCCAAAGTTGTTGTATTGATTTGCAGTCCCACCAACTATGTACCTTTTCCCCAACATCCTCACCAGAATTTATTATTATTTGTATTCTTGATGACTGCCATTCTAACTAGAGTGAGATGAAATTTCAATGTAGTTTTGATTTGCATTTCTCTGATTGCTAGCGATGTTGAACATCTTTTTAATATATTTGTTGGTCATTTGTATTTCTTTTGAGATGTGTCTGTTTAGTTCATTTTCCCATTTATTAGCTGAGTTATTTGGGGTTTTAGTGTTTTTTTTTTTTTTTTTTTTTTTTAGTTCTTTATATATTCTGGATATTAATCCTCTGTCATAAGAGTATTTTCTCCCATTCTTTAGGTTCTGTCTTCCCACTTGTTTCCTTTGCTGTGCAGCTTTTTAATTTGATGCCATCCCATTTATTAATTCTTGAAATTGTGTTCTGAACTTTTGGGGTTTATATTAAGAAAGTCATTGCCTGAGCCTATATGTTGGAGTGTTCACTCTACATTTTTTTCTAGGAGTTGCATAGTGTTGTCAGAGGTAAGACTGAGGTCTGAGAAACAAATTTTGGATCCTGGCAGATGAAAGATAATGTAAGAAGTAGTTAGGATAGTAAACATACTTTATTCAGAGGTGGCAACTGCCTCCAGCTTCAGCTCCGGCCATTTCCATTTAGCTCCTGTCAGTTCCATTTATTCCCCTGACTCTTTTCCATAAGCCTTTTTATATGCAGGCTGACAAAGAAGGCACACTGCCAACAGATTATATAAGTGGGTGAGTGCTCACAAGCACATGTTTATAACCTTTAGTGCATATACTGAATCAGAATGTTTTTGACCTTGACTATACACTAACCATAACAGCCAATTCATGGCCTTGGCTACATACTAAAACTATAACATAGCCTGCCAGAAGACCCAGTGAAGGAGCCCAGCTACAGCCATTTTGAATTTGCCCCAACACATAGTTTTGAATCTAATACCTAGGTCTTCAGTCCATTTTGTAACTCCAAATATTTTAAAGTTTTTATTCTTAGAAGAATGGTTATTTAGCTGGGGTTGTGGCTCAGTGGCCGAGAGCTTGCCTCTCACATGTGAGGCACTGGGTTTGATCCTCAGCACCACATAAAAATAAACAAAATAAAGAATGGTTATTTAAAAGTATATTGTTTAATCTCCAAGTGTCTGAGGGATTTTCTAATTTTCTTTCCACTGCTGATTACTAATTTAGTTCCATTCTGGTCTCAGAACATGCTTTGTATGACTTTTGTTCCTTTTAATTTGCTAAGTTTCATTTTATTGCTGGAATGGAACCTATCTCAGTAAATGTTCCATGTGAGTTTGAAAAGAATGTATATCCTACTGTGGTTTGATGAGGTATTGTATAAATGTCAATTAGATACAACTGAGTGATGGTACTGTTCAATCCCACTACACCCTCAGTGATTATGTGTCTGGGTTGATCAGTTACAATAGAAGAGTGTTGGAGTCCCCATTTTTAATAATGGGTTCATTTATTTCCTTTTGTAGTCTATCAGTTTCTGCTTCATATATTTTGACATTCTATTGTCATGTGAAAAAAAGATTAAGGATTGTTATGCCTTTTTGGAGAATTGATTCCTTTTTCATTATATAATGCTCCTCTTTGTCACTAATTCTTTTCCTTGCTTTGAAGTCAGCGTTGTCTAAACTTAATATAGATACTCTAGCACTTTTTAAATTTTAGCAAGGTATATAATTCTTCATCTGTAATTTTTACATGTGGAAAAACATATAAACATAAAATTTGCCATTTTAATTCTATACTTAAGTACTTAAGTACATTTACATTGTTGTACAATCATCATCTTCATCCATCTTCAGAAGTTTCTCATCTTCCCAAATGGAAATACCAAATCCATTAAACAATTACTCTCCATTTCTTTCTCCACTCAGCCCTTGTGTAACCACTAGTTTATTTTTATCTCTACTAATTTGACTATCCTAGGTAGCACATGTAAGTAGAACCATAAAATATGTGCCTCTTCATATCTGGTTTATTTCACGGGACATAATGACTTCAAAATATATATCCATGTTGTAGCATGTGTCAGAATTTAACTCTCTTAAAAAGCTGAATGTAAGATTAAAAAAAAAAGGCTGAATGTTGTTATATTGTGTATATATACACCATAATTTGTTTACCCTCAGTAGGCAATGGGTTGTTCCCACCTTTTGGATGATGTAAATGATGCTTCTATGAACATTGTTGTAAAAATATCTTTTGAGTCCCTACTTTCAGTTTCTTTTGGGTATATACACAGAAGTGGAATTGCTATTTCATATGCTAATTTTATGTTTAGGTTTTGCTACTGCTGTTGTTTGAGGAACTGCCATGCTGTTTTTCACAATAGAGGGACCATTTGATATTTCTACCAGCAATGTACAAGGATCCAATTTCTTCATATCTATGCCAAGGCTTGGATTTTTTTTTGAGTTTTTAAAAATGATAACAGCCATCCTAATATATATGTAGAATGGTGTCTCATGTGATTTTGAATTGAATTTCCCTGATTAGTGATGTTGAGTTCCTTTTTACGTCCTCATTAGCCTTCCTTGAAGAAATGTCTACCCAAATCCTATACCCAATTTTTAGTTGGGTTTTTTGCCTTTTTATTGGTGAATTGTAGCTGTTTATATATTTTATATATTAACCCTGTGGGTTTTCTTGTCCCTTTAGTGTTCATTGGTGCACATTTTGTTTTAATTGATGAAATAACTTGGGGAGTATTAACATCTTAACAATATTGATTCTTATATCCCATCAAACAGTTCACATATAATTTTCTTTTCCTTGGGTCTTGATTTTTCCTCACCAATATTTTATAGTTTATAGTGCAAATACATTTTATAAGATTAATTCCTAAGCATTTCCTATGCTTTGATACTTATGGTATTGTATTTTCAAGTTAAATTTTTACTTATTCATTGGCACTATATTTTTAAAAAAGGTGCTCTACATTATGGAAAAGCAAATGGAAACCAGTGTAATATCACTTCACATTATAGAGATGGCTACAATTTGAAAAATGGAAAATATGTTGACAAGAATGTGAAAATTTTTGATTTTTTAAATTTTTGTACATTGATCTTATAGCCTGAAACTTTGTACAACATAGATTAGTTATAGTATATTTTTCCCTGGATTTTATTAGAAATCATCAGAACTATGATGATCACATTTCTATGAATGAAGACAATTTTATTTTTCAATGTGAATGCTTTCTGTCTTAGTCTATGGTGCTATAATAAAATATCTGGGATGAGGTAGTTTATAAAGAATAGAATCTATTTTCTTATAGTTTTGGAGGCTGGCGAGTCCAAGATCAACGTGCCAGCAGGTTCAGTTGTCTGGTGAGTTCTATTCTCTGCTTCCAAGATGGTGCCTTATTAACTGAATTTTCCAGAGAACAGAGACACTGTGTCCTCACTTGGCAGAAGGTGGAAGGGCAAGCAAGCCAACACTGTAGGAAGCCTCTTTTATAAAGGCCTTAATCTCATTCCTATTTGAACACATCTCCAAAATTTAGGAACTGCCAATGTGATAGTATTAAGAGATGGGGCCTTAAGGGCTGCTCTATCATTAACGGGAGAAAGGCCCTTTTAAAGATGGCTTCACTCAGCATTAGCTAGCTTACTCTCCCACTCTTTTGTGATTTAAGAACACAGTGTTCATGCTCTTTGCCCTTCTGTCTTCCACCATGTGAGGATGCAGAAAGAAATCTCTCAACAGATGCCAATGCCTTGATGTTGGCATTCTCAGCCTTTGGAACTGTGGGAAATAAATTTATTTTCTTTATAAGTTACCTAGTCTCAGTTATTATTTTAAAGCATAAAATAAACTAAGACAACAAGAAAGCAGCACTCAAGGGTTAATCACCTTTTAAGTCCTATTCCTTTTTTAAAAAAATATTTATTTATTTGCTTTAGTTGTACACAATGCATTTATGTTTACATGGTGCTGAGGATCGAACCTGGGCCGCGCACGTGCTAGGCGAGCGCTCTACAGCTGAGCCACAATCCCAGCCCAAGTCCTATTTCTTAATACTATCACATTGCCAATACCTGAATTTCAAAAGGAACACAACAACAACAACAACAACAAAATAGCACTTTCAGTTTATTTTCCTTGTAATATTGAATTAACTAAAACCTCCAGTACAATGTTAAGAATGCATTCAATCTGCCACAATTAATATGATAACTGTATGTCTTTCATAGGTGCTACTTTTTTTTTTTTTTTTTTTTTTGATACTGGGTATTGAACCCAGAGGCATTTAACTACTGAGCCACATCCCTAGCTAGTTTGAACTTCCAATCCTCCTTCCTACCTTTGCTTCCCAAGCCTCTGGGATTACAGGCAGGCACCACTGTGCCTGGATCATAGGTGCTATTTACCAGGTTGGAGAAACTCTTCTCTTTCTCCTTCTTCTTCGTGGTACTATGGGTTGAACTCAGGGATATTCTATCTCTGAGCTAAATCCCCATCACTTTTTACTTTTGATTTTGAGACAAGGTTGCTAAATTTCCCAGGCTGGCCTTGAACTTGTAATCCTCCTGCCTCAGCCTCCCAAGTTGCTGGGATTTCAGGTATGCACTACCATAGCCAGATGAAGAAGCTGTTTTCTATTTAGCCTTTGTGACTTTTTGTCAGTCTATATCCCTTGTCTCACTCCTTTCTATACCTTAAAAGTTCATGGTACTATGTTACTTTAATTATTATTCTAGAGTTACATTTCCCTCAGACTCAGACTCTGACTTTTCTGCTTTTCTCTTCTACTTTCAAAGAATTTTGTGCTTATATTGGGACAATGCAGATAATCCAGGATAATCTATTATAATGTCATCTGATTATCAACCTGCATTCCATCTGGAACTTTAATTCTCTGTTGCCATGTAACCAATCATATTCAAATATTCCAGGGACTGGGACATGAATATCCTTGGAAGGTCTTTATTCTGCTTACCACACATGTTGCCTTCACATTTTGTGCAGCTATAATGAACACCACAGATTGGTTAAAGAACAAAAAATGCATTTCTCAAAGTTCTGGACACCAAAAAGTTCAAGACACTGGCATATTAAGTGTCTAATGAGGGTCCAGGCTATGCTCCAAGATGGCACTTTGAATGCTGCTTCCTCCAGAAAGGAGAAACAATTTTTCTTCACATAGAAGAGCCGAGAGAGTACACTCCTGAAAGTCCTTTTATTAAGGCATTAACAAAATGACCTAATCACTTCTTAAAGTCCTCATCTCACCATATCATTACACTGACAATTAAAATTCACCATGAGTTTTAGAGAAGATATCCAAACCATAGGATATGTGTTATTAAAGTGTGTTGTTTAGTTTTCAAATATATCAATGTCCGTTATTAATACCATTGTGGTCAGAACATGTATCTTGCATGACTTCATTTCTTTTAAATTTATTGAGCTAATCTTATGACAAAGAATATAGCCTGTTAAGGTTTAAATACTAGGTGTTCCCAAAAGCTCATGTGTGAGACAATGCAAGAAAGTTTAGAGGTAAAATGATTGGGATATTAGAGCCTTAACCCAATCAGTAAATTAATCCCTATCAAGGTTAACTTTAGGCAGGTAGGATGTGACTGAAGGAGGTAAGTCCC
Source organism: Tamias sibiricus (assembly GCA_025594165.1). Lineage (NCBI taxonomy): Eukaryota > Metazoa > Chordata > Mammalia > Rodentia > Sciuridae > Tamias > Tamias sibiricus. The sequence continues at coordinate 89,702,766 of CM046663.1, read as the reverse complement.
TGGGGTGGGATGTGCCTTTGGGGTTTATATTTTGTCCTTGTTGAGCAGAGCTAGCTCTCTCTCTCTCTCTCTCTCTCTCTCTCTCTCTCTTCCTGGTGCCATGTTTCCAGCTGCTTTCCTTTACCACACCCTTCCACTATGATATTCTGCCTCATCTCATGCTCCAAGGAATGGGATGAGCATCTATGGACTGAGACCTCTGAAACCATGAGCCCCAGAATAAACTTTTCCTCCTCTAAAATTGTTCAGCAGGTCCTTTGGTCACAGCAGTGAAAAAAAAAATGACTAAAATGTAGCCTATTTCAATAAATGTTCCATGAATATTTTAACAAAATATGTATTCGGCTGTTATTGTTTGGAATATTCATTAGTACAATTTGATAGATATCATTGTTCAAATCTTCTATTTTCTTACTGATTGACTAATTGTCCTATCAGTTGGAATGGGGTATTAAAATCTGGGAGTATGATTGTGAATTCAGTTATTTCTCCATGCAATTTTATCAGTTGTTCCTTAATGTACTCTGAAGTTCTGTTATTTCATACATAATTGTTTCAGACTAATTTCCTTTTGATGAGATTCATAATGATTTGAAATGTCCTTCTTTATTGCTAGTATTAATCTTTGCTCTTAAATTTACTGTTTGATACTTTAGTTAATTCAGGCTGGTATAACTTTTATAAAATCCTTTCACTTTTAACCTAGTTGTGTCCTTATATTTAATGTTGGTGTTTTTTTAGGCAGCATAGAGTTGCATCCTACTTTTAAAATATCCAATTTGACATTCTGTGAGTTTAATTAGAGGTTTTGTTTCATGTATTTATTTATTCACTCATTTATTTTTGAGATGAGGGTAGTCATTGCTTAGGCTAGTTCCAATTTCCTGGACTGAAGTGATACTCCCACACAGCCTCCTGAGTAGCTGCAGTTTTTAGATAATTCACATTTAATGTGATTGTTGATGTGATCATAATTCTCTATCATCATTTTGGTTTCTTTCTCTTATTTATTGTTTATTTTTCTTTTTCTGCTTCCTTTTGGATTCTTTATGATTCCATTATATCTCATATATTAGTTTATTATCTGGAACTCTTATTTTCATTGGAGTTTATAGTATACCCCTATAATTTATCTGCTGCTTACTGAAGGAAGGAAGTCTTCAGATCTGTAGCGTTCTCTCTGTGTAGTTCTACTGTACACTTCACTGTGAATTTTCACCATCTTCCTCTCTCTGTACTCTCAGATTAATTTTCTCAACTCAGGAATCTCTCAGACTTTACCTGGAATGGCTTTCACTGTTCTGGTCTGGAAACTCTCCCAAGACAGAAAATTGTAATGATATTAGGACTCATTTAGTTTTCATGTCTCAAGGATCACTATCCTCCTTCACCTAATGTCCAGTGTCATGAAAACTGTTTATTCACACATTTTGTCTTTCTGTTGCTGTTTCAGGTGGGAAGGTAAGTCTGATCCATGGTATTCCATCTTGGAATTTCTTATTTCAGATAATATGTTTTTCAGTTCTAGAATTTCTATTTGGTTCTTCTTCTGTAATTCATATTTCTATGCTAGGATTTCTCATTTGCTCATTCTTTATGAACAAATTTCTTTTTATGTCTTTAAGCAGAGTTTTAGAAATGACTTTAATTTACCTGTAAAAATCCTGGTCATCTCAGAATTGGCTTCTATTTTCTTTTCTTGTGAAAGTGGTTTGTGTTATTCTGCTTCTTCATATGCTTAGTGATTGGGACATTGTGAATATACAGTGGAGACTCTGGGCTCTATTTTGTTTCTCTGAACTTTATCCATTTTGGTTTTAGTAGTTCATTTATTTATCTGGATTCAAATTCAAAACTCTGCCTTTTAGGTGGTAGGCAACAGTTGAAACCCTTGTTCAGCCTAAGTGGCCTGGTTGGAATGTATAGTTCAAGTGTCATTTAGATATATCAGCTGATTTTTATGGGCAGAGTTTGGAGCTCCTCCTCTGTGAATGTCCTTTCTTGGATTTCCTTTCTTGCTTTACAGTTGTTGTGGAAACCTCAACATTTATCCTCTGGTTCAGCCAGAAAGACTGTTCATACCTGAGCTCCAGGATCCCCCACATCTGCACTATGGGAAAAAAAAAAAAAGCTGTAAAAATGGAGACTCAACCATTGCTGTTCCCTTCTTCCATTCGTTGACACTTCTTTAGTCTTTACTTGCTTCCATTCCCTTATGTATTGTTTTTAGTTTTGTGAGACTTTCCCCCCAGAATTTATAGGTTGGTTCAATAGGTACTACTTCACCATTAGTAGAAGTACAACATTGTCTTAGACCACTTGGCCACTATAAAAATATTCCATAAACTGGCTAGCTAATAAACAGAAAATTCTCAGTTATGGATGCTGAGAAATTCAAGATAAAAGCACTGAAATACTTAATGTCTGGTAAGGGCTCACTTTCTGGCTCATATATGATACCTTCTTGCTATATCCTCACATGGTAGGAAGGATTAGCCAGCTCTCTGAGGTCTACTGCATATTGCTAGCCCAGGAAAAGAGGAAAATTCAAATTTGAGCTGGGCATTGTAGCACATGTCTGTAATCCCAACTACTCAGGAGGTTGAGGAAGGAAGATTACAAGCTCAAGGCCAGTCTTAAAAACTTAGTGAGACCCTGTCTGAAAATAAAATAAAAAGGGATGGACATGGGCTGGGATTGTGGCTCAGTGGTATGTGCTTGCCTTGCATGTGTGAGGCACTGGGTTTGATTCTCAGCACCTCATATAAATAAATAAAATAAAGGTCCATTGACAACTAAAAAATATTTTTTAAAAAGAGTCTATTAAAAAGGAAGGGGGGTTGCTGGAGATGTAATTCCATAGTAGAGTACTTGTCTAGCATGTGTGAGGGCCTGGGTCCAATCAGTAAAACGAATAACACACACACACACACACACACACACACAAATTCAGATGTGACCTATGGTTTCTACTAAATGCACATAACTTTCATACCGTCAGAAAATTAAAACAATAGTCAAACCACTATAAGTCAGAGACCATCTGTATTGTCACAGAGGGGCATTGTAAGTCTCTAGAGATATCACATAAAATATATAATACTTGAAATATTTATATTAGTATATTACTTATTTTTGGTAGTGGGGATTGAACCCAGTGTGGCTTAACCATTGAGTCACATCCCCAGACCTTCCTTTTTATTTTTTATTTTGAGACAGCATCTCACTAAGTTACTTAGGGCCTCACTAAATTGCTGAGGCTGGCCTTGAACTTGTGATCCTACTGTCTCAATCCCCTGAGTCCCTGGGATTACGGGCCTGCATGCCTGGATTATATTAGTTTTTTTTTATCTACACAAACTTAACCAGGTCAGATTATTTCTTCTGACTTGACAATTTTCCCCTTGAAACTCTTAACCAGAGTAATACAATAAACAGCCAAATTCTTTCTAGCGTTTCTCTCCTTTTCCAACTTGAAAAAACCAAATCTTTGTGACCCCTTTCTTTTGGAAAATATCAAAGATAGTTTGGGTGTAAAAGCTATCTTTTCCAAACAAAGATGCATTGTTCTTACTTATCTCCAAATAGAAAGACACCTGGTATCTTGTCCTTTACCCCTCAGTTCACAAGGAAAGGCCTTGTGCACCTTGGGGAGAATGTTCCATTATCCTGTGCCAAGAGAGATCACCAGGCAAGGAAGGGTCAGAAGGACTCCCTTGTAAGCCATCTACACAAGCTTCTCATGGACACTGAGTAGTTACCATAAGAGAAACTGCTGTGTCCATGTTTGATCATGGAATCTGAAATGAAGCTCTGATCCTCAATTCTAACTCTCAAACCTGACTCTCAGGGGAAATTAGAGAAGTAGTAAAGTGGTGTTTTAGGGTAGCTCAGAACACCTTAGAATTTCCTTGGAGTCTCTTTGGAGCTGTGGTTCTTGGATTATTGATTATTATATGACCCTTGAAAAAGGAGGAGGGACATCAGAATACCATGTCCCTGAGATGCTCCTTTTCATTTCCAAGACTCTAGACAAGTCATGGGAACAATGAAAGTTGGGATGAGATCAGAATATCCAGATAAGTATCATCTGAAGGAGCACTGACTTTCTCATATGTACATGGGAATTGGCAAGCAAGTGTTATCTGTAAGAAGTATTCTTTTCTGCTTGTATGTCAAAGGCAGCTGTTCTTTGGAATACTGGTCATACAAATAAAGCAAACTGACCATATTAGCATTTCCATAGCTTGAGCCATGTAGCACTCCCTGCATAGTGACAGGGTATAGAACACTACCCATTCAGCTGGCTGTCACTGTACTCTCCCTGTTAGTAAGTTTTAATAAATCCTATGTCTCACATGCCATTTCTGGGTTTTTTCTTCAGTCTCTTGGCAACACATCTCACTTCTCTAGTGTAGCTAGGCTGTGGACAGGACAACCATTCTGAGAATATGATGAAAGCTACCGGCATACTCCCCAGAAAGATACAGTTCGTGTAAGAACAAGAAGTTTATATAGAAGTGTTTACAGAGTGCTAGGTTATATAGTATGCTTAGTTAATAAAGAATGTGTTTTTCATTTTCTGTTATGAAACCCTTGAATGTGTTTCAGTAGGGAAAAGGTGGGGACTCCAGAACCCTAGAGTATGAGGGGGAAAATTATAAGCTCATTATTCAACCTGTTAAAATTGCTTACATCCATTCATCTGTATTAGATGTTTGGGTTTAGATAGATAGTAGCTGAAAAGCTATTGGCCAGTTAACAAGAGTAAGAATCTAGTTAGTAAATATTAGTAAGGTGAGAGGGTATACCTAGCAGGGATTAGAATGATGCTCAGATAGGCAAATGGTAAGTTAATGTTAGAGCCCAAAGAGAAAGCTCATCATTGTCTCCACATTCAGAGTAGAAGCATCAGCTTTAAATAGAATTTTCCATATCCCCAAATTGTGGCAGCCTGAAGACATTTCTAAGCATGTAGAGAGAAAATTTGGAAATACCTCAGCCTCTACATGAGGCTTCTATTTGCTGGAAACAGAGAGACATGCTGTTAAACACACACACACACACACACACACACTAGGCAGAGAGGAGATAAGACCAGCGCCCAAGGAGCTGTCTCCATAAGGATGGTGGGGCAGTATGGAAGGCCCATCCTAAAGAGGGAGAAAACAGTTGAAGGCTTAGCCTCCCCAAATCCCTAAAACCTGTCCTGATATAGGAAAGGCTCAAGTTGCTAAAAGAAAATGTTTTACCTTGGAGGTACCTGAGACTTAAAGCAAATCCAATCAGAATGCAAAACTGTTTTATGTGAGGGGGTTAGGGAACCAACAAGTAGAATGTAAATAATATATTTAACAACAAAAACATATAGAGGGGGCTGGAGTTGTAGCTCAGTGGTAGAGCACTTGCCTAGC